>JAUNZM010000294.1:3660000-4260000 GCA_033459285.1 Clamator glandarius
GCCCCTACTCTCCTTCCTTCTTCCTGTGTCTCTGTTCCTCCCCAAGACAGACTGGAAGGATGAGAGTAGTTCTAGGTTTTAGTTGTGTTGTCCTTTGTTTAATAGTACAGAGAGAGATTGAGAACCTAAATGTAAAGTTGTTTCCTTTCTTTTTTTTTTTTGGTATTGATGTAACCACATATCTCTTCTGTTTCTAGGAGAACGCTGCCTTGATGGTGATACCTACATGAAGGACCTGTACCAGCTCAACCCAAATGCTGAGTGGGTTATAAAGTCTAAGCAGAGCTAAACACAACTAATGGCAAAAGAACAACCTGTGGACTTTCTTTCTAAGGCTGAGTGTTTCAAAGGGATAGTATGTCCTTTCAACATTCAACTGTGTGATATTTTTTAATAGAACCTTATAGAGTTTTTTTTAAAAAAAAAGTGATGGAAACCTAACAGTAATTTTTCAGTTTTACTCACAGCAAAATTTTGGAGATAGCAGTTTTCCAACTCATGTTTGAAATAAGTACCTTAACTATTTTAATGGCACTAATCTAGCTCCCATCTGGTAGGTCTTGTTTCAGGAGAATTTATTTTTCAAACAGATGTTTAACCACTTTATATTAGGTATCTACCATCTGTTTGTGTAAAATTCTGTGTTCGTATAGGTTTTTACAGTACTAGTACACTGGAGAACCTAATCAGCACTTCTGAATGGTACAGTATTAAAAATACTTAAAACCAGTCATGAATTTCCAAACTAAGTGTGAAATTCACAGGAAAAAAAACTGCAATGCAATATATATTGTCTCTGGATGTCCTAGTTTTGTTCACTTTCTAGGTAAAGATTGATGAAAACTGTTTAAGAGAAACTGTGAAAATGCTTTATATGCAGCTTTTTTGCTAGATCTTTTAGATATTTTTTATTCTTTTCCAGTTGATTGTATTATTGAGATTATTTATATAGGAAAAAAAAGAAAGGATTATGTGACGTGTGACAAGGTGAGTACTTTTAAAGCACATCACTTGGCAGTGTCCTTTCTGGAATATTGTCTTGCACTAGGTAAACCTTTAGGGTTTTCAGCAATGATATGCAGATATGTTACGTAAAATGTTTTCAGTTTTTTTGGACATTTGATAGGTTGCAAAGCATTTTGCAAACTGCCAAAACCTGCCAATTACTAGCACAATAAAAACTTTAAGGTAGAATAAAATAACTGTGGAGGGAAACTGTAGGCTAAATTTCATAGATAGCAAGCTACCGAACATTTCATTCAAAATCAGTGTAGAAGTCTGCTGAGGAGTTCACATGGTTATTATCTACCATCAACTTTGTCTGGTCTATCCTAGACGAGGCTAGAAATCAAATTCTGATTTCTCTTATGCTGATAGATACTGTCTAAACCACTTCAAAAATTAATAGTCTAACGGTGAACTCCTGCAAATCCTTCTGTCCACATGAAGGGCTGAAATGTTCCCTGTGGAATTCAGTGATGATCAGTTATAAACTGATGTGGCTTATTACAGCACAAATTGCTGTGGACTGTAGCTTCAGAGTCCCAGTCCTGCAGCAACACTTTGGGCTCACTAACTTGTGTACCACTTTAAAATTTATTTGTAAACTAGCTCAGCCATGCTGACTGCCTGTAAAAACTACTGTGAAATTATATCCTTGGAATTAAATATTTTCTTTGAGCGCATACGCAGAATTATTTTGACCTCATAGGGAATATTCTACATACAATGATGGATTGAATTACATATTTTGACTTGATCAAAGCCAATTAAAGGAATAAAGGGCCTTTCTGCTGAGCTTTGGATACAGGCCCTTACTGTTTTGTTCCCAAAGTAGTAATCACTAGAAGTATCAATTTTATAGATAAGCAGTGAGGCAGAAGTCTGGAAGGTCAAGCAAAAATTGGGCATCTACTGATTAGATATCCACAGCATACGAACAATTTTGGAGGCATAAGTATTTATTATTTTTTAAAGTCAAAGACTGTCTTCACATGGAAAGGAAGCACTGAAGGATTCTCAAAAGCAGGGTGAATAACAAAGCAAAATTTTCTAATGTGGCTTTACTGCCCTTGAAGCTCCATCTTGTTGGATACCTCTTTATGGTACAGCACCGTGCCGCTATAGGCAAACTCTGTTAGACAAATCACTTTTGTCGGTAGAACAAACCACACTCCCTGTTCTTTAAATGTAAGGAGTAGAGTAGAGTAGAAAACCAGTTCAATGCTTAGGTAAATATTTATGAACATAATGTAATAAATATAAGGATTTTTTTGTCATGTAATACAAAAATTATATATGTTTTCATAATACATTATAGTTCTGTAAAAGATTACTTGTTACTGGAACTCTAGATGGTATTTTGATCAGGAGCAAAGTGCAGATGATAGAAACAGCTGTACAGTTCAGTATAAGATTACAACCACCCTGTGACTACGATATCTTAAATAACTTTGTTTCTGGTTTAGTGCCATTATCTTTTTTTAATTTAAAAAGCTCTTTTTTAATTAAATGTTGTTTTTTTCTGACTTCTTTTCTCTCTTGAATTATTATATTTTGACATAAAAGATACACGGTTGACACTAAGTGGTGATTATTTTTTCATTTCACACTTTATATTTTTGCAGGTAGTTTTTAATTTTGTATAGGAAAAGACAGGCTTGCAACCTAAATGCCTACTAGAAAAGGAAATACTGTCTAAAAGTTTAAAAGTTTGCTGCAATCACAGTGCATTATAGCTAAATCCATAATACAACACTTACTGGGTATAAGTGAGAAAACAGCAACCCTCTCAGCATTTATTGAAAATATTGGCTCTTAATTCCTCGTAATTAAAGAACTAGGACACAAGAGGGAAGTCTGAGAAGAATTCAGGTAAGCTAATAAAAATCTTCTATAATTAAGAAGACCACACTGCCTGGATTGTTTATTTGGGGCAATTTGGCAGCATGTCATCATTTGACTCACAACTTGGGAAATGCAGCTGCAAATTTTTTTTCACTCAGCTGACAGATTAATTAATTTAACACTTAATGTGCAACTCCACGTGGGCAGAGCAGTGTTGATACATCTCTTCCACTCTGCTCACACTGCAAGGCTGGACTGGTGGTAAGGAAGGAGTGGGGAGGCAGGTTTTGGCCCCTCATGCAACATGGATGTTGAGGAACGTGTAAGAAAGTACTGATTTGTGCTTAAAAATTATCCCCATGTATATTTGGTAGGGATGAGAAAGTCTGCAATCCTCATGTGGGACACCTTTCTTGCACTGCCTGTCCTTTTGAAGTACCAAACACCTTGCACTGATTGTTCCATAGCCACCTCAACTTGCTCACCTTGCATGAAGTGCACATGCCACAGGTGCTAAGAAGGACCTCCACAGGTGCTAAGAAGAAAGCTGTCTGCCCGGTGTGACCAGCATTGACGCAGGCAGCAGCGTCATGGGTTTTTCTTGTGTTGCAGGACAACGAGGAGCGTGTATGAGTGTGTTGGTGTGGTATCATGAAAGTGCTTGGCAGCAGGAAAGTAAATGGGTCTGGATGTGTTGGAAGCACTGGCAGAGTTTCATTCAGGCCCTTCAGTATGTGTCATGATTTAGATTAATTCAAGGGATAAGGATTTTTATCCAATGAGCATAGATGGACAAGGAAATCTTTTCAGGCATGCCCACTTATAACCTTTTCCAGGCCATTATTTCTTTGTCACACATTCTTACAAGCAATGGAACTGTCCAGAAAATATCCTTTTTTAGTATTAAGAGTTAAATTACAGCAGAAAGCTATCTTGGCAAAAGATTTGCTAAATTAATGATTTCCACTTTATCACACCTAAATGTAGATGGGGATTAGACCTCTATTGTACTTCTGTTGCAGCCCATTCAAAGATAATAAAATGTGTACACATTAATCTTACAGTGCTATTTATAATAATTATTTTTTAAGTAGAGCACTGCTTATAAGATCTTCAAACTACTGTTTGTGTTTGCACACAGACCACATCTGAGGCAGGTAAGTACTTATCATCCTCATTTAACAGGTGGGAAAAATGATCATAAATAGCTTGCCTGCAGCTAGGAGTGAAATCAATCTGATTTGTAGAAACTGAATATAATCTTCCAAAAGTTATTTTAAAAATCTGCCATATTGGCAATAACAGAAGTACAGCAATCATTAATCTGATTTCAGGGGACTGCTTTAATAAATACAGTACTGTGGGGTTTAGCCTGGTTTGCAAAGGAAATGTATCTGGGGTAATCTCTCTGCCTGTGTGTGTCTTTCCCCAGTTACTTTTGAACCTGTTGGCAGACTTCAAACATTTTTGGCAAATGGAGGTGAGGGGAGGGAACATCTCAAAAAAAATTAACTTTCTATGAGCTTCATAAAACTAGGCAACTGGAAGGGAGACAGAGGCAGTATGCATCCATTGATCAAAAGGAAGATGACAGCATAAGTTTAACCTTTATTTAGGCACTGGAACAGTTGCAGGAGAGAGACCATACACATGCTCCGACTGTGGAGGGAGGCTGGGCTTGGAACTCACAGCCAACCAATGGGAGTTGGCATCAGGTGCTTGGATGCCTGTGAAAGCGCTTGTTTGTATTGCCTTCTGACTTACGAATCTTCTTTGCTGACTTGATGGGAGTGATTATATCTGAAGCTGCAGTTGTTCTCCCTTGGGGGCTGGCGTTTGTGGTGCATCTTCTCTGCAAGTTCTGGATAGTAGGACTCATCCCCATCCCTTCCCTATAGACTGAGCGACTCACTGAGCACTTTTCTGGCTAGACCTATACCTACGGTTAATGGTGTTCGAACAGGCAAGGAGGTGGGTGGTGTTATATCTGTGTCAGTCCATATGCAGGTTTGTTGGAATTTACCTTCATCCTATCTTTGGTCAGCCTTCACACACGGGATTTATACTGTAGTGGGAATATAACTCACCATTCAGATTCTCTGTTCTAAATCATTCAGAGGTAGTGGTGATGGTTCAAAATCCCTGCGGACATTGCCACTCCTTGTTTAGTCCCTTTTAGGATAATTGAAAGGATTTCTGTTCCCAAAATTTCACATACTTCGTGTGGCACTGTAAAACCAGTAAGTGACACTCATTTGCACTGGGAGACAGTCTTCCTGGTTTACGTGCCAAATGAGCTTTGACCTCTGTGTTACCATTATATCTCCATAAAGCATTTGTCTTGAAAAATGTCTGGATTTTCATAGAATCATAGAACAACTAGGTTGGAAAAGACCTCTTGGATCATCGAGTCCAACCATTCCTATCTGCCACTAAACCATGGCCCTGAGCACCTCCCCTACCCATCTTTTAAATCCCTCCAGGGATGGTGACTCCACCACCTCCCTGGGCAGCTGGTTCCAGTGCCTGATGACTCTGTGAAAATCGTTTTTTTTAATTGGCTTGGTTGCTTTCACATCACGTGTGATGTTAACAGATCAGGTGTTGCAGGTCAGTCAGTTTTGCATTTCTTTCCCATGGGATTTCTGGTGTCTTCAGAGTGGTGGAACAGCTACCTGGTTATTAGGTGAAGGTGTGTTTGCTGCCCACTGCAACTCGTAGCCGAGGATCGCTCCTACAGCCTGCACATTTTTTGTTTCCTTGCCTGAAAGACGCTTTGTTTGTGTGAAATCCCTGTGAGTTGTCAGGGGCAGCCACTCCTCTATGTCCTGACTTGACCCTGAGCTGTTTCACTCTCCTTCTCCCACGGGTGCTGGGAGCGGCTGCAGGTGCCGTGCGGGGCTGCGCTGACCCGTGCTGTGCCAGCCTCCCGCTCCATGACATACACGTGGGGAGTTCAATTCCCCACAACGCGGGGCCATGCTGAACGCGGGAGCCACGAAACAGAGTAGATACATCTGATAATGGCTCCCCTTTCATCGTTTTATTCCCCCAATAGAAATAATAGCAAATCAGTATCTTTTGGAGGAAGAATTTAAAATATCAAATAGTATCATATATATATATATAATTTTCTTAGGGATATGATTTAGTAATGGACAGGTACAGTTGGGCTTGATAATTTCAAAGGTCTTTTCCAACTTAATGATTCTGCTCTAACACTTAGGTTGGTGCAAAAATGATCACCTTTTTTATCATTGTAAACTATGATGCTTATTTTAGATTAAACTTTTATTTAACTATGTCAACATAACTATCCTCAACATAAGATGGGTATGGAGCTGTTGGAACAGGTCCAGAGGAGGGCTACAAGAATGATCAGAACACTGGAGCACCTCCCATATGAGGACAGGCTGAGAGAGCTGGGATTGTTCAGCCTGGAGTAGAGAAGGCTCTGAGGAGATTTTATAGAGACCTTCCAGTACCCGAAGGAGGCTACAAGAAAGCTGGGGAGGGACTGTTTAGAAAGGCTTATAGAGATAGGACTAAGGGGGATGAGTATAAACTGGAGAGGGGCAGGTTTAGGCTAAACATAAAGAGGAATTTCTTCGCTATGAGAGTGGTGAGACACTGGCACAGGTTGCCCAGGGAAGTTGTGGCTGCCCCATCCCTGGAGGTGTTCAAGGACAGTTTGGATGGGACCTTGGGCAGCCTGATCTAGTGGGAGGTGTCATCTGCAGGTGACACGGCCGGGGCTTGGAACTGGATGATCTTTAAGGGCCCATCCAACACAATCTATTCTATGGTTCTATTCAATGATTCTATGTTTATGCAGTATGCCATTTTAAAGCACAAAATGCATTCTAGTTATTTATGCTAATGGCTCAGTTTTCACTGTTTATTCTTTTTTTTTTTATATTACATTGTCAAATCAATGATTGGGGGTGGAAGCAAATTAGAGTAATTTTGTTGTAAAACTGCAAGAGGGGACTTAAAGCAGCAGAAACTGCTAGCAATGTCAACCAGGCATTTGGCCAGGGGACCATCAGTCTGTACAGTATGATATTGGTTCCAAAAATTTCGTAATGAAACCAAAAACGTTTAAGATGCAGAGGTCATGGATGTCCTTCTGCAATAGATGACAACCAGTTGAGGTCCATTATTGAAGCAGAATCACATAAAACAATTTGGAGGTTGCAGAAGAACTAAAGGTTGACTGTTCAGCAGTTGTTTGATATTTGCACCAAACTGGAATATCAACGAGAGCTCGACAAAAGGGCCCCACATGTGCTGAAAAAACAATAATCACCATTACCAGGTCTGCTCTGTGCTTCTTTTGTGCAACAAAAATGATCCACGTTGTGATTGCGTTATGACATGTGATGAAAAATGGATTCCACACAACAACCAGGGGCATTCTGCACACTGGCTGGACTGAGGTTAAACACCAAAACACTTCCTTAAACCAAAGCTACATCAAAAGAAGGTTGTAGTCACTGTTTGGTGGTTTGCAAGTGGAATCGTCCACTACAGCTTCTTGAATCCTGGTGAAACCATCACCGCAGAAAAGTATGGTGAGGAAATTGACAAAATGCACCAAGAACTGCGACATTAACATCCATTACTGGACAGTAGAAAATGACCAATTTGCCATGACAATGCCCAACTGCTTGTCTCACAAATGACTCTGCAGAAGTTGCACGAACTGGGCTATGAAACTCCAGCTTACTCAACTTACTCACCAGGCCTTGCTTGTACCAATTACCACATTTTCAAGGATCTCAACAACTTCCTGCAAGAATTTTTCCACAACCAAGCTTCAATTCAGAACACCTTTGAAGAATTCATTAGTTCCAGGACTCCAGAATTCTATGCTACTGAAATAAAGACTCATTACTTGCTGGAATAAAAAGCATAGATTCTGTTGGTTCTTATTTTAATTAATACATTTTATTCTAAGCTGAGACATACTGCTTTAAATTTGATGGTTGAAAATGGCAATTATTTTTGCACCAACCTAATATATATATATATGTATATGACCCTTAGTAACAGTTACTTGTTTCTTCCTGCCTGCTTTCATGCCATCAGTCCTGTCAGCTGCAGTGAGAGCTCTTTGACTTACTAAATTCTTGCATTTGATTTGAAATATTTTTCTCATACCTGCTTATAGTCACATAGTAGGTAACTTGTTTATCTGTGATGATACATCAGTCAAGTACAACTTCATTGTCCAGTTGTCTGGACACAGTGAAACTGTTAGGAGAGAAAGCTTTGCTTAGGAGAAGATTGCAAGCCTGTGTGAGTTACTGGAGTATTCCATGTGGGTTATCAATGTAAAAATGCATGAGTCACTCCAAATGACCCAGAATAAATGAGGGAACGTGTGATTGCTTAGAAATGTTCAAGCATCAGCTGAGGTTCCATATCCTGGGCTGTGTTTGATTGGCAACTGGAAAATGGTTTCTTGCTTATTCACTTTTTTCCCTAATATGAGAAAAGTAGTTTGACTAAAATCTTGCCTTTTGGTTTTGGATTGGACTGCAATTTACAGTGTTTCTAGTCTAATTTTGTTATCTTGATTATATTCTAGTATGCTTCACATTGTGCTCTGCAAGTTATAAAGCAAATGAGCTCCCAAGCCCTTATTCTGGATGCCTTCCTCTGGTATAGTCTGCCAGAAGCTGTCTTTATTCATAAATATAATTCAGCCTGCATGAACGGAGTTTCTTTCAGCCGGAAATGAGATACTCAGAGCCTGAGTATCTCATTGTGGGACTTCATGTATCTGTGAAAGACAGAGCTGAGAGCTGTATCCCAGTCTGCCTCCTTTTCTTCTTTGTGTTGGTCTCATTCAGTACAGCATTTTGCTTCTGTGACTGTAGAATCTTGGGATGCTGCCAAGCAACATCCATCTGGGATGCTGTTTTTGTTTAAAACACTTGATCTTGAAATTAGCAGCATTTTGTGGGATATCATAAGTGTAAAACCTTACTGTGCAGTCTAGGAGTCCTGGCAGAAATATCTGCTGATGCTTTTAGTATGCCATTGTGAACAAAAGAAAAGATTTTTCTTCTTGTTGTGTTTAGTTATGAGAGAACAGACAGTTCTGATATGGTTAGGACTTCATATATGTGAAAATTACAGTGAAATTTCAGCAAAATTAGAAGAAATGGGGGTGTTTTGAGGCTATGTATGTGAAATAAATGATTACAATACTTTGCTCCTCATTCTTTGCAGATAATTTCTAAGTTGCTCATATCAAACCCACTTGGACCATTACGACAGGAATTAAGGTGGTATAGAGGTACTTGTTAAGCCTGTGACAGACTGTTAGTAATGCTAGGAAAGAATTTTTTTTTTTGCCACACCTGTGGCTGTGGCACATTCAGTTCTGGAAACACTTCTTTGGTGCTAGGAAAATCTAGTATAGACAGTACAGCTAATCTGCATAATTAGATATACTGATGATGACAGGACTGGTATCCCAAGTCTGTTTATTTGGTGCTGTCTCACAAATCTCTGTACTGGTAAGATATCCTTGTTTAAAAAGTAATTTCCTGAAGATTCCAACAAGAAATGCTGAGTGTGGTCAATACAGCTTAGAGTGGATATTTTTCATTTGTCTCTACCTTTATTTTTACATAATTTTAACCCTCCCACTCTTTTATGAAGCCCTTTAGCAATATTCAAGCAGCTAGTAGGACAGAGACAAAAGGTAAAGGTCTACCCTATATGATGTTTTTATCTGTGCTAGTGTGCTCCATCTATAGTATGCACAGAAGAAAAGGCCAGATGTGATATTCATCTGTGTAACCTCAGAAGGCATAGCTGACAGTTCAGCTTCAATCACTATGAATGCAGTTTGGGACTTTTTCTCATATTCATTGCTTTATACTTAGCAGTGAATTTCATCTGTCTTTTTTTTCAGCTGTCATGAGGTCTCCACTATCATGAGGTCTGTCTGAGCTCTCTGCAGTTGGCTCCTTTAAAATCTTCAGTAATTTAGTAACAAAAAAAAAAACCCTATCACTTCATTTATTCATCTTCTCGAGATCAGGTGTATGTTGAACAGAATGGGACAGAGTGCTTCACTGATGTCCTGCCTAGAGTGAAACTGTGCATTCCTACATTTTCTTTATTATCTTTTAACTTTTTTATCTATGTGAGTACCTTTTTTGTTTATTTTCTTTTTCCCCATGCCAACTTAATTTCTTAATTAAGACTTTTGATGTCTGTTTTTATTTTTTGAGTCTTCCTTATCCACATGCTTGTGAACTCCCTCAAAAACTGCAACAGGTTCATGAGTCATGACTGCATAAAAGCACTGTATTATCTTCAGTAATGGATTACTACAGTTAACAATTCAGCTGTAACATACTGGAGTTCTGTTTAATTGGTGGTTGAAGGCCATCTATTGCTGGTAACTAGCCAGTGTAAGTTTTCTCAGTTTGTGTTACATATTTTTACTGAAGTTCAGTTTGAGATAGTTCCTCTGGCGTCACTCCTGTAAATCCTAGAGAGATAATACAGATGCAGGAAATTAATTTAGTTTTTCTATTGTGGTCTCTTCTTTGGTCAGTCCATTTACACATTAATTATTGATCCTATAAATTTCTGGCAGACCTACTCCTCAGAAAGGAAAAACAGGTTTTATGCCCTTTTAACAAGTTGTTCCTCAAACCCCTTTTTTGGCTTGTTCATTATAATTTAACATAAAATATGGCAGAGTGTGTGTGTTCTGTTTTGTTCTCTTCTGTTCTTTCCTACTTGGACATAGCTATAAAATTTCAAATAATGCCTTTTGGCAGAATGATTAAATAGCAATAAGGTTAAATATTAATTCAGTGAGCCTTCGCTGTAGTGTTTTTGCTACTTCACACATCAATTGTTGACTTATGGGGATTTTTTTTTTAAATAGCTTCTTTTTTTTCAGTCATGGAAAAGTTCTCAGGGAAGTTGCTGGTGCTGACAATGTTGAATTGCCCTGGAGCCAAACTTTGTATCTAGCCCAGTCCAGCAAGCCCTGAGGTACTTAAGGAAACGCTGTTATTTGTCATCTCTGAACCGTGCCTCAACTGCTTGTCTTCTCCCTGCTGCATTGTACAGGGTTTGTGTTTTGAGGCTTCTACCATGATTAGCAGTTTGGGTGTTGTTTCTAGGATCAGCATTGTTGGCCTACTCCTTTGCACTATTACAGTGTGTAGTACACAGTAAAGGGAATTAAAGAGTGTCCAAATCCCTGTGGAGTTTCCCTGTGAATGTGGCATTAATATTAAAAAAAATGTAAATTTTGCTTCAGCCACGTCAATGCAGCTCTTAAGACCTTTCTTTTCTCTACTAACACCTTCCCTGTAGTGCGCTAGTCAAAGGATATGATTGCTACCTGTAGGCAGCTCCATTTTTCTTTACCTTTTAAACATTTTTCTTTTAAGCTTTGCAGCCAGTCTCTGTTGGACTCCTTACTGGATTAAGTCACAAAAGCTCGTTAATTCTCTATTGAAATTCAGGTAAAGAAATGGTGTCTGGGGCTGTGACACCGTAGCGGCCTGACAGTTTATGTCAAGGTGTGCTTCCGTAAACTAAGGCAGACAGAATTGTGCTTTCTGGATAGCATTTTATAATTCCGGTGCTTAAGGGTTAGCAAAGTATTTTAATTTCTTACTCTCCTTCCCCCCCCACCAGGTTGGGTGAGCAGTTTTGGTGCCTTTGGAGAGGGAGGTTTTTCTGTCCTTACAGACTGTATCAGAAGTGCCAGTGCAAGTTTGGAACCACAGATTCCTGTCACTAACAGGGTCACCATCCCACCCCCTACCAAGAGCTTGCCCAAGGGCTCCTGCTGCTCCTGCTTAAGAATCAAAATGAGGAAGAAGGAAGAGAATGCCCGATTTCCGTCTGCTTTTGAAGAAGGGAGGGAGTCTCTGGAGGGTCAGTACTGTGCCCATCTTGTTGCTGTGGGACGGGTGTGTTTTGATGGGGTCCCTCAGAGTGACATTTCAGAAACTGAGTCTTGTTGAACTGCTGGCTTTCTTGTCAAGGATTTGCTCCGACACTGGTCCTCAGCTTCATGACAATTTGATCATTAATTACTACTGAAAAAAAAAAATCATGATGGAATGCGACATTTTTCCTTCTTGGACTGTTTGAATCCTAATGTGATATTTCTTTGTGTCCCTCCCATTCAGAAACATTTTCTTTCCTAACTGATTGTTTTCTCTCTTTCTCCTCCTTCCACCCCTTTCATTGTCTTCCAGTCCACCCATGTTGTTCCAGCATCTCAGTGACATGTAACTCTGCAGTTAGGTTTCTGGAGGCACTCAACATATTCAGGCTTACAGAGACTGCAAACCATCAGTAGTCTTGTGCCTCTATGCTTTGTCAGTTCATTCTTTTAAATGGACATCCAAAGACTACTGTAATTACTCAGTCTTTCTTAAATCCTTTTCATGTGTCATGCTTCCCACAAATGCCATTCATTTCCCAATGAAACAGCATAGGTATAAATGATCTTTTCTTGAGCTATTAATTTATTTCTCCTCTGACCTTTTGTATCACTTCAAGTATTTACGGTGTCAAGAATGCCTTGACTCACCACATTTCAGTGCAGTTTTTCTCTGCTTTGAGCTCCTGTCTACCCTCTGGCAAGGAAGGGTCAGAACAAGGAAATAGTATTTTTCAGTTTTGGGTATCGATATTAATCTCAGAAGTTATGGTAATGGCCAGCTGTTCAATACGGAGCCCAGATTTTACTGTTATATTTAGTGTAAAAACCTGGTTTAGCTGGGAGATGTGCAGCAGTTTCAGAATACTAAGGGCAATTTGATGCAAAATTCAGAGAAAACTATTAAATCTGTTTCTAAAGTAGAGATCCCTGTGTGTGTATATGTGTGTGTACATAACATTTCCTTGTTTTATATATATGTGTATATATATATTCCTCCAGGAATAACTGATTGTTATTCCCTTTCAGATTGTCCTCAGATTGTAGCCAGCTGCCTTTGAAAAAAACCAGAAAAAGTTGAATATTCGTATATCAGAAGCACAGAAAATATGAAGCAAGTAGAATTACTCAACCTAATTGTGTCTGAGGTGTCATTGAAGTTTATTAAGGAGCAGAAGGCCCAGTTCTAACTTTTATGGGTCAGATTTTCCTAAGAATTTTGTATATTATGTTCTGCCTTCCTTATACTGAATGTGTTACACTGGAAATTTTGTTCTGAGTGTGTGGTTCATCCCCATTTTCCCCACCAAGAGCATGATCCCACGTGCTCATTAAGCAATAATAGTTAAACAGGGAGAGACTGGTTGGCAAGTAGTCAATTAATTATTCTTTGTAGGAATTCATTTATATCAATTAGCACCTTTTTTCCCCCCTCATTGCATTTAGCAAATTATTTGGCATAATTTGCTAAAATGTTTTCACAAGAGAGTTTAAACTTTATAATAATTTACTTTTATAGATGGCATGTGGAAAATACTTCCTTTTTATTGTATTGGAGTGTATTTGGGAGCTGGAGGTAGCTAACTGATCAAACAATTTCTAAACAAAAACACTTAAACAAATTTTTAAATGGCTACTATTTCAAAAGGCTTGTGCCCTTACCCCTGAGGCTACCCTTTGGTGTTTGAATTTCACATTCTAAAGAAATCTATTTAAAGCAAATAAAAAACCAAAAACCACCTGCCTGTATTGATCAAATATCAGTGCTACCCTGCAGTTCGGAGGTGTGCACACTGAATAGCCTACATGGCAGAGTGAGTTCTTAGTTTGCGTTGCTCAGCGTTGTAGAAAATGAGATTACATCTCAGTTCTGTAGGGCAGAAAAAGATTTAGACAAAAATTTATTTATGCCGTGAAATGTAATCCAAAATGAATCATCCCTGTTCCTTGTTTTATAACACAGGCAAGAGGGAGCATTGAGTGAAACTGAATCAATATCTATCAAAATATGAAATGGAATATTTACATAAATAACTAGGTGCTGATTTTGTAGCAAATGAAGGGGCATTTGAACTGGTTAAGTACATGGTCTGGACTGAATGTTACCTTGTTCAGCTGGAAGCAACAACAGCCTGATGTTGGACCTTGTTTGCTTTGAGCTGAACACCTCTGAATAACCTCTTCAGAGAGTCATGTAGAAGCTGGAGGCTGGTGTCATTTGTTCTGTTGGTGTCATTTGTTCTGTTGAGAAGGGCTCCTTCTTGCTTCCTCTGAGCTTCACAGACATGTAGGGTGCACCAGGCTGGCAGAACACACAAAGAAGGACGGGGGTTTGGAATAAAAGCTCTGGGAGTAATGAGAACAGCTGGGAAAGGTAGATAAGGGTTTTCTTCTGATTTCATAAACTCTCTTGGGTTCTATCTATGCCCCAATGGGAATAATTCCTTTCCTGGAAGACAAAGACCTTCTATACAAAACTCAATAGCTTAGGAAAAAGTGGGAGGTGAGACCCCCATCTGCGGGAGAGTCTGCTATATATACTGTTATCAAGCTTCAGAAGAAAGCTGCTTCTGCTTGTTCAGCTTGTGTGCACCACCCTGGAGTTGTCATTTATGAAGGCTGAGTTGAGTCATTTATGTGAGCCCACGAGTCACTTGTTGGGCTTTTGTAATGTCCTTAAACCCAAGACTGATAATGTCTGTGGCTGCTCTCTGGGTACTGTTAGAGTAGATGGAGCCTGACTGGAAGGGGTAATTTGCATGTCCTAATGGGCTGCTGAAGCCTCATAGTCCAGGAAGTGAAGAGACTGGTCAAAATTATGAACTATATTGACAATGGTGTCAGGGGAAAGATGACAGTGAAGCTGAGTTCATAGACCCTTCAAAGCAATGTGACATAGGTACAGTTAAGATCCTTGTAGGGCTCCTGAGCTGCATGCATCAGAGGAGTTGCAGAGGGCTTGTGGCAGCATTGAGAACTACCAGACTCTCAAGATTATGGTAGAGATGGGGACAGCATCTATTACTCAGTACACTGTAGGACTTGAAGATTAGAGGAAAATCTTATGTACTCCCCAGTCACATCAACAGCGGAGCATTGTTATGTATCAGAATGGCTTAGAAGAGAAACCATTCATGCTCTCCAATAATAAAAAAATCTTGTAACAACATAGTCTGTTCTTACTTCTACAGTCAACAGCATTTATATGTATGAAAGAAGGGGGATTTATAAAATGCACACTGTATTGTGCTTTGTTGCATACTAGTAATGTTTTCCAGATCATCATTGTTAGACTGGATTAGGCAGCCATAATCAGAGGTTGTCACCAATAACACTTTCTACCAGTGATCCTGCTGCAATTTTACTTCAGTGTGAGTTGAGTTACAGCTTTCTGTTCATGACAAAGAACTGTAATGCAAGTTGAGACCAAAAACTTCCTTCTGCAAAGATTCCCAGAAATCAGCCTGCTTAAAGATTAATACAAAAGAGTTAGAGCATATTCAGGCTTCTAAAATTTCCCTCATGAGGCCAGTATTCACGGATGTCTGCCAACTCTGCACCTTTCATGGTCCTTTCAGCTCCTTAGGAGAAAAAAAGGCGGGGAGGTAAGAAGAATAATTTCTGATAAAGTATAGGAACTCACTCACATAGGGATTTGCCATTTCTTTAAAGACATGAAAGCTATGCTAGTCTTTATTTCTGCATCTGAGATGCCCTGACTTGCAGCAGGGAACAAAAAGGATGTATAGTCCATTCTTCTGTGGACTATACAGATTTTATGTGGAAGCTCTTGCCTGATGCCACTGAGCTTTAGGCTGAAAATTGACTATGAAACATCTTAAAGAAGGAGGGTCAGTAAAGGATGTTTCTGATATAGTAATAAGTGGAGTTTCTTAAATTTAAAAGTGAACTGTAAGCCAAAGCCATTGAGGAGGCTCTACAATATTCAAATTGGTTGTCTTTTGTTCTCAAGGTAGTTAACGTTATCCTGCTAGTCTCTGTGTGTATGAATCCATAGAGAACTTTGTAATAACTCTTACTTCCAGCTGACAATCTGGTATGTTTATGCTACAACACTGAAGAGAGACATAACCCTATTTGCTGCTCTGTGTGTTAATTCTATTTTATTGATGAAATATGTGATGTCCAATTATATAAAGAGTTCTAGTAGCATCTAGTAGTTTCCAAGGATTAGGTAGAGCAGTAGGTGGGAAAGAGTATATTCAAATTACTTGTACATCTGAAGCATTTAATATTTTGCTCCACAAAATTGTTCCTGTCCTTCCTCACCTGTCATACAGCTATTTCTGTAGCTAGAAATGTAAAGTATACTGAAGTGAGTTTTATTTTGGTAACGTCTGACCTATTATGTTTCTTCTTATGCAGTGTTTGTCTTGTCACCTTGTTATAACAGACGTTTATAATGCAATGTAAGAAGACATAAAGTTTTGTCTTCTGAATATCATTCAAATTAATTTTGCAATGTATTAATAAGAAAATTATTATCACTTGCTCAAAGTCATTTATGGAGGAAAAAATAGTAAAATATATAAAAGCAGCATTGAGAAGATATTCTTACAGACTTGCTTGCTTGTGTTTTCTACTTTATAAAAATGCATTTTTTTGAAAATGCATTCATATATCTTTTAGCATCAGCAGTACAAAAGCCACTACTCATTACTATTAGAATTGGTCTATTAGAATAGACCAACTTTTTTCCTTTTTTAGAATACAACTTAATTTTTTCAAAACTAAAGTAACTGCATGTGAGGACTAATGAATTGTTTGAAACTTTCACTTCTGCACACGTATTACCCAGAAAATAGTTTCTTATTTTCCATTACTTGGTTCTGTGTAGCCCTTCATGAGTATATTTTGATAGTCTGTTTGCAGAAATACTGGAGAAAGATAGCTAATATGATACTATTAATGCAAACTGACATACATGTAAATTTATGTCAGAAAAACTAAGCAGGAGACCTTACTGTGGGGTTTTATAGCAAGTAAACCCATCTTTCACACTGCAAGTGAATTTGCAAAATGTGAGTTGTGATTGAAGTTGGCTGACTTGTTTCCTAAAACAGGGTGCCTCAGAAAGACTTAACTTTCCAGGAAAGCAGCACTCAAAAGTATGTTTTAGGCTTATTTGTGTGCTTCTTTTTAATTTGTATTTGTTGCCTAGGCTGGGCATCTAGAGACAGCCACAATCCTTTGTTGTTTATGAAAAGCTATACCTAGCCTTAGATCCTTGAATAAAACCAGTGGAGTTGCACTTCACTGTGCTTTTTCACTGACAGAGAGGGTGGAAGTGGCAAAAATGTTGGTCATTCTGAAAGAGGGATCCTCTCCATATTATGAGGGAATAAAGAAGGTTAACGTACGCAGAACATCAAGCCACTCCTATGTCACCTTTATCTTCCACCACTTCCCAACCAAGGAGAACAGCTTTCCAGGTGAACAGCCTAGGAGACTTACCTGGGGTCCCAGACCTTGTGGGAGGACAGGACTGTGGCAGTGGTGGCACTGGTGGTGGAGGCAGGACCGTGGAAGGACCTGTTGTCCTCCTTCTCACACTGGTACCACCAAGTTATGAACTACAAGCATCTGAGTGGTCTGGTGCATCTGTGGAAGGGAGGGAAAGGAGGAAATGAATTTCCAGGTATGTCTTGTTTGTTACAGCCTTGGCTTTGTGGCGCAGCACTCGTACAAGTGCCAAAGTTTTGCCTACTCCCTTGGTCCAAACTTGAGTAAGTTAATAGTGACAGATTGATCACGCTTGTATTCTGTATATCAGACACCAGGTAAATTACCTTTTCCTTTTGAAAGGGCTAAAAAGCATTTGAGTTTCTTTTTAATCATCAGGAAGGGGAGAATGGTGCAGCAGCTGCTGTCAGGGGAGGAAAAAAAAACCAGACTGCGCTCCTTGCAGATGGGAAAGATGCTGCCCTGCATGGTGCCTGGCTGCTCAGTTAGTGCTGATCCACCTTCAGAAGCTTCCTGAGAAAGAAGCACTGTGACAAGCTTAACATGTCCCGTACATACTATAGTTATGTGTGTGTCAGCTGGCATTACTTTAAAAAAAGTTTTTAGAACAAAGTCAAGGGATGGAATAGTGTCTGGTAGTGAACTGCAGGAAGGCATTTTAGAAATGCGGTTGTAAAATGGTTGCTACCAACTGAAGTCTAGATCACAGCAAATGACTACAAATACATTTGCTGTTTCTGATCCTACGGTGTTTCCTCTAATTACAACATTGCCTTGGAGGGACAGTAGTTCTCTATCAGCTTGTTCAAATTGGGTCTGGAGACAATATGACAAAATGTTGTCTCCCTTACAGTGAAAGAAACCAACTAGAAAAAACCCCAGTTCCTTCATGCAGTTGTTCATTACCCATGAAGAGAATGATTTTATCTATGTTGATATGATGTTTGACTCTTCCATGCACTTGTCCTTCCAGTCACATTAAATGGGCTTCAAGGCAAGGGAGTCAGTGATGAATATTTATTCTTTTTATTAGTTTAAAACTGCACTAACTAAGAGACAGACTGACAACATGTGAACATCTAACTGCTGAGCAAAAGGAAGAAGACACTTTTGTTAAATAAATTCTCGTTCCTTGCTGTAGACAAGAACGTCTGATTTTGAGGAAAAGAGTATTGGAAAGAGAGGTGTTGAATTGATTTCAATTCATATTGTTTTTTAAGCTGACATCACTCTGTATTATGTAAGCATAAAAGGATTTGCACTGTATGTAGGCCTTCTTCGACAGCTGTCTTCCACTACTGGAGAGAGGAATGTGAGCTTGTATTTATTTTTTATATAGCGTAAGGTTAGATTGTTACGAGACGCCTGTGTGCTTGACTGCAGCTGATGACAGCATGCTAATCATAGTGTTGGCAGTGGTCCAGAGGGAAGAAATGGTACCCAGTGTCCCTGCTGTATTAACAACCCCTAGAAAAATCTCTGCCTATATCACCTCTTTGATGAGACTGTGATTTCTGGAGAGGTACCTGGGCTGCATCTAAACTGGTACCAATGGCAGTAACTGGTAACGTAGGCGCTGTGCATGTACAGGGTCGGCACAGTCCACACTGCAAACTCTTCATGCTATTCCCTGCTGTTTCTATGCATCATGTCTAGGGTTTATGCACCGTTAGCGACTTCCAGCTTCACAGTGCAGTTGTAGATCACACAGCATTTTCTTTAGCATCTAATGGGAAAGGTAATGCCAGTGGAATGTACTCTGGAGATGAAATTGAAGTAATTAGACCACTACAGCTCATTTTGTTTTCTAGATCTATAGCACCCCTTGAGCTCCAGGTCAGTTGGTTTTGGACCGGGGACTTCTAAGGGTGGTAATTGGTTTTCCATAAAGGATGGAACAACTGCTGATGGGTTTCAATAAACCTCTGCCTGCACTGGTATTAAAGCAGTAACACTGCTGTGGCTTTCTTTATGGCTTTACTGGTTCTTCGCATCACTTATTTCCTCAGGATACAGCAATTTATTACATGAATTTCCCTTTGTGCCCAAGTTATCTTAATTATTACTGGAATAAACCCAGAACTTGAAAATCCTTTAAACTGGGCGCTGTGAAAGATGTGATTTATCCTGGATCTATTCCACTGTTTATATTCTAATATGCTTAATGGACTATATTTTCTTGATAAAGACAATGTAAAAAATAAAGGAAGTGCTCAGTATAGAAAAGCAGTTCATTTAAAAAAAAAATCTTAAAAATAAAAAAAATATCAAGACCCAGACCAAGAAACTTAATTCCATTCTCAGTAAAGTTCTCTCTTCTTTACCAGGGAAGAACCTTGCTGAGCAGCCTGAGCTATTTGAGATTCACAAGCAGGGATTCATTTAGGCAGGGAAGGCATAGTGAACCTTAACTGCAACCTTAGCAAGCAAATTAAACAAGATGTGATCAAAGGTCCAAATTTTAGTGTTTTAGATATCTATAATTTCAGTCCAGCAGGCAGAATTCCTTTGGTGGCTGCTCTTTGAAGAAATACTTTCTAAAGTTTTCTCTGCTGCCATTCAATGTTGCCTCCTGCTGTATGTCCTGTTGCCTTGCCCACCTGCCTTTTCAGTGTCTCCTTTTTTCCCTCTCAGTTTTTGAGTGAGGACCTGCCACACAAACCATTAGCTACATTAAGAAATATCCAAAATAAGCCTTGCCTTTTGGCAACTCTTTCTACTACCTTTTTCTTCACCATGCAGTGAAGAATTATTTCTCAATCGCAAGACACTCTTCCTTCATTATTGCTTTCACTCTTCAGGGCCAATTTATATGAAGCAGCACCTGAGCACATCTCAGGCATATCTGAAGAAAATCTGTCTGTGCTAGGTCTGTTTATAGTTCTTAAACATGTTATCTTAGAAACCACAGCAGTCTCACTTGTGGATTTTTGATGGAAATTTGCATAGAGGGAACTGAAGGCAGAATTTTCAAAGGAGAAATGATAAAATAGAATGGTATAGTTATTGTGTTGGATAACTTAATTTCCTGGGTTTTATGGATTTGCCATAGGTGTGCTGTTTGTAGTGAGCCTGAATTATGACTTTTGATTATTAATAAAAAAATGGATGACTTAATATTCCTAAAGCATCTTAAAGATAAGCATTTCATTAGTGCTACATTTTATTAATAGTTTATATTAAAATCTTGGCAGTTGTTCCCAACATTAATGTGCTAGTTTGAGACTTTCAGCTCTGGTTACAAATTGATTTTATATATATCAGCGAAATTGTTTGTATTGTCTTATTAATTTTGGTAACACTTTTTTTCTTCATGGCAGCTTGGTTTCAGCTTCAGCTGAGAATGAACATCACTGCTTAAGCTTCCTTGCATAGCTTGAAGGCATCCCACTATAGTAAATTCTAGCAAGAATACTTAGAGTAGCAATACTGCCATGCTGTAATAATTCTCCATAATAGAACAACTATTGATATGTCTGGTGTACCACATGCCATTCAGATATTATTTTCAATAAGCATGAAGCTTTAAATACTTTTAATCCAGTCCATGTTTTCTTAAGCTGATGTGCTACAGACTAGGAGAAGCCTGGCTGGAAAGCTGCCTGGAGGAGAGGGATCTGGGGGTGTTGGTTGACAGAGACTGAAGATGAGCCAGCAGTGTGCCCAGGTGGCCAAGAAGGCCAATGGCATCTTGGCCTGTATCAGAAACGGCGTGACCAGCAGGTCCAGGGAGGTTATTCTCCCTCTGTACTTGGCACTGGTGAGACCGCACCTCGAGTACTGTGTTCAGTTTTGGGCCCCTCACCACAAGAGGGATGTTGAGGCTCTGGAGCGAGTCCAGAGAAGAGCAACGAAGCTGGTGAAGGGGCTGGAGAACAGGCCTTATGAGGAGAAGCTGAGAGAGCTGGGATTGTTTAGCCTGGAGAAGAGGAGGCTGAGAGGAGACCTCATTGCTCTCTATAACTACCTGAGCGGAGGTTGTAGAGAGGAGGGTGCTGGCCTCTTCTCCCAAATGACAGGGGACAGGACGAGAGGGAATGGCCTCAAGCTCCACCTGGGGAGATTTAGGCTGGACATTAGGAAAAAAATTTTCACAGAAAGGGTCATTGGGCACTGGAACAGGCTGCCCAGGGAGGTGGTTGATTCACCTTCCCTGGAGGTGTTTAAGGCACAGGTGGATGAGGTGCTGAGGGGCATGGTTTAGTGTTTGATAGGAATGGTTGGACTGGATGATCCAGTGGGTCTCTTCCAACCTGGTTATTCTATGATTCTATGATTCTAAAGTACTAGATGCTCCTTCCATTGTTATTGCCACAATTATGTTTAAATTACAAAGCATTGAAATAAATTTACAGTAGTGAAATACTTGGGGTAGGTTGCAGTGCAGTTGATAGTCTTCCATTCCTTTCAGGTAGATCTTGGTTTGGACATCCTTCATTAAGAGGCTGAATGCATTCCTGACTGTTAGCACTGTGTTAGTTTTTTAAATGGTTTCTTTCCAATTGCAAATCAATGTCCCTTTCTAAGCACTGAGTCACAGGGAGATCAGTGTGACTCAGTCATATTTGCCCTGCTATAAAAAACATGTATGGCTGCTGTTTTATGACCTTCTCTGTAAATGGATACAGTGTGCTAGATGGTTGAGATCTTTAAGTAACTTTAAGGATTTATGGCTTAGCTAATGTATGCATTAACAGGGATATTCAAATGTATCTTTCTCTACTGATTCCTTTTCATTACACTGGAAAATGAGCTTTAGTTGCTTTGGTTGAAGTACTTGATAAAGCTACATATGCTTCTTGCGCTTCTGATTAGAGGGGGACAAAAATATTAGAGGACTTGGACTGGCTAAATGAAATAGAGGGAGGAACATGGTCATTAGCTGGAGTGGTGGTTGGCTCCTGAGCCAACTCTTCCACTGTAAGAAAGCAATGGATGCTTTTAGGAGACTGGCTTATTTCGGTGGGTAATGGTTCTCTTTATTGAGTTTGCGCAAATGCATTTGATTTAGTCAATTTAGGCTTTGCATTTAAGCAAATTACAATTTAGGTCTTGATCAGCAAGAGGTAAATTAGTTTGAATGCATATAAAAGTATCTTGCTGAGGTTAAATTTACAGTCAAACCATTACATGGAAATCATAATGCGCAATATATGTCAAGTTTGATAAATGAAGTAGGACTGTAAAATTGCTCTTATCTTGAAGTGTGCTTGCATTTGGCCAGCTATGAAGCTGAAGTACTGTTATGTCTGCTGTCTTGAATAGGCTCAGGAGAGTTAAATCTTTCCGAAGTTGGAATTACTAAATTTAAAAAGGGACGAGTTGAAGACTCGAGTAAACTACAAAGTTGTGCTTACTCTGCTAAACTAACCAGGTCGTCTTCCTCTGCTCCTGGGTCTTACCTCCATCAGTACACTTCCCAGCTACAAACATGAAATTCTGATGCCTGTTAAGGAAAGGTATTTTCACAGGAGAAACCTCATGTGCAAACAGAAATTGGGAATTACTGGGAAGGCCATCGCCCTACAAGTAGAGGGGTTGAACTAAGTGGCCTCTTCAAGCCCTTTTTAGAGTGTAGTGGGTTTTTTGGTTGTCTGGTTTTTTTCTTGCTACAAGGCAGTTTCCTCTGGAGCTAGTCCTATCCACATCTCTTTCAAGAATATCCCCCATACTATAGGAGAAATCTCACATCAGCCGCATAAGAAGCAATAGAAACACTACCTGAGCCGAACAGGTTTTTGTTTTGTTTTTAAAAATTAAAAAAAACAAATGAAGTACAGTATCTCTGTGAGTAAAGAAACCTCGTGTTGTTACTAAGGTGACTAATTGTAGATTATCAGTGCAAAATAATAACTATCAGTCAAAACTATCAGTTCTTATATACCAGAAAATGGGATATTACAAAGATGCAACACAACAAAGTGAAAGATGGAATGGTTTAATAAAACCACCACTGAAAAGAGAAAGCCTACTATAACAATAAAAAATTCTAGTTTCAAAAATGTTTGGCTAGGGAACAGAAAATCGTCCATGGACAAGGCAGCTAAATGGTAAACTTTATTCTCCATCTGTTCTGGTACTTTTAACAGTTCCTAAGTTGCAGCAACATCCAATGTCTGTTATGGAATCACATTTTAGAGACTTCACAACCCAATGTGCCCCTACTAACTGATGTTAGAGTACACTGCTACTCCAGTTAACTAAATAAAATTGCTTGGAGGCTTAAAATAGCATATGACTTACAGACAATGTATACAAAGGTGTGCTTGTGCATTATGGCCATGCTTGCCTTAGTCTTGCACTGAATGTGTTAGCATCTTGCAGATTTGGCCTTAGAGCTATGATATGGATGAAAACTGTATCATAGAATCACTTGGTTGGAAAAGACCTTTGAGATCATTGAGTCCGACCAAACCTGTCCACTACTAAACCATATTCCCTAGTACTTCATCTACCTGTCTTTTAAGCACCTCTAGGGATGGTGACTAAGCCACTTCCCTGGGCAGCCTATTCCAGTGCCTGATTACCCTTTCGGTGAAGAAATTTTCCTGATGTCTAATCTGAGCCTCCCCTGGCACAAACTGAGGCCATTCCCTCTTGTCTTGTCACCTGTCACTTGGGAGGAGAGACAAACACCCAGCTTGCTACAACAAGGTAGTTGTAGAGAGTGATAAGGTCTCTCCTCAGCCTTCTTTTCTCTAGGCTAAACAACCCCAGTTCCCTCAGCCACTCCTCAGAAGACTTCTTCTCCACCCCCTTCACCAGCTTTGTTGCCCTTCTATGGATGCACTCCAGGACCTCAATATCTTTCTTGTAATGAGGGGCCCAAAACTGAGCACAATATTCAAAGAGTGGCCTCACCAGTGCTGAGTACAAGAGCACAGTCACTTCCCTGGTCCTGCTGCCACTGGCCTTCTTGGCCACCTGGGCACCCTGCTGGCTCATATTCAGCTGGCTGTCAACCAACACCCCCAGAGGTCCTTCTCCACAAGGCAGCTTTCCAGCCATTCTTCCCTGAGCCTGTAGTGCTGCATGGGGTAGTTGTGCCCCAGATGTAGGACTCAGCACTTGGTCTTGTTGAACCTCATATCACTGATCTCAGTCCATTGATCCCAGGCTGCTCAGATCCTTCTGTAGAGCCTCCCTGCCCTCAAGCAGATCAACACTTCCTCCCAGCTTAGTGTCATCCACAAATTTACAAAAATTTTACTCAATCCCCTCTTCCAGATCATTGATAAAGCTATTGAACAGAACTGGACCCAGCACTGAGCCCTAGGGACACCACTTGTGACCAGCCTCCAACTGGATTTAACTCCGTTTACCATGAGTCTTTGGACCTGGCCATCCACCCAGTTTATAACGTAGCAGAGCGTGTGCCTGTCCAGGCCGATGGCAACCAGTTTCTCAAGGAGAATACTGTGAGGAATAGTGGCAAAGGCTTTACTGAAGTCCAAGTACACTATATCCACAGCCTTTCCCTCATCCATTAAGCAAGTAATCTTATCATAACAGATCAGGTTCGTTTGGTAGGACCTGCCTTTCATAAACACATGCTGACTAGGCCTGATCACCTGGATGTCTTGTGTGTGCTGTGTGATAGCACCCAAGATGACCTGTTCCATTACCATCCCCGGCACCGAGTCTGACGGGCCTGTAGTTCCCTGGATCCTCCCTCTGACCCTTCTTGTAAATGGGTGCAATATTTGCCAGCCTCCGGTCAAGAGGAACTTCCCTAGTCAGCCAGGACTGCTGGTAGATGATTGAAAGGGGTTTGGTGAGCACCTCCACCAGCTCCATTAAAACCCTCAGGTGGATCCCACCTTGCCCCCATAGACTTGTGAATGTCTAATTGGCCAAGCAAGTCTCTAATCATTTCCTCTTGGATCATGGAAGCTTTATTCTACCCTTCCTCCCTGTCTTCTACCTCAGCAGGCTGAGCACCCTGAGAACATCTTACCTTACTATTAAAGACTGAGGCAAAGAAGGTATGAAGAACCTAAGCCTTATCCCCGTCTTTTGTCACCATTGTTTCCCCTGGATCCAGTAAAGGATGGATATTCTCCTCGCCCCTCCCTTTGTTGATACATTTGTAGAAAGATTTTTTTATTATCTTTCACAGAATTGGCCAATCTAAGTTCTAGTTGGGCTTTAGCCCTTCTGATTTTCTCTCTGTGTGAACTCACTTCATCCTTGTAGTCCTCCTGAGATGCCTGCCCCTTCTTCCAAATCTCACATAACGGCTAGTGATCACAAGACTTCTCCCAGTTGCTTGTGGAAAATTTTTTCACCATCATTGAATTCAAGGCAATCAAAATGCTCAGACATAGAGGACTACCTGCCACCTTTCCTTCCTCACTTATCCCACCTGAAGATTTTATAGCCAACCACAGCAGCACTCCAGTTGTGCTTACTCTAACTTGAGCTTACTCTAAGTCTTTAAACCTTACCTTACCAGGTTTAAAGTAGCTGTGTTGGACTTAGGTCAATGATGACTGCTAAATTCTTCTTTAATGTAGCTGGAATGCAGTGCTGCTGTCTTTAGTTTGTGTTTTCAAGTATGATGTCTGCATACAGTTGGGTTTTTTCCCCCTTTCCATTTTTTCCCTTATAGGATGAACACTAAGCGACTTTAGTGTGAGAAGCAGTGTTGAATTTTCTGGCCCATTCTAAACATATAAGCAAACCAAAACAAAAACATTCCATACCATTAAAAACCCTACCTATACCAATTCCTGTTAGCTGGTTATTGAATAGTTGTCATTTTTGGGTGAGTAACACTTGAAAGTATATAGACACACTGAGCAGAATTTTATATTACTTTTTTTTCATTCATTTACATGAGAAACGCCAGAAACAAACCACTGTGAGCCATTCTGTATCTGGCCCTGGTGCAGCTTTGCAGATCAAGTACTTCCATCTGTAGCCACCCTTTTCTCTGCCCTGCTATAATGACATTCCTGACCTGCTTATTTCCTTCTCAGAGCTGTCCGCTTGACTGTATGAACATGTAATCTTGTATGTCAATGTAATTTCAGTGTTTTGTATCTTGTAACCTTTTCTTTCAGTTGGCACCAGCTGCATGCAGCAGCAGATGAAAACTGGGATTTCTAATTCAGGGAAACCACTGTAGTAATAGTTATTATCTGGGGAATTTCTTCTTCTGTGCAGCTGTCCATGGACTGAAGGAGATGCAATACAGTATTAGCAGTAACCTGGCCTGTCAAGCTTGAGAATTCCCATAAGACAGCAGTCAGAAGTTACTCAGATTTTGCCTACTTGCCTCAATATTGGTGAATTCTCAACCAAATTGATCAACTGTTCCAGCCAAATTCACCCCCTTTGCTAAACCTTCTTTTACTGAACAGGGAGATTTGTTCAGATTGTCAAAATTAACTGAGTAATAGCAATAATGCAGCAGCGAACAGAAAGACATGGACTTGACGGGAATACACATGCAAAATAATTCCTTAAAATGCTGCACCTGTGGGACAAAGACCTAAGTGGTCATATCTGCATCTCAGTCTTACTGGGGAGTACGTTTCTTTATGGGAAAGAAACTAGCCAGTAATGTTTGACGTTACTTGGAATCTTCTCCCTAAGCTGAGGTTCTGGTTTATTCAATCAAAAGTAGCCCTAATGTAGGGTGTTCTATTGAATTGTGGAAGAGCTATCACATCAAAGAAAGGTTTTACCAGTGACATGAAATGAAGCAAAACACCAGGGTAATGACAGGCCTGTCTGCAGCTTCTGGAGTGACCAAAGTTTGCTGCATTTTGGTTGCTGGCACAGTTTGGGTATGCGGCCCTGTTGTCTCAATTGA
Organism: Clamator glandarius; assembly: GCA_033459285.1. Lineage (NCBI taxonomy): Eukaryota > Metazoa > Chordata > Aves > Cuculiformes > Cuculidae > Clamator > Clamator glandarius. The sequence continues at coordinate 3,687,093 of JAUNZM010000294.1, forward strand.
TGGATCAGCTTCACCATTTGGATTTTGTGGCAGTAGGAACCAGAGGAGCTCTGGAGGTGGCATTTGAAGTGAATATTGTAGTCTGATGGGTATAGCAATAACAAATTGACTTGACATGACATTGTTTATTTCCAAGCAGCGATATTTCTTTCCAGCTGAAGATCTACTGCCACCTCAGCTGAAGGACATAGTTGTCCTTAAGAAAGAGGATGAAAAAAAAAATGCAAAACATAAGAGTGACTTTCCCCTCAAGCAAATTTAACATAAAAATATCATTTTAAAAAGAGGAATGAAATAGAGGTGTTGGTTGAACAGGTGGTAAATAAGAAATATTGGAATAACTTACTGTATTGGGATCTTTTCTGAATTTTCAGTTGGGGTAAACTGATGCAAACTGTAGAGATATCCATCTATGCTTCTTTAGACCTGCTTAGACCTCCAGGCTTCTCAGTGCCTAAGAAGACTAACTTCAAATCATTTGAAGCTGTGGAGGAAAGGGCTCTGTTTTTTACTCCACCTAACCTTATGTCACTGAGGGGTGTAGGAGCCTATGTTGCTCCATGTCTTGCATTCACTTAGTGCAGAGGGGTGGGGGCGCACGTGACAGTTTTTCATCTCCCAGGGAGCCAGTTTCTTGACATGAAATTCAGTGAAAGATTGAGACCTTTGGCTGTTTAAATCAAATTCATGTTATATTCTAGTACAGAATCATAATGAAGAAAACCACAGGAAATCTAGCTGCTCTAGGGCTTCAACTGTCAGTCATCCCTTCTTGCTCATGTTAACTAGGAGACCCAAAGTAGTCAAAATATGTTATGATTAAAAGGGGAGATGTCACAGCTGATTATTCAACTGTGTAGAATATTTCATATTACTATATATCATAAAAGTTAGTCTTTGAAACTCTAGACTATTTTCATTATTGTTATTACACAGTTAGATAAATATGGGGAAACAGAAAGCATCAGTTTAATTTTGTACTCAAAAATCCTTTTGATAAAGTAATAAAAAATGAGGAGACTAGCATTAGGAAAATTTTGTGCAGCTCTTCAAAGTAACTCGGTAGCCAAGTGAAAATGAATAATTGCATAGAAATACACACAGACTAGAAATACATTGACTGAATACTTTCACATTTTGTTTCAATTCCATTGCGTGACACATCTAATGTATATTTAAGAAACTATTTTGAAGAAAGGTCTGGATGGTTTTGTGTCTGTTTATGAAGCATGAAAGAGTGAAAGTGATGTTTCTTTCTACATATTTACACCAGAAGTTCAGCTTATATGTACACTGTAAGACTTGATGGGTAGCTGAAGAGCTGAAGAAGGATTTTGTCATTAGGGAATACAGGTGATCTTAAAAAAAAAATCTATCTTAGGTTAAAAATCCAGTGGTCTAGCTATGGCATCTCATTAAATTCATAGAATCATAGAATAGTTTGAGTTGGAATGGACTTTAAAGATCATCTGAGTCCAATCACCTTGCTATGGGCAGGGACACTTTCCAGTAGACTAGGTTGCTCAAATCCCATCCAACCTGGACTTAAACACTTCCAGGGTGGAGGCATCCATGACTTCTCTGGGCAACTTGTTCCAATGCCTCACCACCCTCAAGGTGAAAAATTCCTTCCTTAATCTAAATCTACCCTCCTGCAGCTTAAAGCCATTAAGCCTTGTCCTAGCAGTTTTGCTCTGAATTATTCTTAAAATAATGTTCTTCATTGCATATAACATTTTCAGAAAAGCTTTATAGGCTTTTATAAAATCCTAGACAACTGAAAATTGCAAAATCTTTTTTAAAGGTTTAAAAACCGTCATGTCTCTGGGGGTATTGAACTTTTGTGGGTCCTTCAGGAGAGGTTTTCTCATGAAAGTTATAGCATACACTTTTCTTATTGGTCAGAAACAGGTTAGTGAAAAATGTTACTTGCATGTACTGAAAAACCCCTCAGCAGGCATCTGCGATCTCCCAAAAGCCTCATGGCCAAACAAGGAAAAGACAGAACTGACATTCCCAGTGGTTTCTATTGTTAGAGACAGGAAAAATGGTTTGGATTTTTAAGCACTGTGAGTTTTTCTTGTGCATTCGAAAGAAAATTATTAAGCCAACAAAATGGTTTTCCCTTTATAAGCTTCTATGATGAACTGAAAGTGTGATTTGATAGAACAAATGAGTTGCTCATTACAAAGAGTCTAAGTTGAAAAAAATTTGTATATAAAATCGAAAACACAACTTTTTTTATACACTTAGCAGTTTGCCTAAAGATAGAGAGGAAGAGGGATTTGTACTGTGCAGAGTGAATGTTCATTATAAATGCCTAAAAGTGACCTAAGTCAACAGGGTCACTCTTAAACACAATTTTAAAAGCTTGCAGATGTGGAGTTTCAGTTTTGAAGTTTATCAGTGAAGCGCATTTAATGTGTCTGCAAAACAAAGCAGTGAAAGCTTCTGTATATAAAAGAATCCACTAAAACAAGAGTTTAAATACTTATTTTGCAGTCTTGGCTTGGGAAATGACATTGCTCCCAGCACCATCAGCAGTGATGCAGTCCAGCAGTTTGCAGAAACTGCTGTTTTTAGGAGATGTGTCATATGGCAATAGGGAGCCAGGATCATTCCCAGATGCTTTGCTGAATATTCGAAGCCAGAAAGCTTTACTAACAGTACCTGCTGTATGTACTCGGGGATTTACAAAAACAAATTAGGCAGGATTTTCTCTCTCCTTTTAGATTGGCTGTTTGCTGAAGTAGCTGTTGTTTCAGCCTACTGAATTTATTTCCTTTAGTAGAGGACAGCAGATCGTTGATGCTTTCCACTCAGAACTTCAAGAAATAATGTGCATTGTTTCCCTGTTTTTGCTCTGTCTTGCACATTCCTGGAAGGCTATGCAAGGGAGAAATAATTCAACAGAGCAAAGAACATAAAGGAGCCTTTTAAATTTTTTTTTCCTTTTCTTTCAATTTCTTTTATGCAGAAACTCCCATATTTGTTTCAAAGGCAAAGACATCTTTATGTGAAAGACCATTGCTGATGCAGCACTGAGCAAGGCAGTGGCACTTTCCTGCCTGTGAGGCAGGGTGTGGCATTAACTCTTGGCACTCTGAGTCTCAGTTGTCTGAATTTCCAGCTGTTTGGCTCTTCCGTGCGTTATTGTTCATATTGTTAAAGACTTTTGGAAATCATCAGCTGTATTTGAAGTGTTACAGACTATTTTTCTTGAAGTGCCCAAACTATCCTGAAATATAGGAGTAAGAGTAGGTAAATACAGGAGGCATAAAAAATAAAATAGAAACCCATGAATATTTTACAGTGTGTTTGTTAGTAGCACTAGAATGTAGAAGTTATTGTAAGATGGTGCATTTTGCAAAATTAGGCCTTTTTGGAGACAAATGCAGGCTTTACTAATTCTTAGCAATTTGAATGGGTATAACAGCACAGCCATTGACTGTTAACATTAAGCACCAGCTGCAACTCAAAACTAGAACACTTGCTGACATCAATTACTTCAGGGCTTTACTGCAGCTAGATGTTTTTCTTCAGGTGTATCTGCCTGATGAACATTACACTCCCCAAATGGTTAGAGTGGCAATATACATATTTATTACCACCTATTTAATGTAGTTTCCTGGTGTAAAGGTATTTTTCTCCATAGCAATTTAGAGAAATATTGTATGCCAAAGAGGCCTTTTGTACAATACAAAGCACTCCTACTGGACAACTCTGGCAGCCCAGGTTTTGCAGCTAGCCTTTTTTTTAAGTCATGTCAGAAACTCTGAAAAAGTGTAATCAAAGCTTACTGTGGGCAGAAAAACATAATTAAAAAAACCCTTTTGTTTTAATTGCATGGGTGTTCTACCTTACTGCCTTTTTCTTTTTTTTTCCTGTTGTTTTTCTCTTTTGTGGAGGTTTTTATATTCGTACAGTATTGTATTTGGTTTTATATTTTGTATATGTTCTGCATGTCCTTTGCAAAATGAGCTTTTGAAAATCTGATACCATCCATAGAAAAGATTATTTCATAGTCCTCTAAAACATCCAAAGGACTGAGGAAAATCACTGGGATTTGGCATTTTTAGTGAGAATCTAGGAAGCACCTTTTGTCTTCCTATCTATGTTTAAACTGCTATCCACAGAACACTCTGAATTTCATTCACGGAAGGTCTGGGGTGGCTTCTGCATTCAGAATTCTTCACGAACTGACAACAACAAGCAGAAGAAGTGGAGTCTAACTTTGGAAGCTGCTTTTACCTTAAGGGTGCAATTAAATAGATGACGTGTGTGCTGGTTATCTAGGATTCTCCTGTTTTGCCTCCATTCTGCTTCAATGCAGTAGGGTCAGATTTCATATTCCTATAGAAACTTGCTTTGTGAATTTTGCTATGTGTAACTTCAAAATCATGTGCAGCTTAAGAGAGGGTAAGTATCAAACTTTATTTATAAAGGATCATTTAAACCCATACATCCAGATAAGTGATAGGGCCTTGGTCCTATTCCTTCCATTAGAGATTACATCTCCCAACATCAAACAACATAAACCCTGATACAATCCAGTGCTTTTCATAATAGACAACAGGGATTTTAAATGCAAAATATTTTCTTCAATAAGCCCAAATAAACTGAGGAAGCAGTAACATTTTCCTTCCCTGCACTTGCTTCCACAGTTATAGCATGACAGCAGCCATGTAGACTACATACAATCTTGACTTTCTCAGTGAAATTTTCATGGGAAATATTATGGACAGAAGAATTCTCTAAAAGCTCTTGGGAGTGATCAAAGCAAACTTTTTGAAGCAAGGTAATATGCCTATTTCTAATGAAGGACAAAGGTATGCATGTACACAAGTGCACTGTATTTAGATTGGTAACGGAACACAAATTTACAAATCTACTTCAGCAAAAGCATTTAGGAATTTTAGTATTTCAGGGAGTTGGACTTGGTGATCCTTATGGGTCCCCTTCCAGCATGAGATATGCCATGATTCTAAGTTTTGTAGTGAAGGGACACCCTGCATAACATGAGGTCTCACTCATCAGAAGAATGATGAATTTCAAACTATGAGGAAGAAGATAAAAAATATTGCTGTACTCCCTTAATGAAGGTTATGAGGGGAAAGGATTAGTTCTTGCATTCTTGGGAGGTGCCCTGAAATAGCCATTCGAATAGACCAGAAACACTACTCAAATACTTGCATAAAGACATTTTATTATGAATGCAATGTATATAGAGACTTCTTCTTTCTTTTTTTTTCTTTTTTAAAATCTGAGGTGCTTATATAAACAAACAGACCCATATTGGCTGAATGACAGTTAGTTTGCAGGACATGACAATGGTTGAACACCCTTCAGCTCCAAAGCTTTGCTGAAGTTAATCTCTTGAGGTTTAGCAGTACCCTTGGTGAGCTTCAGAAATCGAATACATCCTTTAAAACGGATATTAGTGGTCAGCCCAAACTGCCTCACACCATCTGAAGAAAGCAAAAGAAAAGGTAAGAAGAATTATGTTAGTTTGAATTCATACTTCTGTTTGTTTTTTTCAGAATCCTGCAGAAAAATCCATGTCCCCAGAAATATATTGTTTTATTTGCTCTGTATCTTCTTTAGTAAAAAAAAAGGACAAACACATGACAAATGTGTCCGTTAGTAGTAACAATCCATTTTTTCTTTCCATTTTCTGTCCTAGCACTACAGTCGCAGGACAGAAAAAAAACCATCCCAGAATGGATGCAACTCTCAGCCCTAATATCATGAGAAAGTCATTCCTCAGTATGGATTTCAAGTGTCATCTAAGGAACAGTTTTGAGAGTTTTAAAGCATTCTGTTGGGTTTTTTTCCCTTGCTGATAGTAAAGCCAAGGATTTGAGTACATCTAAAGGAGGAGGGGATAGAAGTGAGGTCTGGTTTGAATGGGAAGCTGGATATATTTCCTTCAACTGCTTGAAATTCATGGCCCAAATTATTTCTCAGTACTCTTCCAAGTGAAAATGTGGCTCCAGGGATATACTCTGATATAAAACTAAGTGACTGATAAAGTAAGGGTTGCAGAAATATCTTTACACCTGTAGAGGACTGGCCAGCCACAGCACTATGCTATTTCACAGAGGATGATATGGCTGAATCCATCTGTCCCTCCTTGCACAGGGAACAGTGATAGTAGGAGATGAGTAATGGCTTTTATGGGTAGCCAGGAATTTCCATCCTTGCCTGTGCTCTGGTGGCAAAAAGTTTCTCAGCACAGGAAATTCTCCACCAGCAAATTCTGGCTGGTTGACAACTGTTTTGCATGCAACTGCTTATGCAACCAAGAGGACTGGAAAATACAAGCATTTACTAATTTTACAAAACAACATGATACTTTAAATTTGTGATGACGGTATTAGGAGTGTTCAGACTAATCTTGGATGAGCCACATTAGACTGTGGGAGAAGTGTGAGGTGTTTAAATTTGCATGCAGGTTTATTAAATCATTTCATAACTTGCCATGTGACTGAACTCAGGAATAATCCCTTCAACATGATGTAAGTGTTGGCTTGTTTTGTGCAGACTGCAATGTTACTGCCATTTGTTTCTCTTATTATGTTCCTCTTGACGCGTAGTCCAGAACAAGATAGTAACTCCATCTGCAGTATCTCCTTAGCGCTAGCTGCTATGCTAAAATCTTGCTTTGTTATAAAAAGGCTGTCACAAATCTGTTTTCTTCTAGCACAAAGTTGTTGGTTCTTATCAATAGTCACTGTGACTGAAGTACAACTCTCATATATCAGTATCAAAAAAATGTTTGAAAAATTTTCTGAAGGTTGAGAGAGAAGACTTTTTGATGCACTGTATCACATATTAGAATGAAGGGAAAAACAACTTCCAGAAAATCATTTAGGAAGTAATTCAAGAGGCATCTTGCAATTGACCTCAGTATGCACTTGAGCAAATACTGCAGATATAATTAGCTGGTTTGTGTGCAAACTAGAAGGAAACTTTATTATAAATGCAGGAAAATTGGCACTTTGCAAACATCTTAACTCCTTTTTCCGAAAATAAACTGCTACTAGATAAACTTATTGATTGTCTATGAACAGATCAATCATGGTATTCATTATCAGCTTAGTGGAAGATATAGCTAGCTGCAAAGCTCAGCCCAGTTCTGGATCCTGTTCAATTACCTCTGCATGAAGGAAGTTTTCTCAAGGGATTCCAGAATACTCAGTAGCAAATTTTGATTAATTTTTCCCCTTTAAAATCCACCAGACCACAAGCAAAAACGATAATAAAAAAAATAATAAAAGAGATGGTGCCCTCTCACCTCTCTGTGCAAGCTATTGTCCACATTCCTCCATTCCTCAGGTTTTACAGGCTGATTTACACATTCAGTGCCCTGCTGCCCAAGGGCATATACGCATTCTTTAGTTAAATTTAAATTTGCCAAATGCTGTTACTATTGAAAAATAATTATTATGCTATTACTAAACAGAAAGGTTTAAGACAGGAGGCTGTGCGTGAATGTGAGCAGCAGAAGGCAGAAAGCCTGCCTACTGAAAAGTGACAGTGCCTACATTTGAAACTGAGCAGGGGAATATATGAGAGTCTCTTGGTGCTGCAGAACTTCTTTTGAAACACAGCTGAAAGCAGAAATGAGCATCCTTGCCAACTGAGACAAACTTAGACAGTCTTACCCATAATCTTTAGCATACTAGTCCTAATTGCATTTAAGACATTACCAAGGCAGTACTGCTAGAGCATAAGTAAAGCATCATTTGTGTGTTAAATGCTCACCAGGATATCCTCCAACAAAGACAGGGTCGTTAGTGTCTGCTGAGGTTGAGGCTCTGTTTGGGCTGTTACCATGCACCTGGCTGTCATCCACAGTCAACTCTAAACGGTGTTTGATCTTGTTAGCTAGAACCTTGTGCCATTGTCCATCACACAAGCTGCCTGGTGCGGCAGGCTCATAGATAGCAGAGAATTGTCCGGCTCCATTGTCAACGTGAAACATCACCTGAAAAGCGTGACATGAAAGTCAGATCTCAAAGCAGTTCTACAGTTCTTTTGTTTGTTTTTGTTTAAGTCAACATGCTCTGACTGCACACAATAAAGCTCTAACTAAATACAAGACTCTAAGTGGATCACTGTCTCTCTGAGATCTGGGTTATGCCACTGAGATAAACAGTAGTGAAAATATGCAAAATTGTTGCATATGTTGTCATTTTTCCATTTTTTTTGGTCTTAGTTTTGGGGTGTTTTACACCCCCACACCATGCTCTTTAGAGTGGTAGGTTACTGACTGGTTTTCCAGACTAAAAGAAAAATACACATAAGAAACTATTATGATTAATGACAAAGCCTTTCCTCAAAACTTTCTGTATTCTTACTAATTTAAGTCGTGATGTTGCAGGTTTCGGGAACTTGTTACAGAATCTTTCAAAATATCTTTGTAAAAGTGTAGAAGCCTCTTGATGGATGGGAAGTGGCAAATGCTGCATAAAGGAGGACTCTGATATTGACTGAGACACCTTGAGATTGTGGTAGTTAGCTTGCATTGTAACTACCTGTGCTTTCTAAAAACAGTTTCTATAAAGAGCTTTGCTACTCACTTTTCCATCTACTAATTCGATGCCAAGCCCATCCATTTTCTGGCTGCTGACTCCTAGGAGAACACCGTTCATTTGTGTTGTACGGAATTCAAATTCCACAAGCAGGTCTGTTCCCACTTTGTATGCACCAACTTACAGAGAAAAGGGGAAGGGTGATGAAATAAAGAAAAGCATTTAATACATTATTCCTAATAATCACACAAAATGTGTTGCCATAAGGCAAGGTAACTAACACAGCATTATTAATGCACTCCATCTCATGTTAAATCATGTAAGCAGTTGTTATGGAGGCTGTGCTTAGTCTGATACCTTGCTAGAAAGCCATATAGTCTGTCACTAAGCAAGATAACTAAAACTGATCAGCAAAGTGTTTCAAGTTTTGGTTTCCCTTTGCCTACAGGAGTTAGCACTGGAAGTTTTTAAAAGTAGCATCGCTTTTTTTCTCTGTTCTTTGCCTATCAGCAGAATTGCTGTTCATTACCTGTTTTGGCAAAGCCTGTTCCATCAAAGTATGTTCCTTTCTGCACAGTGACAAAGCATTTGCCAACATTGAAGCTGGAAGTTGGATTATCCAGGTCAACTGGTGATTCTGTCATTTTAAAATTTCTGATGCAGCCATCGATGCTATAGGTGACCTGCAGTCAATATTTCAAACAAAATGTATAAGTGTATAAAGCAAGCTGAAATTCTCAGAAGAAAGGCCTAAAGTATGTCATCAGAAAGCTCTTTTCTTCTGCTTCTCAGCTGGATTTATGGAGCTGAATAAAACTTGAATTTTACATGGCTAATCCTTATTATCTGATTGTAATTGGAATCTAATCTCAGTCATACTGAGGATGAATTACAATACATTTCTGGGATGTGATCTGAGTCACATCTATTTGGCTTAATGGAGGGGACATAAAATAATACACTGCATAATGAAACACAGAAAATTACATCAGCAATGTAGGAATTCAATGGCCCATACTTTACCTTTTTAATTGACCAGGATTTGCAAGTAGATAAAGATACTGGATATAGTTCTCTGGGCTGCTGATCAATTTACTAGGAATATTTTTTTCCCCTTTTAATCACTTTACTCTGGGCCTAATTTTGCATGGTAAGACAGAACTAATGCAGCTACACATCTACTTAAGCGAACAATGTCCCTATGTAAAGGTTGTTGAATGCACATGGTTCTTTGTATAACAGCTATATTTAGGTCTGGTGACCACAGTGACGAGGACCACTCGTGATCAGAGAGGCAGGTGGAGGCAGGGAATGGGCTCAGGTGAATGTGCATGATTGCAAATTGCAACTCCAGTTTGGCTTCTCTGCTGGGAGCATGTTACTGTGACTCTGAGTGAGTGATGTGTGCACACTTAAGCTGATGGTGTAAGTAAATGAGACCCTGCCTGGGACTCTACACCCTGGATTGCCCTGAGTGTGATCAGTGCATTCTGGTGGGACCTCTGACAGCCACTGGCATCTCCCCCAGAGCTCTCCTTCCCTTTTCTCTCTGAGGTGGGCAGAAGCTGCACTTCGGTTCTTGGCTTCAGACAAAGTCTTTGACCTCTGACTTAGAGCCAGGAAAATTATCCCCCATATCAATGTGAGAAAGGAAAATGATAAACCTGTACTTTGAGAAAAAAAGACGTATTCATAAGCAATGCAGAAGGAAGGAGGAAAATAAAAATCAGCATATAAAATACAGCATAGAAGTAAATATAAATACAGAAGGGAGAAAGGCATACATGCAGAGAGAAGTCTTGACTCTGCACAGAACCTGCTCTAACAATATCCTGACTAGTAATTCGAAAGAATTTCACAAGGATTTCTACTCTTGTAAATCAAAGCTGAATATGCTGTGGAATTACATAGGATATTAGTGCTAAATATATCTGTTCAAAATTTTCATGAGAACTTGAGTACTATCAGTGAATGAATTCATTTCTGAGCTAAACATGGCTTTCTGTGAGATTTTTCATAAATAGATCTTTTTCTAATTTATAAATAAAAGTCATCTCCAGATCATCAAGTTTTGATACCAAAAAAGAAAAACATCATAAAAGTGAACAAATTTTGCTCTCTTCATTGTGAGAATAAATCATAGAAAGGCAAGATTTGTAAACAACTTGATAACTTTCTCTAACTGTAAGATTTCACTTTCCCTGTGAAAATGCAAATCTGGTAATACTTTGGCATGGCAACTAGCAATATAACATCTTTTGCTGAAAGTGGAGTTTTGAGTGCTTAAAATGTGACATCTGCTGAAACTGAACAAGTAGGTATCGGTCTTCTGCACTAAATAAGAAGCCAGCCCACCTATGGTTATGTATTACATTAGTGTCTTGAAAGGCTGATGTGTGTTTAGCAGAAAGCCCTAACTAAGGTAATAAATGCTTTCAACTTATTTTGCTTCAGAGCCTTTACATGAAGCCTACAACACAATACCCTATACAATCTACATCACGCTGTGTATTTTAATGAATGATTGAAAGGCAGGCACTGTTTTTTAACTTCTGTGAATGACATTTGAAGTCACAGCTTCATTTAAATCCTAAAGCACATAAGACTGTCAGGATCTGCCATGGCTGTTATTGCCTGACTGAGCCATTTATCTGCACAAGTTACTCCATTGCTTCTCATGAGGAGCAGCAAGTAGGGATTTAGTATTACCTTTCTCCTTACATTAGTGTTTGTAAATTGCAGGTGTATTCCAAAGAGCATAATTTGCTAGTATTAGGAATTATATTTTGTGGGTAATTAAGTATTGCTTTTGTTTCTAAGTGCTTCAGATTTCGTTTGGTAAATCCAAAAGATCAGTAGATTTGCCTCAGTTTGGGCTTTCTGCACAATCCAAAATTTGCTGAGGAATATGATTTTACAGGTAAGTTTTCTTCATGGAACATAACTCTCAGATTTAAAGTGGGTATTCTTTCCCTTCATCCCTCCTCTATGAGTTATTATAGGGACATATTTAAGCAGGACCTAGGGATTTCTTTTCTGCATTTATTTTGTCTACCTAAACTGGTGGACACTTGCCTGTCTATAGACTAGTATTTGCCATTCCATAACCACCTTACTAAAATGGTATTTACCCATGTGCAGTTTATTTAAGAATCATAGAATAACCAGGTTGGAAGAGACCCACCGGATCATCAAGTCCAACCATTCCTATCAAACACTAAACCATGTCCCTTAGCACCTCATCCACCTGTGCCTTAAACACCTCCAGGGAAGGTCAATCAACCACTTCCCTGGGCAGACTGTTCCAGTGCCCAATGACCCTTTCCATGAAAATTTTTTCCTAATGTCCAGCCTAAATCTCCCCTGGCGGAGCTTGAGGCCATTCCCTCTTGTCCCCTGTCACTTGGGAGAAGAGGCCAGTACCCTCCTTTCTACAACCTCCCCTCAGGTAGTTATAGAGAGCAATGAGGTCTCCCCTCAGCCTCCTCTTCTCCAGGTTAAACAACCCCAGCTCTCTCAGCTGCTCCTCATAAGGCCTGTTCTCCAGCCCCTTCACCAGCTTTGTTGCTCTTCTCTGGACTCGCTCCAGAGCCACAACATCCTTCTTGTGGTGAGGGGCCCAGAACTGAACACAGTACTCGAGGTGCGGTCTCACCAGTGCCGAGTACAGAGGGAGAAGAACCTCCCTGGACCTGCTGGTCACGCCGTTTCTGATACAAGCCAGGATGCCATTGGCCTTTTTGGCCACCTGGACACACTGCTGGCTCATGTTCAGTCAGCTGTCAACCAACACCCCCAGGTCCCTCTCCTCCAGGCAGCTTTCTAGACAGACTTCTCCTAGTCTGTAGCACTGCACAGGTTGTTGTGCCCCAAGTGCAGGACCCGGCATTTGGCCTTGTTAAACCTCATGCCGTTGGTCTCAGCCCAGCAGTTCAGCCTGTTCAGGTCCCCTTGCAGAGCCTCCCGACCCTCCAGCAGACCGGCACTTCCACCCAGCTTAGTGTTGTCCGCAAACTTGCTAAGGGAGCACTTGATGCCTTCATCCAGGTCATTGATAAAGACATTGAATCTGTTTTGTTTCTTTACCAGGATTTGTATTTTTGCCTCTTCTTTAAAGATTCTGTATAATTACTGAGTAAGAGCCAAGATATACTGCTACTGACATTCCAGTCATTTGTCCACATTGTGCTACACTATATGCCTAATTAGTTGTTTGCTAGAATGAAATTCACTCAAGTTCTGGCTTCTGCTTTAAAAGACCCCTCTGTGCAAAAAGAAAAATAATGCAGGGAGGAGTTTTTCCCTCATTCTGATACTGGCATATCATGGGGCATGGGAGGGCATTAAGAAAGTAAGATGACTAGCATGGAGTTGCGTGGATAGATGAAGTGAATGGTCTGGGAGAGGGAATACAGTATTCCTAGTTAATTCAACAAAGTTTAGGCCAAAATGGTAATCACCTCTCTGGGCTCCCTGTCTGCCAATATTCTGTGTCAGCACGGAAGCTGGATATTTAGACTGAAACAGTGATAAATGGATATATGCACATTTCAATTGGAAACAGAAAGAGGACAATAGAGTTTTCATCCCCTTACTTCAAAACAAACTCTTTCATAGTTCAGTAATAACAACACAAAACCAACTACCACAGTGAGCAGTAGTGCTACTGTGTACTTTGTCCAGAGTAATTTTGGCTTCTACTCCTTCTCTTAGGACACGCTTCCACTGTTTATTAGCAGTTATTGCTTATGGTTAGATGAATTCCTGCCAAGAAAAAGGCAAGTAGTATTCAGGACTTGATACACCAGCTGTTCAGTGAGCTAAGTGGATACAAGCGTATGGATGTAACTCTGTTATTTCTAGTTCTTTTCATTAACTGGGTTCCAACTCAGATCTTTCCACTGAAAGAATTTAGTGTACTTCCAGTAAGATTCATTTTATCCATGTTCTTGCCCAGTCTGGGGGAAAAGCAAACCAAAACAAAACTGCGAAGACATTGGCACCAATAGAGATATACTTAAGGAGTGTAGGATAACTTAATTGAACTTGCTTACCGGACCGATTCTTCTGGTTGTGTAGTTAATGGGCAATCCTCCAACATACAACATTCCAACAACATCCAATATATCAGCCTTCTTGGGACTAACAGTCCTATTTGAAACATCATCTACTATAAGGCTTCCTTCTTGCTTCATTCGAATTACTTTTATCTAAAAAAACCCCACACAAATGCAACATAATTATGGATAGTTTTCTGATAACAGTTTCCAGATTGTAACTAGCCTTATAATCCAAAATATATAATGATATGGGAGAAAGCAGTAGGAGTGATTAGCAGAAGTACCGTGGCAGCAACTATGGAAAATGCTCATGGAACAGAGCTCCTGTGCAAGGTTTTGTTCAAACACATGACTGCTTTTTAATTAGCTCTAGGTCAGGAAGCATCATGTCTATTATTTATAAGAATTACTGAAAGGACTTGGGGTTTCTTTAAAACGCTTCCTACTATCATACGCGTGCCACAATATTGTTTTTCCTGGGATTAGATAGCAATTTTAAGTACTAGAAACAGTAAATACTGAATGTTAATGGCACCAGTTGCAAATCTTTATTACAGCCATGTTTGCAGACAATATTGACTTTATGATTCCACAAGTGGTCATGCCTCAGATCATAGTTCATGCTAGAGTAAATATAATACCAACTGTGTTCTGTTCTGTTATGGCTTCTGTTTAGAGAAATGGGTTGTGAATTGTATGGAGAAAGTGCAATTGCTGAAGGGTTGAGGAAATTCTACCCTAACAACTGCAGGCCAACTCTGTTCCAAAGATTTATACTGAAATTTCTACAAATCAGTATAATAATGATTCTGTATAAAAAAGAGGATAAAATGTAAAATGAGACGTGTGCATCAGCAGATTTCCAAATAGCACAGTGGTTAGGTCACCAGAGTAGCAGAGAAATCACAACAGCATTTTTCTTTGGCTTTTCTTTAATATGGATGCTTCTGCTTCAGTGTGGTAGCTCATCTGTCATGCAACAGGAATGACTGAGCACTGATGAGGGATGGCCTAAAGGCAGAGGACTGAGCTTGGCACTTATAGACAACTGTAAATTTGAGATGTGCAGTTACAGCCTGGGCAGAAGGAGGATTTGGTGAGCAAGACAGGAACTGAGAACAGTCAGTCTTACAAACAACCTCAAGAGATAACAGCAGGCTTCTTCTGGCCTGGTAGAAATGTTTCAATCTAAACTATTTCAAATGCAGAAAAGCTTCTCACTAAAAGGATTGTTTTGAGGAGAAGCCTCTGCTTCTTAAAAATAAAGACTGTGGCCTTTGCTCAAAGAGATTGTCTTATCTCCTGCTCTCAACACAGACTTTCTTATGCTATTTGGGAATTGTGACTTTGGATCCTCTCTCCGTTCTCGCCTGCAAAACTGGCACTTACAACAAGGGTGCCTCTCTTGCAGGGTGAAAAGCTGCATGCCCAAAGAGCACAGCCTTCCATTTAGAAAGAGATGCTCTAGTTAGTTCTCTTAGAAAACAGAGAAAATGGCTAAAAAAGCAAAAATACACCTCTTCTGTATTTGTAGAGTATCTAGCAGAAAGAGGCCCTGGCCTACTGCCAGCGTTCTTATGCATTATATAAAACAGATAAATAATGACTACGATTTTATTTTTTCCCCTCATAAAATAACTTGGTATAGTGCATTTGCTAACATCAAAAGTTTCATGAACAAAAATCCAGTGAAAATAAAATTCCTGTGGAACAGGATGGGAATGAAGCAGAGAAGGACGAAGGACGACTGCAAAGAGGGTTTCATAAGAGCAATTCAGACGTAATAGAAAATGCAATTAGATTTTTTCTCATTTGATGAGAGAGAGATGGATGGTGACTTCTCAAATATCTGTCCAGAATTTAGTATCTCTCAGAGTATATAACATGAATACATAGTTACACGTATTCTCTGCCTTTATTAATGTCTTCAAGCACGTTACCTAATGAACTTGACTATGTATCAGTTGTCCTTGGTCTAGTAAATACTAAACCTTATGGCTGTGATATTATTCTTGCCTTTACAATTTCAATGCCACAGACATTGTATATAAATGTATCCTCTCATGATGTCATAGGAAGGGGATGCAAATATATCCACGAATGTCATATTTATTCCCTAATGAATTGAATTAATAATGCAGTGAAGATTTACTTAAATGTTACTTCTTTTTCCTTTTAACTTAGCATACGGCTGAACAATGACATTATTAACAATTGGCTTTAATGACACATTCCATCATCATGAACTGATACTCACCTATTAGGCAAGAAGGAACATTTTCTGCAGTTCCTTATCATATATGGGACATATTCTAAATATGTCCAGAAATGTGTTTCCTGAAGGACAAATTTCAAAGACCACCACAAACATTTTTGTTAGTGGAATATGTACTGCGTGCTTAACAGTGAATCTGAGAGCACAAATTTTGCAGACTACAGAATACCCTAGTTGTAAAGTTTAGCTTGCATAGACTACAATTTGCAAATATCTTAAGGCAAAACAAAGCTCACTCTTAGCATTACAAAGAATAATTTATTATTAGAGGACATTATACCTTGTGCCACTGGCCATCGCTTATTTTGTTGGAAATCATTGTGTTGGTGTCTCCACTCCCCAGATCATAGCTGAAGTAAGGCAGTCCATTCTTTATCTGAACTGTAGCAAAATCAGCATGGTTGATGCGGGCCATATAAAACAGCAAGCCAGAATCAGCTGTTGTTCGCACTTCAAATTCAATTGTAAGTCTGGAAAGCAAACAAATGAGAAAACAGTAACAAAGTAAAAGACATCCAGAGTCAGAAAGTAGACATATTTATCTGCTTTACCTTTTTGTTTCCCTCTTAAACCACTTTACAGTTAGTGGCCCATTTTACTAGCCCATTAGAGTTTAAGAAAAATAATCTGGTTATATGTGAATTGCATTTCACATATTATCTGTTCCCTGACACATGAGTGTTCATTAGTTCCTTTGCTGTGGAAATACAAAAGTGCAGCCTTGGCATAGAATTTCAAGATATCATTCTCAGCTGCACTTGTAGTTGCTAGAAAATCTCAGCACTTGTAAAATTTCAGCAGCATTATCCATCATCCACACACACAATGCTCACAAAGGAGTGAGCTGTAGTGACAGCTGGCAGATGTTGAGTTTCTAATAAGTTGTATTGCCTGAACACAGGTCACAAAACTTTTAAAGATGCAGAGAGACGAGTTTAAAATCAGAATATAAACCACTTATTCTGATTTATAACAACTGAAAATGGGAGTGCATCTGAGGAGGTCTCCTGACCCCTTAGAGAGAATAGTAATGCCAAAACTCTCCCCTACAGCAAAGAACTTGGGAAGAAGTGACTAAGGTTATCTTGATGCTAAGGTTGTACAGGCAGCACATCACTAACCTAGCCCAAGCTAAGCTGTAAAGTCGGTAGTTGATAATATAAACATGAAAAATCATTGCATTAAAATGACCAGTCTAGGATTCTTATTTGAAAACAAGACAGGCAAGGACTGTAGGATCACATATTTCTTTTAATTATATTCCTAGTTTTCAAAAATTAGCATATGTGAAAATATGCAGTACAGATTCTTAATAGACAAAAATAAGTATGAGGCTGATGGACTCGTAAACTATAAGGTAGCAAAAATGCTTAGTGGTGTGACATAGTACATTTGTTAACAATCACATGCCTTCAGAGCAAATATGAACAATTAACAAGTTATAGCTTCACAAATCTATTGAAAACAGCTGTGTTTTTCTAAGTAGCTCTTGGAATTCCTTTGCATATCAGCATGTATTGTTATACTTTGGGAGGGCAATGTAATTTTGCCCCTTTACTGTGCAAGTTTGACCTTAACTATTGGAGTAAAGAGGGAAAAAAGGTTTACTTATTGCAAGAAGTTATCAAGTTACGGAACCATGAAACCTTCTTCTGAGAAAGCAACCTATGAACTCAGCTGCATGACTCAATTCCATTTTTCTGTTTGTTGTCTGCAAATCAGTCTGGGATCTGTGTGTACACAGATCTTTACAAATAAAGAAGCAAACTGGTTTTGTGAGAGCTACTTAGGTGGGGACTTCATTGCCTAGATTTTATACTTTAATGCTTTTTATGTTTGCTTAATGAAATGAATTGGCCATGGGACATGATCTTTCCCAGATTATGCCCATAATTTTGGGAGATGCTTTTGAGAATATTAGGAGGAGCATCTTATTTTGACACGATTCCATCAAAACTCATTGCTGAACTCAACAGTTTACCTGTTTTTCACCTTGGTGTCATCAAATGCAACTGCAATGTGGCTGTTCCTTGAAAGACCAAATTGCTTGGCACCTTCCAAAATGGCTGGTTCTGTGTCAGCAGCACAAGAGTCCTGCAAAATAAACACCAATCACACCAATGTCATATTTTGTATCTATCTCTACTGAGCACATGCTGGAAGTCACAACATGCTCAGGAGTTACAATATTCTACCTAGTCTAGACACTGGGCCTGCAATTTTCTAGCGTCTTGATGTCTCATCACACCAGTTAAAGTTATAAATCAGTATGACAGGAGCTTGGTGTCAAAGCAGAGCTCATTAAGCTGGCTGCAAAAGCTAATAAAAGTAATATATGAACATTGTTGCTTTCATGCCACCAGTGGGTATTTACAAGGGTCTTAAGTGCTTTCCAGGTGGTTCAGTGGACTCTTAGCTCACATAACTGAGTTTTATACAGTAGGATGCCCTCTTGCAGAAATGAAGCAAGATGTAAGTTTTAAAGGGATGCTTTGCTGTTGACCTGAAATCTAGTTGCATTAAAAATAATGAGTTAAAAGTAGTTTCATATCCTGTACCTGTCAACGATGCTCCCATTTTACCTCTTTATACTGTTTTACAATTTTGTTCTTTATTTAATGTGCTGTTGTTTCCCCTGGTGCTGTTGAAAGGCCGCTGCAAACAATAAGGGAAGCTGAGTAACTGATGTTTAGAAGCAATAACTGTTAAACTCCCTGAGTTGTCTAATGCAGACACATTACCCAGGGGGTAAAGAAAGAAAACCCTCCCTGTCTGTTCCACTTCTGTTAATCTTAAAGTGGTACAACAATGGAAGGTAAAATATCCTCTGCCCAGTAAAATTTCTCCTTTTAATTTCACCACGTCTTTTAATCTCTGGCCCTAATGCTCTTGTATACGGGTGCCTGGGGCAAAGAGAGACCGTGGTAATTACCAGCTCCTGGTCATGTCTAGCTTTTGCCTCCCACTGAGAGTATTGTGAAGAAACTACTCAAAGGATCTAACACAATAAAATATCAGGACAATACTGCTGGAAAACCCCTGGACTTTGATAGCTGCAAGCTCTGTTTTTAAGCATTGTGGCTGATATCATTTTGGATTAGCAACAGTCTCTTATTTGAGCCCTGACTCAGCAGGGACCTGCAAAGCACAAGGTGTGGTGCTCTGCTGACAGAGTCCTTTCTGTGAAACATTTTGAAAATGTCATGTGTGATTCATCAGGCCCTGGGATTTCAGCTGCAAAGAGGAAATTTCTTTCCCCCCTCACTCAGTTTTTCAGTGCTGTCATGTTTTTTGCTGTGACACGTCACAAAAATCTTCACAACATTATAGAGCACTTCTAAAAATCATTCTTCCAAATGTGTGCTCTGGTTTGGATATGACAGAGTAGAACACCACACATTGTGGTAAGTACATATCAATGTGCAACGAACAGGAAGACATGGGGAAAATTCAGCAGAACCAAACAAAGTTGCGAATGTGTGACAGCAGTCTTCCAGTGATTATCAAATTGAAAAAAATCATATTCCCATTACATTGGATAAAGTTTCAGATTGTTTTAAGGTTTACAGGTTTATCTAGATGTTTAACAACTACATTAAAAATAATACTGTGTATATAACACTTTCAATAGCATTTGGGCTTGCTAAAATTTGAAGATGGGGACTAACTGCTGGTACTGGAACAACAGGAAAATATTGGGAAATACATTAACAAACACTTATCTCTGGCATGGTTTTTTATGTTACGCGGTAAAAGGAAATATTCTGACAGTAAATACAATCCTTGGCTAATATATGTTAGTAAAGGCTCTAGCCCTGACACTTCAGCTACTCCTTATCAGCAGACACTGCAGTTTTAATTCATTCCAGCAGGAGGACTGTAAGGAAGGGCAAGGTGTAGGGGAGAGTGCCAAATACATTGTGATGGTTGGAATCATAGCAAGCACGCACCAACTATTTACTAATACATACTAATCGACAATAGTGAGCATTCATTAGGCTGATGTGGAAACATCAGTAAAAGGAAAAAAAAGCAGTACGGCACGCTTAAAAATCTTGAAGGTTTTATTAATAAGCCTGTGTCTGCTTTCACTTTATCTAAGGGTAGACAAGTTTACAACCTTCACGAGACTGTGAACTAGACATGGATCATCAGCCTCTATTAAAATAGTTCAGCTTTTTTTTTTTTTTTTTTAGTAATGGCCTAAAGGTGTCCTGAGTTCAAAACTGACTGCTTAATAATCTCCCATATTAGCTGAGAGCCTCAAGACTGAACTCTTAAGCTGCACTTCAGACTTGTCACATATTAGGGACTGGATTGGTAAATCAAGAAGCTAGGTGTGTATCACAGTGGAAATGAAGGACAGAAAAGCCCACTAGTGGACTGTCACACATTCTCTACAAACAATGTTGTATTAGCAATTACAAAGAAAGTAATTAAGGGAAAAAGGAAGCACCACTGAAGTAGCCCCCACAGTTTACTGAAGAGTGTTAATGAAACAATGAAGTAATGCATGGAAAAATAGTGGAAGATACCGTTATGGAGTCAGATGCAGAAGTAATGCTGGCGCTCTTCATTTCAGTAGCAAGTGAATCCTGAGAAGCAGTGAATAACATGAGGCAGAAGCAGCAGTTAATCCAATATTGAAAAATATTTTGGCATCTATAGCAAGCAGCAGCAGCAGCAGACTGGTGAAAAGTTTATTTCCCAACTTCTAGATCTTGTTTTGCCTTTAGCAGAGGGTAGGTTTTTATCATTTGGGATTAAACTTCCCTCCCCTTTTTCATGCAGATGGATAAGAGATGAAAAAGTCCTAGAAGGACCTAAGTAGAACAGATACCTTAGTTTCACCTACTATGTGGATATAATTTTTTTTTCTGGTGTATATTTTCCATATACAGCCCTACAATGACTTTCTGTATAATTAACTGTCACACAAGGGCTATCTCATTATTAAACTATATTTACTCATTTTGTTGCAACATTCCCCAGAAAAATACTTTGAAAAACTTTCTTAGGTGAACATAAAAACTACCCAGAAGCTTGCCTTATTTAAAATGCTTTCAAGTCTTCAGAATGTTAAAACTGTTCCATTTTTTTTCTAAGAGAGAAATTGGAGTAATAGTATCTTATTTAGATTTTTAGTTCGAACTCCTGTTTTGAGTTATCATGGCTCTAGATATGTGATATAAAACACTTAGTTACAATGGGACTCATTTCTGGTATTAAGGAGTAGATCTATTCCTCTTAATCTTGCAATTTAAAAGCTAGTGCTTAGAGTCCTAGGAGGTGTGTGGTTGCTCTGTCACGCGCTTCTGTGTTGTTTTATCTTGTTTATAATGCTTGATCAAGGGATGATGTGACCGCGCTCTTTCACAACACTGAGCAATAAACTGGATAATCTTTTTTACCTTGTTGTTGCCTGGTTCTCTATCTTCTATGGTAGCCTTACTATACTGCAAATTTGCATACTCACATTCTAAACAGAAAGATGCATCAGAGCCCTCGTGTTACAACTACTCCACCTTGTGGGAATGAATAAAAAATGCTGCCCTGAAGCATTAAAAGGC
Organism: Clamator glandarius; assembly: GCA_033459285.1. Lineage (NCBI taxonomy): Eukaryota > Metazoa > Chordata > Aves > Cuculiformes > Cuculidae > Clamator > Clamator glandarius. The sequence goes on from JAUNZM010000294.1 coordinate 3,708,535, forward strand.
CAATATATATGACTCCAGGGCTCAGGGCAAGGTAATAACTAAGATGAAACTTGCCTATCTTGAAGCCCAGGCTCCCATTTCAAGGTACATAGATGCATGCTGTGCTGTGGAGACTTCAAGTCTAACAAGCCTAACAAGTCCTTCTAAATAAAGCTGTACCATATATACATGGTTATTGAAGGTGGCCATGAATCTCAAATATAAGTTTAACCTTAATGAGTAAGGGGTTTTCATCTAATATTTGCGCCACTTTTTTGTAGGAAAACATTGTTAGAAATCCTATCTATGTCCAAGGAAAACCAGATATGAATTCTAAAAACAAGTTAGGTAACAGGGAGTGACTGCAACAACTAATTCATGTTCCTTTGTCTCTGAGAGACTTAAAACTGATATTGAAAATCACAGCTCTTTTTCTTTTGTGTGTGTGTGCATGTGTGGTCTTCAATTAATTGATAACCTTAGTCTCAGGGTCACACAGAAAAACTCGGCATAAATTCAGTGTCCTATAATATTGTGTCAGTGAGAAGGTATGAAATGGGAATGGAGATTAAACCTGATCCTCTGCAGGAGCACCTCCCAAAAGAGTTGAAAGGTCATATGAAGACAGTATGGGAGGAAAACTGTCATAATTACTGACTCCTTTGTATTTGATATATATAAAAATGGAAGTTAAATATTCCAATTGTTAACTTCTCAAAACAGTTTTACTATGGCAGTGTAAATTATGGTAGTGTAAAAAGGCTCCTAACTGGGAAATGTGTAGCCTTTTCACACTGGAAACCTCACTTATACTGAAGCTCATCCAACTTGTGGATTGTATACAGGTATGACAAAATGCAAAGGATTTCCTCCCTCCCGAATAATATCTTTCGATGTACATATTATTCCATTTAATATTCAGATATCTAAATATATCTTTTCTGGAGAGTAAAATGTTGCATTAGCTTGTAAAATTGCTACATATGTAATAGAAGAAGTTTCTTCTCAGATTTTGTTGCATAAGACTGCTTGTACCTACCTAGCTATTTAAGATTTCTGGCTAAACCAGTTCTGGGATATCAGTTCTTAAGTTCCTAAGTCTCCTGACTAAAGTTATAAAATAGCTGTGGAGGAGCTGCCATATCAAACAGACATCTCTGGTTCACCTGTGTCTTCATTCTGTCACGTGGCAGTTATCATGTGCTTTAGAGAACAGTACAAGACATGGATTTCCCACAGGAAAATTCCCCTTCCATCTCCAATCAGATATTTGTTAGCTTACATCCTGAAGTGAAAGGGTTTAGGGCTAAGCATGCAAGCCAAAGGGAATTCTACTACTATATAATTCTTTAAATTACTGTGTAATAATCCAAGCAAATTACATTAACCAGTTTTCTATTATCCATAGGTTTTACTGACCTGCTAAAAGGCGTTGTTACAATATCATGCTGAATTGTTACTATTTTTGTGTCAAATTACTTCATTATTCTTGATGGTTAACCTTTCAGTTTTCCTTGGGAAGAGAAACTTTTCAAACTTTACCTAGGGAAATGATCTACACTTACAAGTGCTATAGAGAGAGGTGGTGTTGGAGGAGGAAAGGAAGCAGGGGTTATCCTTGGCCCATTAGTGTCTGGTTCAGGTTGTATCAGGACTGCTGGGCGGATTGGTTTATCTTCATCCTCAGGTGGCCTAACCTCTGGTTCCAGAGAGGGACACCGTCCGATATCCGCATTTTCAAAGGACACTGGTTGAGCAAAGTCCATGGGTCTGAGAATACACAAAGAAATCTCTGTAATTAGTTTTCCTTACTTTTTACCTTACTTTTATAGAATAGCTATATGCTGCAATGCAATTCCTCTTCAGAGGACGTGAGAGTCAGGATTCATCCCATCTGTTTCAAGTACAGAAGTGGGACACTTTAATTAGACACAATAGTCACCACTGACTTTCCTTTCCACAGTCAGCATAGAGTGACAGGCATCTTTGTTGGCAAGCTTTACCAGCCTAAGGTTGAATCACATTGTGAAGAGGTCCTTCTCTTGGATGTACATTGATGGAGTATGGGGTGATGAGATTCCAATTTAGGTACTTCAGTTACGTTAAAGAAAGATTTAGATGGGAACTTTTACAGAGGTTTTATCTTCTTCACCATTTCCTTTCTTTTTACTTAAATGTGCCTTCCTGATTACTGAATCATGCACTTCCACAAAGCAAATTAATTCCCATGGTGGTTCGCAGAACTTGTGTGCTCTTGGTGATCAACCTTACTTAAAATAAAGTGTTACAGTACATTGTAAATACTTATCACTAAGGCAAGTCTTACTGCAGTGTTACTGTTGAATTTCTCTGATTTTATGGATTAATAGCCAGGTCTTGCCTTGTTCGTAAAGTAGTTCATTAATTGCATAGCCTGTGGAGCGTATATTGCAGTCAAAAAAAGGAAACAGATCATATTCTAGGATTTGCTGTTAGTACTATTCCTTGCAACAATGAAGTTTCTTTTGGCAGTCAAAGCAGTTATTCAGACCTCATTAACTGGAAATTTGTTGGCATCAGTGAGACTTACATGGCATTAATGACAAGATTCCATATACAGCCCTCAAACGGTGGTATATTTCTGAGAGGTGCAGTCTGAAACTGAGAAGAAGTACCCCCTACAAAGAGCTTCCTAACAGAGACGGGGTGGTCTGTTGGCAATCTCTGAGTCTGGCCTTTGTCTTCATCTACTTGTACAGTGAACATCCTGTGAAAAAGATTTGAAAGCAAAGAAATATATACTTTACTGTGGTTATTATTCATATTGAAATCACCACTTTGCAGGCTCCATTTACTCCTATATCAGCTGTAACACTGAGTAACCCAAATTATGTAATTAGCAGCTAGGATTAAATGCATATCAGCCACTAGAAGGTTTTCAGTTATTGCTATGCTTCCCTGGTAGCTATCAGACAGAGCTTTTTCAAGCCGAGCTGCAGAGAGGCATTCATACCAGTCACTGGTCAGATAAGAAGTGGTTCATAGTGTGCCAACACTGCCTTGATAAGAGCCCAGCCTGCTGTACTGGGATGTTAGGTATAATCATCTAGTGCTCAACAGGATAGGCACAGCATGAGGACACGTTTTGTTTGAGCTCTCTATTTCCAAGTTTGCACAAGTTCTGCCCCATCTGTTGGAGTAAGGAGGTATTAAAAGATGTATCTTTTGGGACAGTCTCTAGGATTTGCCCAGACCCTTCAGCAATGGAAGCAGGAGCAAAGAGATTTCTCAGTGGGCAGTTCAGAGCAATAGATTAATTTGGTTTCTGTTAAGTGTTCCAGAGAGGACACCTTTCCACTGCCTTCAGAGGAAGTGTAGGGGAATCAGACTGTCAGGACTTGAGTTACCCTTTATGATGCTGTATGTTAGCCATGGCTATCGATTGTCAATTTTTTCATCAGTATGGAATATTTCATCTCACCTCTAGCCATTACCATAGTAAACATTTTGGGTCCAAGCAGAACCATACAATGATGCACATTAGCCTTCAACAGTATCCTGTAATTACCTTGGAAGAGGAAGCAAATACTTCATAGTTATATGGAAAATTATCTCTCTAAAGAGTTTTCAAAGGGTGTTCCTTATACTTAATCACATAAAACTCGAGTTTTTCAGTTTGCAGTTTAACCTTGAACTACTCATTGAGTCTGGGGAGAGATATTGTCTGAAGGCATTATTTACAAGTTTGGGTTTTTTTAACAATACAATAGATATTCAGTCAGAAAATTATACTGACAAAGGATGAAAAAAAACAAAGCAGACAATAGAGAGGACAGAAGGACACCTTGGGATGAGACAGACAGGAATTATTTCTAAAGAAGGCTGCAGTGTTGTGGGGGTAAAAGGATGTAGCCTAGGGTTCACAATACTTGGTTAAGCACATTTCGTAACATGCTAGATATCATATCTTTCTGATATATTTTTCTTTAATCAAAACAAAGCAGCATTGTGCATATGGCACTAATTCACTGAATTTCTGTACAGTATGTACACATTTGTATGTCCAAATGTCCACAACAAATCCTACTTGGAACAAGGGTTATTCCAGGCCATAAATAATACTGACTACCTGAGTGCTACACAATAGAGCAGTGCTGTATCTAATCAGTTTCTGAACGGTGAACTGTAATTAGAATTTTTTTACCACGTCTGAGAAAAGGTAAAGGAATTTAAATGAAATTCTGTTTAAAACAACACAGTCTAAGATGGTTTGCAGTGGCTTTCCAGCAATAAGAATGACTGCCATTTATTTGGGACTGTCTTCATCATTTTACCATACTTACCTGGGCACCACCATAGCCTCATGAATATATACCAGCACATGGCAACCCCAAAAGACTGTAGACTGCTGTACTGTTGCTGTTCATATACTTTGAAAAGTCATTTTTCTACATGTCTTGAAAACATGCAGCATTGTTGCAGATTTTCTCATCCACAGATTTGATTAATAAAATATATTTGCCAAGTACCAGAAGTTTAAAGATGACAATTCAGACAAATGTAGGTCTCCAGAGAAACAGGCTGACAACCTGTGAAAGCATGTAAACCCATTTCTGCAGAATAAGAATCACTGCCAGAAAGTGATTTCAGAAAACATTTGGATAAGGAAGATATTATGTGAAATTGTCTCAACAGAAGTATTTGCATGGATTGCTAATAACATTGGTACATTCACTTTATTGAACTAGCCGTGCTGTGTGGTCTGTAGCACTTCTAGGTATTTATTACCCTTTAGCTCTTTCTATCCGAATGGAGTGTGCTCTGCCATCGTGAAACTCGCCAACCTCTGGTCTGATGGTGATTCTGTGGGGATCCCGTATCCCAGTGGAGATGTGCACTTCTAGTCGACCTCTGTTCAGGAACACTGCATAGTAGGCCTGCAATGCGTATGTTGGTACAAGAAGATAAGTTACATTTGAAAAGGAATTATTTCACTTAGTTTTACATTAGTGTGTATGTTTTATTTTCTTACAGTGTTTTTAAATTTGCTCACCATGGCAAAGATACTGCAGTTATTGTTCTGCTGCTGCTGCTGCTGTATACAGACTGTCTCATATTTTTATAACAAGGAATGGATAAAACGAGGTCATGCTGAAAAGCCTCACCCCTGCTTTCCTATTTGCAGGGAAGGATGGAGACTTCTAGCCTACAATTCTTTTTGGTGTAACAAGGCCTAGTCTTAAACCCATCAAGCCTTGAACAGCATTGATCTCAGTGTGAGTTCTGTGTTTGGACGGCTGGCAAATCATGCTAGTAGTTACTCTAGCAACCAACATCATGTTGTAGCAGATTTCAGGATCTAACCTCCAGTTACTATAGCAATGAGTGTCATACTCATTTCTGTGACCTGAAGAGCTGGGTAATGATAAAGGAGCCCCTACCCTGAAGTCAATATCATGCGAGTGAGCCATTATAATGTGTTGTTCCTGGAGTGTGTTGCTCCAGGTCACTGAGAGGTCTTTTCCAAATTAGACAGGAAGCAGAATAATGGAATATCGCTTCCCAGAAGTCCTAAACAAAGAAGGCACCAAAATATTCTGTTTATCTCTGTTATACTATATTTGTCTGTAAGGTTTGCGATTAATCAAGGCTTGAACAATTTCTAAGAGCAATCACACTTACACTAGTTAAGTGGACTCTGTAGCTAATTCCCCTGAACAGACAAGCTCTATCCTTTTCTTCAGAATGTATTTAACATTGCAGATTTGTATTTTATGGGAGACAAGGAGAGGTTGAAGCATTCTTAAGTCTTGTATTGCACAGCAGTGATCCCAAACAAGGGGCTTAGCAGATGTGGGTTTTTTTGTTTTAGGTCTTAGGGGAAACAGAGAAACAGAATGATTCCAATTTATGTCTATACGAACTGGAATGAGGCACATTTCCACACACTTAGAGTGCATAAGTAGTCCTCAGAATGAGTGAACAATAATATCTTTAATATTCAGGTTTGACTAAAAAATCATGAAAATATCTACATGATAGAGAAACAAATTTATTGTTTAGCAACAAACAATGGATGCCTCACTGTAAATCTTTTAAGAGAAATTGTTAGTCAAATGCAAAAAACCAATTCTGAGCCTCTATCAGATTCTTCATTAGATAAAGAATAGCATTAGAAATAATTATTCCTTGCACTGAAAGTATAAATGTCTGACAGTGTCTTGAAACAAAACAAGTGGAAGAAGTTCAGTAAAACTGTGGATTTTATCTTTTGCTAGATTCCTCGTACCTGCCCTGTTTGTCTGCGCTTTCTCTTCAGTGGGGCAGCTTTCCTCCCAGTGTACCTGCGCTTTCTCCTAGGAGGGACAACTGTGCCACTTGTGCCAAACAAGATGATCCCAGACTCATTCTTGGTGCTGAAGGAGAGGTTGATTTCTGTGCCTATGTCAAAGGAGACAGGTGGCAGTTCCACAAAACCTGGCTTGGGGAAGCTAACTGTATAAATGCTCTGCAGGAAAAAAAAGGACAGGAAAATGCATTAGTAGGATTAAAAGAAAGAATATGAAGATACAGGAAGATTTCTTAAGAAAAATAATAACATAAATATATCTACTGTGAAGAGATAGAAAATATTATTAAGCAGCAATTTACTTCTCAAAGTGTTCTGCAAACACTAATTTACTTGTTTACATCTGTCATCATTAGAGTATTTATGGAATCCTGTCTCACAGGAAGGCAAAGCTCCAGTCTTATTTTGGTATATCCTCTTGGATTAAAAATAACTGCTCACAAGTGGGTTTTTCTTTTTATATGGATATTTTCCTTTGGTTAATACAGTGGGATTTTTCTTTTAAATCATTGCAATCTATACCAGCCAATATGGACATAAAATAGGTTCTATTAGTTGTCAAATGTGCCCAGAAGATACCCCCTATTAATGCATCACTATTGTTTCATCATTACTGTTTCACTAACACCACGGTTTTCTTGATGACTCAGGCTCACAAATGAAGCGCTCGTCACACATGAACCAACTCTTAGGACACTGGCAGCCATTAACACAATTTCAAGACTAGTATATGTCATCAAATAATAAATCACTGCATATTCCTGGAGATGTTCTGTAATCACTATCAATTCTTGTGCTCTTCCAGTGGGGAAAACCAGTCTATAGAAACAGTGACGTTTTTTGAAATAACTCACCATTTTTTTTGTACAGTAGAACTACTTTCAGGAATAGATGTAATGGATTATTAAGCTAGAAAAAAATCATTGATGATGATGTTGACCTTCTTTGAAATCTGAGGGAATTTAAATAATTGAGTGTATATCCAGTCTTTATCCTTAGCTTTTACTTCACTTCTTTTTAATTATTTGAAATTTCTTGTTTTGTACAATTAGGATATCTCATTTAATTCCCCAACAAAATAGTTAATACAGTTAGATTTCAGATTCTGAGACCTCAAAGAGTTACAAAATAATGTGAAAGCTAAAGTTTTTTTCTAAGACTCATGGCAACAAAGAAAATCAACATAACTGTCCCTTCCTATTCAGGAAAGAATCTACTATAAATACAAATAAATATGAACTCCTGTAGAAAATTTTTACTGAATTCAAAGTTGATAAGATTTTGGCTTGATAAGATTGAAAAGTATTCAAGCAATCTAGTTGTTTACAGTTTAGCTTTGTCACAAACCTGAAAAAAAGTGGCCATCATATGACAGAACCATCTAGTCTTATAACCTGTCTGAGGGTCCTACTGCTGTGTGCTTTTTGCTCTGATTAAGGCCAGAGACAGAAGCGATAAACACAGCAAAAGAGGGTACTCATCTTTATTTGGCCAGGTTCCAGTCATTGCTCAAAGAGAATTCTTAATATTTTGGAGAAAAATGGTTAGAAAGCATCTGTTTAACAACAACTCATTTGGGTTTGCTGTAGGGGTAACAGATCTAGAACTTAAGATCATACATAGCTGCTTGCAAAACTATCTTAAATAGTATACATTTCCAAGGAAGAAATCTAAACTATTTATTGGAGAAAAAATTCACTGCAAATATTTTCTCATATATGAAGATTCTTCTTTTCCACAGAAAATTGCTGTAACCTCTCTCAAACTTAGGATCAGATTTGAATTTTATATGCATCGCAAGGCTGTTAATTAGAAGCAGCAACAACTTAAAATAAGTACACTTAAGTTGTATGTATTTAAAATTAAAATAATATCATCAGTTTTGCACATTCCTAGTGAACAGCTAGAAATGTGAAATGTGTCTTCCAGGTCAGTGTTAGCTCATAACAGTAAGTTCTCTACAGTTCCTTTCCTAAGGATGACTTTCTTTCAGGTACCCCTAAATATACTGTCATTGTGTGATTGTCGAAGTACCTCTGGTTTTCTGTAATGAAAGATTTTACCATAACTTCTATTAAAAAAAAAAAAATCTTTGGATTTTATGTTCATAAAATTTTTTAAGGTTTTTGCAATATGTCATTGCCTAATTCAATCCTCATTAACGCCAATAATTTCCATTTAAGTAAGCAAAAACAAAGGTAGATCATTGCTAAGCATTGCTACTTTTTAAAAAGGCATGTAGTGATAGGATGAGGGGAAATAGCTTTAAATTGGAGGGGAGAAGATTTAGACTGGACATTAGGAGGAATTTCTTCATGGTGAGGGTAGTGAGGCACTGGCACAGGTTGCCCAGGGAAGTCGTGGCTGCCCCATCCCTGGAGGTGTTTAAGGCCAGGTTGGATGGGATCTTGGGCAGCCTGGTCTGGTGTCTCTGCCCACGGCAGGGGGGTTGGAACTAGATGATTGTTAAGGTCCCTTCCAACACAAACTGTTGTATGATTTCAGAAAAAGATTTCAGATTAGATTCCTATGTATGTCTGAATATGACTTATACAACCAATGTGCTATGCCATAAAATCAGAAACCAGAAAATGTTTATAACCATTAAGACCAAACCACATGGAAGTTAGACTAACCTCTAGTGTGCATCCTTTGGTTAGACCAACAAAATCAGGACTACTCAATATATTATACGGTGTCCTTGAAATTTCAATGTCTTTGAGGCAACCTGTATATTTCTTTAAGTTCACTTCAGGCCTAAAAAAATCAGAAGTACAATGTATTTTCAAAAACAGAATTTAGGGAGAACACAGTCAGCCAGACACACACATACACACTTTCCGATGTGCAGCTGCCTGATTTTCTTTTTTTTTTAAAGACATACATACACTCAAGTGAGAACATCTTGCCTTCTGCCACCTATCAGCACATATTACACTCTGCCTTCAATCAGTCTAAAGCATACTGGATCTTGTGTCCAATTTGCAACAGTAATTTTTCAATTTTTTTCTTTATTTTCTGTAATTTTTTTGGTAAAGTGTTGTCACCTATGGTGTTTAAATGCAGTGAACTAGTAGGTAGTTGTTCCTTTGGCAAAGCAGAAAGATGCAAGCTAGGAAATCTTAAAAAGGAGGGACTTATACTGGAAGACAAATGTTTCATTCATCTTTTCCCATGCTGGATCCTAATGAAAGAGAAACTATAGCAAACATTTTGGATTAAGTATTTGCCAAAGGATGGAAAAAATTTTCATTTGATACTTTTTTATCCTTTAGGAATTCTTTATGTTCAGGTGCACTGACACTTGTTTTCTACGTATTTTATATTCCCGGTATCTTTCTTAGGAAAATCACTGCATATTTCCTCATGACACAGCAATATATTTGTCTTTCTCAGACAGTTAAAGAAAACAAAACACTTGGGTTTGCAACAGAATCTGACTATCCATCCAAGACAGGAAAATATTGTTATAGAATGGCAAAGTGCCATGATCTGGCTCATTAGCTGGTTGCCAGAAGTAATGAGAAAACCCCTGAAAGTAATGCAAAAGCTAGCATGTTTGAAAGCGAAAATATGATTTCCCAGGCCTGGGAATACCAGACTGAGACCATAACTACTGGCAACATCTGAACCAGGCTTGCAAGAAGAAAAGCCTTATAAAGTGATTTCATTGCTATTCATAGCATAGACAGTAAATAAAAAAGCACTATTTAATTAATTCATGATATTATCCATGACTGTTACATAGACTATCTGAATAATATTAACAGGTCAAAGAAAGAAAAATGAATTTGGAAAATAAATAAGGAGTTATGTGTGGAAAGAAAACCCCAAACCAACCAAATATTTCAGCTCTGTGGAAGAAAAGATTGAAATGAATATTAATTACAAAATAAAGCCATTTTGCACAGATATTATTCAGCTGCATGTTTTGGTACTGAAAGCCATTCTTTGCATTTCAGCCATCCCAGCAAGCGTGGTGTATTCTTTGGCAAATTAGCATCCCCTATGTAAGTTAAAATAAGTTTTCTAAAATAATCCATGCTCTGTTTTATTTACAGTCATGTACTTTTGGTCACCTTTCATTTTTCATTTTTTACTTCCTAGGTCCTCCTCACTTCTTTTACAGACTCATCTTCCCAGCAGCAGAAGAGTGTTGCCATGTCATTAGCAGTTGTGCCCACGGTCTCCTGTTTTGCCATCCAGAAACCATTCATGTTCCTAAGCCCTTCCTGTCCTTCATGGTTACAGACTGTCCTCTTGTTGTCCCGTTACAAGCAGTTGCTGTTATCTTTTAATTATGAACCTGCATGAAGTCTACATCCTTGCAGACATTGAACACTTGCTTGATTTTTTCTTAAGACTTCCATTTACATTTGTTCCCTTCTAAAACATGAAAAACAAGGTCTAATTGTCCAAATTCATTCAGATCTGGCATAAATTCTTGGCTTTTTTTTTTTTTCCCCACATTAGGATCAGTTCCAAGGGAACAGAAGAAAAAGATTTCTAGAGCTTGGGAGGAAATAATCTTTCTCAGGTTTGGGTGTGGGATAGGGGTGAAGTTGCATTTTTCTAATTCAAACCAGGAATCAAACTGCAAGACAGTGAAGTGTAGTTCCAATATTGAAGACATCAAAGCAAAAGTAACTGACACAAATAGTTGCAAACTAAAAACACGCTCAGAACTAGGTGACCTCCCCTCCTTCATCCTCCTGCTCTTAAACTCAGAAGGGGCAAATCTCACAAAAATCTGCACTTTGCTTTCATACCAGCCTCAGTAACTACTTCACTACCTTGGAGTGCTCCTTACTGACCTGGGACTACGTTGCCTGGAGGTCAGAACCAAAGTCATCAATACAGCTTGCCATAGCTTTGCTTCTGAGGCATTCCAGTGTTATAAACAAACACAGCTGAAGTAAGCAGCCGTGTACAGAAAAGAAGAGGTGTTCAGGTAGCTGTGTGCACAGCAGGTAAGATGACAGCGTAAGCACTTGGGAGCAGCTTTGCTTGTTGCAGCTGAAGCAACTCGCTGAATTAACAGCCATAGCGTAACAGCTGGTATAAATACTACCTACAAGCTGCTTCTGCATTGCTGCCTGTGCTTTCAAGCTGCACTTACTAGGCACATGCAAGTCATGCGAGTAATCTAATTATTTTTACCTTGCTTTCATACTAGGGTGAGAAAGAAAGAAAAAAATAATCAAAATTACATTAACTGTAGCAAATGATACTTAATAGCAAGGTTCAAAATACTTCAACGAAGCAGATATACATCATTTACAAACAACACATTATGGATGGTGAGATTCTACATACACTATCAAGCTATAATAATTAACAGGGTTACTCAGCAAACAGCTACATTAAAATGTTATAAGTCAGAGGCCTTTTAAAATTTGTTGCTATACTTGGTTGTGAGTGAAAAACAAACCATGTAAAAGAATTTGGCAGAACAGACATGACCTGGTAATTACAAAGTCATGGGTACCTCAGTGTCTATTGTTTGCAGTATCTCAGCTTTACCCTAATCCTCCTTTCACTATTTTTGATTCTAAGTTACCATGACATTTTTCTTGCCCCAGTGACTGATGAATCATAGTTGTAGGCAAAATAGTTACCATAGGCCTAAGTAGCTGGGAATACACTGAATTTCTAAGCAACCACAAAGGATTTGTGGTAAGATAATTGCTCTAGACTTTTTGTTATGCACTAGTGTGATCTCACACTTACAGAATATAGTATTATATTTCCTGAGTAAAACAGATCTTAGATCTTTTTATTGATGGGTGATTTGACATCAGAGGTCAGTTATTAGCCTAATAAATTAACAAATGTGTCTTTTCTTTTAATTGCAAATCGGCTTGTGGACTAATTACAACAGATCCCTGTGCACAAGACCACTTCAAGGCTGTCATTATGCCATGTAGCTAAAGTTGACATAGATTAATGGGCTTGTTTCTGTGTTGCTCATCTATTCACTGTAGCGCAGAATTCTCATTCTTGTCATTGCAAAATGCTGAATATTCACTTAAAGTACAAGTAAGCTTTTTGGTCTACTTAAATCCATGTAATACAGCCACTAAATTCAAGTATCTGTTATCCCATTTATTCAGTTTATTAAAGCTTAACTTAAATGTTACCAAGAATAATACATGATATTTAAAAAATAAATAATGGGAATTTTATTTCAGTAAGAATTTCAGGATCAGGCTTCTGAAGGCAATAGAATGCCATATTTCATTCTACTTACATTAAATATATCAAGAGTACTGTATCATATACTTCAATTTCTGAATACGGGAAGAATCTAATCTAAGGAGCCCAGGAACCTTGGTCTACAAATAATTTTAAATCACATATAAGCACAAAAATGTTATATGTATTGAAAGTATACTGAACCTGATCATGCAGACGTGCAAACCCATTTAACTGTAATCCTGTGAGAGGCTGTCTGTAGTTCTATTTTGCTACTGATACACAAGGTAAACACTTGTGCTTAATTTTGTGGAGGTATAGAGCGATTTCTGCAAGTTTTTAGTCACAAATTCTATTAATTAAATAGAAAAAATACTTAGAAAAATGAAGTCAGCTACATCACAGTTCTGCACAGCATCAGACAGCTGTTAACATGATTTCCATTATATTTCTGTAGTGTGAGCTGTGTGAAGCACAATGAAATATACAATATATGTAAATAAAGCATTGGTTTGTTGTGGCAATGTTGGGTATACTGGGAAATCACCATTCATTTACTGCAAGCGAACCTGGGAAATAGATTCAGAGAATAAAGATTACACTGCATTTAGATCCTCTTGTCAAGGGTAAAGAAATGAGTTTGAGCCATGTTACCTTAGATTTCGTAGAGTTGGTAATCCCCCAAAATATATTTTCTCATGCCCTTTTAAGTTGAGCCCAAAGTGGCTGCCTGAAGAAGTTGTTGCTATGGTCTCTTCTACATTGGTGTCTATGTCTACAATTGATATGTTAGCTGGAAGAGATTAGAGATTAGTTTCAAAATATCAAACATAAAAAATGATGTTTTAGTGTAAGAAAGCAACAGAGAATATTTGAAGGGTTGGCAGGTGGGGGGAGAGGCAAGGAGGGTTGTATTTAACAATTAAGGCACTGGATTTCCAATTTGTCAGTTATGGGTGGAAAAAGAGACCTGCAATTTCCTGTTTCCATAGCAACCTAAATACCTAGAGGGATTCTGTATGCTTTATTTTTACATATTTTGTAAACCTGTTTCAATTTAGTATGTTCTTTGTGTCAATGTAATTTGGAGCTAACACTCCACGAAAAAAATCAAGACAGAAGAGATTATTTTACATCTAATTTGTGATTTCAGTCTAAAGGTTGTCACCTGAGCAGGATTTTTTAGTGTAAAAGTTTGTTGTCATGTGCCTTAGAGACTGGTGATCAGTCACTCTAAACCATTTTCAAACCCAAAGCAGCCAGTTGTTCTCATATCTAGTCTCAACCTGGAGTCATATAACCATCCAATTTAAATACCTGTTCCACATATATTTTTAATGTACGGATTAATACAGAATATAAAGTTCAATGAAAGAGACAAGACACACTGAAAAACACTGAGCAGCTTGCAGGGAGGAATTCTACTACAGAGATGAGAAGAAAGGGTTGATCAGTTTGTCAGTTTGTTCGTTCCTTCCTTTTTTTTTTTTAATTAAAAAAAGCCACCAGCCTGATTTCTCGTTAAAGATGGAACAGAGTGTGTTTGGAGATGAAAGATCTGTCAGTCTCTTAGGGGATTTCAAAGGGAGGACTGGCTAGAAGAGCTAATGCATAGTCTGTGGAGAGGAAGGAGTGATGGGAGGATGAGAGGAAGAGTGTTCTCTGATAGGAGATCTCCCCACAAGTAAGTCTTGTAGAATCAGCTGACTAAATAAATGCCTTAAAAGAGAGAAGGAATGTGCAAAACCTGAAACCAAATTACAGTTTTCAGGAGTGAAAGAGAATTGAATGTGGGATAGACGTTCCTGCTGTAACTTACTGTAAATAGACTATTTTTCGTTTTATTTCTATACATGTATTTTCTTTACGAACAGAGGAAATGTTTGAATGATATGAATAAATTATGAGACATATTTTTCCTTAATACCTCCTGAGTGAAGTATGAACTACAACAATCAGCTAGCAACAAGACTTTCCTTGTCTAAAGGTGCAGCAAATCTACAAGTGAGAGCTCTGGGTTATTTTGGCCAGTGTATCAGCTTGCAAGTCTACTTCAGTCAAATGACAAGAGAGTGGGACAGTGTTTGAGATGTCCCTTCATCCAGGTAATTTGTGAATATAATGGATAAGATTGGGCTCAGTACTGACCCCTGGGGAACATTACAGGCCGCAAGCTTCCAGCTGGAGTTTATGCTGCTGATCACAACCCTCTGAGCTCTGCCATCCAGCCAGTTCTCAATCCACCCCACTGTTCAGTCATCTAATCCACACTTCCTAAGCTTACTTATAAGGATATTGTGGGAGACAGTGTCAAAAGCCTTGCTCTCTCCTTATCTACCCAGCCAGTTATGCCATCGTAGAAAGTTACTAGGTTAGTCAAGCATAATTTCCACTTGCTGAATCCATGTTGACTACTCCTAATAACGTTTTCTTATCAAATAGTTGTCAAGTGCAATCCATTCACATTTTGAACCAGTAACAGGTTAAAGAACTAGCAGCACTTTCAAACATGTTCCCAGTTGTTTCCATACAGACTCAGATCATGACACTCTGTATATCCATAGGGAATATAAAATAGTTGTGTTTGTCTACTTAGACACTGTACTAGTTGTACTGAAGTCATTGCTTTTTAAAGCACTTTGGGATATGCTAAGCATGAGAGGACTGTACAGTATGAAAGATATTTCTGTCCAAACAAAAATCACACAGGTCTGCTTTCGAACAATATCAGGGAACAGTTGAAAACGCTTCTTTTTTCCCCTACATTGAAGCATTTTAGAATGTAATTTACACAACTGTAATGCAGAATTATGCCTGAAAATAAAGGTACCTGTTCGTAAAAGCCCTGTTTAACAGGCAAATAATCACATCTGTAATCTAAGCAAATGAAGTTGCTAAATCACTAGAACTTTATAATTCTGGCAGTTTTGCACAACATCTTCCCCACAATTAGACAGTTAGCTGTACTGCACAGGTAACTGGGAAATTCATGGTATTGACACAACATGAACTCACCTTGCTTTTGAATTCTTGACAGGGTGAAAGATTTCCATTTGCCATCATTATGATTTTGGTTGCTGATAACAGAAGCTGTACCTGATCCCAGATCATAGCTCACTTTTATGCGCCCACCACTGAGTTCTACACTCATGAAATCCTTCTGTTAATGAAAAGGATTAGATCGATATAGAAATTATGATTCTTGTTCATTTTGGTAAGGACATATCACAGTAAAGAAACACTTTTTAAAAAATCTACTTAGGTGTTTACTGCCCAAGACTATAATGTACAAAAGTCTGCTGCCAACAAGTTATTTTTACCTCTTTTTTTTCTCCTTTGGATTGCTAACTCGGTAGGCATTTTGCCAGCAACTCAGCTTGAGTTTTGATATGTTGTCTGTACTTCTGTTTTCTTAGACTTAAAACAGCATGCACATTATAACTACCTGAAACTAACAATCACCTTTGAGTTTTGTCTGTATAGTTTCGTCTTTGAGTATATGTCTGTACTACAGTTAGTAGTACTAAATACCTCAGCTAGATTTAAACTTGCAAGGTAGAAAACAAGAACAGTAAAGATGGTAAAACAGGCTTGATTACCAGGGTTTCTTGAGAGTAATCTATACCAAGGGAGCAACAGAAAGCTTTGAGCTATTAGTCTCATCACCAATATTCAAACAGTAATTGGAGATAGATGAAAATACTTTACCATGTGCAGAACACTTACGCAAAACTAATAACAATGTAATGAAAATAAACATAGATTCATGTTAATTTGAAAAGAGTAAAACTTAACCAACTCAGTACTCTAGATACTTACGCATGTATATCCATACATCAATAGAAAGAGCATCCTCCAAGTTTTTATGCAGTGGGACAATATCTTGAGACAAACTGTATCATGGAGCAGTTGCTTTCCAGCTCCCAGTGTTTTTCACAAGTAAATATGTTTTTATAGAAAACTTCTTAAATTAATAGTGATACAAAGTAATTATACAAAATAGTCTAAAATAATTACATTAATTATGCTTTCAATATTCTGTTATAAAAACTAATTAGAAAAATTGTGTAAGTACTTCATTATCATAATAAAATGTTATCTTTTCGTATAGTCAGTCAGAAAGAGCACCCTCTTCCTTGATAATTCCAGTAATTTTGAGAATTTTTCCCAAAATACAGGAAACTGAAATAAGGCTGATTTACACGACACTGTTTTTGTAAAATAATGACTGCTCAATAATTATTCAAGATGTCAGTGAGAACTGTTGTACATAATTTCTGGCCCATATGAAAAGGCTAAGGCAAGGATCCTGTTCTCAGTCAAAATTCAAATCAGTCTGGATCAGTGATGCTGAAGCTCAGTTATTCCCAATTCATGTGAAGGATCTGGCCAGGTGTCTTTATAAATGACTTCTCCTTGTTATCCACACACATTCAGTAGTGTCTGTGAATAAAAACCTTGAACACGTTTGTAACCAATTTTTCTATTTTTTAGCTGTAAAAGGCAATGTTTATTGACCCTGTAAAAATGTCACCATCATCACATCCTATTTACCACACCGTTCAGTTTTCTTTTAATGCCACTCACGTTAAACACAAGCTTTTTCTTTGTATCTATAGGACTTCCATCTAATACTTGTCTCTTCCCATATTCTTCCTGCCCTCACATACTTAACACTATGAAGGCACAATCTCAACTGGCAATGATTGCACAGGTAAACATTTGAGATAAAGAAAATTAATTAATAATTTCATGAAAGCTCTAATTCCCCTCAGCGTAACATAATGCTCCCCAGTTAGCAAATACTAGGTAATCAACATCCACACCATAACACTATTTTCAACTGGACAGCAGTGAAGCATGATACCATGCAACTTCATACCAGAACAGTGCTATATTAAATTACTATTTGATTTTATAATATCGTGAATTCAGTCCCTGTAAAGATGGCATGAAACCCATAAGCAGCGTGAAGATTGGTTGTTTTTTTCTCACCAAGTCATCAGTAGCAAGATACATCAGGAGGGCATTTGATGAAAAGGTCCTGAATTTGAACATGACTGTGGAAATATTGGGGTTCCAGCGGACTGGTCGGCTCACCATGGCATAGCTGTCTCCATCGAACTGGACTGTCCCTTCACTGTCTGCCACCTGTGGGCTGAAAAGAGGCAATTCCAATCAGTTTCCTTTGCTGTGTGAGGTTAAACATAAAGAAGTGGGGCCTAGGGAGGTGAGGGTACACCTCTTGGGAGTCTTCCTGAACTTGGTTTGATTTCATATCAAACTCCCAGTTTTTCACAATGAGAGTGGTGAGGCACTGGTACATGTTGCCCAGGGAAGTTGTGGCTGCCCCATCCCTGGAGGTGTTCAAGGTCAGGTTGGATGGGGCTTTGGGCAGCCTGGTCTGGTGAGAGGTGTCCCTGTCCATTGCAGGGGAGTTGGAATTAAATTATCTTTCAGGTCCCTTCCAACTCAAACCATTCTACGATTCTATAACAAGTGAAGCTGTAACATCACCTCACTGCCTGTCGAATGCAAAAGCACATCTGGGAGGAAGATGGAAGAGGAATGTGTTGTATCATGTATCTCATGGTCTGTAATGACTAATTTTGCAAACCTCAGTATAAAATAGCATTATGTACTCATTCATCTTTAATAAATCTTGGATTTGTTATTAGTGATTTTACAACTTAAGATGGTCCCACACTGAAAATCCTAGACACTGTGATACACAAATTACAAAAACCACAAGAGCACAAGCATCAGTCCCACCATGGTTTTTGGCATTCCTGTCATTACAGAACAGAAAAGATCAGGCCTTGAGTTTCATATGATTTTTATGATAGACTCTTCCCCATTTCTGTCACACAGATCAGATAGCTGCAAGAAAGCAATCTTTTGGTTTAATCACAAACACAATAGAATATGAACAAGGAGCCAGGACCATCTTTCCTATTTATCTTGGCACACATACAGAGATCTTGAATGTAGTCCTCTCACTTTCCACAGCTACATTTAATGGTTACATTTTCGCAGGAGAACAGGAATCTTCCTGGTACTGGATCAATGGGGTAAGGTAAAAGGGAACTTCTAATACAGTTTTCTACAAATCTCAAATCTAGTATTCTTCTTTTTCTATCACTAATGAATGAGAAAATTAAATTCAGGCAGAGATGCACATAAATGTTTAGGCATTTCCATTACAATTTGCTTGGAACTGAAATGCATATATCTATCATCATGCTCCTTAAATTTCCACGTAGGTGTCAAGGGCCTACATTTATAATCAAGAAAATCCTCTCGTAAAACTATTCTGTTCACAACTGGAATTTCCATAATTTTCAAAGGGCCAAGCCTTAGCAGGTTGGCAAACTAGCAGCCTAATTTGAAAACTAGCCTACCCTTAACTGCCCTGACTGGGTTGACAATTATTTTACCTAATACAGCATGAGCTGTATTGCCAAATTCCCTAAAAAACCAGGAGCATCTAAGAGGACAGTGCTGCTTTCATGCAGTAGGTCATTGTGGAAAACCATAAACAATGTTGTGAAAGGCCTAGAATCAATCTTCTTTACATGACTCCCAGTACCATGCTGTAGTATCAGGTGGTGTCTCTGTATAAGGACCCTCAGCTTCTCAAGTTGAGATGTGGCACAGGAAAGTGTTTGCAATTTGTTTCATGCAAAGGAGCAATGAAGATGGGTCACAGCTTTCTAAGGACAAGGACATATCCAGAAAGGAATGTTGTTTTGGCAACATCTCCTGTGTTTTGGCTAATCCTGGTTATTGGTCAGTAGGAGTCTTTCCATCACAGCACTGTTACATCAACTTAATTCGGTTAAGACACCAACCATTTATGGCCCAGATTGGGTGCTTCCGCTCTTGGTGTAATTGCAACATAACCTGGTATTTCCTCTGTGTTGCATACAGACCAATGTTTTCTACTGGAACTTGCTGGCGGCTGTGGAAATTCCTGCTGCTTATCACAGGATGCAGTGCCACTGCAGAGAGGTTCCCAAAAGAGCATAAGAAACAGTCAGTGCTTTACCTACCTGACAGCACATCCTTTGCAGTCACCTTCAATATCCCTGAAATTCCACAGTCCTATGGGCTTGCTGTCTAGAAAGGTTTCACCCATGCAGCCAGTGAAGGTGGTGACTCTCACAGCATCTGACTTCTGCAAGAAAAAACGACACATCTCATTAGAATTCAATTTGAAGTGATCTGCCGTGTCTGAAAGCATAACTGCTATGAAAATGACAAATATGAGAAGATGCTTCTTATTATTTCAAGTATCAAGAGTAATATTTAATCTGAGAATTCCTCCAATAGAGCAACTGATCAACAACAAAGTGAGCTAAACTTCATAACAGTCAGGAAGGAAAATTCCATTTATATTTGAGATGCTGGGGAAGGCCTAAGCAGAATTATTCCTGAAGAACAAAGAGCTACATTGGCTTCCATGTCACCATTGGCTTTCCTAGCTTTACCAGTACTTTACCTACCTGACAGTACATCCTTTACAGTTACCTTTGATATTTCTGAAATTCCAAAGTCCTATGGGCTTGATGAATTTTGGATGCAGAAAAAGTGCAGATGGCAAGATGGCAAAGCAATTAAAATTCATATCACATCAATACTCATTAAGCTAGGGTCACGCACACAGGGTAGAGCACATTAGATCATAACATGGTATCATGATGAAGGTGCTAATATTTGACAGTACACAGAGTACTCAGCTCAAAATTATCCTTTTAAAAATACCTAGTTTCATCTAAATTTCACTTCATCAATATGACCTGATTAAAAATCGATATACTAAGCTATTTGAGATAGACAAGCACCTGCTGTTTTCCATACAGCAATTATGAATATTAAGATCTTGCAAGAAAACATAAAGAAGTGCAACTTGAAAATGTTCAAGGAAAAGTATGACTCAAAAGACTTAATGTGCTAGTGATATTTCCCAGATTAATCGGGAAGGTTTTAATTAGCAACAAGTGTGAACTTAGTGTCACTTTTGAGAAATTCATGACATCTAAATATCAAAGTCTTCTACACAAGTCAGTTGAAAGATGATTTTAAAAATTAAAAATCAGCCTTCTTTTTCAATACATTGCAAAGATGCATGCAAAATGAAGATTTCTGAGACAAATATTTAAGAAGTGCCAGTGACCTTGGTAAATGCCCAAATAGCCTCATGGTTTTAGAAAAATCTCAGTTAAAGTCTTCATTTTGTGAGGCTCACAACTGTACCAGATGATGACAAAAATTCCCAAAGCTACTGTGTCAGAACAGATCCAGTCTGACAATGTTTAAAACCCTGTATTGCAAATATATCAGGCATACCAGACTTGCAATACACTCCCTTCCTACCTCTGCCCTTGTCTTTACTTACCTGCAGAAAAAAACAATACTAAACATCAGGTAGGCTATCATAGAATCATAGAATAATCAGGTTGGAAGAGACCCACCGGATCATCCAGTCCAACCATTCCTATCAATCACTAAACCATGCCCCTTAACACCTCGTCCACTTGTGCCTTAAACACCTCCAGGGAAGGTGAATCAACCACCTCCCTGGGCAGCCTCTGCCAGTGCCCAGTGACCCTTTCCGTGAAAAATTTTTCCCTAATGTCTAGCCTAAATCTCCCCTGGCGGAGCTTGTGGCCATTCCCTCTCGTCCTGTCCCCTGTCTCTTGGGAGAAGAGGCCAGTACCCTCTTCTCTACAACCTCCTTTCAGGTAGTTATAGAGAGCAATGAGGTCTCCCCTCAGCCTCCTCTTCTCCAGGCTAAACAGCCCAAGCTCTCTCAGCTGCTCCTCATAAGGCCTGTTCTCCAGCCCCTTCAACAGCTTCGTTGCTCTTCTCTGGACTCGCTCCAGAGCCTCAACATCCTTCTTGTGGTGAGGGGCCCAGAACTGAACACAGGACTCGAGGTGCGGTCTCACCAGTGCCGAGTACAGAGGGAGAAGAACCTCCCTGGACCTGCTGGTCACACCGTTTCTGATCCAAGCCAAGATGCCATTGGCCTTCTTGGCCACCTGGGCACACTGCTGGCTCATGTTCAGTCGCTGTCAAGCAACACCCCCAGGTCCCTCTCCTCCTGGCAGCTTTCTAGACAGACTTCTCCCAGTCTGTAGCCCTGCACAGGGTTGTTGTGCCTCAAGTGCAGGACCCGGCATTTGGCCGTGTTAAACCTCATGCCATTGGACTCTGCCCAGCAGTCCAGCCTGTTCAGGTCCCTTTGCAGAGCCTCCCGACCCTCCAGCAGATCCACACTTCCACCCAGCTTGGTGTCGTCTGCAAACTTGCTAAGGGTGCACTCGATGCCTTCATCCAGGTCGTTGATAAAGACATTGAACAGGGCTGGACCCAGGACTGAGCCCTGGGGAACCCCACTTGTCACTGGCCTCCAGCTGGATTTAACTCCATTTCCCACCACTCTCTGGGCTCGGCCATCCAACCAGTTTCCCACCCAGGAGAGTGTGCGCCTGTCCATGCCAGAGGCCGACAGTTTACGAAGCAGAATGCTGTGAGAAACTGTGTCAAAGGCTTTACTGAGGTCTTTACTTTCCCGACTAAGAGGAAAAAATGGAGAAGTATGGAAAAACATCTGGACAATTGTTAGTGAGGTTGAAAATGGCTGTTCTAGCATCAGACTTCTGCAGCATCCACAATTCCCATTCCAGTTCAGCACTGCACCTCATACTTGGTCCCATGTGCTGAACTGTGCTCATTACCTACCTCTGCCTCACTGTATCTAAATAAAGGGAAAAAAACCAAACCCAAACCATTCAGGAAAGGGTTCAGATTTAAATGCTACTATGTTCTGGGCCCTTTTGAAACATCAAGGGTAAATCCTCAAAACTTTTTCCCTTTAGAAATTCTTCCAAATCTCTAACTTTTTCCTACATAAACACTTCATGAAGCTTCATTGTTAAGTAATTCTTCTTGACTAAATATTATTCCAATACTTTTAGTATTCAAATATTAAAGAAATACTCCAGATAAATTCTACTAATAAACTTGAAGTAAAGCAATAGATATAATACTAAATATTTTAAAAATAAAACTAATTTTTTCTCTGACAGTGCCATTTAAGTAAGACTGACCTTTGTTAGGAGTAATGACATCTTTTATTGGAGTGGTAGGCTCCAGCTTTGGGGCATGGCTACTCAAACAGTACATATTATCTCTTTATACACATTTGCCTCAGTTTTTCTACTATCAGGCTATAATACTAAGAGTTCTTTATGAAATAAAATAATAACACTTAACCCTACAGATGACATCAAGCAAAACATACACTTTTATTAATCCTATGTAACAGCTTTGTTGTGGAAATAAGTACCAGGCACAAGGCTACTTTATGCTGTTGTTGAATTTCTGTATCACTTTTGATTCTCTGGGTCTTTAATGTAACTAAGCGTATTTTTTTGAAGCAGGATTCAGGTGAAAGCTCTGATCTGGGAGTTGTGATGTTCTAGAGCTGTACAAATACAAATGGTATTGTATTTGTTTCAGCACTTGCCCCACTTGCCTTCTGAGAACTCAAAAGTGTCATCTAAAATAAAATTCAAATAAGGTTTGGATTTAGCCTGCTATCTGAGTTTGAAGCTTCATGAGTCCTTTGGGGCATCACCCTTTGATGGTCAAAAGCCACCTGACCATACATTTTCTAGGGTTGCAACTGAGTTAACAAAGTTTAAATATCGCATAAACCAAACTCTGAAATGCTTTTCCAAATACAGAGTGATTATTATAATAATAACTCTGGCAGTTATGATTGTTACCTGAGCCAGTCTGTTTTCCTGAGTCAGCAGTCAGACTCTGACAGTTAGGCATTTTAATGAGGTGGGCAGACACAACCCTGTCACCTCGAATGGACTTTTGTGTGTTTGGGCGTTTGGTCATTAGAGCTACACAGCACCGTAGCCCCTGAACAGTCCCAATTCAGCTCAGTGGAGTGATTATTCCACTAAGTTATTATGGAGAGTGAAAAACAGGACATAAAGTTGAGTCAATTAAATTTGGTGAGAATTAAATTAAATGGTGAAAACAACAGTAGAAACTAAAGCTTACCTGACACAGCAAAATTCCAAGAATGAAAGAAGGTTGAGAAGTATTATTAGGTGTGACAGATGAAGTATCATAAGGCAAAACAAAGCTCACTCTTAGCATTACAAAGAATAATTTATCATTAGAGACCATTATACCTTGTGCCACTGGCCAAAGCAGATCAAAGGGATAGAGTACAGAAAGCCAGTGAAGCCATTCTGGTTTTTTTAAGGGTCATTAATCTCTGCAGTATCACTTTTAGCAACGGATGATTCATTAATTTTAGAAATATATTTCAAGAGTATTTGTTTGTGACTTATATAAGAAAGCAAACACCTTTAGTTGCCTCTAGAGAGAAAGCTGTAAGGTAGAGAGCAAACCAGAACCTCTGTTTAAGATTATAAGGAAAACCTAGAAAATGATGACAAAGTCTGCTTTATCCAATACGCAATTCTCCAATAAATTCTTCAATTGACTTTCTTGTCTATTTCCCATATGAAATCAAATATATAAAAAAATTTGCATGGCAATTATTTACACTCATGAAGTTTAGAAGAAAATGTCAAGATTCATTGCATCTCCATCTTCAAAACTTGAAAATGTCCATGATTTTTTGTGGGTCCATTTCTAATAAAGCAGAGCATGCAGGCCCCAGTCTACTAATACAGACTGACTTGCAATTTGATAGCCCAAGATCTCATGAATTTTTTTCCTGTTCCTGCGAATGGCTGTCAATCAGATATAACTCACTTAAGTTAGCTGGCAGTTATGAAGTTCTGCTTAGTCTTGCTTTTCTTATGTGTGCCCTGACTTAACAACCTGATCAAGTTCTAAAATGACGTTACCTGGCTGTGCTTCAAAACACACAGGTAATTTTGAAGCTGAAGCTGGACTTCAAAACAATGATTTCAAGCAAGTGGAATCTATATTTTCTGTTCCTCATGTCTTCTGATTTTGTTTTTGTCTGTCTGGAAATGTGCATCCATATTATTCTTCATAAGAAAGGACTATGTCCATCCACATATTCCCAAACCAGATCACTCTAGAAAGTTGAAATTTCTAAAAACTAGAATGTTGAACCACATATTCCCAAACCAGATCACTCTAGAAAGTTGAAATTTCTAAAAACTGGAATGTTGAACTACAAAATATTGTGCTATTTCATCACTTGAGGACTTATACAAATTTCAGTATATAGAAAAAGTTCATTGATTTTATCATTCAGGAAAGTCTAATGTTAGCTTTTTAAATTTTAAACAATGATTTTTTTGGGTAATATTAACATCAAAAAATCAAAATATTGATTAGGTACAAAATAGTTAATTTAAATTGTTTTGTAATGAATTCCTCAGGGAAATACATGATAATTACTACTTATGGGAGACTTTTTTGTTGAAAGATTTCCATCCATTCTATTTGGCATAAGTCTTCTATTCATTCCCATTAAGTGAAGCAATGTAGAAGCAGTCACCAAAACACGAACGGGCAAAAAGAGGAGAAAATAGAACAGAGATCTGATGCAGGGAGCAGTTAAAAAGAGGGGTAGTGCAGGTGGAAAACAGGAACAAAAATCAAGAATATAAAGCAGAAACATGAAAGTAGACTACCAAGGAAGAATTGGTACTATGGGTACATGACAAAGAAAAAACTCTGAATGCAAAGGAATATATATTGTTATATGCATTATTAGAAGACCTGGTACATATGGAAATGTAATTACGCTCCTGTCACTGACAATGAAACCCTGTTGAGTCAGCAGTTTGTCCAAGTTAAAGCATCCAGCTACACATCAGCAATCAATTGTTTGGGCTTAATGCTGCATCAATACAGCCAACCACCAAGCTTCTGATTTGAAGAAGTTGACAGCATGGGCAGAGAAACTTCACATCCATGCACATACACGTCTAGGCAAATCCTAACAATCTTTCAAGACTGCAGGTGTACTATTTGCTATTAAAGCACCTACTACAACGATGCCAGCATATTAAAGTTTACTTATTCAACTGTAAGCAATAGATAAAATTGTCACATAGTCAGTTAATATACTAGCATCAGACAAGACATTACCTTTATTTTTTCAGTTAAACCACCAACAAACAGCATGGCATTAACATCTACATCCAGAATGGTATATCCAGGTGGAGAGACAGCACTGAATGTAGCTGGCACAATGCTGGCTTTAGGACCATCCAGAGCTCGCACTGATATTGACCCATTTTTCCCAGTCCTATAGATTTTAACAAAATAATTTAAGCATACAGGGTCAGTAGTTAAACCAAACATAGGAAAAATCTATTTTAGATAGCACCTTTTAATAGAGGCATGTATTACTGATTTCATTATGTTCCATTTTGATAAAAATTAATAGACTCTCATGCCTGCACCAGTTAAAGACACGATCACAGAACAAGGGTTTTTTTTCTCACCTCAATGTCCCTTTCAAATAAAATTCATTATACAGATGAAGTGGAATTTCAATTAACTAAACCAAAGAAGTTGCATTTTTTAAATTAGTGTGATGAAATCAGTGTTAAGTAGCTGTTTCTTGAAGTAATAAATGATGTAGGCAAATTAAATTTCTGAATTTTATAAGATTTATTAGTTTATATTTGGACTGAAATGAATGATCGTGTGATAAAGTACTTCAGTTTGCTCCACTGTGATGCAAGTTTGCACTTTCTGCAGTGGAATTCTCTGGTTGCTTATCAAACAGGCACAAACACCAGTATGTTTCAGGATGTTACTCCAGTATCTCTGAACCAAATCAAATATCGATGGTAACAACAAGAGAATCTACTATTTGAAAATAGTTTCTGTAGCAGTTTGCTTTCTGTTCCTTAGGTTATATTAACATAGCAACAGTCATGGAAAGTGTTTGCTAATGCTTTTAAAATAGAAGGAACAGAAGATGGAGAGAGATGATTCCTCCTAGTTTTTCAGGTATGTGGAAAGGTATTTCACAGGAAATTAAAATAATTTTAAACCCTTTGCAATAACTTGCTGAATATTACTTCACTTATAGCACTACAGATAGTAGCTTTCCACGCAAAGTTTACTACTTACCTAACAGAAGTAAACAATTAGGTATTTATAACTTAATGTTTCCTCTCAGACAGATGGACCATAATGAGCACATGTAAGTTCTTACAGGGCCATCATATGACTGGAGAAATAAGCACCGAGTGTGACCCAAATGCTGTCATGTGCAGATGAAAGTATTTAGTATGATCATTACTGTAGTGGAGGAATGGTTGGGAGATGAGGTAGGCAGTAGGAGACTACATACTATGGGTTTATGGATAATTTGGAAATTGCTGCTTTATCTCATTTTTTAACAGGATGCTGGATTTACCATGAGCATTGTCACGTTGATTTCAAAGATTTAGTTGAGATATCTCAGTTTCAATAATTTTTTCCTGAATTGTGAAGCAGGGTTGCAAAGTAATTTTGAGGTTTTCCAATCAAAGGGGAATACCTTGGTAGATCTATGCCATCTTGCTTGCACTGTAGCCAGGGATCTCAAGGCTTTCAATGTGAAAAATACGTATTTGCAAAAAAAACACTGGAGGTCTTAAATTACGAACCCATAGCTTGATCTGGCAGCTTTGAAAACCACACAGACGGGACTCCCAGTTTCCTAGGGAATGTTCTAAGTGACATCTGAAGCATGCAAACACATAATTGCTCCAAATAATTTTAAGTTGGCTAAAGTCATCTATATTATTATAAAGGATTTTGTTTAAAATTTCCTTTTAATGACAATATTTGATATTTTATTCCAAAGTAAGCTGAATCCTAAGTAGATGATTTTCTATGCAGCAGAAATTCCAAATTTTTACTTTATTTTTTTTCCAGGAGGTTTACTCATAGGAACCCCTTTAAAGGACAAAAGTTCTCAGTGTAGTGATTGTTGAAAGACTAACAGTAGCTAAAGATGTTTTTTTAGACTGCTTAAGTTTCATGCTTTCTGAAAGAAAGTCATTGGCACTTTCTATCTATCTTGCGCTGAAATCAAGATTCCAGTTTAAAAACATCCAAGTGCAATAACACAGAAGTCACTGAGCAGAATGGCACTTTTTAGGGTGTCTAGTATGTCACAAATAGCACTGATGCCTTTCATCTTCAGACTGAAATGCTAACAACAGAGTCTCTTCCATAAATAATTCTCTCTTATTTAGGGAGGGCAAATGAGCTTGAAGAAAGAACTTGGCTAACTTAACAGTGAAAAGACATTGCTATGCCGTGCATGACAAGTCATCAGGTTAGAAGATATTGTTCTAGTAATAGTCAGTTCTTGCAAAACTGGTGGCTTGTAGAAGACGTATCAGCATTTTGGGGCTGATCATCTGAAAAATTTATGTAATGCTATGCATACAGAGTTTGCACTTTAGGAGAGGCATTATGTAAATTTGCAAGTCATCAACACTAGATTGCAAAATACCATTTAGAAACCTCTGCTTCTTGACCCCTTGAGAGCACAGAAAATCTTCAGTGGAAAGTACAGCTTAGATATGCCACAGCAGTTTAAAACCAAATTCTTGCTGAGGTGGGCTGGATGTGTCTACAGTGATTTTGTGATTCATGTCCTTTGTCCTCAAAGGGAGAGTGCTGCTTACTCTGTCATTAACAATTAAAACAATGGTAATACTTAAATCATATTTAATTAAAATCACAGCTAAACAGGTCCTGCTCCTAACTCAGGCCTGTTGAAGTCAAGTGACATTCTTTCATTGATCTAGTGAGTCCCAAAAATATTCTGTCATCCATTTGATTTTTTCCCCAAACTGACATTGTTTGCATATTTCAAACCTACTTTAAATCATTTTGTCACATACTGTTATGCCAGATTTTCCTTTGTTCATTGATACTTTGATTGATTGCAGTTCTTGATGCCAATTAGATTTGCCTCTGTAAGCAGGCAAGTAACTCTGTAAGTGACATTTGTTAAATCGCTGTAAAATAAAAGTACAGGGAATCTCTACAGGAATTCCTATAGGAATAAACAAATTTTACTTCAATTACACACAAAAAAATCCATGATAACTTCCGCGCATACAATATAATGAAAAATATTACTATGGTTTAAATAAAAAGATGATGAAAATTAAGTGTTCCTAGAAAACAAATGCTGTAATTATCAATTTAGTCTTAACACATTGGAAATTTTGGTGCAGAAATTAACTGAACTGAATATCTCTGATCATTACTGAACAGTCAGGTTTTCCATATTTAGATTTCACACAGTATGCTGAGTGACCTTGAGAATTTCACAACCTCTGTGCCACTGCATCTCTTTTAAGGCCCCTTTGGAGCCCTCAATTAAGAACTGCTATCAGCCTTTACACCTACCACATCATTATGACTGTGTGTCAGTGCCTGTTACCACTGAAATCTATGCCAAAATTCAGTAGGCCAGAGTTTCGTATGTCCCCATTCTAAGTGGATGCTCTGCTCCAGCTATTCAGGCAGCTTGGTCAGATTGCTGAAAAAGTCTGTGGTTCGAACTGAGCAGAAGTTTGGAAAAAAAGTGAGGGAATGAAAAGAGTAAATCTCTCCAATAGCTTACCAAAGGAGTCAGAGGAGAGTTATCAAATGGACTAAAATGTTTAAAGTTGAAGAATCTTCAGTAGGGTTTCAGAAGATTGATGAAATCTGCCTTAAGAATGCAAAATCAGTCCTGAGCTCTTCATCTTAATACCATAAATCCAACTAATGTTTCTGCAACGTAATTCTCCTAAACACTGCACTGTACTTCAGATTTGTGAAGCTGTAATTGTTCTAAATTGCTGATCCAGCAGCTTGTGCAAAACTAAGGGCATGCACACACTGTATATCCAGAAGAACTATCTTAATGGGCAATGTGCTTTTGTAGGACGTGTGGCTCCTGTCTCCATATTCTGCTGAAGCAGCTTTCTTGTAAACAAAAGCCTGGAATTACTGTGTCATGAAGCTATTTTAGTATGCAAAATATGAACGAGTCAAGATTTCAACAATTTGTATTGTAACCCAGTTTGTATTTTCCTAGCAATAAAGTCATAGCCATAATTCATTTAATTCTCTGCTCCGAATAGCTGATTTCTGTGATTTTACTAAGTTATTCAAACTGGATGCAATTTCCCCTCTGAGAGCCATGGATGTAACCTGAATTAGAATGCTTTGTTTTCCTTCGCCTTCTTTCTCCCATTTTCTGACTTTATTATTGGTTCTATGTTTAATACTTTGTGAAATTAACCATAATGATGCAAGACGAATTGCTCAGCTTCATATCAAATTGCAGTATAGATGATATTATCTAAATTACTAAGAGCTGTTCAGAAGCATATGAAGTTATGTAATCCTTGTGCTGTAATTACCACACCATATGTCATCTGTTTGCTATTTGTATGGAAAAAAAAGCTTCAAACAACAAATTTGAAATTTGAATATTAAGATATCTATATTTCTATAGTTCAAAAGCATTCAACAGCTCATCTCAAATTATAAAGTATAGTTTAACTTTCCAGAATATTTAATCCTTGACTATCTGTGAACCATATCTTTTAAAATAGCTTCAGTTTGAAGAGACATTCTCCCTATGGAAATAGCACTTGGAGTAAGAATCGAGATACTGGTGTATGACAGACCATTCATTTGCATTATTTATCAAGAGCAGAAATTCTGAAAAGCTGCTCCTCTTTGAAATCCAAGGAGAAAAGAATAGTATTTATCTATTTGAGTGCCAAAACCTCTAACTGATTTTAAAAGGAAGCTAGTTGAAGAGAATCGATAGAGTCATAGGTAAACAAAAGGGAATATAAGCAGTCATAGACTGTTGATGCTAAAGGGGAAATACACAATGAAAAATTCTCAACAGAGAACAACTGACATTTCAATAGTAATGGTACTGTATACATTTTTTTACTATTGGACATAGGTTCAAAAGCCTTCATTAAACCAGACTAGAATTCTATATAATTATATAATTTTTTAAAATAAACTTGACTTCTCAAACATAGCAAACATTTCCACATAAACCTGGTGTATGCCAACTTGCAGACAGTGGCTTAGAAGTAGAACTTGTTAAATTTAGCCATTTTTTCTTTAGGAACCATGTCTTGGAAGTGACATAAATACTTGCCTGGAGGCTTCAATCCGGTACCAAAAGCCATCATCAATGGTCAGATCTGGATACTCCACTCGTCCAACACCAGATCCCACATCCCACAGGAAGCTCACCTTGCCCTTGCGCATCTCTATGGCCAAGAAGTCAGTCTATATATAAAATATGAAAGCAGAAGTAATGTCATCTTTAATTAAAGGAAATTTTCCAGAACTCTTCACATCTCAGGTCACAGGAAGCATCAGGAGCCCATATACAGACAGCGGGATCTAAAACGAAATTCTTATTTTCCTGCTCTCATTGTTTCAAATAAGGAATCTTAAGCCAAAGAAGGTGAATTACTTATGTCAATGATATGCAATAAATGGCTGCCAGAGTTACAGAAATGTTAATATTGTAGCCATCAAAAGAAGGATTTAACTCAGAGTAACATCTGTAAAACATCCATTGGATGGCGGAAAGATCTCAGGATTCTAGGCTAGTACATGATGCCATCTAGGCTCTTAATTTTATTATGTAAATAAAATGTGGTTTGAAGTGTTGGAAATAGAATACTTTTCCCATTTACTGAATTACTATTGACTATTCTAGAAGTGTGTCTGCTACAGGGCTCATGGGAAATGGAATCATTCATGATTATTATGCTTGGAATTGTAGTCTTGACTTAAAATTGCAATAAATAGGAGCTTTGGCAGATGCAAGATGATTAGCTACTTCATTCCCAAGGGGAAATGCAGAACCAACCCCCAAATTACCCTGGATGCACTGTGAATTTTAGAGTTCTAATATAGTCCATGTACAAGTCTCTCATTTCATATCTAGTTAAAATAAAAAAAATATTTGCTGGTCATATTTTAGAAGTCCCTATATTAATACCAAAGACAGTAAACGTCTAGATCATCCTAAGCCCCCCAGTATTGCTTTGAAGTCTCCAGGAGTTAAAAAAAGCCTCTCTCATCTGTATTTGTCAGTAGTCTTATTTGATTAACCGACCCAGACATGAAAAGCAGGAGATAGACTTACAAACTTGGCACTTCCAAGGTAAAAAAGCAGATTGTCAGCAACTACAGTCTTCACATTGACAATGACAGTATTGTATGTTCCTTTCTTTATTTCTGGTCTGTATGTGCGAATACAATTGCCTCCAGAGGAAACGGACACTTTGATCTTAAAAAAATCATAGCAGAAAGAATTCAGTTTACTGCTTATTATTCCAGAAATACATTTAGAAATGGAATATTCTTTCTGGGATTGTTTATTAAAAGGAAATAGAACTTCTTCTGGCACTCAGATTCAAAAGGACGAACTGTATGGATTAAAAATAGCTCGAATACATACTGGTCTAATGCAAGCAACAGTGGAATTACAGCAGTAGAGATACTCTGTAAGTAGAACGTGCAGCCAGGAAAACAAGCAGCACTGCTAAAGGGATCATAGCACA
Source organism: Clamator glandarius (assembly GCA_033459285.1). Lineage (NCBI taxonomy): Eukaryota > Metazoa > Chordata > Aves > Cuculiformes > Cuculidae > Clamator > Clamator glandarius. The sequence continues at coordinate 3,740,638 of JAUNZM010000294.1, forward strand.
TTACTATAAGGTAGATAGGATGATCTAATTTTTCCTTGCAGTATCTTTGATTGTGCCTATTTAAGACACCTTTTAACAATTACTTTTAAACAAACCGTTGTACCTGTTACTGCTTTTACGTAGCCCCTAATGGAGTTGATATTCTTAACTAAGTTTCATTTTCGCAGCTGAGTGACACGCATTTGTTTATGTGTGCTGGTTTCCTCAGGCTCTGAGCACAGATAAAAACAGTATAATATTTGCTTTCATAATGCCAGTATAGACATAACAACAGTACAATGGTATTTCAATTCCAGCTAGACAAGTATATGTATTACAGTAGATGTATATAATGGTATCACCTTACACTTAGGGCAAACTTCATCAAAAAGAAGGTCCATGATGTGAGGCCAAACTCATGATTTCACCTTTCAGACAGAAGATGAATGTAACAAACCCTTATCATCACTGTAGCTAGTCTTTCTATCACTGGCAAATTTACTAAAGTAGATGGAATACGTTTCTTTCCCATCCTATTATTCTGTAGACTTTTTTTCCAACCATTTTTTTTGGGAAGTTTTCTTAAGTATCATCTTCAAAAATATTTTTCCTTTGCTGGATTAGGTCACAATATGAATAAACTTATCATTAACTAGCTGATCCTTGAGTTTAGACTATTACTGAGTCAGGAGTACACTTGTTAAATGGACTAGAAATATATTCATAACTCAAGTTCAAATCTTCAGAAGTGCTACTGGACAAAGAAAGTCAAGCCCATGGGAAAAGCAAATATGGTCAGCAATTTCAGTGAGTGTGAGATGGTGTCATTCTCAGTAATCTAAGTTCTATGAAATAAAATCAGGGGCTTAATATCAATGGTGAGGAAAAAAATACATTTTCATTTTCATAAAAAAACAATGATGTAACTTTTCTGCTGTACACAATATTCACAATATTTCTTAAATAATAACCTTTCCAGATGCACTTCTACAGATGCTACCCATTTTACAAGGGCACGTTTTAAATGAAGAAACAAGATACATAGTGAAAACCAACAAAATATTTTTTGTCTGTCATAGAAATTATAATTATTATTTTCTCTCTTCACACATGTTTAGAATTAGAAAGGATTCACCCTGTGGAACAGAAACAGAAAAGCAGAAAATAAAATACCATCAATACTCAAAAGGTCATCTTACTGAGAAAGAGGGCTTACCGAATTGGCTTGCTTTCGAGCTTGGTTTATCAGCTCTTTTATCTGAGAAATATTTTTCCCTAAGTTATCCTGAAGTTCTTTGATTGGCTTTATTTTATCTAGCAGACGATCTGCTTCCTTTTCTAGGTTTTTAATACTGGAATCTGCATCAGCAACTTCATAAGAAAGAACAAAGCAGAATTTTAGAGAATAGTGTCAAAAGTAATTATACATTGCAATAATGAAGCCCAAGAAAATTCTGCATACACAATACTCAGGTGTATATGCTACAATGAGGGTACACACAGACCACAATGCTACCTGAACAGAATAAGACAATTTAAGAATATTTAGAATCAAGTTAAAGTAGCAATAATAGCAAATGCAGGTGTTAAAGCAGGATTTTGAAGCAGTAACTATGCTTCAGGTCAGGATGATAGCAACGGAGAAGACCTCCTGTGGCAAAATATTATGAATGAAATATTTACTTCTATTTAAACTCCAGTTTTGAAGAAGTCAATGAAAACTAGTTAGTTTCCATTAGTAATTTCTGAAACAGGGTTAGAAATCAGTTCTTGAGTTAACTATAATGGTCACAGTTAGAAAAAGTGTTTATTATGGCAAGTTTAAAATTCTGTATGTGTACTGAAAGCAGATTAAAGAACAGTGGCAGTAAATTGCAAATGCTTTCTTTTTCTTTTCAGGTGAACTTAATTTCACATGGATATTTTTTGTCTCTTTTTCTTTAAGCTTCAAATGACTTTTTTGCCTTTCAACATGCAACTAGGGAACAATATCCTCTGTTTGACTATTCATCATCAGATCTAATGATTGCAACACTTGGCTAGCATGAGGGTACAAGTTCATGTGGATGACACTGAAAGGGACAAACCTACATTTACCAGAAAAATGCATATTGCATGATAATAACAACAACAACAACATAATAATAATATAAAGCATGAAAGTCTGGATATCTAGTTTTTGAATAGTCACCTAGACATTGATATCAAACCTTCAAGATGCTATTTAAGGTTTCATATACATGAAACTTTTTACAAAGTCTCTTTATCTCAGACCCTTTAAAAAGGAACTATTTAACTATTCAATGAATGTGAAATGTAGAGCATCATGCAGAAGTAAATCATCATTTACTGGAAAAGGCATAATAAAAGCAGCAAGAAAGAAAATGTACGTACTGATTTCTGTAGGCAAGATAATAAAGAAAGAAAAGAGAAGAAAACAGAAGATAATGTAAGAAAACATTATGAAGATCTAAATATAAATGTAAAGTAAGTTAAGTGAGGATTAGTCTAACAAAAAATATTACCTTTATATATCGCATACAAGAAACTATGTCTACTTTAGCAAGCAGTCGTGAGAGCCAACATACTATCTATACACATTAAAAGTGGTTTACTCTGCACTGACTTTAATCTCATTCTGTAATTTCAGTAACCATTGTTGGAGGGTGGTAAAAGCATACTTCTGGAGAACATCCTCCAGTTAAGCTTTATCTGATGGGAGTTTGCAAGTGTTAAGAACACTCCTCAATGTAAGCCAACTAATGCCGACTGGGAACAATCAAGAGATTCACTTCCAAAATTATTGCTCCTAACCTCAACTAAAATGCTAATGTACACATAACCTTAGAATACATGGGCTGGGACAGACAGCCTAGTCTAGATCCAGCACTGCCAAGAAATTACTGCTTTTAAGCCATTTCTCAGTTATTCATCACTACCTTGCCAGAGGTCATTACTTCATAGATCTGCTTGTTCCATATCACACTATAATCTAAACATGCTATTTCAATGAATAACTGCTTTTCATATTGTCTAAAACTAATATGGATCGCTTTGCCTGATGGGGATCGTACCTATAGCTCATACACATATCTCAGTTAAACAAGGATAAGGCACTTGCACTAGGCAGTAAGTTACAATCAGTTATGGGGATTAACTTTACACTGGTACAGACACAATTTGGAGAGGATACTTGTCCACAGAAAGAGAACAACAATGCCCTAGATTGGGTGTTTTAGGTGCCCAGCCCAGCTTTATCATGCTGATAACAATCTGGGGAGCCCAGGTTAGCTGAGAAAGTAGTCCTTCAGTAATCTTGTAAAGGCAATCTGGTATTACGGTCAGCCCTGGCTGTATACTCCTATATGACATGTTCTATTAACCTATCAAAAAATGTGCTGTAATTTAGAATTCAATTTTATCCATCATAACGAAAATGAAAATGCTAAAGCAGTTGTCATATTCGGTAACAGAATTCACTGTCAAAAAGAAAAAAAGAAGCATACAATAAACCACTCTCAGAATCTCCTCTTTTTCTTTCTTCTACCAAAAAAATGTATATGAAAGAAGTCATGAACTTCATGAGCTGATTATCTGCCTGACTGAAGACAAGGTTAGAGTGTGAAATTCTGCTTGAATCAAGAGGTGAATTGTCAGTCAGTCTTTGATTATTCACCTCCTAAATACTTTAAAAAGTAGACTGCAGAACAAATCTATCCATTACTTGTTCATCCTGCTGACATTAGCTTTTTTCTGCCTGCTAGCAGCAGTCCTTAAGATTTAAAATTCTTCTTATACATAAAGTCCAGAAAATAGAAGTGATACATTCCTTTATCCCAGCATACTGTAGTAATGCTATGTGAGTGAAATTCTAGAGTGTCTCTGTTTCATTTTGAGATGTGAAATTAATACCACAAATTGAAAAAACCCACCACCAAACAAGCCAAAAAAGATCTTACTATTCTTGATAGGATCTTTCACAACAGCATTTGTTTTTGCCACATCATCTGCAAGTTTACTGTAGTTGTTCCTCAAGCCAAGGAGATTCTGGTTGAGGTCTTTAATCTGAGCCAGGATGTCATTTGCTGTATCATTGGCTTGTCTTGCTTTGTCTTTGGCTGCCTGTACCTTTACAGCTGTATCTGCAGGAAGAAAGGGATATTGAAATAATTGCCTAGAGTACAGAAATTTCCTTCATACACCTTAAGAATAAACTTGGGTTAAAATTTTGCCATCTTAAATTGTGTTATGTAGTTTTTTTGAGAGCTGCTGCTTCACACGTAGTAAGACATTCCTAGTCGACATTCCTGCAGAATCTGTTTGTTTATGTCTTTTGTGAGATATCAATTGCACCTCAAGAAGAGAAAATGTTCCAGCCCCATTTGTATGTAAAGGACAAATAATTTTTATTAGGTAAATTTTTGTGTAATTTTGTTATTGCTGTTGACTCATTGGCTAACCTCTGATCGACTGTCAGATATAATCTCATAGAAATAGGACTCCCAATGTTCTGATGTGCAGAGTACAGACATTTAACTCCATGTGCTTCAGCTGAAATTGTGAAAAATTATGTTGTGAATCAGGAGACCAAAGGTCCATTAACTGAATCACATAAATCATAGACATTCTTGGTGACCTTGAGCAAAACAATTGGTCTAATGCTGCCCCACCTCTCTGCTTGCAAAAAGGAAATGAAAACATTCAAGCCTGGAGTATTTTTGATTCCGCTATTGATAACTCATAAAACAGATTGCTGGGTATTCATGTAGGTATTTTTCAAATCCTATGTTGGTGAATTAAATTGCTTTAAAACTTATGCAGCTGTTGAGCAGCCCAGGTGCTGTTGCCAGGCTAGAGTTACATTACATGATGAGCCAGCAGTACAGTTTGTTTTGGGCTACAAAGCTGCAAATTTTTCTGAATTCCCACAGATAGGAGGAAGTGAACACACAGAAAATGTTGTAGTGGACATTCCAGCTTGCAAGGGAACCCATGTGAACTCCCAGTCTGCTGCCACACCACAGTCGACTTGCAGGACCCCCAGGAACCTGCTTTGCCAACTGCTTTCTGTGAAAATGTTCTTGGAGCTGCTTTCCCCTTGTATTCTCCAAGGTAACCTCATGTCCCTGAGTCATATGAGAATTCTGGAGTGTAGCTCAGAAGTTTGGACATATCTGAAGCAACTTTGCACAGACAGTGCCACTTGCAACACTGAATGGAGCTTCGTGTGGTAGGCTGTGAAGTTAACTGACTGCATTGCAGTAGTGAGAGAGGCACAGGAACTTGTCATTTCTTTTGATTTCTGACTAAGAGATAGTTGATGAGTTAGCTCATACCAGCATTTGCTTGAAGCAGATTGCACGTTCCTGATTCTATGACTGTGTAAGGACATGGGAAACATGGACATTTTCTCCATTTCAAGGGATCAACAGTATAGTTTTCCAAATGGTCTCCTAGCTAAGTCCTTCTCCTGTGGAAAATTTGATGCAATCACATGATGCTTCATAAGGCCAAAGAGAATTGATGGCTTTGTCTTGCACACTGGAGAGTGACATGACTCTTTTTACTTTCTTCGGTAAAGGTATATTACACCTGTGGTCCAAACACCTCCACCCATTTTTCTGAGGTTTGGACTCTGAAAAGTACCCCAAAATACAACTGTGCATTGAAAATACAACTGAACATTTAATAAACCTTCATCATCATCAGTACTGACAAGTGAAAGAACAGAGAGCTGTTTGCCTTTTTTCCCCCCATACCTAAGTATCTCTTACTGAGGCTATTATTAGAGACCACACACCTTTCTGACAGGTGTGTGAAAGCTGGAGTTACTGCAGAACTTCACTCTGTTGGTCACACAAAATGTATTTATTTTCAGCCACACTTTAAATCATGCCTTCCTCTGCACGTGTGGGTCTTTGTCCTAAGGCAATCTACCTATCCATCCAATTTTGAATCTTTCTGCTTTTATTTGGCTATTAGTATAGCATGGGCACAAAAAATATTAGTTTAGCTGCTCTCTACTTTCTTGAACCCTTGAAGAACAAGATTATGTGACAAGGCACTTTCCTCCCGCATCCTCAAAGGTTATTTCCCTGTTGGAAAACTAACTGCGTTTTCTTATACATGCCATTTATTTGTTCTGAATTTCATTCTTAATATACATTTGCTTGCTTTTATGAGTGTCCTTGTCCCAAGAGCAAGCACTCTGTAACTCTAATCTGACAAGAATTTATTACATTGCTAATGGTTGCATATTTCATATTTCTTTTACTTGTTTTGTATTTAGCATTCTGTGTTCTGAAGTCAACTGGCCTTTTAGAGGCCCATTTTTTTGACTCAGACGTCTATCTGTGTATAAGAGGAGAAACAGACATGCCAATACCTGTGGCCGAAACCTGGAAAATTATATAAGCATGACATATTAAAATAAGCTTTTGTGAATGCCTGATTTCAAGAATTACTAAACCTAAATCAAACTTTTCAGTTATCTGGAATCTCAAAGCCACAAAAATGTGATGAAAAGTAAACTGCTTTTCATGCCAAGTTTTTACTTTCAGTCTAAACCTTCCAGACCACCACAAATCAGACAGAATATCAATTTTCTTTAGAGACTTTAATTAAGTCATGTCTTCAGTCTATGAAATGCTCCTTGGAGAGAAAAGTTGTACTAAATCACACTGATAAAAACTTTTTATTTATAAAACAAACATCCGGTTTATCAATATCCATTATAATGAAACTATGCTGTAACTCCCTTTCTCTGGCTATCACAAGGCAAAGTAGCTAACATTCCAGGACTCTGGGACTTTAATATATATCATAGACTTTTAGAAAATTCTTTGGCTCTACAGAATTACAAACACATATAGCACTTCCGAGTTCATTGAGGAAAGCTTCTTCCAATTCTAAGCAATTCACAGTCTGAAAAATATATACAACACCAAAACATTCTTGGAAATACTACTGTTGAATAAATTGATGAGAGTGTGATAGAAAGGTAAGACAATATCTGGCTAATTTCATCATGCTTTCTCTATAAAGTCAGTAAGTCTTTATTCTTCTTGGGTTAAATCATACTGGTTAAATTATAATGGTTCATTAAACAATGGTTTCATAAAAAGACTTTTCATGTTTAAAAAAAGACCGCTTGTCTCAGATTGCACCATAATTCCTGATATTAAAAAATAATTTTCTTTCTGAAACGTTTTCAAACTGCAGAAATGTGGTACCTTTTGTGGTGCCAAACTAAAAAACTGATAATATGTAACTGTTTTCAGTTCAGTTCTCTCTCTGACACTGCTCATCTTCATCTTATTACAGTGGACGATGGTCAAAGTGGACACAGGCAAAGATTAATCAGACATGTTAAATGATGGAAAAAGAAACAAGAAAGCAAGGATGAGTCAAGTGTGGCAGCACTTTTCCAGCTTACCGTTAGGAATGACTGAAAGCTTTCCTAAGGTTTCATTCAAAGCTCTCAGGAGAATGGAATTCTTCTCATCAGCATCTTTCAGCCTGTTCCGCATGCCGTCCAGGTCATCTGTCTTTTCTATAAAGAGTGCACATAATACAGAAGCTTTAACTATTTGTTTCCACTATCCTCTCTTTGTACATAATTTAAATTGCATAGCAACGAGAAAGCCATTTATCATTGAGATATTGTACTGTGTAAATAAGGAAGTCTGTAAAACTGGTTGTAGGGTTCACTGATAATCTTCTGTTTAAGTTCCCTGCTTCTGTAGTATCTAAATTCTTGAGTTCCTTGTACTGTTGTATATTTAACAAGTGTTTTCCTAAGGTGTACAGAGAAAAGAAGAAAACTGACAATCACAGATGGTATGATTTATGCAAATTGACACAATGACCCACTGATGGATTCAACAAGTCTGATGTTCAGTCACAGCTCTGATTCATAGGTTGTTACTACTGAAATTTTCAAGGTTTTTTTTTAGAATGAATGAGTTGAACATAACATGAAAGAGGCAAGATGGATTGGGTCAGCTTACTATTGCAATTAAACTGGCCAGAGCCCAGTTCTCTCAGATTTTCTCAAAGATAATCAATGTTGACATAATATCTAAGGAAAACACATGAGATCACCTGGCATTGATCATCAATATGAGAATACACTAATAATTAGTTATTATGCAATAAACATACTTTTTTTTTAAGCCCACCTAGTAAATAAAACTCAGAGCTAAGAATTTGCTCAAATCTAAGAACTAGTCCAAGTCAAATGCACAGGTGTGTAGTATTCAGTACATTTCAGATGAAATGGCTGTTATCCTTTACAGGTAAGTTCCTATTCTTCAGCGGTTGCTTTGAATAAAAATTATGGAGCTTTTTTGAACAATACCCAGCACAGCAATAATTTTTCAGACTCTCAAAAGTGAGAGTCCAACTACGTTTTATGGCTATTTAAGTAGACGTTAATTAAAAATTTAGAAGTATAGTTTGGCAAAGAAAATGGTAGTTAATGCTTAAACTACTATCTTAGGGGGCATTTTTCAACATTTCTTTGTATCAATATGGAACTCGTTGGAACACACAGCTGGTAATTTCTTACCTTAAAGGCATGCTCTGCTAGGAAACTAATTCAACATCACCATGTTTGATAGCAGAAAGAGAAGAATAAATCATAGAAAAAGAGTTCAGGATACAAAGTATAACTGTAACCTTCAGATATGTAACATGTTATTTAAAATACAAACCTAGGTTTTGGATACTTATCCAGGTAGATAGTGGAATAGGAAAACATATTAGAGATGAGATTTCTCAGTGACTTATAGTCACATACTTGTCGAAACAAAAAATAATCTCTTTTTATTAAGAGAAAATACTTAGATGTATCAATAGTACTTCAGTATCTCATCAGCATCAGGTCTGTAAACCTTTTGTGAGAGAATTAAGAGAATAACAGATTAAACTGAGGGATTGTGGTTCACTTTCCACAAATTCTAAAAAGTAAGGTTTCTTAGAACTAGATGTATAATAAACAATTAGTACAGAGAAAAATCAAACAAAATCTATATCGCCTAGAAGAAATCATTAACTAATTTTTTCAAGACTACAGCAAGACTGAAATAAAGGATTGAATTTAAATGAGAATCATACTTGTGTTGTTAGACCCTTTGAAATGTCATTCATGAAGAAAGCTCTTTGCTTTATTTAAATTAGAGCAACACACAGGACAGCAGGAGTGCCTGGAGCTAAGCCTGTGTTCCTGCAAAATATCCTGCAGAGGAACAGGACATTGTGTGAACTGTAAAAGGCACAGTTAACACTAGAACCAAGTTAGGAAAAAATCATATAATTTATAAGATCACTCTTCTCCTCAAAAATACCTTTATTTTTAAATAAGAACTTTTGTCTTCACTGCTTAATGAGGCTACTGGTAATGTGATGTTGTTAAACCAGGATGAACTCATGAGATCCTGGTCTTAAATGCTCTGAAATTTTATCCATGTTCATTTCTTGTTAAGTAATAATACTGGTAAAACTGTTTTAATTTCCTCAATTTAATTCTGAAATTAGATCTGCCCGATATTTCCTTAATGCCTCTGGTGCCTTCTGCGACATTAATGCTTACAAAATGTGTTAATATTTCAGAGATATTTGATTTGTTTCTGATGGTGGTGCACTAACTTTGTTGCATGCTCCTAAATTATGTCTTTTTCTCCGCTTTATTCTGCAAGATCCAACATTAGGCTAATTACCTCATGGTTATATTTCTGAAGAATCACGTTTCCAGACTTCTGTTTTCAGCTTTGTAATAATAGCAGCAAACTGAATTTATGGATTTTTATAAGGGAGTATTCCCTAGAACCCCTGAAGGTGAATATTAGACTCCACCAGTTTAATATTTTTCTTTTAATTCCTTCAGTTGTTTTAATATTTTGAAGTATCTTCATGTACTGTAAATCAAAGTGGCCTCACATCAGCTTTTCCCTATCCTTTAATTACTAGCATTTATGAAGAATGCTGTAGCTATGATTTGAAGGCTTGAGATCCTCCAGTCAGTCATGGAGGCTCGACAAAATATAGACAGCTACAATCTAAATTTTTCCAAGTAACATAGCTTATCTGACTTAGAAGAGGTCAGTGGGTCTGCACAGAAAGAAGCCAGGCACTGTGAATTCACATGAAAGTATAGATTGAGGAGTATCCTGAGGAATGTATCTCAATTCTGTTTTCACTTCATTAGCTTTGCACAGAGATAGTACAGTATGGTGATCAACGTACTATTTATTGTTCAAATCAACAAATCTATTAATCACTGAAAGCATGTCCTAAAGACTAAACAGAATCGTGAAGGACTTTGCAAGTATAACATGGTTAACATGGACAAAAATTTTCAATTTTCAATTTCTATTTCCATATTTAAACACAGCATTACTGAATAAAGAATTATTCCTTTTTCCCCTGAGTTAATAACTTGAAATTAGTCAAATGGAAAAAAAATATGCCCGCACTTATCTATTTCACCTTAAGTTGAACTTTAGAAGTAACTTACTTACTGTTTATACACAGTTATGTACTTCTGCAAGAGGCAAGTTTTTACAAGTCTCCGCAGATCACATACACAGGTGGCACTGGTTAATTACTGATGATGTGCCACCCTCAAAATACTAGTAGAAAAATGTGTCTTCTGATAGTATAACCAATTGCAGTGTATCATGTGAAACTGTTCAAGAAGATAAGGCTATGCTAGCCAATGCATGAACCCCAAAATCAGAATAAGAGAGAAAATATATCAAGAAGCAACATATGCAGTGTTTTTTTGTTTTAATTGATTGGATTCTGCACAAATGAACTAGCAGTTACACATAATGCTTTCTGTTGTCTTTGTTTCAATTCTTCAAAAATAGCATTCTTGCTCCCCACAGCCTAACCCTAGAAAGAGGAAGATGGGTTGCAAGTTATATTTTTTTTTTCCCTGAAACACACAAGACTTACAAACTGGCATTAGGAACAAACCGGGGAAAGAAATCTAACTAGACAAATGGAGCTAACGATGGTAAACTTTGTAAAAAGACTACTTTCAGCACTGACTGCAGTTTTTGTATGAATATTATGCTGGTCCCCAAATTAATGCAATGATTTGGTGAATGCAATATGCCAGGTCAGTAAAATTACAAAGCAGAGGAGAATGCTCAAACAAGGGATTTAGCTGTGTCTATCAGCTGGAAAATATTTCAACTAAAAATATTCACGTGTTGTCAGACAAGTCAAGTCCCCCTCACACTGTCAATTCTTAAGCAAAAAAATGACATGAGTTGAATTTTAGTAGTCACCTGACAACAGTCTCCAGCTCCAGAGGAGTTTATACATCTTATTTTCGCTTTCCATTGACCAGTTTTTACAAAGTCTGTGTACAGTCTCAAATCTGCACTGGGGCAAGTGCATTTTTAAAACAGTAAATTCAAAATTATAAGGAAGAAATATTGCTTCTGGCAAACGGAAAAACCCCCAAGGCACAGAGAGAATGAAGTTGGCAGGAGCAGTATTCACTAATTTGTAGCCAAAATTTCAAATGTCCTTCTTAGCCAGAGCGCTACATACAGCTTGTGCTTCTCCCATCAGGGTTATTCCTTGTAACTTCTAGCCCCACAGAGAGAAAGAAATAACTCTATCTCCATTTTAATAGCTTCTGTCAGAAGGTTTGCTTTGTAAGGACTATTTCAGCAGTTTTTGGTGGTAATATAAAACGTTTCCATGATTAAGAGCTGTTTTATAACTCATGTAATTGGCCACCAACCAGAGGAATGTCATAATGTAGCAAGAAAACACTCCCACTTTCACCACAGCCAAGCCTGGATTTTTGGAGTGTGCATTAGTTGCGTGGCTTGCGGGTTTTCATTACTTTAACTAATGCACTACCTGCAGTGCAGATAGAGAGATTTTAAACTAATCATTATTTCTGTCTACTAGATCTCTATAAAGTGCTCATCATTCATTCTGCACTTCCAGTCAAGACTCTGACAGGGTGGCTTTATAAGAATCGTAAAAAAAAAAAATCTTTCTATTAGTTTGACACTCAACTCTCACTTTCTGTTGTGGAAACATCAAGACATCAAGAAGGGATTATGTTTATAACACTAATAATGTCACCACTTTGGAACAAAACCAGGGTGGGGAAAAAAAAGAAGTCTAAGAAATTGGTCATTGCATTTTATTCTCATGCATCTACATTCCAGGAGTAGCATTAACTGGCCTCTGTGGATCAAACCAAGGAGCATGGCCATGTATTATCAGATGCAAAAACACATACTGAAAAAAGTTCAGAATGTCTGTATGAAGCACTTTAAATCTAAAAAATACCAGAAAGAACAATTATGAAACTGGTATCAAATTATCACTAGCATACAATGAAAGATTTTTTTCAAAAATTTCTGAAGTAAATGCCTTAATGAGGTTGTAATACATCTTTTCCTAGGGTTAAATTGGACAGTTTTGTGGGCACTTTGAATTGATGTATATCCAAGTAAAGACACTGTTTTATTTCATCTTGAGAACAGGGCACTATGCTATGTGGAATTACAACCGCCTGGGGCGCACATAAAGCTATGGACTCCTCTGTGTCACCTAGTCAGCTCAGAGGTACACTGCAGCAGTGAAGAGGCAGCACTGCTCTTTTAGTGTTTCCTGCACACTTGCCATAGCAAACTGCAGCAGTTGCATTACAGAAAACAGCACTAATCCTAATCATTCTACTTCAGCCATGCTACTTGTGCACTGGACTCCTCTCATAGTTTGGTGATTTTCTGTAACAAATTTACTCAAACATGCACCTCCAGCCCTAAATCTGTACTGAATTTGACAGTAGAGAACACTCTAAATATACAGAACACACTACATATAAAGAACACTCTACATATACATCCAAGATTTGCTAGTAACTACAGTCACATTTTTTTCTCAGAGTTGCAACAGCAACGTAATGGTTTTAACTTTCAGTGTATGATAGTGAAATGTAATTACTGACATTGTGCTTTATGTTCTTACTAAACATTATGTTTACTTGTTAATTAGTTCATAGAATCTTTTGGTTGAAAAAGACCTTTGAGATCATGAAGTCCGACCTTACCTGTCCACTACTAAACCCCCAATAGCACCTCACCTACCCGTCTTTTACCTACCTCTGGGGATGATGACTCAACCACTTCCCTGGACAGCCTGTTCCACTACCTGATGACCCTTTTGATGAAAAAATTTTACCTGATGTCTAATCTGAACCTTCTCTGGCACAACTTGAGGCCATTTCCTCTCATCCAATCGCATGTCACTTGGGAGAAGAGACCAACACCCACCTTGCTACAACCTCCTTTCAGGCAGTTGTAGACAGTAACAAGGTCTCCCATCAGCCGCCTCTTCTCCAGGCTAAACAACCCCACTTCCCTCAGCTGCCTCTCATAGGGCTTGTACTCCAGTCCCTCCACCAGCTCCATCGCCTTTCTCTGGACGTGCTCCACCACCTCAATGTCTTTCTTGCCCAATGCCAAACACAGTATTTGAGATGCAGCGTCACCAATGCTGAGTACAGGGGCACAATCAGTTCCCTGGTTCTGCTGGCCACACTGTGGCCTTCTTGGCCACCTGGGCACACTGATGACTCATATTCAGCTGCCTATCAACCAGCAGGACTCTGCACTTGGTTTTGTTGAACCATACTGTTGGTCACAGCCCATCAATTCAGCCTATTTAGATCTCTCTGAAGAGCCTCCCTACCCTCAAGCAGATTGACAGTTCTACCCAGCTTAGTGTCATCTGCAGACTTACTAAGGGTACACTCCATCCCTTCATCCACATGTTCTGAAGTTGGAAATCCTAGAGCTGCCAAAACTAAAATACTGAAAGTGTAATAGCCAAAAGATGACTCTAAGTTGTATGGATCTCATCCTTCATGCTGTATGCTTTTTGTTATACAGCATCTAGGAGGACAATGAAAATTTTGTGTGTTAAAATCTGAAAGACTGTGGTCTATTATAAAAATCTGTCTTATTTCTAATAAAAAGTATTTTACCTACTCTGGCATGACAAGGAAGCTTCAGGCATCACCTCTGTGACAAGCCGTTTAAATCTCAACCTTGTATATTTACTGTTTGTGATTTTTCTAGTTCTGAAGCATGAAATAAAAAAAGAAGATTATTTTCAGATCCTATGATGAATAAAAAAATATCATTTCATAACTGTTATCTTCTTCTTGTCTTTATTTCTTCCAAGTTCTATATTTGTTTTCTTACACAGGTTTTCAAGAGCTATGCTTTTCCCATCCTTGTAATTAATTCCAAGTTAACACTATTATAACTCCAACCAACTGAATCAGATTAAGCACTAATGTATCTAGTATGAAAAAATTTTTCAAGAACTACAGTGACTGAACACAAGCTTCTCAAAACATACACAAAAAAATTCAAGTTACAAAAATGAGGGGATTACAATGTACTAAATTGGAATAAACCACAAAGTTATGAGCTTGTACTTACTCTATCTAGACTAAACAAAGTATTACTCAATAGTTGGATGAAAGACCTTCAAAACAATTCTAGGGAGGACTCAGTTAACTGGTCCTTCTCTCAGACTTTACTGTATCAGTGGCACAAACACTGTAGACTCCAATTGCTTTCTTTGTTCTATGTAAAAGTAAAACAAATAAAGCAGTAATGTTTAACATTTTCACAAAGACAGTTGTGTGAAAGTCAGTGTTGGCCTACTTGGAAGTGTATAATTGTATCATGCTTATTTCCCCTGAGGTCTAGTTGAAATTAATTATTTTTTCAATTCCTTCCTAAGACTGCTGTGGAGAAAGAAGTGGTGAGTACGGTTAAGCAGATGCTTCATCAGTACTGTGATAGGTATTTTCTTGGAGGACCTATAAAACAATCTGTCTGGATAAAGACATAAGAAATAAACTGCCTTTGCTTGCAATGATCAGAAGATGATTGAATCACAGTCTCATAACAGATGTTTGTCCAAGGATAATTCTTCTCCATTTGACCAACAGTCATTCCTCACTGATAATTGTCTAACCTGTTTTCAAAGATTTTCAAAGGTTTGATCTCCCTAATTTCCTTAGTAAATAATTCCAGTATTACTGTATTTTAACTACAATGAAGATTTTCCTAATATGTGATCTGTAGCAGTGCATTTGAGATGTTAGTCCCATCTTTAGAGAAAATTTGACATTACTGTCGACTTAATTCCCTCTTTTTCACTCCTCTGCTAAATCTCCACTTAGTCTTCATGATGTCTTCAGGATTCTCAGCGAACCACCTCAGCCCTCACGAAGTTCAATGCCTAAGACTGTAGTCAGTAAATTCGCTAAAGCACAAGGAATGCTTCAAACCAGAAGCAAAGCAGTATCATAATGCTTTTCTTGTACTTAATGGGCCTGAATGCCATATATTGCACATACCTTTAACATCATTTTCCAATGTCTTGGCTTCATTCAGGACCCTGAAGCTTTTCTGAAGAGAGTTCTTGGCGCCATCCTTCAATGATCCTTGAGGACCAGATGTCTGTAGAAAAACAAGCAATGCCATATGTACAGGAAAGTCTGAAGTCATTGAAGTTATATGAAGACGGTGTAAGTGAACAGGTATCTATATTTTAAATGAACATTAGTGTGCTCTGAATTATATCCCATTACCATTATATTGGTCTGCAAGCAATAAAAAAATAATTCTCTAATTAGTTTTCTTTTGTTTTTACCAGATGCCACATCTCCTTTGGAATATCAGTGATGACTTTAATAAAAAGAGAAAATATTTATAGTGTTCAAGAAACAGGTTTGACTCTAGAAGTAAAACTTTGTTTAAAACAACAGACAAAAACCCAAAAAGACATTTTAACTTGAACATGAGTTTCATCCTCTAGGTATGGGCACACCCCCATGCAGTACAGTATGTATCCCTAACAGAAGCTACAGTACCTTTAGAAGCCAGACTGTATATGATGATCTAAATTCTAATATTGACAATAGAGATGCTGTTGTGATCAAATTCAACAATTACAACTGTGAAGTCAGTAAAAAAAGTATGCAATAAAAGAAATGTAGTTTAGAAAGAAGAGGATACTGCAGTTAATCTGAATTTTAATACTATAATAAATAACCATCCTTCACCATACCATGTTACTTAAAGATCTTTCTTTATAAAAACATCCATCTCTATCTTGAGTTCACAGACTGATCAAAGATAGAATGATTTTTCTAAATTAGATTAGTATTTTCAGTTGGTAGGAAATGTTCTAGATTCTGAACCACTGACTGTTCAGTTTGTAATACTGAACTCAGGTCACACATCATACCGAATACATTTATTTAAGAATACTCCTGACAGCCAGATAACATTCTATGTTAGTCACGGGTCATAGCCTTGTAACTAGTATGTAATTAAGAAGCAGCTACTTTTCATTTTCCAGGGCAGATATATAAACTCAAAAATTAACTATGTGTCAAATAAATTCCAGTTATTACTTCTATAATGAGCAAGCCCAGAGGTGATATTTTGCATACTACTGAGGCTTTGGGTTTTTTTGATGATACAGTAAAAAATGTATATTGGACTTCCCCATTTCTTTTTTTAAAAAAAAGTCTTGGGGAATGCTTTGGATACTTGCAAAATTCAGAACCAGTTTTTTTGTTACAGGATATCTCATGGAATATGTTGCCACGTCACAGGGATACAACTATTAAAGATAGGATTTTATATAGGATTTAAATGTATACTTAGCTTTCATCACAGACTAAATGGTTTTAAGAATTAAGGCCCATATGACTGCCATATTTCCAAGCTCACCTGAAATATTAAGCTTGTACACAAATCCCTTTCAGAGAAAAGGATATATTAAAAACAAGAACAAAATTAGTTTCTTACAAATATTTCTTATCCTATAATCCACGTAGCATTCATAACAGAAAACTACATATAAACTCAGAAAAAAAGAAAAGAAAAGACTATTCAATTAAGCAGACTATTCAATTAAGACTGCTCCTGAAGAAAGAATGTTTGGCCAGATTTTGTGGCAGATGCACCCATCAAGTCAGATAATACTTTTACATGCCTTTTCCTGTTAGCAATAGATCCCAGGGTATGATCACTCTGTGTTCATGGGCTTCAGAAATAGTGAATGTTAATATTAAACGACTAGGCTTGGTTGACTGGCTGTTAGAGCAGTTTATATTCAATACAATGAAGCTAGAAGGACAGATATACAATGCTAAATCAAGCTATTCATCAAATCAGGAACAATAATTGGGCGTGTGCTGACAATTAGTGAGAAACAGATTACAGCATAAAATTAATAGTAGATAAGACACATCAGAGACAAATACACTCATGCTAATTTATTTTATATTACAGTAATTCTCAAAGGGAGGATTAATCAAGACATCTGCTGCAAAATAAACATTTTTTTGCTAGCTTTTCTTGTGGCTCATGAGACATTGAATTATGATAAAGTCAATAATAAAATACCCAAATATTTTCTGGCTTTGTGTGGGGAGAGTTTGGGTGCTTTTGGCAAGTCTGAGTCATGATGAACCCCTTGGGATTTAGTAAGGCTAACTGTCAATGGTCTTTCATACTAGGCTCAAAATTGTGATGCCTGCTGTAAAAAAGTAAAAGAAAAGTAACTGAAATTTTTGATTCAATGTAAACTGGAGTCTCAGAAACCTATTTTGCTGTAATATTCTCTCTTCCAGAGCATCCATAGGCCAGGGATAGTACCTTTCTCACCCTGTGCCTTCCTTCACACCCTCTATCCAGGCAAACCCTTTGCAGCTTGACTGCTTGTAGCACCCTGTGGTAGAAGTGGGATCTCATTACATATCCAAACAATGCAATCTCAATCATAGTTTAGAGGCATGTTATATAATACAAAATGCTCCCACTGAAACTATATATAATCCTTAATGGTCTGGTTTTTTTCCTACCTATGGGTTAGGAAGAATTTTAAGAAATTGAAACATAAAAAAACCCCCAAACATTATTAAATTACAGGAAAAAATCGATGAATTTATAATTATCAGAAAATGTTGGGTAAGGAAAGAATTTAGGAAGATATCCCCCATCTTTCTTTTTTTGTTATTTTGATGAATTTGTCAAACAGCCCAGCCACTATAGGAGTCGCAGAAAGATTTCAGTTCAGCCCATAGCCCAGTGGGTTATAGCACTCTTCTGGGACACAGGAAATCTCTCTAGATCTTCCAGGGATGACTATCTGAATAATTGACTTGTCTCATTAGCAGGAAAATATGCTTCATGCTGCAAGTTTGAATAAGATCAGCCACAGTCACATCATTCTGTGAAGACTCCTCTGACAGCACATGCTGGACATGATGTGAACATATATCAGATCGAGAATTGCTGAGGACTTTGCAGAAAGGATATTTTTTCTGAGGTTTCATGAATGGATGTAAGCATGAAGTAGGCACCATGTTGCCCAAACCTGCTGGCATGTTGGTGATTTTGGTACAGCACTGAGCACGGATGTATGTGCTCTGGGACAGTTTTGAGGATCATGTACTTGAACTTATACACGTACAAGTTATTTTATAGTGTTAAATTACATCAGTACAAAATAGTTCCGTCTTATTGAACTGAATTATTTTCTTTTTACATACACTTACATTCTGTGAAGATTTCACCTATGCACGACTTAGGGCTACTCTCATTTTCACTAGTACTGAAGACAGCAGAGCATTCTGAAGTACCAGAACATTACAAATTATTTGCCCCTCAGGACATTCTCACAAAGAGGATGGCTAGGGAGCTTTTTGCCATCACCACATAAGGAAACCTAGACACCCAGCACAACTACTGGAGGATCGCTAGAAACGAAGTGAAAAGCAAAGAAGGAATTAGGACCCTAAACACCTAACGTCATCTGTGGTTTCAGTTACTAGCCTATTGGCCCTATCCAAGAAGCCAATGAATAATCACACTTTTTCAAAATGTATTGTAAAACTATGATCTGTGAGACACAAGTTTGATCTGTTAACACGACTCCTCTCTTCAGTTAGTTTCTGCCTTGGCTAAGTAATGGTATGATGAAGCTTGAACGCTAGAGATTTCTCATCTGTGATAAATTTATTTTGCTTTTAAAGGGGAGAGCAAATCCATCATAAAAAGCTCAGGAGGAATTTTTCTGTCATATTTTTAATACATTTTTTCCCAGTCATTTATCAGGCTGCTTGTAATCACGATGGATTTTAAGCATCTTTTCGTTCCTGCTATAAGCAACATTAGCTTAATTTGAAAACAAAGTAATTTTCCCATTATAAACCAAAATATAAAAAGCCCATCAAGATGTCACTAAAGTTCTTGTAAATTATTTGCTCCAGTGACTTACAGAGTGGAATCTGAAACTTAATCCTGTCTCTACCATATCCAGCTCATGTACCAGCTCGCTGCTTTTGGGAAAACTTCATTCTCTGGTCAAGGGAAAAGGCTAGTCTTGGGGAAGCATTTGAGCTTCATTCTTTTTCTGTTACCTGCTAGTATCTGGAGATCAGATTCTTTTACAGAAGACTGGCACCCACAACTGCTTGCAAAAAGAAGAGAATGTGGCTCTATCTTTCAAAAGGAGGGTAGAGACATGATCTTTGTTTTCTACACAGTGTCTCAAAGAACACTTTCTAAGGAAGGATGGTATGCAGTTTATAGGGGCTTAGTGTGAGGGGACTCAAATGCACAAACGCTGCCTTCTAGGAGAGTGTTTGAACCATGGCTCTCCACACAGCTCTGAATGAGGGTACGCTCCTGCTCTCATGCTGAAGCTCAGCTAAAACTAAATTAGTTGGGGCCCACAGAATGGAAGAGTCTGATTTAACTCGTTAGCAGTTAAGCTCTTCACCTAGGATGAGCAAGCTTTCAACAGTCTTTACATAAAACCAAATAGTTTAGCAAAGTGATGACTGACCTTCACAATTAACACATTTTTTTAAATGAGGCCTGAAATCCTCACATCATCACTTACCAAGTAGTGGTTAAAATCCATCCTGTTCCGCAGCAATTTGATTACCTCTACTCTATATCAAGTCAATTACATTTAGAAGGCTGCAGCTCCTTCCATTTTCTTTTTTATCAACTAGATCCCTGTTACACATGCACAACTTGTAACAAAACCCAAGCTCTCTCTAATGAATAGATGCAATTGAAATGCATACAACCTAACCATAATAATATCTAAATCTTTCTCCTTGCTGTTCACTTGGCTTTATATTATATTGTTCATCTTCACCTCCATCTCTTTCAAATTATCTGTCCACTTTCTCTCCATGGTATAATCAGCTGGGTCACCACCTGATTATACTCTTTTCTAGACATACTATAATTGCTTGCTTTGTTTCTTGACTGCTGTACATGTATTTTTTTTCCTATTCAGTCCTTGAAACAGCTGCCTGCCTCACTCACTGTGAGTCATTAAAGGAATAAAACATAGCTGCTGGTATTAAATCCTCTTGAGAAGGAAAAAAAAATATCTACAGCTCCTTATTTACTTCTGAAGTATAATTAGGAGTCCCACTGAAACAAATAAGAGAACTAGTGTGTATTAATTTGTGAGGTGAATTTTTTTTCATCAAGAGCGAAATATAGTAATTAGTGTTATTTAAATAGAAGTTGACAATGTAAACAGCCTAAAAATATTATTTTTTTTTGTGCAGTGCTAGATCACTTTATCTCTCTCCTAAATACAGACCTTTACAGCATGTTATTGCTTTTGCTATTCTTGTAATCCATTTGACTGAAGTAGCTCTCTGCAAGCTACCTTTACTCTTGAACAAGTGCTGTAAATACAAGTTGTTTCTGTTCACCTACATATTCCTCTATCAAATGTAGGGTCTGGCAATTTCACATTATACTGCCACTTCATCATGTTTCTGTGTGCCTGTAAAGTGCATGTCAGTCGCTCTCTGACTGACTTCCACAAATCAGCCATTAACTCCTTTGATATTTGACATAAAAAAATAGTTCTGGCTATGCTCAGAATATTTTCTGCTTGCAGTATATGCATTAGGAAGCTGAGTTCCTCATTATGACTCTGGCTGGAATGCTGGCTTTACCTTACAATCCTATTATTAAAAGTTCCCTCAGCTTTCTCTGAAAATTTATATGCAGTTCTTCAGAGTGAGAATAAGATTTCTTTGTGAAAAATGGCAAAGGTTACAAAAGAAGTTTCTATGAATAAAACTTTCTGTTCCCCTTCTAAAATTCTCAATTTCTAGAACTCTGCTAGGTGCATGCAATTCACCCTAGGTGCAGAGAAGTGCCTCTGAGCATTTCTTTGGAACTAGAGGGTGAAGAGTTAATTGAAGTATGGAGCTCTTTAGATGTGCACAAAACATTCATTAAATATAAACTAGCTTTACTCAACATCTAAAAGCTTTCCTGCAGCAGCTATTGGCTTCAGCCATAGACAGACTAAAAGGCAGAAGACAGAGGGAGGAAGAATAGTAAACAAAAGGGAAAGAAAAATAAACAGCAGGAGTTAGGAACAAATGGGCATGGAGTTTGAAGTTACATGTAGCTCTGACAGGGGCATAGCTTTCAGATCTTAACACAAGAATCTACAGTGGCAGGAGTCTCTACATAAGATGGCAAAGTCATAAGATGGCAAAACATGGATCTGAAATAAGGTGTAGTGCAGTGCTACAAAAAATCTAAGTCTTCTTCCCAATTTACTTATTTTTCTTACCGCTTGCATAGCTTCATTTGCAAGAGCCTTGGCTTCCTTGGCAACTTTCTCAGCTTCATCTGTGTTATCCTTGATGTTAGTATAAGCATTGAAAGCAAGTGTGGCATTGAAAGAGAGGTTTTTGGCTTCAGCAAGGATTCTGTTGGGATAGAAAAAGTAAACACACCATTAAACTTGCTATCAGAGCACAACAGAACACAGTATCCTACTTTTTCAAACCTAACAGCCTATATTTCTAAGGTATTCCTTTAGAGAGCAATGATGCACTTGAGATTTCAGGAGCTCTGGTATCACACGTTTAATGACATTCACATTTTATCTGTGTAAAAAGACATAAAACCCAATGTTTGCTAAAAGAAAAGGTTCTGTTAGATAAAAATGGATAAGACACTGAGAAAAGAAAAGACATTGTAGTGCTTATCACTAAAATCCAGATAACATATTCACAACGTGGGTGTATAGGTTATGAACATGAGAGGATCATCACAGGCATGTTTGGAAGCAAAACCTATGAACAGCTGTTTTCTTGATCAGGCTGCCAAACACAGAAACACCAGGTCTGGAGGAGATCTCACCATTTAACCAAATCCCAAATGTTAATTTTGCTGACCAAAATGAAAAACATAACTAATACTTCATATTGAATGGGGAGTTCCATTTACATGAAATACTCCATTCTAATAACTATAATTAGATTAAAAGGTAATTATAAACAAATATTTCCTGGTGCAGGGACAGGAGCTCAACTAACATCATCCCAGGGGAATTCCTAGCCAGCAGGCTGCAGAAATCACTTCTCTTGCACTCTTTCTGTATGATACATTCAAATCTTTTCTACAAAGAAGTATTGTACCTACAGAACTAACTTGAAGATGCTTTTCCTAAATAAAGGGTTAAAACTCTTCTTGAACTGGACAAAATCAGATCTGAACTTGGATTTTTGCCTCTCTGGGAAATGTTCTAGTCATCAAAGTTTATGGTGATATATGGGAGAGCAGGGATTACTCCTGCTAGACCTGTTCCAGCTTGTATGAAATACATAGTCATAGAGACAGTGTGTGTATAAGAAAGAAAAATTCATTCTATAACCTAGCAATTAACCTCTCCTCTAGGGACAGCTAGGCTCCAATCCTCACTTCAATGAGTATTTCTACAAAATGCAAAAAGGGGATAGAAGTTGTACTTCCTGGACTCCACATGCAGTTAATACAGGGAGGAAGTTTACCTTTAGACTCCTGCTAAAACAGCATTACTGAGCTGTCTCTTCATCACTCCTGGAAAAATGTATCTCCTTCCACAACTACAGACAGACCTCACTAGACTATAGTAAGTTTTTGTGATGCTCGTTTAAAAGAAATGCGTAGTTCAGAATAGCTATCTTGCTAGGAGCTCAAGTACTGCTTAGAAATATGGTCCGAATCCCTTCTGGTTAGGAAGGAACTGAACTGAATTTGTCAAATACAAATAATATTTACTTATCAGCAGGCAATTACTCCTAAGGGAGAAGCCCTTACTTTCTTGTACACAGAAAAAACAACAATTTTTCTTCTAGGTTAAATTCATGATCTGTTCCATGTTCTAACTCTCAAGAGAACATCTTCACCATCAATCAATAAACCATTTGAAGACTTAGGATGTGATTGGAGAGGAAGGACTCTCCCTGAGTTTCTACTGTAAGACAAAATGGTACTTTTCAGCAAATTTAGTATTAACTGAAAGACACACAAGTGCCAGTTATGAAGACAGATATATTTTTTAATTCCTAAGACAGATGGAGACTGTGTAGTCCTGTAAAGTATGATTGTTCAATGTCAGTGCATGAAGTAATCAGCTTTATCCTGATGTAGGATTACACAGCACCTTAGTATTTCTTTCTTCTTTGGATTTATTTATCTGACCACATCACAAATCTTAATATTGAACAATTTGCTTTTAGATACAGTTTTTAATTGATTCTGCATTTTTATAGCATGCCTTCAGAAACTTAGGCTGATGTCTGGATCAGGTGGAAGTATACATAGTGCTGCTATATAGCAGTGAATGCAACTAAAACACTATCAGAGCATCTCTAAGGTCAATCTGTCAACCTATGTTAAGACAGAAGCATGTGCACACACCCGTTAAACAAAGTCCATTTAGCATAGCTAAAAACCCCTATCTCAAAATATGTCTTGCCAATATTTCATTGAGGAGGTAAGTATTCTTTTCTGACTACATTTTCTCTGCTTCTTCGTTCCTCCATGCGAACCTACCATTTATTTGGATATTTATATCCCAATTCAGTATTGTGATAGAATGTGACACTCATCATCTCCTTAGGGCCTGGAGATGCACCACAAATCTGACATCTCCTAATCAAACAGCACACAGACTACTTACAAAAGCCACATTTTTCTAGAAGCAGTGCCCTTTGAATTTTTTTACCTTGGAAACCACAGCTATCATTACTCTATGTACTGGACTGCTGGGCTGAGACCAACGGCATGAGGTTTAACAAGGCCAAATGCCGGGTCCTGCACTTGGGGCACAACAACCCTATGCAGTGCTACAGACTAGGAGAAGCCTGGCTGGAAAGCTGCCAGGAGGAGAAGGACCTGGGGGTGTTGGTTGACAACCGACTGAACATGAGCCAGCAGTGTGCCCAGGTGGCCAAAAAGGCCAATGGCATCCTGGCTTGTATCAGAAACGGTGTGACCAGCAGGTCCAGGGAGGTTATTCTCCCTCTGTACTCAGCACTGGTGAGACCGCACCTCGAGTACTGTGTTCAGTTCTGGGCCCCTCACCACAAGAAGGATGTTGTGGCTCTGGAGCGAGTCCAGAGAAGGGCAACAAAGCTGGTGAAGGGGCTGGAGAACAGGCCTTATGAGGAGCGGCTGGGAGAGCTGGGGTTGTTCAGCCTGGAGAAGAGGAGGCTGAGGGGAGACCTTATTACTCTACAACTACCTGAAGGGAGGTTGTGGAGAGGAGGGAGCTGGCCTCTTCTCCCAAGTGACAGGGGACAGGACGAGAGGGAATGGCCTCAAGCTCCACCAGGGGAGATTTAGGCTTGAGATTAGGAAGAAATTCTTCACAGAGAGGGTGGTTAGGCATTGGAACGGTCTGCCCAGGGAGGTGGTTGAGTCACCGTCCCTGGAGGTGTTTAAGGTTAGGGTAGATGAGGTGCTTAGGAGCATGATTTAGGGAATGGTGGGAGTGGTTGGACTCGACGATCCAGTGG
Organism: Clamator glandarius; assembly: GCA_033459285.1. NCBI lineage: Eukaryota > Metazoa > Chordata > Aves > Cuculiformes > Cuculidae > Clamator > Clamator glandarius. The sequence continues at coordinate 3,765,536 of JAUNZM010000294.1, forward strand.
GTCTCTTCCAACCTGGTCGTTCTGTGATTCTGTTCTGTGATTCTTCAAAACATTATTAGACTGAATATCTAGAGTAGTGTGACTGCACTGCATATTTTACAAGTATCAGACACTTCATCATAGAATCATAGAATCACTAGGTTGGAAGAGACCCACCGGATCATTGAGTCCAACATTCCCACAAATCTCTAAACCAAGCCCCTCAGTACCTCATCCACCCGCACCTTAAACGCCTCCAGGGAAGGCGAGTCAACCACCTCCCTGGGCAGACTGTTCCAGTGCCTAATGACCCTTTCAGTGAAGAATTTTTTCCTTATATTGAGCCTGAACCTCCCCTGGCAGAGCTTGAGGCCATTCCCTCTCATCCTGTCCCCTGTCACTTGGGAGAAGAGGCCAGCTCCCTGCTCTCCGCAACCTCCCTTCAGGCACTTGAAGAGAGCAATGAGGTCTCCCCTCAGCCTCTTCTTCTCCAGGTTAAACTACCCCAGCTCTCTCAGCCCCTTCTCGTAAGACTTGTTCTCCAGCCCCTTCACTGGCTTTGTCGCTCTTCTCTGGACTCGCTCCAGAGCCACAACATCCCTCTTATGGTGAGGGGCCCAGAACTGAACACAGGATTCGAGGTGCGGTCTCACCAGTGCCAAGTACAGAGGGAGAATAACCTCCTTGGACCTGCTGGTCACGCCGTTTCTGATACAGGCCAAGATGCCATTGGCCTTCTTGGCCACCTGGGCACACTGCTGGCTCATGTTCAGTCGGCTGTCAACCAACACTTTTTTTTGTGCTTTTCCCTCAAAATTACAGATATTGGTCAGAAGAAGTGTGTTAAGTGTCTGCTTGAAAGTCTTTGGGATATGAAAGTCTTCATGTAGATCTAAAAGATGTAAGCAGCAAAAAAAGTAGCATTGTTGACATTAGAAAAATAATACCTCTTTTTATTCATGCAGTGCTTTGAGAAAATAAAACTTTAAAGCTATGCTGGGGACAAGTCCAAGAGGGAGAATAACCATGATCTATTTCTGAGTACTATCGTTGCAAATTGCACTTATTACTTATTGCTTGCTTGCTTCAATGCAAAAAATACAATAACATATAAGATACTTCCTATCTTTCTCCTCATCATCCCCCTCAAGAAATCCAAAACAAAACAAATCAAAACAAAAAAAATCTTACCTTCTGTTCTTTCCAGTAAACTATATTCATGATGAGTTGTAAGTATCATACTTCTGAAAGGGCTATGATTATGTAAACCAAGGGCATTGCAATTCTATTTAAGAAGGTGATAGTGGTACAGAAACTGAAGGTTCTATACGTAGGTTTAAACTTTTTGGTCCACAACATCTACTCATTTTGGGAGAGCATTTTGAAACCACTAGAGCAATAACTGCCTGCCATTATGGGGAATTTCTGACAGTAAACAAAGCAGCACCAAGATAAGGGTCTCTTACCAAAATGGCAGTTATAAAATTAAAAATATTGCTTATTTTTAACAAATGTTTATGAAAACACATAGTGGGGTCTGTAAGACAAAGTTCAAATTTTTTTTACAAGGAAATAGCAGTAAGAATATGGTAAGTTAAACTGTGTTAAGAGTGCATTTGAGGGCACTGTTTGCAGGTAACACAGCCTATAAACATCACAAATGCATGAAAATTTACAAGAGACACACACAAATTAACCAACTGGATAGTTGTATATTCATATAGAACACTGGTTATTTGTATAGTTCCAGTGACATATGTCAGCATCTAAGAAGACTGACCTTCAATTTCTGTCAAGCAATTTTACAAACCTGCTTCATGATTTTACCATTATTAATGAATGACTGACTTACCCATCCAATATTGCAGATGATTCATTCAGCTGGGCTGCATGTTTTTCAGCTTGCAATACTTTTTCTGGAAGCATCCTGTCACGAATTTCTTGTGATAAATCATCTATTTTATCCTTCAGCTGATCAGACATTGACTGTATCTTATCTGCAATGCCTTCTACATACTGAAAATGACAAAAGAAAGGCCTTCACCTGGCTGAATGCAAGCATTCTGTAGCCCTTTATATATATGATATCCCTGCGAGGGATTATCTCAAAATTTTCCCAAGCATTAAGATTTCAGGGTGCCGATATGCAAAATAAATGGCTGGATTGGAGAGCAGAGGGGAGAAAAAACAATATTTGAAGAGCTACTTGGCTCTCTTGAGCTTAGTAGCAGTTTTTATTTTACAATTAAGGAACTGCACAGTTTGAAAGCTTACAATCTCTAAATTGGATTACTTTCCTAAATGTAGATGCATACATAGCTACATTGTAATTATGCTCCACAATAGTAATTAACCAATGACAGAAGTTTCATGTTTCATGACCCTTTGAGTGACTCCAGTATATTTTTGCTTATTAAAGTATCTTAGTAAGAACTATACTTTTTGAAGGCCCACCATTGCTGTTCCAATAAGCAATCTCAAAATGTTTCCTTTTCCATTTCTCCAAAAGGCATTTTTCCATTCATTATCACAATTTTTAATGCAAGATGGAAATATTTCCAGAATCAATGATATTTCAGGATTATTATTATTATTTTTCTTTCAGCCAAGGCACTGATCTTAAACTCCATGGATAAAACTTAAGGCAGAATTTTCAAAAACATTACGCAAAAAGAAAGTGCAATCTTCTCCTCTGCCTAATCTATCTAGATTTAAAATTGTTGCCACAGGCAACAAATTATTTCTGAAGTTTCCTTCTGATATGCACACACAGTTTTGTGAGGATAAGTCTACATGTAGTTTGCAGAGGCAGAGTGAGATTGTGAATGGGTCTGCTGCATCTGCAATTCTAAAGATAAAGTCAGTACTGCAATCACAATACTATGTTTATAAAAGAAGTCCATGAAAAATTGTGATATACCTTTTTATATAATCCAATGAATCATTTAAATCTCAAAGTTAATGATTTTTATATACCAGATTAGATCTTCTGCCATATAGCAATGGAAAAATTATTTCTTCCAATCAAATTCCACCAGTGATAAATAAAAAAAAATCAGGCGTTACTTTAATTATCTATTTTGCTTCCATAATAATGCTAAATTGCACTAATTCTCAGATAAGGATTTTAAAACACTCACCTCTACAGCTAAGCTGATATTGCTTGCAAGTTTGTTGGCTTCACTGAGGATACTATTCCCTTCCTGCAGGCTTTTTTCAACATCTTGTCTGCCATCTTCTACAGCTTGCTTCTTTTTCTATAGGATGTGTTCACACAAATAAAAATATGAGTTGTTTACTAGAACTAGGATGCCAGTTCAAACACCAGCATCCCAATACAAGTCTGTATTTTTGTCACCATGCCACAATGTCACTTCTGGAATTCCTTTAGTTTTCAAACCAAAGACAGTGACAACAATATAGCACATCTAGTGCAAGATATGTTTTCTTTTCCTCCTATCCTCCGTTTTGTACTCTTCTACCACACAGTAGTTTTTGTGCTGCTGTATAACAGAGGTCACTGACTGCAGTACTACTTCAAAATGAATCAGCAAGAAGTTAGAACTCCTACTCTTTAGCCAGATGTACAAGTTCCTCATTTTGACAAATACCTTCTGTGGCTATGAAGGCAAAACTTATCAAAATATTTTGGTACTTTCCTATTTACGCCCACTGACATTTCACTAACTACTGAATGTAAAAAAAAGATGGTGGTTTGGAGCAACCTTAGGATTCTTGATTTTCCAACTAGTAAAACTATTGCATATTGTGTGGTAAGAATGGGCTTCTGAATAAGGAAGTGGCAATTTCCCATGCAAGATCCATCGAGTAGCACAGATTAGTTTGATACAAGACCGTGACGTTCTAGCATTAAGAGTGCTGTGATGGCTTCTTGGTCAAAACAGGCTCAAAATAAAGTAAAAAACTTCCTGAAAACAACCAAGTAGGCAGGACTGCTGGAAAGGATGCCTACTGTGATGCAGAGAATGTTTTAAAAACTGAGATAGCAGGTAATTTCTCCAATCTTTATTGTCCACCTTTGGGAAGAAAACACACAGAACAGATCACCTAACTTCTTTAGAGCATTGTATTGCCTTAATTCAATCAAGCCCACAAATCTCTGCTGAAAACTGTGGTCTCAGAACTCTAACTTCACCATTGCACGTAAGGCAAAAGCTCATCAAGATACAGTCAGAGTTGAAACATTTATCTTCATTAGGTTGACTCTGCTCTTTATGTTTTGGTTAAATGCTTGTTAATGTACAGTATAATACACTCTTTAAGTCTCTGCAATTAAAATTAAATCAAGCAGACCCCTCTGCTGTGAGGGAGATAATTTGTAACAGCTACTAACTACAGAGGATACAGTTTGATTTATTAGTCTGTAATACCCACACCCCCCCTTCAGTCTTCTTCCCAGAGGTTGGAGAGGGAGATGAAAGTGTAAGTTTTCTAGGAGCAAATATATGATAGCAAAGATTTTAACTGAACTCCTACTTAAATCTTGAGCATAGGATTTGAATTTTTCATAACTATGTATACTGGGATGAATTTAATCTCCTCCAGAATAATAAATCCAATGTACCCTCCACTCAAGTGTTTAAAAGCAGATGATATTATTTTGATAAAGCTGTGGAGTAATTCTACTTTTTAAAGCAAATGCATTTCCCCATTCTGAGGAACACGTTTCCTTTTAATTCCATCAGATATAGTTATATTTTAATAATATTTTTTAGTTTGCTTATATTTTTGTTTTCAGATTTAATCATGCAAAGTTTCAAACTTTCATCAAACTCCAAGTAATCAAGCACACAACTTGTCAGCACCCACCTCTACTGTTGTCATATTTTTTTGGTTGACTGTAGATAAACAATCAGCCTCCCTAATTTTACTCATAGCTTCTTTTAGCAGATCTCGAGCGTCATCAACTTTGGTGTGGTAGTCTGCTAGCTTGTCCCAGACCTCATTTTTGAGATCCTCATTTCTCTCACTAGGCTCACCAAACAATTTCTTCACCTTGTCCAAAAGACCTTCTGCATTCCTGTAATACACAATCACTCATGAAGGTGCTGAGTTAGTACTCCCTACACCAAAGTTATTACCAGTAACATTCAAGTGAAATAGATTTGTAAATAAAACCTCAAAGTAACTTTCAAGGGAAAACATGCTTAATAAAGTCAAACAACAGTTGTTCTTAAATCCTTTCTTAAAGATGTTTTTAAATGCTACTAAGGTCCTGATTGTGAAGTAGAAAATATTTAAGTTGCGATTCTTGACATCTGACTAGTAAAGTGAGGTTTTCTGAAACATTTTAACCTGATAAAAATATTTTCTTCCTTCACATTAAAGTCACAGGTGACATAAAGTGGTTTCCTACCTTGAACTGAGCAGGACAGACAAACTGATTCAGACAGTCAAAAATCATAAATCATACATACCTTCCTGTGAAAGAAACAAACTCTAGGATCCTTAGTCTTATGACTTCCAGTAACCAAAGAATTTTGTTTATCTAAAATGAATTCTGGGGTATTTTTAATAGAATTTGGCTACACAAAAATAGCAAGTTTACAAATTCCTCTTTCTGGCAGAGGATACTGTATCTCTTGATCATCAGAGAGTTGCTGCATTCAGCTTTAAAGGACTGGAGTACTGGAGTCCTTAGGTCCTGTCATTTCTCTGCCTCATGATACCAGACCATTGAATCAGTTTCATGAAAAGCAACACCACTGCATTAATGCAATGATATGAGAAGAACAGCAAACAATGCTTGATAAATAAAGAAAAATCCTATGTAAAGAGGAATCTGTGGGATAGATAATACCTACAGAAGAAATCTGTTGTACTTCCACCTAGAACAGATTAAGTTTTTTCCCTGTCTTATTATGACAATGGGTCTAAAGAAGCTGCGTGGAAAACTAGAATTGTATTTTCTGAAAGATACTGCACTTTGGACTATCTATACTCAGTTCCATTAAAAACTTTCCAAAAATAAAGAAATGCAAACAAAAAAATATCTGAGAGGTAGAAAAGATATGCTGCCACTGGGTATAATTTAGATGAAGGATCTGAGGTGGAGCCAAGAAACGCTGAATCACTACCTTACCTTTAGGATCTTCTGAGATGGATTTCTGCCCTCATCCCCTACCCCATTCTCTCTGCTTTTGGTTTTGATGAAAAAAAAATTATTCATGTTGTGTATTTGCTACTTCTGAGGACAAAATATCTAACCAAAAATTAAATCCTGATATTGAGAACTTGTCACAGAAGAAGTAGAGAAATGAATTCAGGATTTCTCCTGTACCTCCACCATTGTTCTTTGTATAAGCAGCTACTGTCTTCTGGCAGATTTTAAAACTTCATGACTCTGCAGTACTGGAGAAACAGTACAATACAGATAGATTTTCTTTTTATGCCCTTGCCTCATAGCACAGTCCAAGTTACTTATTTGTCCAGTAGTCTACCTCAAAACTCCTTATTGGTGCTCTAAATATATCACTTCCATATTGGCCTGTTTTGCAGTTTCCTCTCTGCTCTTTCTAATGATTTACAAAGCAATAAATCCATGTAATCACTTGTACAAGAATTTCTGTGTGACTGGACTGCAACAGATTTCTTGAAATATTGTCTTGCGCATTTAAGTTGGGTTACTTTTACTGGGTATCATCCTAGAAAAAGAACAAAGCTATACAAATTATTTTCCCAAGTGACAGGGGACAGGACAAGAGGGAATGGCCTCCAGCTCCGCCAGGGGAGATTCAGGCTGGACATTAGGAAAAATTTTTCATGGAAAGGGTCATTGGGCAGTGGCAGAGGCTGCCCAGGGAGGTGGTTGAGTCACCTTCCCTGGAGGTGTTTAAGGCATGAGTGGATGAAGTGCTGAGGGGCATGGTTTAGTGTTTGATAGGAATGGTTGGACTTGATGATCCAGTAGTTCTTTTCTAACCTGGTGATTCTATGATTCTATGAAAATGTTTGGAGTGTCAGAAGCAGCAATCACAGGTCTGACTTAACCCTTTGGAATGCTGTAAGGTCTGGATCCCCAATAATAATAATTAGAAACCGATGACAAAATGATTTTATAAAAAAAGTAAACTATATATATATGAAAGCCTAAAAATGTTAAAACTGTCCTGTCTGGAGAAGAAATGAGAACTATAACATCATAAGTAGCATGGACAAGGTGATCAACCGTCCAATGTCTTTCCAAATACAAACATGAGAATACTCAGGCAGCAATGTCAAAACACAGGAGGCAACTCTTCAAACAGAAGATAAATCTGGATGGCAGAAGTTCACAGTGGCTCAAAAACCATCAGACAAATTGATGGAAGAAAAAGTCACACAAAAATAAAGTTATTCAGTGTACTAAATCCTGGCTTACAGTGTCCCTTGATAGCAACTCAGTGGTATCCAAGAAAATGTGCATGAATGTTTTACTTTCTAAGTATGAAAATCAAGGCAGTTTACAACAGAAACAAGGGTATTTTTAACATGCTCTTTTTAGAGAGAAATTATTGACTTGTGTCATTTCAGCACACTAAGGCAATCAAATTTCACACTTGATTTGGAAAGTTCGGAGGAAAATAAAAGACTGAAAAAGCTGCATATGTTAGAAAAGTTTTGCTATCTATGAAAGCAAGAAGGCTTTACTTCATTTGTCTTCTTCATTTAACTTTTGAAAATTCACTGGAAACACAGGAGAGGTAAGAAGAATTGACTGATTCTTGTCATTATGTTCTTGGATTAAAGCAGAATACAATTAATGCCAAAAGACATCTCACCAAAGAGTAAAAATTATTAACCTCTGCAAAGTGGTCATGAGGCTTGCAGAGTTATTCAAAAGTAAAACATTCTAAATGATTCTGTAAAAATATATGGGAGTATACTGAACCACACTTATGCATGTGTACACACAGTTTTAAGAATGATATATTTTTCTTCATTCTTTTTCCTTACAAATATCCTATCCACTATCTTACTACATTATTTAAGAAGATATAATATATTTTTCTTTAAGAGGCAGTACTTTATAGAAGAGTTTCAGAAAATGTTATCTAGGGACCCTTCCTCTCCATCTTGTAATCCACACTGAGTAATTTTCCATCTGTTGAGTTCAATGCCAAAATTTCTTGGATCTCGAGGACTGCTTATAAAGAGGTAATCCTATTCTTCATATAAACCATACAACTTTGATGGAAATCAGTGAGTATATCCATGTATTTCTTAGTATAAAATGTATTCCTTTATCAGGAAACAAAAATACACACATTGCACTTTTCAGGAAGAATGGTAAAAGAGTTCTCCTACTTTAGCTATTGCACTAGAGTAGGAAAAGATTCCATGCTAATCTGACAATTTGATGTTGGCTGTAGTATTTGAGGACAAGGAATACCTCATTTGAATGGTCTTCCCCCAGTTTGCTCTAAAATTGTAGGCAGCACTTTAAAAGCTTTGAATAAATTTTTCTCAGCCGTACATTTTCCTGGTTTATTTCCATGTGTGAGTGAAGAAAGGATAGAAGAGGCTCAGCAGAATCAGAAGAAAAAGTAGTAAAACATAGTTTAACAATAATATTGCAATAAATCCTTTCTCAAGAGAACAGAAAGTAGAATTGTCAGAATTATGGGAAAAAACAGTGTACTGGTAGGATTTTCAAAAAATTATCTGGTTTATAAAGTGTAAAATACACAGTGCAAATCTGATTCTATACTGCTTAGAATTCTTAGCTAATATTGTATTCTATTTATGTCCTTACAGTAGGCATGCACCTGATAATTGACATTTTCAGGCCTGAATACCCCTGTATCGGACAGTTTTCTGAACCATCACAACTTCAATGGACATGTCTCTACTCAGCTGGATTGCCTGCTTCTGGTGAAGTGTCGAGCAAAGCCTAGTTCTAGGAATAAGCCTGATCTGACTGACACAGATTTAACAGACTGCCAGAATCTTAACTTCAAGCCAAGTATTCTTCTTGATCAAGTAGGTTTTCAGCATTTTGCAAAATGGTTTATAAAGAGTTGGCAATATAATTAAATATATATATAGTTTTTACAGACGGCTAAATAGCCACACCCTGAGCTTTCGAACTGTGCCATAAGGTTGGAATATTCTGATCTACACTATTCTATATACAGCAAAATATATCTTTTTGAAAGTCTATGCTAATGGAAAAACTTCGCAGATAGATAACATTTTTATTAGACTAATTAGTTTTCCAGAAAAACCTCCAAGTTTCTAGACAAGCTTTTTGGTAGGAAAGCCATTCATCAGGTCTGAAGCAGAAGTTCAAACTAACTGAGAAAAATTGCTTAGAATTCAATTAGAAATGCCAGTGGTACCTGTAGAGCAGAGAAGAAATTTCCTATGAATTGCTTTCCACATATGTAAGCATTTCCAAAAATACAAATGCTATATTAAAAGATACGAAGTATTAGACTTTGCTTTCCTTCACATTTCTGTAAGTCTTGAAAACTTGGTTGAAAAAGATAACAAACACGTTTAGAATGTCAAATATCATCACTGTGAAGCTGAAGACTGAAGTCTCGCTACTCACTTTAACTCATCTTGAGCTATTGTTTCTTGCATATTCAGCTCTCGACCTCTCAACTCTGTGATCATTCTTTCAGCCTCACTCTGCAGTTCTGGAAGACTCTTCTCCAAGGTCTCATCTTTGGTTCCGAGTGTCTGGTTCAATTTTATAGCATCTTTATTTGCAGCTGCAGGGTGGCAAAAATATATAAGTTGGGAGTTAGTGAATAAAAACAACAGAGAGGTTTTAAGTATCTACCCATCAACACTATCAGCAAGTGGAATGCAACTTGCATGGGTTATTCATGCTGTGAAATATGAGGGATGGTTGATCCAATGATCAGTAACAGATGAGAAAATGATAAAACCATCAAGCCTTTTCATATGGCTTACTTTTAAGCACAATAATTAAAGTGAAGAAGTCTTTATATCAAGTATAATATACTGATCCCCTTCTCTACCTTTCCCTGCCCTGCTGCCCCCCAAAAGAAAGAATTTGCACCGAACCTTTGAAACTGCAAAAGATACCATGGTATACTGCTCAGAGAACTAAGGAGTAGGCAGCACCAGCAACGAAGATTAGATTCAAGTCACCTTTGGAGAACTTGAAAATATGTCATTTTCAGCATTCAGACTTAACAATTCTTGGACAAATAAATGATCAGGACATTTTACAAAAAGAAGGAGTGAAGGACACCCACAGATGTCTAAACTCGATTCTGTGTTTTGAAGCAATACCCAGAAATGGAAAAGACGGATATGATGGTTGGAATATAGGATGGTACTCTGCAAATGCATTATTTGTTTAGAACTGCTAAATTACTCCTAACTGATAAAGCTGTACATATGGTATCATATTCAAGGATTGATTAAAATCTTTCTCCATAGCACACCAGAACATATTAAAACACATGCTTTCAGAAGCAACCAGATCATTTACAACAATGAGTTCCATCTTCAATTTTAAAAAGTACTGCTGCTTTTTCACAGGCGCAGGGCTCCCAGTTATTCAATTTCTCAAAAACAGCACAGTTACTGCTTGCATGGGTACTTATGAATATTTTAAATTGCATCTTTAATCAAAGAAATGAAAAATTTCTTTTTCAAAATCCAAATAAGGTACTGTTTCATCCACAAATTTTGAAAGTTTAGAGTAAATGATGAAGAAAATTCTAATCCAATGATCTCTTCAGTTTGCTGGTGAGAACTGAGATTTGGATCTTTAATCAAAAGTGGTTGTGTGGGGTAGTGAGGTCTGGAAAAAGACTACATGTTGTTTAAATGGATCACAGATCACTTCTGTGCATTGTGTTACGTATCATTTCTAAGTTACCTCAGGCCAGGAATTAATACATAATAATTTTTTAAAAATCTGGAATACAGAAATAGTAATTTAACCTCCCGGAATATTTAACTTGAAAGATGAAAAAGATATGTTATGCCAGCTTTTATTAGTTTCGGAAAAATGCATACCTAGCTTTATGGTTCTCCTCCATCCTTCTCTTCTCACAACAATCTTTACTTTCTAGACTTAGCATACTGCAGACTATAATAGCAGAATCCAACGGTGGTAAATGATTTGGATGCACTCACATAGATGAACACAAGGAAATGTAAAGCCGGGGAAATTTCATAGCTCAGAGGGAGAACTATTTACAGGTACTCAGAAGTTCAGAAAGTCAGCAGCAGTTCCGTAGAGATGCATGAATGGTCAGAATGTGGTCATTATAACAAGTCACTACAAAATTCCCTCTTTTATTAATGGGGTTTTATAGGTTGAAGAATTACTTAATTCCCTGATGTTTAGGAAAGCATCTGTCAGATCTACAATTATGTAGAGGACTGGATTCTCAAGCATTACTTTCAGTCAACAAAAGAAATAGGTCTTTCATGGCATTTCACCCTGAAGCTGTTGCCTACCGGCAACAAACAGTAGGTAGCGCAGGGTCACAAATACAGTCCTGTTTACCTAGAGATCCAAAGTACTATAACTTTTAGAAATCTGTAACCTAGGTATGGGGGACAAGAAATGGGCGTAAAGAACAACTGCAAACTGGTTGGTCATCTGAATTGGAATGTCATGATTGAACACAAAATCTTTAAAGAACAGTCTAGAAATATCTTATATGTCAAAGAGAGCAAAGACAAAGAAGGTATAGGGCAAATATGTCCTATTTTAAATTAAACATCAAATATTAAAATAATCTAGGAATGACTCCAACATAAGATGAAAGTTTATACCCAGTTTTTGAAAGATGGTGATCTTGAACGGGAAAACAATGGAGAATGGCAATCAGAAGCAAAGATATAGAAATTAGTAAAACCAGAAGAAGAATATTTTGAAGAACTCAAGCTGGCTAGAAAACTGCTATTCTAGAAATTTGAAAGATCTAGTGCATGACACTGCAAATCCAGGAACGCTATTTGGCTGAGAACAAGCAAATGTAGTGTCTGTTTTGAAAAAGCTGGAATTCCTCTGATGCTTGAGAACTTGCTTTGGAAGTGTTTGGAAACCAGGTTATGGAATAGATTAATATGGTTTTGGGTTTTTTTTTTTGTCCTAAAGGTAGCACACGTTACAATATACAGTTTAACAGCTAAACCAGTTGAAGATTTTCATTAACGACTGGGGGCGGCACGGCTGAGAGGGAAGGAAGTCTAGTGAAAAAATATGCTTCTTGGGAAAAGTTATAACATAGTCTTAGTGGAGAAGCATTGGAATGATATGCAGAAAGAACTGGGTGACCTTCAAAACTGAAGTAATTGGATTGGAATGACATTCAGTAGTAGAAAACATAAGGTTATGAACTAAATAACAGAAATTTCAACTCTAGAAATTTCTTTGCCAGTTAGATATAAGGCATGAATGAGAACATAGCTATATTATGAATGTCCAATGACATCCAGCTGTGAAAAAAAAAAGAAACACTATCTCAGAAGGTATTAGGAGAGCTGACATAGCAGTTTTACTGCTACTGATATGCAAGACACTGAAGCAATCTCATTTCAATATTTGTTACCGGTACTCAGGAAAGAAGAACTTAAATTTGAATAGAAGAAGGGAAATTATATGAGTGTGAGCATGAGATCTGCAAAAACATGTTTCAAGATGTTTTAGTCTAGAAAAAAACGTGACTGAAAGTGAATATGATTCCTGTCTACAAACATAGCTGGGGTTGGAGGAAGGAGGAGAAGCACAAAGGAGAGAAAAAACCCCAACTACTTCAACTACAGAATAAGGTCAGCAAAAGAACACATGATAATAAACTAAACATTAATATCTTTACCCAGGAATGAGGAGGTTTGTAGGTACAGAGAGTTTTGAAACTGCTTCCTATTTAGATTGTGTGTATTTGTGGGAACTACTTTGAAGATGAGGGTTAGAAAGTTGACGATAGCAGGGGAACAGATGCAGCAACCCAGGAAGTGTATTTCAACCCTGTATTCTTCTGTTTCATCTGTTCTTAAAATATTAATTTGGTCACTAGGCAAACACATTGATTTTAAAGTCTTTGTCTACTTCTAAGACACCGTGTAAATTTATTCCACGCCTTCAATGACTTCTAACTCTATACTTCCTATTGCTAAACCTGCTTGAGGACACTTTTGTTTGGGTTACAAACACTCGTCATAAACTTCACAGAATAAAAAATTGGTTTAGCCATTGTCATCCCAAATTCATCTTGAAATATGAAGATCCTTATCTTTTGTTTAAAAAACTTCTTGAAAGCTTGCTTAATTTTTCTTGACAATTTTCCCTCACTCATTACATGTCAAACTTGAATGTCCTGAAGATATCCTAAACTGCTCTTCAGTTTAGCTACAGAGCATGAATTAGGATGTGTTACATGAAAGCCAATATAAAATGTATTTTACAGCACTTGGACAGAAGTGGAAGCTCTCCTTTTCAATGAAATGGACCTTCAGAAGCATAACTACTGCAATCAGTACTGTAGTAGGAATTTTGAGGAAGAAGCATTAGATCTGTATTTTTCCAGTTAAAAACCTGCTTGCAATTGCCAATCATTTTTATATTTTTCAGCCATAATCTTATTTAATAGTTTCATGCAATATATAGGTCTTGCTAATCAAAGCCATCTACAATAATACTTTCGCTCATAAGTCTTCATTGTATTTGTAAGTGCAGTGAATCAGCATGTGGAAGAAAGAGAGCTGGCTCTATGCCACTACTTAGGCAGGGTTAGAAGTCACTTGCAAATTCCAAGCAGCAGATGTTCATTAACAGCAAGTAGTAATGTATTTTTTTAAATCATTTTGGGGAATGAAGATAAAGTGTTAATGTACCAAGTGCTAAACTTACATCAAACTTTTTTAACAATACATGTTTTTAACTGCTTTGAAAATAAACAAAAGCTAAGCCCTGTTAGTTACTTCATCATAATAGCTTTTCTTCAAATAATAGCAAAAATCCTGAAGAAAAATACTCGATATTCAAGTATTCTTTGTTCATAATTACCAATGCACTATTTATATAAGGTGCATGTGTAGATTGCAAAAAGTCTGAAGATAGTTGACCATAGCTTCTTAACTCAACATTCAAAGCACACAACATTTCTCAGTGAATAAGTTTCCTTAGTGTCTCTCAGATCTCCTTTCCCACGATCCCTCAGTTTTCTTGAGAAACAATTGGCATATTTTTCTTTTTCCAATACCTTCAGCAGCTTGGAGAATGCCTTTGACAAACTGTCCAAGAGATTTTGCTCTGTCATTAGTCCTCTCAGCATCCTGTCTGGTTTGCTCACCATCTGCTGTCACCTTGGTAACCTAGTGATCCAAATTCAGGAAAAGTATAATTAATAAACAGACAAGGTTTCATTGTGTGATATTCCTACTGGCTGAATCTATGTACAAAACATTCCTCAAGCAAAAGGCAATCAATGAATTATTGATCAGATGCATAGGAAATGACATCCTCTGTTCAAGTACACAAATAAATTTTATTACCTTTTCCTTTAAATGTAAATTGGAAGGTTTTATTTTAGGTTCTTAGAAACCCTTGTTTGTGTGCAACAGCACACAAAGGGAGATAGGATGAAATTATTCATTAAATTTGTTTAAAGAAATATTGCTTGGAATTTCTTAAGAGATTCTTTGGGGAATACTTTCCTCAGTTTCACAATTGTGCACTTTTTGATTGACCAAGTGGAGCAGGTATCATGAACTCTTTGCTTGGCTGCCTAGATGCATTCTTAAACAGACAGCTAGCATCAACAAGAAAGAAGAATTTTAAATTAATACATTAATTATTCCAAGAAATAGAGAAAAAATATTGCTCAAAACTGCTTGTTTCTAACATATCAGGGTGCTAAGTAAAATTTTATTTTTATATAACTAAACGCTTTTTAATTTTATCGAATAACAGCAGCAGCAGGAGGACAAAGACAGATGTCTGCTGTAGATCTGAAAATTTGCTAAGCAAAGGAATTACTTAAGACATTCAAGATCTCCATTTACAAAATGGATTCATTTTTATAACAAAGCAGCTGACCATTTCAAGTAAAAAACTTGTCAAATGGTACTGCAGAGCAAAAAAAATCCCATTTCTTCTTTGAGGATTGCATTCCAATGAAATGTCTCTGGGAAATGGCTATAAGGTCAATAATTCAAAATGACCTTAGGTTTCTTCTGACTCAAGCTGTACAAACTGGTTTTTCAGTTATCCCAAGCCCCCATTTCAATAAGAGTCAAAGAGAAACATTATCACTTTAACACATTTATTTTTGCCTGATTAGCTTCTAGATTGAAGCCCTCAAGATACATCAATATAGCTGGGTTTCTGCAATGAAATCCCTGTCATTCATTATCATACAACTCAGAGTTTTCATCTACTTCAGAGTAGTTATTCTGAAAGTAATTTATATGAAAATTGTTCAGATAAAGAGAATTATACAGTAAGAATTAAGAACTCATATTGACCAGGGGGTGGGAGGAGTTGTTTCCATTTTCATCCCTATGTCCTAGAAGAACATGTCTTTTCACATTTATACAGCTTTAAGTACACATTTTACTTTCTGTAAGATTTACAAAATCCTTTACCTATCTGGATAAAGAACTAAAATATTGTCACAATGAGCTGTAAGAGGCAATTGGGATAAGCAAAAGGAAAAGTACAGAACAGTCTGGATGGACAACTGCTCTAACCCATCTTGGCATTTCTGATGTCATTTCATGCTTCAAGTAATTGAGAACTACCTTATTATTTACTGTCAAATCCTACACAATCAGCCTTTTATTCTTCAGGTTTTATTTGCCTGGAATTTTCACATTCACTTTTATTACATTCTATACAATTTCTGAACTCTTTGCTACAAACGGTGTTTTATAACTTTCATATACTTTTCTTAGTTTTGATTACTTTTTCTGCATCATGTTAACACCAACTGGCCACTTGAACCTCTCAATATTTATGACTGAATGGCATTTTTGTGCATCATAATCTGGCACATTTTTGTGCATGATAATCTGGCACTGAACAATTTTCATTTCCTCTTGATGACAGTTCTCTTCAGTGCTTAAATTCCATTCAGCTCCACTGAAGGCTTTCTGTATTTTGCCATAATTTGCTTTGCTGAAAAATAACCTTTCTCTTCATTATCTGGTCAAGCTTTAACTCCACAAACCAAATTAAATGGCAAACATCCTTCACATGGTACCTAGCCATTCCATGGCATATTGTTTTCATTTGTTAATGAAATACTACTTGTCTTCCACATTTTCAGTTTACTACAGTTTGTCATTTGTATGAGGTCAGCCTTCAGGATCTCCTAACAGTTTAAAGAGGCACAACATACTCTTTCTGGGGCTGCAACAAGGAACAGCTAGACTGGAACCAGAACAATGATCTGGAATCTTCAAGAAGTCTGTATATAGATAAGGAGATGCCTACCATGGTAATCTAGAAAAGAGAGTATCATCTGAGACCAGTGAACCAGCTTGGGTGATGTTCATAGGTTGTACTTAATGATGAAGTTTCTGTGGAAAGCTTTGTCCCAGTCTTAAGACTATTAGCCACTCAGCAACTTAGACTATTAACAAGTATTAGCAATTACACGCACATTTTTGTTCTGGTTTTGTTTGTGTGTTTAGTCTGAGGTATTAATTAAGCTATGAGAAACTCCTCTGGGGGCAACTAGGTGGGGGGCCCTACAGGAAGTTTTCCAGCTTATGAGCTGCAGACCATAGAAGGAGGAGTAAACACAGACCTCACTGTACAGATTGAAGTTCTTGGCTCTCCCTCCAAAAGCTTTCAACTATTGCAAACTAAGTTGCCTTTGCAATTTCTTCTAGAAATGTTCAAGCTTGACAAATGCAGTGGGATGGGCAAAATGAAATAGTTTACAAAGTTGAAAGAAGCATTTCAATCGAGAGGACCGTTTCTGATCCCTGACTTTCTTGAAGGCCCTGAAGGTACCTAATTAGAAAGAAGGAGGGGGTTTTGACAGAAAATAGTGACCTGAAAAGAAGTGGAGTCTGAGGCATGCCTCTGGTGGCAGATGTGGCAATATGCATGCAAACAGGTAATTAGTGCAAGAAAGATGTCAGGATTTTCTGTCTGACAGATAAAATGAAGGAAAGAATATGAAAGAAAGGGAGTTCTGCACTGATGTAAGAGATCACTGGTTGAAAAAAGACCACAAGAAATTATGTGGTTAACATCTATACCTTCATTTGGAAATGAGACTTGAACTCGCTCCTTTTTGGTGGATATTACTCCTATTTACAAATATAAAAAGAGAAGGGTAGGACTTGCCACCACTTGCCACACACAGGTAAAAGGAAAAACATACTAAAAAGAGGGACCATGCAAAGTAAAAATCTGTCTTAGCCTAACACTGAGAAATTTTAATACAAGAAATAAAATCTTCCCTGCTTGTAGGGCTGTCGTGAATTAAAAATCCCCATGAATGTGAAACTACCAATAGTTACTTCTGGCAAAAACCCAAAAGATCAAACTGAAGGGTAAAAACAAGCTTTGTTTACATTTACATTGAGACCATGTATAGATAAATACCTGTATATGCATTTTTATGTGGATATATAGACACACATGTACATGTATACATATGCAAAGACATTAAAGATACTTTTATTATACATTACTCATGATATCATAGGGTTTTTTCAAAATTTAATGTAGTCCACACAAACAAACAAGTTTCTCTGAGAATTTTAGTTACGTAAGCCATGAAATATTTTAAAACAATATGCTAAGCCCATGTAAGATTTAGATAAATTCTCTCAGGTGTATATTCATCATTAGAGTAATTGACGTTTTTCTTATTTGGCTATTTCAATGCAGGGGAGCACAACTCACGAACATTACTTTTCCTAGTTTTTCATATTTTGGACAGCTGTAATTTTCTTGTGGTTGGTCCATTTCCCTATTTTTTTCTCCACTAGGTGGCACAATTTATATTATTTTCTTAGACAATGTCTTTTACTGACCAAAATAAGCTCTATATTGAAATAGAACTTTCCTAACAAAAAGAGATTTTCAATTGAAATCCTGAAGGCTCTCAGTTCTCTGATAAATGAAATATAGAATACACAGATTTAAATAAACTCACACACCTTATGCATATATTTGAATTCTCCCTTTAAATATTTTCCCCATTCCAATTACTTCATTCACTGACTTTTAATGAGAACTTGTTAAACCAGGAATTCCATTGCCTTGCTATAAAATGTCTTTAAAGTAAGTGAATCAGGCTAGGCTACCATTTGCTTTACAGCTCAGGGACAATCAAGCCAGCACAACAAAATGGAAAATAAAACTGCAAAAGAACAATTTTTTTTCTATAACATACTTGAGATGGCTAGGCACCATGTAACTCTGAATGAAGCCAAGTTACTTGCATTGCAACAGGCAGTCTTAATAGAAAATGTGTTGACAAGTCATTTGAGACTGTCAGACTTGGGAAATTTGAAAGTAAATATGATGAGATGACATTGCAAAAAACAGATATCCTTACCACAGACAGTACTAATGTTCAAAAGAAAAGGAAGGAAACCAGGCAGTTTCTGAAAGCCTCAGCCTGTCAAAGAAAAGCTCTGGACATGTCAGAAACTGTGTGGTAATCCAATGGTTTTGTTGTAACTTGGTTTGTAATGCAACCTGTAGCTAAAGTCATGGGAAAACCCATAAATGCAAGATCAAGAACTCTCTTCCCTTTAGTATCAGCTTTTCCAAATAAGCTTATTCTTTGGTGCCCTGTATGAGCGTTATAAAATTTTCTTACATTACTATAAGATTTTGCAGAAAATACATCTCAACGTATTGGCCCATAAAAAGAAGTTGTCAGAGGACTTGCTGCCATTTCAAACACTGAGAAGTATCTTACAATTCATCTATTCATTCATGTTTAATTCATATTCTGGAGATTTCTGTCATTATGCAGCCTTAACCAAATCCATAGACCCCAGCATGATCACAGACTTACTCTTGTCAGTAATTCATCCATTTCTGTCACTAGGGTATCCAAATTTCCTTGTGCTAGCTGAAGAAGTCTCTCTGGTGCTCGCTGAGGTGAAAGCAAATGCTGTTGGGGAATAGAAGAGGGAGAGTGAGAATCTGTATTTAATGGATCTTTGTGCTTCCAAATATTGTAGAGAAGCATCATCAAAAGTCTCCCTTTCATTACAGTATGCAACTCCCTTTTGTCACTGACTCGTGTCACATGCATACATCATATTTTTCTCAGGAATCTTGACAGCTTTACGTAGTTCAGTGGAAAATCCATAAGTACGGCAGGGAAAACACAGTATATAAAATACATAACTGCATTATGGACCATCAGCATGAATACTATTTTGTTTGTATGTGACATCACTTTTTCTGCACCTGCAGTATAATTCCTTGCATACACGTACACAAATTACTGCTGAGATTTATTAAAATAAGTCAAAATAAATAACTGTAATAACTATTTATCAACCAAAGTAAGTTTGAAGTAATTAAATCTTGTCTTTTTCTTGTTTTCTGAACCTACTCATAGCTGTATGTTTGAACAGATTCAAGTACAGCTGTACTGAAGCCCTGTTATTTATATATGTGTATACTGTGAATATACCTTTAATTCATGTGTGACATTCTCAAAACCATGCAACATTTTATATGGAGCAGGAAGTGGACCACTAAGGTTAACACTGAGGATCATCTGGTTTAGCCGATCCAGGTCACTGAGAAGCAGTCCTGTGCATTCATCATCACAAGCTAAGGGAAAGAACAGCAAAGTTTATTCATTTCTGCTAAATGTTTAAAACATGTTTGAGTTAGAAATTTCATGGCATGCATACAATACTGTGAGACATAACAATAATTTCAGAGAATTTACTGCAAAAAGCATAGCTTGAAAAAAATTGAATGAACATCTTGAGGACAGGAAAGACCTTATTACTTAGGACTTGGTAATGGGATAGTTTAGTATAAACCATGAAAACAAAATCAGTAGGCATACCTCACAAAAAGAGGAAACAACACTGCCAATAGGAACTAGTCAATATAAAATTCTAAATTAGACAAGCAATTTAGATGTAAGTCTGAGAAAAGTGGATAAGTAATCTGGAAAACCTAAGGAGCAATTTAAGAAGAATAGTATGGTTGTGGATTTGAATGTGTAAAAAAAATTAAGAAATATTACAATTTACATACTTTAAAATCGTACAACAGCATGGCCAACCATTCTAAACTTGTAGTGCAGACAGTAAAAAGTCCCTGCAGTTCAAGTAAAAATACTGATAGTTTTCATTTAAGAAATGCTTATCCCTACGTACTTTTAATAACCAGTTTATAAGCTTTTCATGTATGCTTCATTTCTTGCAGACAGTGTGCTGTATATACTGAAAGTAGTTTGTATTCCCTCACTTGCTGCTTTCTATTAACTATAACAAGAAATTCTGAAACCCTTAAATTCTTGTATTATATATGCTGAAGATGGGAAAAATCTTCATCCTTTAGGAGATGTGGGAATATTTTTCTGTTTCCTTGCATAAAGATGCTACATAAGACTGGCAAACCTAAATAATACCTCAGGAGGTGGAGCAACCCATGAAACAATGAATTAACCAGTGTTGAAAAGAGGAACTACATCAAATGAGGACCACAGTTGGGTAGATGAGACAGAACTAAGCTACTTGAATATGCAGTCTGAAATGTGCCGTAGGTGTGAGACATATTTCAAGAGCCTGATTTTTCAAGACTAAATATTTCTTTGTCTAGCTATAAAAATGTCGGGATAAATTTGTGTCTAATGTTAACAAATGCAGCACTAAATTCAAATAATTACAGCAGCACAAGCACATAAGAGGCAAATCATGCAGTCAGTATTACAATAGTCCAGCAAGCGAATAATGCAAATTAATGCATTTTCCTTTTTCACTATGCTTTCCCATGCACAATACATCCTGCAAGGATTTTTACTTACCTCTTGTGAGAAGCACCTCAAGAGTATGCATGCCAAAGAATTTTTTTAAATAGTTGCTCAAGTATTAAAGTATTTTTTTAAATACTTGCTCTTTAATAAAAGACTCTATATGATGGTGGACATCTAACAACATATTCCACCGTATGAAAAGAAGATAATGTGCAATAAAGGAATCACGTGTCTGAACCACAATGTATTCCTCCAAATGAGTGATTACCTAACACAATTTTGCTTTTAATACATTCATTGCTGCTAGTGATACAGCTAGGTAATTGTTGGTCTGAGGACAACCATGCAATCTCTGATATGAGGTGGTATCCTATGATAGTCAGTGACTCCTTGGTATTAGTTTCCTGTTGCTTTACAATAAAAACGTATTGAGCTATTGCTAGGCTCATTAATCTGTTGGCTGCTTCCCATGTTTTCCCATTTTGACAGTGATCTCATATCAAAAAACAAACAAGCCATCTTCTGCCTTCAGAACAGCTTTAAGCTATGGCTGCTGGTTTCAGGGACTTTGCATGATATATCTTTAAAATCTCGGAAAATTCATATCCAGATCAGGGTCTAAATTACTGACTCATTAATTCATTATAAATAATTTCATTATTTATTATTATAAATTATTATAAATAATTGCATATTTTATCAAACCTCATGTACTGGTTCTGATGCATACTAGTACTAGCTATGTTTATATAGTGCTTGGATCCAGCAAAAGACATTGGAGAGTGGGTCTAAATTCAACAGGAGCTCATGTGCCACAAAAAAGGTGAACAACTGATAGTTTATCAACTTCTAGACCAGGTAGAGCTGTTTGTCTCTTACTGAGCTCATGTGGACAGAGAAGCTGTCGGGCAGCACAGAGTTAAGTTTAATTCATACAGCTATGCCATGAGGGCTCACAGCTTCTGTTAAACTCGGAACACAGAACATGCTAGTCCAGTGCTTCACAGATCTGCTGTTACGTGCAGTATCATTTTTTTCAGCTCACTCTGTGAAGGTTTGTGACAAGAAGCTCCCAGCTCCTGCTGAATTAAGGACTCCGTGGGAGCTACAAGATGCTTCTTTTCACAGATTCTTCAAGATCTGCCTCTGACAGAGACATTATTTCTCCTTAGTTCTGAATTTGGGAGGGCTGAGGTCATGGGGCTATTTCTTATTTTAGGGGGAAATCTTGATTCCACTAGGAACAGTGGCTAGGAGTTTCCTTGTTCTCCTGGGTGTAGAACTCAGTGGCTGCTGGGAAAAACTCTCTATCATTGCAAGCAGATTCCAATATTTAAGTGTCCAAGATCCAGCATTAAAGGAATCTGATTATATAATTTTCTCCTTTTGCCAATACTGAAGATATAAATTCATAAAGATCTGTTTGATGACTGTAGTAGAGCTGAAGGTTCTGTTTTTCTTTTCCACAAGACTGAGTTAAAGAAAAATTTCTAACAATGAAATATCTGTTTGATCTCTCTATGTCATCATTGCTTCCTGTTCCCTCCTAATATTGTACAGCAGAACCACATTGACTGCTTTATATTTAGGCTTTTGCTTGACCCCAAGGAACATTTGTGGCAGAAGCATACATCTGAGGAAAAGTTTTATAGTTTGGGTTGCAAGAGAGTTCAAAATATTGAAGCTAATATTTTTTTTGAAGCCTCCATTGTAGTTATGACTGCTACCCTGAAAGCATTCAGAACTTGAATTCTGACTTGCCATATGGTTAACAATAAAGCCCTGAAGTTCTCAGTAGAATAATTTTTTCCCTAAACACTGCACAGTAACAAGCACAGTCACTGTTCCAACAACATTGCAGTCTAAGCTTCTTCGGTTTACGTAAAGCAAACACTACACAACTGAAGTGAAATGGAATGTCACAAGCTGTAACAAAAAAACCCACAAAAGAATTACTAAAAAAACCTCATGATTGCAACATGCTTGATTCAAGCTCCCTTGTAGCTCCTTCTTTCCACTTCAGGTTGCTAAGGTCAAAGCTCTTTACGAAGTTTGAAGAGAGCAATACATTCTTTAGCTTGTTTATATATTTCTGGTGTGTATGTATAAAATATGAATCAAGAATAAACTAATGATCTCAGTCTGCCTGAGCATGCTGTGTCCAGATGAACTGAGGAAATACTGCTCCTGTTAATATACATCTTAAGTATACATCTTAGTAATTATAGGCCAGTCAGTCAAGTCGCCAGATGACAACTTTTAACAGAATAAACACTACACGTATTTATTATAGTAAAAATGAGTGATGCACAAGGGAGCATCAAACATTTAAAGGACAATTCATTTGTAGTTACAAATAAAAATACGTAAGAATTAGAGAAGATCTGGGAGAACTGTTGTACTTGACAGTATACAAGGATGCAGGTAGTACTGTTTTAATAAGTTTGCAATCGTTACAGGTTTTCTTATTGGAGACTGTTACAAAATGGAAGAGAAAGACAGCATACGAAGTGGATTACTTGAGACCAAAAATTACAAGGAAGTTTTCATCAGCAGAGTATTATGAGTATCTGTACATGATGATCTAGATGATCACTTCAGCTGAGGAAATAATCCAGTTATTAAACATAATAATGCAAAAATTTAGAATTTTTATGACATGTAGTAAACCACTTAGACTCTTGTACTAGTTATTAAAAAAATCTACTTTTTGGATACAATTTTATATTCCCAAATATCATCCTAGAGAAAACAACATTATTCTATTCTAAGAATATAAAGGGAAGTGAATTCTGCCTGTGCCATTCACCTGTAATTATCTTTCCATTGTTATTTAGCAGTAAACAAACTCTCCTTTGTACAGTGGCTTTTAAAAAAAATATATATTCTTTTTCCATTCCACCTCTAGCTTTCTAAAATATAACTGTTACAACACAGCATTGAAAAGCGGCAAGCACTAAGCATCTGAAAAATGACACGTTATGAATAAAAAAGCAGTAAGAATCTGGTAAAACAGATTTTCAGCTATATCAGAAATTGATAACTATAATGAACATGCAAGTTCCTCTAGATTTTTCTTCTCTCTATTCCCTGCAAATTTTCACTCTAAATTCTTTTGAATAATTATGATAAAGAATATATTAACATATAAATATTATATTTAAACAATAATACATTACAATATGTATGTATTAAGGCTAAAAAACCTGTCTAATTGGATTTAAATATGCATTATTTAGCTTTCAGGTAAGACCGTGTGGTGACCTGTTATAGTATTTGCCAAAAATTCATTATTGAGATCGTTATTCTGCAAAATATTCAAAATCAATTTTCATTTTCCTAAATAGTAACATACTAACATTGGACAGCTTTATTGCACTCTCTTATTACTTACAACTACATTTTTTCATTGAATCATAGAATCACTAGGTTTTGCAAATGAGCAAAAGTAGATACATATGTACAGCTCATTTGAAATACTGATGCAAACAGGATTTTTTGTATGGCATTAATTTCCTGTACACTAAGAGTACTTAATCACTATTAATATTACTATTAATATTACTATTAAGGTTTCATTACAACTGAAGCTAGTCAGAAGGGAATTTACTGACTATTGGAAGTGGCCGATACCCAAAAGTAAAAATATATTGTATACAGGAACAAATTCTCAGCTGCATTCTCACCAAAATCTCCAACCTCAACTCTGACTGGAACAGATAAATCACAGAATCACAGAACCACTAGGTTGGAAAAGATCCACAGGATCATCGAGTCCAACCATTCCTACCAACCAATAAACCATGTCCCTCAGCACCTCATCCACCCGTGCCTTAAACACCTCCAGGGAAGGCGAGTCAACCACCTCCCTGGGCAGCCTCTGCCAGTACCCAATGACCCTTTCTGTGAAAAATTTTTTTCCTGATGTCAAGCCTGAACCTCTCCTGGTGGAGCTTGAGGCCATTCCCTCTCATCCTGTCCCCTGTCACTTGGGAGAAGAGGCCAGCACCCTCCTCTCCACAACCTCCCTTCAGGTAGTTGTAGAGAGCAATGAAGTCTCCCCTCAGCCTCCTCTTCTCCAGGCTAAACAATCCCAGCTCTCTCAGCCGCTCCTCATAAGGCCTGTTCTCCAGCCCCTTCACCAGCTTCTTTGCCCTTCTCTGGACTCGCTCCAAAGCCACAACATCCCTCTTGTGGTGAGGGGCCCAGAACTGAACACAGTACTCGAGGTGCGGTCTCACCAGTGCCAAGTACAGGGGGAGAATAACCTCCCTGGACCTGCTGGTCACGCCGTTTCTGATACAAGCCAAGATGCCATTGGCCTTCTTGGCCACCTGGGCACACTGCTGGCTCACGTTCAGTCACTGTCAACCAACACCCCCAGGTCCCTCTCCTCCTGGCAGCTTTCCAGCCAGGCTTCTCTTAGTCTGTACCTCTGCTTAGGGTTGTTGTGCCCCAAGTGCAAGACCTGGCATGTGGCCTTGTTAAACCTCATAACCATTGATTTCAGCCCAGCCATTCAGCCTGTTCAGATCCCTTTGCAGAGCCTCCCGACCCTCCAGCAGATCCACACTTCCACCCAGCTTAGAGCTATCTGGAAATTTGCTATGGGTGCACTCAAATGTTCTGGGAGTAAGGAAAGAAAGCATAAGGGTTTCTCTAAAAGGTGTTTCTAATGGTCCTTTGACAGCGGAAATGACTATTTAAGCACATTAGAGGCTGCAGCAATGAATTCATATCAGAAGAAAAGAGTTGTACTTTGAAGCCTGTGACATACTAGGCAGTGCTAACCACAAATGAATTCCCACCGTGTTTATAATTGCCACACTCCCTTTACCTGCCACAGCCCCCATGTCCACCACAAGCTACAAAGGTAAATGGTTTATTGATCAGGCTGGTGTTCTATCATGTCAGGGGTATTGCCCTACATCAGTAAAGGTGGTTTTGGAGTAATATGGGGGTTGAAGTACCTTTAAACAAAGGCAAAATCATACAGTGAGAGCAAATAGGGATAAAATGTCTACTGAAATATTTAAATGCAGTTTTTGCAATTTATGACATGAATGTTATTGATGTTGTGTCAGTAGTAATAGATTAGTTCCTGAGACAGGGAAGATTCAAATACCTCCCATTCGTTCCCATAGTTGGCTCTTATTTTTATGACCAAAGGAAAGAAATCTTTTCATGCGATTCCTCGCTCACATGGAATGTCTGTATGCAAAGGACTGTTTTTATGGTGAAAACTGATTTTCTACTTCAAGTAAAAATGCTGCTACAGATAGTATAGCTACATTTCAACACTGGCACATGAATATGTTATAGTTAAATAGCAGATTACTGTAAACCGTATCTTTCAAAGCAAAACCATAGAAAATCTGATTTGCCTGCACACAGCTTGTCCCTTTCTTAGTAAGGATTTTAACCATTATTATCTATGCAATCAAATAGTCTGATTAAAAAACTGGAAAATGCTTACAAATGAAAACTTGCACTTAAGCTGTTTTGTACAAAGAAATTCTGCCATCCTGAATATCCAAAAGACTGATTCAGAATACTGATACAGGAAATGACTGGTAAAAAACATAACTGAGCAGCACCTGAGATTGAAAATGTTGGGTAGCACTGGAAATAATGTAAGGGGTATTCAGTGCGTTGAAATACTAAGACATTTTTGTTTAGATACTACTCTGGAAAACACAGTCCTTATTTTAAGTTTGTAGCTGTAGCACTTGTGGTCTTAAGTCATGATTACAATTCTCTTTGACATGTAGGCCACAAAATGGAATCCAAAATATAGTTACTTCAGCAAAGTAGCTGCTTACTCTATTTGCATTCATTTACAGTTTAAAATAGAGCTAATATGATAGTTTGGAATTAAGTCTTAAACTATATTACATTGCAAGACATCTTTCTATGTGACTCATGGCATAGAGCAATTGCTGGTTAAACATTTACGACAATACTAAAAAATTCACTAAAGCAAATTTTGTCAGAACAGCAGTGATAATCTTTAGCAAAACTATAGACTTCAAAACACCCACAAAACAAAATCCGTCAAAGTTTTGTTGTCAATTTTCAGTGAGCATATCAGTAAGTACTGAGAGTTTTCACAACATCTCAAGGCTTGTGGAAAAAAATGGACCAGAACACTCAAGTACTAAGAAACTTGGCAACTATTTTCAAGAATTCCACACAACTGACAAGATGCAGAAGCAGGGTTGAATTTCTGAAATATGACAGACACAATCAAAAATTTTTCAAAATTAAACTAGTATACGTACAAATGCATTTCATGCCATCCCGTGCATGCCGATGTTCACAGCCAACACACTTCCACCCCGTGAATCCAGGCTTGCAAGTGCACTGTCCAGTGACAGGGTCACAGGGAACAGGCAGGGAACCATACAGATCACACTCACATTCCTGGCAGGACGCTCCTGGAGTTTGTGGATTTCCTGTGTAGCCTGGAGAACATCTAGACATTGCAAATACAAAATCAGGTTTGGCCAACTGAGGTGCATAGTGTGTTACAATGAATACTTGGTCAGATTGTAAACAAAATCTATACAAACATTCATTCATTCACAATTAAATAGTCTTGGTGCTTTATGACTTGTTATGCATTTGTAGAGGCAGAAATGCCACAAAATGTCCAACAAACTGAAAATAACCTTTAAACAGGACACGGAACTGTCTGGATAGCAGGAGTATGCAAAAGTAATTCCTAATAGTTTTCAGTTAAACTTCTATTACACCATGACAAAAATGTTTCTATGTTAGTAATGTTTGGTCTGTACGGTATATAGTGCCTTTCCCCACCCCACCCCCCCAGCCACTTGTGTTATGCATTGAAAGTGAAATTTCACAGTAGACACTTGATAATTTTAGTCATCTTAATCCCACAGTGTTGCTATGGATGGGACAACAGCTGTTGTTTCAGTTATTAATTTGCAAATTGTTCATTAATATGTTTATACATAGTTGTCTTTCACAGTCAGTGCCCATGAGGACATAACAGTCACCAGAAGAAAGGTTGTGGGTGACATCAACACACACTACAAGCATCATATCTAATTTTATATGAATTTCATATTTTTCAGTTTAACTTCTGAGGCCCAGGGGTAAAATAACCCCCACAAATCAGGAAATAAGACCAGGACAATATCTGTGATATACATAACACTGATTATCAATTTACAGTGAGTGTGCATAAAAATATATTCCTATTATGGCTGAGTTTTAACAACATATGAAGAGGAAATAACCAATCTGAGGGCATGTATTTAAACACTAGTAAATATATGCTTATAATATTAAAGAAAAGCGTTCTCTTTCACATATTGCCTGCCTTTCCCTGTCCTTCTTTTTTCTTTTTCCATTCATCCTACCTTTCACAGTACTGGCCTTCATATCCAGGTGGGCATGCAGTACACCGGTAATCACTGGGTCCTTCCGCTACACAAGAAGGGCTAAAACTAAAACAAGAGCAAATAAAAATCTTTTCCCATTATATTGCATCATTTCACTATAAGACTGCTGTGCAGAAGGGCCCATTGTAAGCTCCATTCAACATAAATGGCAGCATTTTCTTATCTGTTTATAAACACTCATAGGAGATCCCTTCTTCCTATTAAGAATTTTGTGAATGCCTTGCTGTGATACTGGCACAACTTAGACAAAAGCTGGAAGGGTAGAATCAACAAAAGTTGAATCTAAGGATATGGAGTCAACAATGCCCGTACTATAGGCTTATGTGATCAAAGGTGCTGTCATTTACAGTGATGAAAAAAAGTAGTACTGGGAAGGATGCGAAATATAAGATTAAGAAACTGAGTTAACAAACATTCAGACTTTCTAGTCCAATTTAACTTTAGTTTGAATAAAAGGAGATGAGCCAGACAGAGTTTATTTGAACATAAGGCATAAAGAGGGAGAAAAGGGCCAGAGTTGTAGCCATGTGAAATCTCCCAAAAAGGTACTGTCAGATGATCCCAAGAATGTACTGAAGAGAAAAGATTGGCCCATGGAGAAAAAAAACCCTAAAAGATACCTTCTTCATAATCTGGGAGGGGTCTTATTTTAATCATAGAAGACACTATATTATTTTTAGTAAGCCATGACATAGGTGAATAAATAGGGACTGCAGTGCACATCTATGGGAACTGTGCAAAGTAGCATGTTGCTGGAATACTAGTCCATTAAGTGCCTGCACAGACAGTTTAAACAAACAAAAATGGTAGGTAAGGAACAACAACTGAACATTAAAATGCTGCAATACTGTAAAATCCTTTCAGCTTTTTGTAGAAGAACCAGAAAACCACAGAGGGGCAAGCAGTGAGCCTAGAGCTCCTTCTTGATACAGTGCTGTCAGCATCCTACTCTAACTTGCTTATAATGCATTAAATCAATAGTATGAATGAATATATAAAATTACACCTCTATAAAAAAATGCAAATTGATCTATTATTCATAAACTCATCATCCAACACATTTTCAACTCAACAGAAGTAGATCCATACCCTCAGGAACAACTCATTCGCTCTGTTTTTTGTTTGTTTGTTTTCTTTATCATGTTTAAAGCTGCCTGTTGATTGTAGAGGGGTATAAAACCAGTATTTAAAACCTTAATGGAGTTTTGTAAAATTTCATAAATAAAAATAATTGCACTATACTTATTCACAACTATTATCATGTCAGTCATGACAGAGTAAGCTAATGAGATAGCTCTTTAGTGATCTGCATTTCATGCAGATTATGATTACTCAGCTACCATGCAAGAGCTGCAGGTAGCGAGATTTTTTTTTTTCTTAGTAGTATCTTGAACAGTTTTCACCAAGCTGCAAAACACACACAAATCCAAGGTGGGATACCCTAATTTCCATCCAATTCTGTAGTTTTATGGAATGGATCTATCCCACCTAGGCCTATCCATCTAAAAGTTAGGCATGCAGTCTGAGCCAATTGTTCAGACATTCTCTAGTCCACACATTTCTCAGCTGTAAAGCATTTCAGTGAAACCTTCTTCCTGTCTTTTATGTTAGCTTTTAGATGAAATGATGAAGTGTTCTCTGGAGCACAGTGTGGAGAATATGTCTAAACTCTCGCAGCAGTGTGCTATAACCACCCAGATGAAGAATCTTGCTCATCTGCTGTTCTGACACCTGTATTTCTGGGAAACAAAAGTTCTAAGCCCCAGGAAAAAAAAACGGACGAAATGATATTTTCAACACTTCCTACTGCTAGTTAGTAACAGAAAAATGTTTTCCCAGTGTATTTTCTGAAGTGCAAAGCTAAGAAGCTTGGTCTCTGCATGTTGAATGTCCTTTCTTGATACTAGTAGGCAGAACACATAATCCAGTTGTGATGGAAAACATTAATGAAAAAGGGTACAACTCAGAAAAACTTGCAGTTAAAGTGACATAACTTTCTGAGATAATGGGTACTTCTTTAAGCCTCTTTTATCATTCTTTTGGTTTTTCTCAGTTTGGTATTTATGAGGTTTGGAAGTCTTCTTAAAAGCACTTGCTGTAGATGAAAGATCATGATGTGTTTTTATCTACTGAGGTTTGAGAAATGGATTCCCTCCTTTAAAATAAACCTCACACTTGACAAAATGACAAAATGAAGAAGAAAGAAAAAGAAGGAAAAAAACCCTCTCAGATATACTGGCTGAAATATTCGCTAAAACATCCTAAAGGTAAAAGCATAGAAAAATGGGTTTTAAGAACACTTCCAACCTTTCAGGAGGATGATCACAAGCCTTTTCAAAACATTACTGTTGTATGATTCCAAATATCAGCAAGGCCTTTGATACTGTCTCTCACAGTAACCTCCTGAACAAAACGTCCAGCATACAGCTAGATAAACACATAATGCAGTGGGTGAACAATTGGCTGACAGATCAGGCTCAAAGGGTCATAGTGAATGGAGTTACATTGGGCTGGCAACCTGTCACTAGCAGGATTCCACAGAGACCCATCTTAGGACCAGTACTCTTTAATATCTTCATAAATGACCTGGATGCAGGACTTGTAGGTTTACTAACCAAGTTTGCTAATGACACAAACCTGAGGGAAGCTGTTGACACTTTTAAGGACAAAGAGACACTGCAGAGGGATCTAGACAAACTGGAGAGCTCGGCAATTGCCAATCATATGAAGTTTAACAAGGGCCAGTGTTGGGTGTTGCACCTGGGACGTGGCAGCCCTGGATATACACACAGACTATGGAGTGAGAGGCTGGAGAGCAGCCCTGTGGAAAGGGTTCTGGGGGTTCTGGCTGGTGACAAGCTGAACATGAGCCAACAGTGTGCCCTAGCAGCCAAGACGGCCAACTGTGTCCTGGGGTGCATCAAGCACGGCATAGCTAGCCAGTCAAGGGAGGCGATTGTCCCGCTCTACTCTGTATTGGTGCAGCTCCACCTTGAGTATTGTGTGCAGTTTTGGGTGCCACAGTATTAAAACGATATCAAGCTACCAGAGAGTGTCCAGATCAAGGACACAAAGTTAGTGAAGGGGCTAGAAATGAAGTTGTATGAGGAACGACTGAAGTCACTTGATCTGTTCAGCCTGGAGGAGACTGAGCGGGGAACCTCATAGTAGTTTACTGCTTCCTCATAAGGGAAGGAGGACAAGCAGGCACTGATCTCTTCTCTCTGGTGACCTAACAATGTTCAAGACACATGTGGACAATGCCCTCAGACACATGGTGTATATTTTGGAGTTGTCCTGTACAGGAATAGGAGTTGGACTCGATGATCCTTATGGGTCCCTTTTATCTCAGGTCATTCTGTGATTCTGTGATTCAGCAAACAAATCTCAAGTGCTAAAGTATCATCTGTTGGGAACACATGCAGAGACATTGTGGTAAGGCTCATTAGCATAAAGCAACTAATACAATTTATGCTGCAATAACTATATTGCTTTTAAATTATTCTGTCCTTCACAAATTGCCTAAAACTCATGTGACATTAAATAAGACATCAATAAATTCCACAGTGGAGCAAGAAAGGCACTGTAACACATTTATACCAACATAATATACAAGCATAAGACTTTTTACAGCTCCTTTGTGGATGTATTGTACTTGAGTTCTGTTCTACCTTCATTTGCAAGAATATTTTTATAATACACATCAATTATATGATGAGTATTGCATTTTCTAGAACTTATTCATTTATTCATCACAAATTAGCAAGGGAGCAATTTCTGACTTAAAGATCAATTAGCAACAGTAGATAAGAAGCTTTTTTTTGTATGGCTTACATTCTCCTGCAGCCATCTGAAAAAGGGGACACTGAGCCCAAAATAAAGTTCTGGCTTGATGAAAAGTTAATTCTGCATTATCAGTTTGCTTACTTACTTGTTACTGGAAATGGACAAGGGACAAGCACAAGGCTGACAGTCATCAGGAGAGCCTTGGACAATGCCATAAAATCCTAGTGCACATCTCTCACAGTGGTGACCGGCAGTATTGTGCTGACAATTCTGCAGAGGAAGGAGACAGAATGAAAGCTGTATTTGATAATTACAAGAAAGCAGACAGTGCTTTGCTTCCAGCCTCAGAGATTCAAACTTATTTTGATTCATAACTTCTCTCTCCCTGCTATGATTTGCAGTGGGATCGATTGTTTAAGCAGCTGTCAAATGCCTGCTGAGTTATATATGGGTTTACAAGATGAATAGAGGCCTATAGATAGCCAGATGTATCCTATGGAATTTCTCACCCTATTCATCTTTCCTTTCCTCTTTTGTTCCAGCTGTTGAAGCAGAAGAAATAAGCTATTAAAATTCAATTTCACTGTATCAAGTCACACATATTATTACCTATTAGAGCAGTGTTGTGTTTACATATGGTACATTGCCTCTTTAGTTTGTAGATATTTAGGTTTTCTTTTTACACAAATAATAATTCAGCAGCAATAAAAGACTGCATAATCAGAACTCTAGAAAATCATGATGGAAAACTTTAAAGGTAGATGGTTAGCTTTGTTGACTCCCCCTTTAACTTTGGCACTCAAGCTATTTAAGTAAAATTGGATAAAAATACTGTCCTCTATTTTTTAGATCAGTTACACAACTTATGAATTTTATGTTGAGGCTACAACTCAAATACTGTGTTCAGTTTTGGGTTCCTCACTACCAGAAAGTCATTGAGTTCCTGGAGCATGTGTAAAGAAGGGCAAAAAAAGCTGGTGAAGGGTCTGGAGAATAAATCTTTTGAGGAGAAGCTGAGGGAACTGGGGCTGTTCAGTCTGGTGAAGAGAAGGCTGAAGGGAGACCTTATTGCTCTCTACAGCTACATGAAAGGAGGCTGTAGTGCAGTAGGCGTTGGTCTCTTCTCCCAAGTCACTCGTGATTGGACTATAGGAAATGGCCTCAAATTGTGCCAAGGTAGGTTTAGATTATATAATAGGAAAAATTTCTTTACTATAATAGTGGTGAAGCACTGAAAGAGGCTGCCCAGGGAAGTGGTGGACTTACTACCCATGGAGGTGTCAAAAAAAATGTGTGGATGTGGCACTTCGGGACATGATTTTAGTAGGCATGATGGTTTTGGGCTGACGATTGGACTTGAGCTTAGAGGTCTTTCCCCACATTAATGATTCTATAATTTTACATTAAGATTAACCTAGTGTTAATAAGCTCACAAATACAATACCTGACAAATTGATGTTTCAGGGTCACACATAGTACTGTGTCCATGACACTGACATGCAACACAAGCACCTAAGGACTGTGCAGGTGTCCTTCCAGCAGGTGAAGAAGGAAGCCTATAAAATCCTGGAGAGCATGACTGCAATAAAAAAGATGGAGAAGAAAACATATCATTACAAAATGGACTAGGTATGGGAAGCATCGTAAGCTCATCTTTCAAATCATCAGTATTTACAAGTTGTGAAAAGGACCTGACAACCTTCCGGATGCGTTACAAACAATGTACAGTACTTTACAGATAACAAAAGCCAGCCCTAATTGGAAACTTTGCTAAAAAATCCCTGGAGCCAGGCTTTTCCTACTACAGCCTGAGAGACACACAGATCACCTCACTGTTGTTACTGTGCACCAAGCATCATTCCTCTCATTTCTTAAAAGTTCATTTTCAAAATAATTTTTTTTGCATGGGCTGTGGAGAGCAATCATGATGATTCTGTTTCATCTGCCCTTGGTGAGATTTTCAGGTTTGACAAGCCAATACCTGCCTACAGACCGTCTGATGGATAACAAGCAAAAGCTGAATGAAAATAACAAAAAAAAATCTGGCTGTATGGCTGCATTATTTATAGCAATATAATTTAAAATACCATAAAAGTAAAGAATTCAAAATATTAAAGGTTTTACATGTCCTGGGACTATTAGCCCCAAATCATATTTATCTATCCCTAAGCCTCATCTACCCTAGCTTGGCAATAAAATTCTAAAAGTAACCTGAAAATTACTAGCAAAGTTGACACATGCAAAATCAAGCACTTGATCATTATTTCAGACTTATTATGCAAATGTATGAAAGTGTTTGCATAGCTCCCAGAAAGCACATGGCTATGGCAGCATAAACATGCAAACAGGATAATTTTGATAGTTCAGATGATTAGGGGTAAGTGCATACAGACAAGTCACTTGTCCCATGTGTAAATCCCATCACCTAGTGGTGGTAGGAGCGTATGAAGGCTGTATGGTGAGATCACTTCCTACTGTTGACCACAATTTTTGCTTTTCTGAAAGAAAGTGAATAGCGCATTTTTTCATACAGCAATAAAATGGAGAGAGAGAATCTAGAGCAAATAACTTTTCATGATCAAAAGCAGGATTCTTCAGTCAAACACTAGCTGATGTGCTACAATCTATTCATACAATTCCACTCCGACAGTTTTATAATCATTGCCAAACCTCCAGGAAAAAAAGCATAAACACAATTATTAGAATCACAAAGAAAGTAATCTAACTGCTTTCCCCCTTTTATTTTGACTTAGACTACATTAAGATCCCTGAAGCACAGAAATAGTCTATCTGCTTTTTCATGGTTTGCGAAGAATTCCAATTTAGATAAATAATCTCAAATGAAAGTAATTTTTTTTTCTTACTACAATTTCCCCTTTTTTTTCCCCCTCACTCCTCCACCCCCCAGCTCTCTTCCCCAGAAGAGCTGTTGTCCAAACACAAAATGGTATAAAGCACAGTATTACCAGTTCTGAGTAACTTTAGGATTGGGGTATAAATATATGGTATATCCTCAAACAAATCTAATCTCTAGTGGTGTTTTCTATGTTATTGACAGTTGTCTTATCTATTTTGATCTAAGCATTTCTGAGTTGAAACAGAACACAGACAAAAGATGAAGCAGATTGCATTTTTCATTACTAGTTTCAAAGTTTTTCAAAAGTAACCATTAGGGAAACTCTTAACACTGCTTTTTCAGCCTGCTATTGTATTAAAAAAAAGAATACAAATGTCACTTCTAGTAAAAAGTGCTGTGCACTTCTCACAATGCAGTTACAGGATAAAACATGAAATAGGTACATGTATCCGGTTAGCATTTGCTTAAAAATGCCTGAGTACCAGATGCTTTTTTCTCCTGCTGATATTAAAATAAACCTTCACAGAACACACCACATCCTTCAATGAGCACACTAAAAATAAACTAAGTTATGAGCATGTGAAGACTGTACAACTAAGCACAAAGTATGAAGGTGGAAATGGAGACATTTATCCTAGCCCCTGGTGGCTGTGAGTTGAAAATAGCATTCTAGTTGCATCATCATATATTTTACTCCAAAAACGCAATTTGTTACAGTAATATTACAAAAATGTGTACTTCTGAGCAAATGCTGCAGCCCATTAATTTGTTGTGTGGGTATTTACACACATTTAGGTGCATGCTCTTACCGAAACAGAGTGCAAAGAAAATCACTTCATTCACTTCTTTGCACATGTTCCCTATGAACTCAATTTTCCTATTGCCTCATTTGCTGCGTAACACAACCCTGTCTAATACCTGAAAGAAGCAGAGTTCTCACAGATAACAGGACACCTTTCCCTCCATTTACTTATTCCAAATTTTCTCCCATCATCAGCTTTTGGGAACCCTTTACAAGACCCCATTCACAATGTCAGAGGAATTTACAAAATACATGAGTTGGTTTTCCCTGCTCCCTCCACCTAGCAGCAAAGGCATTTGGAATTGCTAATCGTGCTTAATAATAAAAACACACTGGCTTGCATGCAGAAAGACTGCCAGTCTCAGCATCAAGAGCACATATGAGTAGATAATATTTAATATTCTGCAAAGTATTGCATGTTAAATACTTTCTCTGGTACCTATTATAAGATACATTTTATAAAAGCATACAAGCCAGCTGATTTTCTATAAAACTTGGGCACGTTTGAAACAGACAGTCTTCAGCATGAAAGTATTTAGATAAGCAAAAAATAAATATAGCGCATGTATAAGGAGCATCAAGCTCATTTAATTGATCAATACTTTTCTCCCAGTGTTCAACGAGTCAGAAATTTACCAAACTTCGACTGTTCAGAAAAGTTTCCATTACTATGAGATCCATATGTTTTATTTTATTTCAGTGATTTGATCTCTTTGAAGAATGAAGTAGAATACCATGTTCCAGAATTTCTGCTCCTCTTTACAAGCAGCTCTGTCGCTTATACAAAGGGTACTGAAATATGACAGGACACAAGCTTTTGTGTATGGATTGAGCAAGACCATCTTATGGGAGTTCTTTATCAGCATTGGAAGAAGAATAATTGTAGGGGAGTAAAATAGAAAGATATTTGCCAGAACTCAGTGGCCCTTTTCAGTGTATTTTCATAGATCCACTTGGATAAAATATAAGTATTCAGAAAACTGATCGTTTGAACACATGCAGTAGACATTTCCTAATGCTTTGAAAACATCTTCCATGAAGCTTCTTTCATGAAGACATGCTACAGAATGGCTCTAATCTACATTCTTAATGCATTTGTAGTGATATTTTGAGTGGTCAAGCATGCAAAATGAAAGCAAAATGAACAGCTTTCATCCTATCAGTGTTGATCCACAAAGGCTTGCTATTGGAACAGTTCCAAGAAGAAAGTGCAATGTGAGGAACTTACAGGTTCTCAACTACGAACTGCCTTTTTGACCAACTGTTCAGAATGCGCTACTTCAAGTTTTACTTTATAAATGGCTTCTCTTTTAAAATGTTGTTGTTCAAGTTATTCATGATAATACAAATATTTAAGAAATAAAAATTGAAATCTTGCTTAGCTTTTTTTCTGACCAGAATATTTCAATCAACTATAAAGCTAATAAAGCTTTATAAAGGAATGTAAATGTAAAACAAAGAAGACTGAAAAATCTAGAAAGTATTTACAGAACAGAATTCTAAAATTCTGCATGGCTCTGTTTAGAGTGCTTGGTGTTACAATTTTAGTAACATTCTTTTAACTTTCTTTTGTTTTCAAATTTGGTTTTATACTTTATTTGGTGAATATCATTCAACTGACATCTTTAACTTTTCAGGAATGAGTAGTGCACTAACTTTAATTATTCACTATTACAAATGTTTATTTGTAGTTTACTTACAGCTATCAATAATTTACAGAATCAATTGAGGTTTTTTTAATTCAACATAGAGATTTCCTGTGTTCTTCTCCACAGAGTCTGTGTATTGTGGTCATGATATAAAGATGCACACACTTCATCACTTTGGAAGATGACATAACTCTGTTGTGTATTATTGCCTCATCATAACAGAATAACATAGTATGAACTGTTGTACACAGTTATAGCAGTATTACACCCTTGTCTGTCCAAAAAGGCTTGAACAGTCAGCATTAGTCCCAAAATTCAGCCTCAGAAATACCAACACATTAAAACTCATGCTTCTGTATTCTAAAAGTATTTGAGTCATCGTCATGCTTTCAGCGGCATATTTTACTGATGTAAAAAAAAAAGTCCTTAAATTCCTTGTGAGAGACATCTGAGAGAGAAAGAATGTAGGTAATTAAAAGAGAATTGTTGCCAGTTAAATGAACTCACGCGTTACTTATCACACCTTACTAATGAATGGACCAAAGAAAGTGTAAAGACTTTTCTGGAAGTCAGGTTAGTACTATACCTCACAAGACAAACCAGAATAACCCAATGGGCAGTCACATTTCTCAATCAAGTAAGCCTGAGGAGTCAGCCCAGACACAGTGCCAACTTCAGCAACTTCCATTGAGATCTCAGAGATCCTGTAAAAAAGGAGCAAACATCTCCAGTGAGATTAATCAAGCATTAACTCAATCTCAGTTCATAGCCAGTTTTATTTGGCTGTTTGCATGCTTCTTGATGTACAGGATACAAACAGTACTATTTTTGCCTCTCCTAAGGAAACAACAAAGCTACCACCACCTCCAATCTCATTTTCCATTTCTAGACAATAGTATAACTAACTTTTCTCGCATGCTTGATTCTAGCTCTTATTAAAATCTCTTTACAGCCAAACTAGTAACAAAACTCATACCTGATTCTTCAGATGAGGGACTCATTAAGAACTTGAAGTCACATGCTAAATGCAGTTGAATTCATGATTCTGATAGGTATGACAATAAAATTGTTCACTAAATGAGCTTTTAATGAGGCAACTATTTAAAAAAATAGTACAAAATCCATCCTCAGCAACTAAAGCAATCTAACAAGCTCTAGAGCAGACTTCAAAGACAATGGACATTTGTTTTTTTAGCAAATTTTCATCTGTAGCCAGATATCTTTTTTTTTTTCTAGGATCATTTAGACATAAAAACAAACAAACAAGAAATCCTACTACAGAAGCATCTACTAGTATCAGAAAGGAACAGTTTCATGGTAGATCTTCTGACATTTCAACTTTCCAAACATTTGTTTGATTGTATTAATGATAATATCGTTGCCTTTTAAACATTCCCTGTCTTTCAGGCATGCATGCTGACCTGCCAAATAGGGTTGAGTAGCTCACAGACAAAGAAAAGAAGCATAGTCTCTAATGAAATATATTTAGTCTTAATGTATTGCAGTGCTGTTCTTTCAGCTTACTTCTTTTCTTGGAGGCTTGTTAGTTTTTTTTTTTAACCAATGCTGTGATCTGGTACCCCTTACTGCCTTTGAGAAACAAGAAAACAGTAGAACTGTTTAAATTCTAAAGCTTCAAATAAATTACTAACCTAAAAGAAAACGTTGGAACACATGTGACTAACTAATTTAATAAATGTTGATAATGCTGCTGGAGTCTATTTATTGTCTGTGTATAAGGTAATGCAGAGGATCTCACAGAACTGCTCAACTCCTCCTCCTGCTCACAGTCTGTTTATCTGCTCCCAAACCATGATTACTAACTACCTCTCTTCTGCACATTGGCATATAAGCAGAAGTGTCAGGATGACTGTAGGAAAAGCAAATACCCACTTCTCAACTACGTGGGAGTTTTTTTGAGGGAGCTTAGGTGACCAGAGCCATACCTTTTGATACTTTGTATCAATGCAAAATAGCCAAATCATCTAGGAAACTTAACCCCCTTTCTCAATACCAGAAGAAAGGGGATCAGTGGAGAAGGAAAGCTGAATAAAAAAAAAAAAGCAAACAAAGTCAGGTCAAGCCAGAAGACTGAAAATTAAAGAGGGTAAAACCATTCAGATCTGATATGTCAATGTAAGCTTACACTGAAATCTCTATACATTTAATAGAAAAACAAGATGAAATCTGCCTCCCTATCATCTTCAAGGTTAAGGCAATGGTCTGTGTGCAGCAAAAAACCTGATTTACTCTCAGAAAGCTTTATTTACATAATAATATACTCTGGGATCAATATGCTACCTGTTGTTTGTGTGAAAATGTTGCTTAAGGAAGGTCAGGCTTGGTTGATTCTTGGAACATGTCTAATAGGCAGCAGTCAAACAACTGCTACCTGATCAGTGTCAGGGATATAGAAATAATTCAGAGTCAAATTGAAAGCATACTTCCAATTCAAACTAATTCAGTTGCCTGAAAAGCAAAACAAAAATCTAATAAAAGATATGTTTCAACTTGGAGCTGCGAATGTGGAAATGAGGGCAACAAAATGAACAATATAAGAAAAAAGTGTTTGGCGCTGGGTTCTGAGCAGAAATATCTGAATCACTAGTAATGCTGCAGCTTTGAATCAGAAACAACATTAGCATTGCTGCTAAACTATATAGAAAATAGAGCACTACTCCTAGAACTAGGGTATTTTTATGCTTCCAAATGGTGCTGCTGTTGCTGCTTTGACTTAATTTTAAAATGTCTATCCTGTAGTTTATCACTTATCTGCACCTTTTAAACTCTGCAATTGAAATTAAGACACTACCAAAAACCTTAATTTTTTTAAAAAGACTTCATATATAATGTTCTCCTCCCATCCACAGCTTCTTTTCCTTTATACTTTTCTACTATGTACAGTCAACTAGAAAGAGAAGTTTTACCATTTTAGAACTGGGCCATTATTTAGAAAGCACGGCACACTATTTAAACAAGTGCTTTATTATAAGTCACTTAATTCAAATGTGTATTTGAAGTTGAGCATAAATATTGTCTTTTAGTGTCTTGAACTATTTTTAATAAGAACCTTCAATTCTTATGCAAGCTAATATTCCACTAACCTTTAAAAACATTTTGGGGGATTTATTTTGTGGTCTTATGCAAAACTTCCTCTGAAGTCATTCAAGGCACTAACTTTAAAAAAATATTCCTGCTGTTTATTTTCTACTTAAAGTCTCAAATGCCATGTGATCAATGTTACCTATATAATGAGGTAGGTCATAAAAATCTATTGTAACATATCCACTTCCAAAATCAAACATGGTCTGACATGCAAAGTTATCACTTCAGATGGAGAGTTACCAGAAAGAACAGATGAACTCTTCACTATGTCCTGCTGTCATATATAATGCCATATTCTGAAATCCAATACTCAAAAAATACATTTTGGTTATTTAAGTGCCACCTTGCAAGCCTCCACTGAAACTGAAAAGTCCTCCTTTGTTCTGTGATATCCCACATTACTAAGTAGCCTTGGTGAATTACAATGTGGGTCTAATTCTGTCACAATGGTCATATGCATATTAGAACAAAATCATGAAAACAGAGGTTCATTTTCATAATT
The DNA here is from genome assembly GCA_033459285.1 of Clamator glandarius. Classification (NCBI taxonomy): domain Eukaryota; kingdom Metazoa; phylum Chordata; class Aves; order Cuculiformes; family Cuculidae; genus Clamator; species Clamator glandarius. Next base: position 3,806,570 of record JAUNZM010000294.1, read on the forward strand.
CATGCTGCTTGAACTAAGATAGTATTTGGGTGTTTTTGCTTCCACAGCTTAGCTAGGATCTGTACTGTATAAAGGGAAGCAAAGAAAGAAATAGACACAAAACATGGATATGCTTCTCACATTTTCCATGTCACACTGGAGTTACTTTTCTATCTCTTTCCACAGGACCTCCTTTTGCTTGTAATACAATATCCTAAACTGACTCTGCCAAAAATAAATGAAACCAATATAAAACATTCATGGCATCTGTTGTTAATATCTAGCATCTAGATAGGGCAAGCTGGATGACTACTTTCTGTAAATGATATACTTTAAATAGAGACAACATCAGCAGCAATGGCTGTTTTCTGTCACACAAGGCTACAATGCTGCATTGTATCTGCCCCTATTATTCACCCTCATAAAAGCCAAAGGTCATGTTCTTATAGACCTATCTATGACCCAGAAACGTAGGCATGTTTTTGGCCTATCACTTTCATGACAGAGTTGTAGGAAGGTCCTCTAGAGACCTTTGGACTTTACATCCAGTTATTCCTGTGTACTTGCTAAAAAATTTTGCTTGCAAAGTATACAGTGAATGCATCATCAAAAAATTCTACCAATATTTTACATAATGTATTCCAGAACTTCTTTATCTCAACAATTTTTCTCTCATGACTGTTATGAATCTTGCCTGCTGAAGTTCAAGCTCATTTCTTTTTTGAATTATCCATCATGGCAACAGAAAACTGAATCCTTTCTTCCTCTTTGTAACAACACTTTATGGATCTTAAGGCAATTTCTAATTTCTAAAGAAATATGGTTATTTACCAAGGTGCATGTTTGTTTCAGGATGAATGTGCTTATGTATTTTTTCTGTTCTAGGATCCCGAAAACAAGTATTTCATTTGTCTATTGTGATTTAAATTTTTTACTGTAATAAAATATCCCTCTCCTGCCTTTTCAGCTTTGCTGAATGCTAAATGTTCTTCTCAGCAACTGCTTGTAGATTATGTTATCAACAAAAATTCTACTGGGAAGCTCTATTGTATTATCTGTGACTACACCACTATTTCAGAACACTGCATGAAATAGTTACCTGCTCTGCCTCATAATGTTGCCATGAGTAGCCTTAATAAGAATGTAATGAACATCATACAACACATTCAGGAAGTCTTCCCGGGACACAGCTCTGCTTGGTCTTGAGTCATCTCCATAATGCTTCCATGTCAAATCTGCCTGGGACGCTGTCCTGTTGACACCTGGGTTATCATGATAATATTCCCAGGGCACAGTGTTTCTAGCTCTTTGGTCATCGGCATAATATTCCCATTCATGCTAAAAGACAGTAATATAAAACCAGATTATTTACAGTATTGAAAAGAACCAGGTGCTTAACTTCTGGGGAAAAAAAGAGATGGAAATGTTACCTCTGTCATCTCTATCTCATGCCTGGTCAGCTGCCCAATCAGAGGGGCAGCCATGTGCCGAACGATAATCCTTGTATGAGTGGGAGGCCCACCTCTTATGATGACTTGCGGGTAATACGTAGTAAAACCTGTCTCTTCTCGTGCTTCAAAGTAGATGGCATATTTCAATTTCCCTCCATAAGAGGTCAGCTAACCAAGTAAAACACAAAGTACAAAAAGAAATCTTATTTTCTGTTAGCTAAAGATAAATTCCTGGCCTTATGCAGGAGCTAGATACACTCCACACCTGTGTGCAGTCTGATGAACGCGTGTGTGGTAGAAAATAGCAATACATGCTGTGGAACAGCCTGGAGACAAGAGCAGTGTTAAAAATTTGTTATTGTACTAGACTAAAACCAAAATGTTATCTATTTCTTTATGTGTGTCCTGGTGGTTCCCAAATTTCATATTTAGAAAAAGATACTTCTAAACTTTCCCAAGCCAAACCAAGAAATATCAAAAGCACAAAATAAATTGTCACAGAAGTGCACAATAATATCCAAAGGAGTGTCATTTCAACCATTTTCTCCTGTGACTTAAAAAGATTAGGTATGTTTTTGTAAAATTAAGAGAAACAGAAAGTTACAGTAGATATATATTAAATTAATGCAGCTTAATGTTTTATATATATTTTTCATGAGAGACTTAATCTTATGGAAAAATATTACAAGTTACTATCTGTAAACATATATTTTAAAATAGTATTTACATTACAGACTTAAGAACTTCCAGGATAATGGAGCAAATAGTTTTCAGTGATGGAATGGCATGTATTTTCTTTTGAAGTACCTTCTACTGTTTGAGGACACACTTATTGGAAAGGAAAAAAAGGCACTGTAAAACACAAATAAAATTTAAAAATATTATAGATCCATGTCAGTTTGCAGTGAAATATTATGTTTACCTTTTGTCCCTCAAACTGCTCTGGAAGTCTCCAGTAAACAGGTTCTGACTGAAGATGCTGCATCACTTGTTCTATATTTGCTACTATTTCAGGAGGCTGGAATGTAATCCCTGACACAGCGCTGCGCTGAAGGCTTTCATCCACCAGCGGTAGAATCATTTGTTCTGGCTTCAAGGTCACCTATATGTATTAAAAAAAAAAAATCCAAGAAAATCAAATCTGTTTTTCCCTATGCAGTGATAGTTTATAAAATCTAACTCTTTAAAAAAAATATTTCTAGGTAATCTCATTTCACATCATGAGCAATTTGTCAGTCTTCCTATGCCTTCAGGTACAAACAGGGATAATTACTTCTCCACAAGCCTTTTGCACTTTGTCCTCATGTTAACAAAGAGCATACTAGCACTGGTTAAAAAAAAAATTCAGCAGAAAATGATCTTAAGAATTGTACTGAAGTGATTTTCATAGCGCTGTTTCAGTCTTCGGCCTCCTCTGTTTGGATTGCAAGAAACATACCTTACTAAGAAGCATGCTTCTCAACAATGCTTACATGTCACTGGGGCTGTGGAACACAGTGCCTGATCCCTTGATACTTTCACACAATAGTCAAGATAGGTGTTCTTCAGGCAACATATAGACAGTGAGGGCTCAGGGTTTCTGTGACTCTAGATTCAGATTCAGTGAAAAATACAAGCATGTCACTTAGATGCTTGTAATTTCCTTAGACTTCCTGGAAGAGTCTTAATAACACTATATAGAAATCATTATTTTGATCAAAAACTGTAAAAACACTCTTATTAATTCTGTACAGAAGAATGTCTCATAGAAAATGTCTGAACAAATGCAAAGGGCTGGTATTAAAATTGCTTTCTCACAAAGTGTTAAGAATGCAAAGAAAACGGATGCAGAGTTATATCTCTAACACTCATCCCATCAACATGGTGTTCACAAGATGGATATAAGTTATTGAGGAACCGAGCATCTAGATATTTCCCAGTATAGCAGCATCTATGGACTGACCAGACACAGAAAGATTCCCAAAGTTGCCAGCCCTAAATGAGATTTCCCGAGTTCCTCTCATAACCATATTTTACTGTTTACTACTTTAGACATCAAGAAAGTGCTCTATATATTTGAATTTCAGATCAGCTTTGCCTTATTGTCATATAAGACAGTATTTGCTTGTTTAAACATGTCTAACAGCATTTGAAGCACCTGAGAATATCTGAAACAGTCACTATTAGCTGGCAGAACCCAGTCTCACACAGTTTACAACTCTGAAACAATTCTGAAATAGATAAGAGTACCAAAAACTAGATGAGACATGGCCACACACTTTTTTTAGATGGGACCATAAATACGACAGGAAATTAACCAAGAGATACAAAATAATCATGAGTTTTAAACTATGTTTCTGCTTTGTGCTGCCACAAAGGTCAAAGTACAATTTTCTAGAACTGTTGCTGTCACGGAACTTGATTAAATTTTATAACTTGTCAGCCTTTTACAGCCTTTCATCTCCAGCCTACCAGCATATGATGGGCAAAACTGAAATAATGAGGAAAAAACTGGGTCAGATCATGATACATCACTTAATTCACTGGGAAGGAAAAAAGGCCCTATTAGTTTGAACAGTGAAGGGGAGAATGGGTACTATTCGTATTACTGTAACCAAGAGATACGAACCCTTTCGTAAGAGGTCACACTGACTTCAGTCTGAAGTATTCTTATCCAATTGATGCTTGTGCATGACAAATGAGGGGCTTTGCTTGATTTGTGTTAGGCAGACATTCCCACTATGGTCAAAATGCTTTCTAGGAGAGACGTGACCAATCATACACAAGGACTGAACTAGTAATTTTCTATTAGAAATAGCTCCTCCAGAACATAACTGAGGAGCTTGCATAGCAGCAATAGTCAGCAGTGGTCTCAACGTGTATTTGTGCTTGCTGGAGATAAATGGAGACATCCAGTCTGCCTTACTTGTCAGTCCAGCATAGGTCTCAAGGACTTCTTCCACAAAAAGGCAGAGAGCTCTTGCTCTGACTGATTATACACTCCCATTCTTGGATTTAACAAGAGCTTTAACAATGCTTTTTTTAAAAGAAAAATTAAAACCAAACCCAATGAAAATAAACAGATTAACTGAATGATGGGAAATCTATGCTGGACAACAAGCATCGGTGACCCTTGAATACACCTGGGTAAACTGTGTATCATATACCAGAGATTATGTTACAATGCACTGGACTGCATAATTTCCCCACACAACCAGCTTGGCCTCTTGAGGGCTTTAATAGCTTTACTTTGGCCTGACATTAGTTTTCCTATAACTGGTTTTCTTACCTACTTATTTACTTCTAATGTCTTGACCCTGATTGTTTAATGGAATATACAGCTCTCCACTTCTCATAGTATAAGAAGGAAAATGACTGCTTAAATGCTTGGCCATTTTCTAGCTACCTCTCAGTGCCTAGCTAAAAGATGCCAGCAGGAAACAACATTATCGCATTACATGGCTCAGCAGTTTCCTACTCACCCACATGCGAATCAGCCCCCTTGCCTCACTGCACTGCGTAGTCAGGCCAAAGCAATAGCAACTGCTGCAGCCAAGTGGGTTTCTGGCAGAGAGACCAAATGTACCAGACTTGCACCTGTCACAGTGGACACCTTCCACATTAACCTGGAAAAGAGAGAACAGTTTTGGGTATTTTTTAAAAAAGGCAAGCTTTATTTTGAGGCAGACATAAGAAAATCACACAATAATGATAACAACAGGGTAGAAATAAATAATAATGATGATAACGTGTAGGGAAATATTCAAGGAACTTTCCAGCTTCTTATCATGTGTGTATGCAAACATATACAACTAATGTAATTAATGCATTTGTATTTGTATCCACTGAGTACCTCTGAGCAATGGATGCTGGCTTCACACTGGCAGTTGTAAATACAGAAAAATCAAATGGGACTTTAGGCATGACAAGCCTTTTATTTAATAGGAATTAGCTTTGACAAGTTAGAATGTTTAAGGTGCAGTACTAAATGTTCTTGTTGAGAAATATATTTTAATGGAAATATTACAGAGAAAAGCTTTCACCTCTCTTTGACTGTTTTCCACATCATTGAACAGTATTAACAAGGCTGAAACATTTTACTGTTGGAATGTCAATGCTTTTATTTTCATTTTTTCAATTAATCCAAATAAAAAGCTATAACAGATAGGGCTAGATACACAATAATTTATGCATAGCCTTTAAAATCCATTTTTTACTGAGACCAAGGTATTTTAAAAAAATCTCCACTATGAAAGCACTGGTTGGCTTTTTCTCCCACCTTTTTCACTCTTGTGAGTAATGTGAAGAAACCAATCTAAATAACAAAATCCACTTTCCAAAGCTTATACAGGAAACCAACATGATCCTGAGGATTTACCATTTTTAACCCTCATTTCCACATGTAACTATATCACCAAATGTGCCTACACTGTATTTAGCTTAGACTTCGCTGCTTTTTGTCAGAGCTGACAAAAGGGCTCCTGAGCCTTTGAAAGCTCATTTCTGCTCCATAACAGCAAGTTTAAAATGAAACGATTACTATTTTATCTTCTTCAGCTTCCTCAGTATATAACTTTTTCAATAAAGTTACACAAAAGGTTAACCAACCCTAGATTTAAATTCAACTTTACCTTTAAATTCTGAAAAAATCTGCTGACTTAATTCAGTATTTTCTGTCACAAATTGCAGTTTCTTATAATTAATCATTAGCATTAGTATATTAATATATTAATTTGCACTCTCAGAAACATATAGTAAATGTCAGCCTTAAAAGAAACCACAAAGAAACATTTCTGTTTAAAAATACCATTAACCCCCGTTCTTTCTGCTTAGTGCTTACCAGAGCTACAAGAAAGACATTGACATACTAGATCTAATCAAGAAAAGGGGTACCAAGCTGTTGGTGCACATTATGTTTCAGGAGAGGCTGAAAGAACTGAGATACTTCTATTTTTCCATTTCAGATGATGACATAGGACAAATACCACTGATCGTTAGGCTGAGTTTTACTCAGATGGTCCATACGATCAACTCACTCACTTCCCTTTCCTGATGGTCACACCATAATCAGTGTACCAGTATCTGTGAAAGAGAACATGATGTTTTCTGTCCAAATGCACCATAAAAATTGGAGAATGGGCAAGCAGTTTGTGCAAAGAGGTTGTGAAAATCCCATCCTTGGAAATACTGCCTCATACAAACAAGGTGCTGAACTAGATGACCACCATAGGTCCCCTTCAATCTACTTTGTTCTACAGCTAATAAGTCTATCTTTTAAACTCAGAATGAATAGACGAGTGCCCATTTAAACAAAGAATTACCTAGCAATTTAATAATTTCAATTAATCCTTCCATTTTACTAGCTCTTTGTGTTAATACTGTCCCTGAAAAGGAATGAAACAAAGTCACAGAAGGAATCTCTAGAGGTCACTTTTTAAAATATCCTCCTTGAAGCAGGACTATCCCCAATATTACTTAGGTTATCTATGCCTATTTCTAGCCAGTTCTTGAAAATCTCCATGAATGGAGATGTCACAAACTTTGTCCAGTGTTCCAGTGCTGCATGACTCTCCAAGTGATTTTTTTTCCTAGTGCCCAACCCAAAATTCCCAAGCTGCCATTTGCAGATGTTGTTCTTGTCACATCTTTTGCTACTATCAGAAAAGATGTGACTCTGCCAACTACCTCTGAAGTGGCTATCAGCTACAATTGCATTTTGTCTTAGCCTCTGTTTTGTACAGACTAAAAGAGTCCAGGTTTCTCAGTATATCCTCACAGATCATCTGCTCTGAGTCTCTTTGTAGCTCTTCTCTGGGTTGCCTCCAGTTTCTCAAGAACACTCTTGAATCAAGTCACAGAATCACAGAATCACAGAATAACCAGGTTGGAAGAGACCCACTGGATCGTCAAGTCCAACCATTCCCACCAATCCCTAAATCATGCTCCTAAGTACCTCATCCACCCTAACCTTAAACAACTCCAGGGACGGCGACTCAACCACCTCCCGGGGCAGACTGTTCCAACGCCTAACCACCCTCTCCGTGAAGAACTTTTTCCTAATCTCAAGCCTAAATCTCTCCTGGCGGAGCTTGAGGCCATTCCCTCTCGTCCTGTCCCCTGTCACTTGGGAGAAGAGGCCAGCACCCTCCTCTCCACAACCTCCCTTCAGGTAGTTATAGAGAGTAATAAGGTCTCCCCTCAGCCTCCTCTTCTCCAGGCTAAACAACCTCAGCTCTCTCAGTCGCTCCTCATAAGATTTGTTCTCCAGACCCTTCACCAGCTTCGTTGCTCTTCTCTGGACTCGCTCCAGAGCCACAACATCCCTCTTGTGGTGAGGGGCCCAGAACTGAACACAGTACTCGAGGTGCGGTCTCACCAGTGCTGAGTACAGGGGGAGAATAACCTCCCTGGACCTGCTGGTCACGCCGTTTCTGATACAAGCCAGGATGCCATTGGCCTTCTTGGCCACCTGGGCACACTACTGACTCATGTTCAGTCGGTTGTCAACCAACACCCCCAGGTCCTTCTCCTCCTGGCAGCTTTCCAGCCAGGTTTTTCCTAGTCTGTACCTCTGCTTAGGGTTGTTGTGCCCCAAGTGCAGGACCCGGCATTTGGCCGTGTTAAACCTCATGCCGTTGGTCTCAGCCCAGCAGTCCAGCCTGTTCCTGTCCCTTTGCAGAGCCTCCCGACCCTCCAGCAGATCGACACTTCCACCCAGCTTGGTGTCATCTGCAAACTTGCTAAGGGTGCACTCGATGCCTTTGTCCAGGTCGTTGATAAAGACATTAAACAGGACTGGACCCAGGACTGAGCCCTGGGGAACCCCACTTGTCACTGGCCTCCAGCTGGATTTAACTCCATTTACCATCACCTAAAACTGGAAAGCATTTCCAAGCACTCTTATCAGTGCTGAGCAGAAAGAGATAACAACTTTCCTCTGCTGGTCATACTTTCCATGATGTCCTTGCAGCTGCATTGGCTACTATGATGCAGCATGGATGCAGCCCAGTAAGCAGTTTGCCTTATTTACAATGAGAGCACATAGTTGGCTTATATTACGTTTGCCGCTCCCCAGAGCCCATGTGTGCTTTTCAGTGGTATTACCACTCGGTCTTCTTCCTCCTAAGCCATACTCACCGTTGAGGTTATTCCACTCCATATCATAACCCTTCTATTTTCTCAATCATCAAGCCTTTCAAGGACCCTCTAGACGGTAGTTCTAGTGTTCAGAATGTCAACCTCTACCTCCTCCAAAACAGCAATATTCTCAAATCTGCTGATGGTGAATTCTGTCACCTGTGTCACTGATGAAAGCATTGGCTCAGGGATACTCAGCTTGCTGGCTACAGACTCCATGTCAAAAAAAACAATTACTGCCCTTTAAGCCCAGCAATTCAGCCAATTTTCAAGCCACCTAAGTGTGTTGTTCTTCCAAGAGCAATTCCAAATAAGAATGCAGTAGTTGATGATTCCAGAAGTCTTTAGTGATCCTGAATTGGATGCAGTCTACCCAGAAGAACAGATACTGCTGCAGTGAATTCTACTCATAAATTATTGACTCCCTCTACGTCAATGAACTATAACGAACCAGCACTGTGGCATCCTGTTATTATTGTTTGGTTTTAATTTGCCAACTATCTGAACAAGAATTGTATTGAATGGGGTTGAAGAAATATATGGTGAGAAGAAAACCTAAGAGGATGCTGTCCTGGTAAGTATTAGTGGGTGGAAAAACAACTGAGAAGCATTTAAGTTTTTCTTTATGTTAGACTCCTCCCATAGCAGTTAGAAAATGCACTATCAAAACCATCCATATTTGCTTGCATATATTATTGGAACAGGCAAATACACATGTCAGTGATTTTTGAATAAACTTCTCATCAGCTGTAAGATCTGCTTGCAACCTTCACTGTCCTACCTTGCAGGTGCATTGGCCAGTATGATCAGCACATGAGCACTTCCCCATCTCTTTATCACAGCTCTGTGGATCAGTCCCAGCCTGGAAGCACTGACAAGCAACACATTGTGGATAATTCCAGTACCCCAACCTGCACTCGGTGCATTTTTCCCCAGAGAATTCAGGGCGACAGAAACAACAGCCTGTATTTAAGTCACACTGAGAACTCAGGGCTCCAATGAGGCTGCAGTCACAGGGCTAAAAAGGAGAGAAACAAGGAGAAAATTATAATTGCGCTTTTGAAAAAAAACAAACCCAAACAAATCCACAACAGAAAAGCAACTCCCCTCTTTCAAGTATCTACAAATAAAGTACAGCAGTGAATTTCCATTTTCTGAAATATAAGGCTAGGCATTTACCTTTATTCAACAAGGCTCAAGCAATTGTACTAAGTACAATGTACTTAGTTATACATTGACCACACTGTTTTCTTTTTGAACAGATATTGCTAAGGCAGTGATAAGTTAGGCAGAGATATCAAATAAATCCAAAAGGGTCAAGACACTGGAATACTTTGCAGACAAAATTAACTTTAAAATATAAGTACTCTCTAAAAAGTGCTTTCTATGTAAACCCTTTGTTAAAACTGGAATTGCTATGGGGAAGTGATTGCAGTGGAATCTACTTGGATGTTTATTATTCAGGCATCAGACAGGTAACTATCTTCATTGTATGAGCAGGACTCTCAGATGAAAGTAATTTAAAGAGTAAGGGTTAGAGATTTAGTCATGTGGTGCACTGGGAAGAAAACTTGCTCACAGAATGAGACTTGTGCAGGCAGGTAAGGATAGCAATAGATGATTTGCCAGGGGGTGGTGGTGAGGGGATGCAGGTCTAGATAGTGAGTGCAGAAGTAAGTAGCAGGGAAAGCTGCAGGCTTCCAAAGAACAGAAGAAACTTTCAGAGCTATTACTGTGACTGTACTGCAAAGTTAGCACAGGACATTTGCTGTGATCACTGGCATGACCAGAATTTCATATGGAGAAGTTCAGCTTGCAAAAGCAAATCCAGTGCCAGTACTACAGGTTACTGCAGTAATTGACATGGATACACTTGCTAAAATCAAGGACACAATGCTGAAAAAGAGAGTTGGAAATCACAATTCAGTTTCTAAGCAAGACAGTTTACTACACAAACAGCTACAAAACACTACAAAAACCTTTCTACTGATCTGAAAAGACCATTTATAGAAGTGATTATATACAGGAAAATCCAAATTAAATCTTAACTGAATACCAGAGAAACTATTTAACTACTGGTTAAATGCTAGACTACTACCTAACCTAAGAAATAAAACACCCTGACAGAAAGAACCTTATTCTACAAGATAGGTTTGAAAATAAAGCTTCGAAAGCAAATTGTTCACCGTACACTGAAACAGCTTGCTGTGCAATATCAAAACCTAATTCACAATCAGATGTTATGTTTGTTTCGTGAACAAGCAGTTTTATGCAATACTCCCTATCCCCCTGAGTTATGACAGCTCTGGAAATCTACAAAGAGTGCGAGTAGGAGATTCACATCTCACTTTGCAGAAATTAGCTGTAACATACTGAAAGATATGTGGGCTGATAGATCATTATTAATTTAGATGGTGCCATGGAACTGCCATACTAATGTGCTCACATAAAAGACAATCAGAGAATATACTCCAGAGCTCAAACAGAGGTCTTCAACCTCATTAGGCTAGTTTCAGAAGCCAAGAGTTTAGATCACAGCAGCACAGCAGAGGTTTCACAAGAGGAGTTTTCCATGCATACAAAAAATAAATCATTCTTGATAATTAGTTTGCAGCCCAAGCTACATGACAAATAGCTTTTTAAGAATGAGCTTTAATGGTGCATGACTATGTTCAGACAAGATATAGTTTTTTGCACTAATTGCAGCAGAACTATAAATCCCTCATCATCAATGAGAATAGCAGAGAGGAGAAAGCACTTGTACAACATTCATTGTCCCCAGTTTTTAACCTTAACTGAATTCTCTCTATCTCAAGAGTAGGTCATGAAGAACCAATTTCACGGCCTTTGACATGCTATCATTGTTTTCTTATTTCTTCTCCCTTCTTCCCTGCCCCTCAGTGGTTTTTTTAACCATACCAAACATGGGAACAAGAAGGATTTAAAGGCTAATGAGTAGATTTTTTTCCCCGTTAAGAACCCAGGAAGAAAGTGCATTTTACAGGTACGATGGCAGTTTCTTTTTTATTCTCTTCACTGGCTTTATGCACAAATAAACTTCAAGTACAAATTCTCAGTGGTGTCACAATTAGAGTCAAAGTAAATTTGTTCCACAAAGGCATTGTCTGTTACCTGTAGCTCTACATCTATATAAGTTGTGCAAGAATGTAGTCATCAATCATGTTAAACACAGCTATAAGAAAAGAAACCAGGTTCAAGCAGGACACTCAGTATGAGAGCAGTATGAACAGGGTGTTCAGTGTTACAGGCTGCATAATAGAGACAGAGGATCTGTAGTGTTCAGTAACAGATTGCCAATATTTACACCACAGTCTGACATCAAAACTTGCAAGGCGGATACAAACCATGATTTACAAACCTAAACCCATATTCAGCTATAAATTACTGTATTCATCCCACTGGAAAGACGTAACAAAAGCAAAGAAAATAGAGATTCACTCACCTTGCAGCCACTGACAATATCATGGCCCCAGTAATGTGGTGCACATTTGTCACACATCTCCCCAACAGTATTGGGAGGGCAGATACAGCGGCCACTGATGGGATCACAGTTATTTCCAAAACGTGAACATTCACAGGCTTCATGGGAGGCATAAAAAAAATAAAGCAGAAGAAGAGTTACACCTTTATGTAACACCTGGAGAGCAGACTCTTAAAAGGGTTAGGACCATTCCACCAAAGATTTAACCGTACAGTGAACTCCCAGTTATCTGTGGACAGAGGGGCAGGAAAGGTAGGGTAAACCCAAGGAAATCCAAAGTAGGATCAATGCAACACAAGTTAACTGAAGTTAAAGTGACTGCAATGGGAAGAGAATGGGAAAAATAAAAGCACCAACTGCAGAAGTGCTGAGACTTCTGAGATGCTATACTCGCATCCAGTTTCTGAGCGCATGCTGTCCTGTGTAAGAAGCCACCTGACTGTCTCAGAGCCTTCTAGACAGGGAACCTGCAGTGTATTTAACCTCTTCCACCAGCCTGAGTCAACACCCTGATATTTCTGCTGCTGTAAGCAGATTTTTCTTAAAGAGCAAGAAAGGCATTTCAGTTTCTTTTCCCCATTTAGTCCCTTCTTTCAGATAACATATATTCAGTCTTGGGACAACATCAGTAATATGCCTCTTTACAGGAAACTGGGACTGTTTGCACATTTTATTAAAATAGGCTGGTTTTGGAAATGGTTCAAAAAATGGTCTTTGTTTCTAAGCAAACAACTCGTTGGTGGCAAATGCAGATTTAAGGTATGTAAATAGTTACGTGGCACAAGACACGTAATTGCTCGGAGCAGAAATAGTGCATGATTATTTTTGTACACACTGCCAACATTACCCTTGAGGTCAGAGCCAAAGCATTATAAGCTAACTACGATTCTCTAAGTGATAATCTATTCCTTGGGGTGTTTATAGGGCAGTGTAACATAATGTTCATTGCTGAGGGCCATGTTGAAGTTCATTACCTTTACTGTGTGAAACATTTCAATTCAGAGTAAAAGCAGAAAGTATATAAGATACAACTAATATCTATAGCTCAAATAAGAAGAGACCTTTATTTCTCCCTATCAGTGTTTTCAAAATAAGGTAACTGATGCAAAGTAGAGAGTAAATTTTGTACATAAGTATTTGTTTTGTATTCTACATAAAATCTTTTGACAGAGTGTGGTTTGAAAATGTGTCAGAATACATCTCTCATTGGGAGACTAAGGCTTTCAGATATGACAGCTCTTCCAGTTCCTACACAAAATTAGTTCAAAAGGCACGGAGAGGAAGCAAGTGATACCCCAATATTTCTTGCATTTTTACTTTTATCATTATTAAAAAGGCTGTGGAAAAAAGTACAACACATTTGTTGCAAGCAACAGTGAACTAGAAATCTCTTTTCTATCTCTGCTGCTAGAATGTCAATGCTAACTGATAATGCTTTAGGGGATTTTTTAGACTTTATGTTTTTTTTATTGCACAAGAAAAAAAATCAAATTATATTCCTTTTGGGTAAATGCTAGATAAAAGTGGTCCAATATTTTATTCGATACTTAACTGTCACTATGGAATTCATTTTTGTGCACTTTCTTCCTACCATGATTTGATATACTTTTATTATATTTCTGATTTTCTCTGTGATTCATAATTTAATTCCTTTTTTTTTTCATTTGAAGGAATACATAAAAAGCCTATGAAAAATAAGGGGGGAGAGGGAACCCAGCATTTTGAAAACAGAATTCCTTTCCACCTTCTATATTAACTTTTGAATATTTAAAATATGATTTTTCTGAACATTTTTAGCTCTTGTGACTCTTTAAAATATTTGATGACCATAGGCAGATAATTTTTATTTAAAATACCGTTTGGATCTACATTGCTTTCCCATTTCATCCCTGTTCCTTAAACTCTGCCATTTCAAGTTTGCCAAGAGAGCAGTTAAAATTTTAATTTGAAATCTTGCTAATTGCCCCCTCATTTTCCTTTCCCAATTGTATGAAATTAACAACGTTTTGTAGTATTTTGCAATAGACTTTCAAGCTGTGAAATCTTAGAATAAGAGACCAATTGTTAAGATAAACAATAATATTTCTGCCCTCCCCCCTCCATATATGTGCTAAGAGATCTAGGACAGCAGTTATCTTTTACATTTTATTTCAAGCTCTCTCATCAGTGTGCCTGTGAACCAATCTTTCCCTCTTCCAAGGTGCTAATGTGTTTGCAGTTTTCAAGGTGGTAAACATTTTCTGAGCCCTTCCTTCCCACGTGAGACAATATCATAGAGTAATGTTTTCAAATATGATCTATAAACTTGGCTCAATGTATACCAGCAGTACAGGTGAAATCAAATTTTACTGCACAGACATAGGTCTCAAGGCCTTGATGCTCCTTCCATAAAAAAAAAGTGGGGGACTTAAAAAAGGCAGAAAGCTCGGCTTGCTGCTTCTGCTGCTGTTCTGGATAGGAAAGGAGGAGGAACAGAATACTGGACATGGCGAGTTCTGCTTTTGTAAAGAATATAACTTCTGCCTGAAGAATGATAGCAGCAATACCCTTGACTTTATAGCACTTTGCCATCAGCAAAGAATGCTGTGGAGCCATCACAGTTCTGGTGTCACAGCAGCCAGTTGCACTAGACAACTATTCATGTCTCCCATGATCACACCTAAATGATTCTATGAGACTTTAAAAATACACTTTGATTAGCAAAGATGGATATTTCCCTGTGAAGAGACCAATCGATTGTCTTCTTTTCAATGTGGGAGTCAGTCCTGCTTTGAGGACATGAAGCGCTCATTTCAGTGTCTGACCTAATGTCCAGAAGGACAAACATAAATGTAAAGCAGTGGCTGGATATATTTAAGTCTGATGCTAGGGTTTCTGAATCTGGAAAAGCACACTTCTCATGTGTTTAAAATAACGGACATAATAATAAGAATTTTACCTGAAGATCTTGTTGTACTTAAAGAGTACACAAGTAAGAAAGATTCCAAATATTATTGTACAGTTATTTTTTTTTTAAAAAAAGGATCCACCATGTAAAGACAGTGAAAGATTTGGCTTAAAACTAGAAACAAAGGGGTTTTTTT
The DNA here is from genome assembly GCA_033459285.1 of Clamator glandarius. Lineage (NCBI taxonomy): Eukaryota > Metazoa > Chordata > Aves > Cuculiformes > Cuculidae > Clamator > Clamator glandarius. The sequence continues at coordinate 3,821,701 of JAUNZM010000294.1, forward strand.
TTTCCTTCGTCTTTCTTCCCATCCCTTCATGCTGATGTGATTTGGTAAGCACCTTAATCAGCCTTGTATGATACTGTTACCATAACTAAATTATAGGAATTTCATAGAAAATGTTTTGACAGATAGGACTTGGAGAAAAGGACATTCCTGTTCTTTCTAAATGTAGAAGATTAGCCATAAACTGACCTTAAAATTGCAGTAATTGCTTGGGTCTTTTGTTTTTTTTGCCAGTCACCATCCTTGACAGCTGACCATTTTATAGGGCTGTCTATGAAAATACCTACCTGTCAGGAAAATTTGTTAGGCAATCTAAAATCAGCCAAACTCGAATTTTAGTAATAAATAAATAAACAAGCAAGTAAATAAATCTGTGATTGCCTGCAAAGAATTTACATACGAGTACAGCCTCCTTCTTCAAAGTTGTAAAATCCACGAGCACAACGGTCACACTTCTTTCCTGTCACTCCAGGCTGGCAATAACACTGTCCATCTCCATCGCAGTCAAAGGATTTGGAACCAAAAGAGTTGCAGTTGCAAGGAACACATCCTCTTGAAGACTGTAACCCAAATGTTCCAGGCTGCCACAGAGAAAGGAAGAGCAATTACTACATGAAATCATTGCCAGGAGAACAGAGGGAGAGCTGAGTGTGTGGGTAGATCAGGGTGGTTCTTTCCTTTTCATCACTGAAATACTACTCCTAACAGGTTGAACTGTAGCAGTAAAACCCTGGCACAAAGGAACTAAATACTCTACACTGCTGAAAAAAAATAAGTTTTCAGAATGTTACCTAATTTTATAATGAATATTCTGCAATGTAACACATTTCCTAAGATGTTGTGTTTCCACAAGCAAAATTCTCACAAGAACTGGAATATATGTCAGCACCAGACACATATCCTGTGTCTGGGTTGTAAGATTATGTCAGGCAGAGTTTGTGGCTAAGTGAGTGAATTCAAATTCTTTGTGATGAATGGAGATTGATTCAACTGAAAAGTCTCTGAATAACTAGATTTTTATCTCCATTGACCAGGGGTAACATCTGTATACAGTATCCTGAGGGTATTTCTTTGGAATGATACTTAGGAATATCTTTAGAAGAATACAGATATTTGTGTACAGTACAAGAAAATAATGGGAACTACCTATTTTTTAGATAAAATCTCTGTCTTTAGGTTATGTCTAATACTGATAGAAATAATCAATGAGGCCTGTTTCTCTTCTATTTTCATTCTTTGCTTTCTTTTGCATTGAGTATTTCAAAGTTCCTACAGTACCAGATTAGATGTTCTTGAATACAGGAATAAATTTAACTCCTTAACTCCACTAGTGGAGTGCAAAAAGTATACTTGTAAAGAAGGGAGGACATGCTTATTTGTATACTGTAATGTGGAGTTCTGCATGAAGCTTTTAACAAACATACCACGGCGCCAGCTAACAGTGGGTCCTAGGAGCAAACTGTACTTGATATTCAAATTCTGAACTCAGCCTTGAGCTAGAATGACTTAAAATGAGAGTACCTTTCTATCTTCTTTCAGATAAGATAAGTTACAGAGAATACTGAAATCTGAATTATGTTACTAACTTGGCTTAAAATTGATATCACAACATTTAATAGTAAAAATCTATCAGAGACTTGGCTAGGAAAGCAAAATGTTAAAAATGAGATATTAAAAAGACCACTCTACATAGTGAACATAAATGGAACCAAATGAAAACCATTTACTTTTAGAATGTACTAATGTGTGACCAAGGCATGTGGTGTTAGATTTTTAGCAAGTATACATCAGTACAGATTTTTCAAGTCAGCAGAACTGCACTGACTTGCATTTGGCATGGATTTGTACCACAGTGGAACCGCTAACCTCTTGTGTAGGTGAATTTACAGAGACTTCAACAAGATTCCATGTAAAAGTTCTGAAATCTGATCTCCCTTAGGGAATCTGCTAATAGGCAGCAGAATATTGAACCACACCTATGGTCAGAATTTGGCCTGAAGAATCAGATGAATCTAAGCAAATGCTTGATTATATATATAATGAAGAATTACACTGATTTTCATTTCCAAATTCTATATTGAAATGCTTTGTCAATCATACATTTCTGCACAACAAAACATAGTGTACCAGAGAGAAATACTTAAACTCATAATTAAGTTCCGAGATTTAATTCAATATACAGACTATCTGTAAAAATGTCTTTTCCACAGACAGAAACACACCGAAATGTGAATATGCAAAAATCTCAGGGCAAACATTCAGATTAATGCAGTGAAGCAATAAATGCACAACATGCAGCTCAGTTCTCAACAGAAAGTTTGATAGGATCTAATAAATTCTGTTGTAAAGGTGGAAGCCAGAAAAAGTCTGATACACTAGCACTCCACCCTGCATGAAGGAAGAAAAGATCACCAACATGCTGGGTTGTATTCTTTGATGAGCTATGCACAATCAAAGACATTGTGATCAGTCATGCAAACTTCCAAGATGAACTCCCCTCATGTTAAGCCCTCAGCAAAGCTTGTTTACACACAGAAATTCTAAGAATCACATTTACTGAAGAAGGTATAAGATCCTGGATGACAATGAGGAAATATGATGAATTTTCATTTTCATGAATTTTCAAAGTTTGTTGTTACATGATTTTGTCCCTGTATCAGTGCTTGTTGATTGTTTGTGTGGGCACTGTTACATAATATATGTTAAATGGGTAAAAGCTCATGTTCTCCAATGGAATCTATAGAAGTGAAAATGGCATGGGTCCCAGCATCTGGATGAGGAGGAAAATCACTGCCAGGTATTTTCCAAAATGAATACAGTAAGTGCAGAGGTTTTGAGTTGCAGGTGGAAAAAAAAAAACAACCCCAACCACTGTCCTGTTAGAAGCAGTTGCATGATAATTATTTCATTTCAGGAAAAAAAAGTCACTTTGTTGATATGTGATAATGAATACTTCTGTCATTCTGGATATTACATTCAACTAATGGGCACTTCATAATCACACACTAGAATTTTTAACATCAGTTATTTTTGATATTTCAAGACTCGATATTTACACTTTCACTCTGGGGCTGATCCTTCTCCCAGACTCCTTAAGATTTTGATTCTTGAATTGGTAGAAGGGGAAGTCATATCTTGTTGAAGGCCACAAAAACTCACCGATATATGAACATCACCCATACATCTCATGCATGCTGCTTCTGGACTTATTCTGCCACTTGACTTCTGGCCTACGTTGTCATTCTCATAGTATGAGAAGCCCTAGAATTGGGGAAGTATCCTAAAGGGCTGCCTGTCTTCTGAGCCTGTGCATTTCTTGATGATTTCATATATTGCAGCACATGTATTATAAATAAAAATAACAAAAATAATAGTCTGTGGGAGCTCCAAACACAAGCAAATATGAGGTTTCAGAGCATGCAATGCACACAGTTTCTGTTTACCAGAGTAGCAGGCCGGTAAGCACCCCGTGGGCACCCACTGGCACTGCTGATGCCCCATCTCCGAGGAGAAACTCGGATCTGCTGACTGCTTCGTGCATGTTCTTTCAGTTTAGGCACGTGGCTGCTGATTTCACAGCGTCTGCCCATGAATCCTGATTTGCAGATACATCTTCCTGACATATCACATTGCAGTGACACGGATCCTAAAGCACTGCAGCCACACGGTACACAAAACAGCTTTTCAGGGGCCCAGAAGTAGCTGGGCTTTAAGAATGAAGAGTAAACACTGTTAGAAAGTGAAGATTATAAAACTACAGCAAATAAAATTGTACATGAATAAAGATAGTAAGCACAGTAGTAAACAAAGATCAATTCCAACCAATATTGTATCAACAAGCTTGACATATTTTCTGTGTATATTACGGAATCTGCAAATTCCATTGATGCCAACAATTTTTCTTTGAATCGACTCTTTAAATACTGCTGAAATGAGAGTGTGAACAAACCTCTTCAGAAATTACACAGTCTATGCAGAGTGAAAACAATCTCTGTGATTTTAATTGCACACACACACAGAGGTGTTCTGAGGACACAAGCCTAACCCACAAGTCTTCATGCTGAGCTAGATAAATGTGTAGCCAGTTGTAACATATTCCTTAGCAGCCTAAAGAAAACTCTGTGGAACGCTCATGAAACACTCTTCTTTTTTTTGCAGTGATTTACATGACAGCAAAGCAATGTCAAAGCAAAAGATACTTTCACCAAAAAAAGAATACATTATTTGGACAATATAAGAAAATCCCCTAGGAAAAAACATAGACGTAGAACATTCACAGCAGTAGTAAATTGGTATCCTGGTTTCTTTTTGAAAACCAGATGCTATCAGATATTTTGCAACTCTTTTCATAAAGCCATTTTCCCCCAGAGCTATGATACTTTTAACTAGTTTATTTATAATGAGCATTCAGAATATAAAGTGTACGTACCACATATAGTTTACTTACACGTACAGTGAGACTTAAAATATATTTGCATGCATCGTTCTGCATATTGTTCTAGAAAAACCTTTGGAAAACTTCTAAAACCCAGCCATTTTAACTCTCTGTATAAAAGAACAACTCAGACAACTTCTTTAAGTGAAAAATGAGCAAAAAAAAAAAAAAAAAAACTGTCCAAACTCTAACTGTATTTAGTATGAGAAATAGGAAAGAAAAGTGAAAGAAAACACCTTCTCTTGTCACTCACCTGGCAGGCATCACATCGGCGCCCCATCACATTGGCTTTACACTGGCATTGGCCTGTCCTAGAGTCACAGATCTCTGAGAAGGAGCCATTAATGTGACAGTGACAGGCTGCAGAGGAAGAAGACGGCATTGTCAATATGTTGCCTAAAACACATAGGCTTGCTGAAGCTAACTTTAACAGCCAAAAGTTTACAGCGCAGCTTTTGCCACCCTGAGAAACTCAGGGAAGCAGGTCTGAGTAAAGCAGGAAGGTATTGCTCCCATACAGTGACAACACACATTAACTGACCCACATTAATGTGGAATTTTGGTCCAAATTATTACGGTGAGAAATTGTGCCTCAACTTCATAAACAACTTGTTTTATATGCTCCTTTTAGATTAAAACAAGATTTTTAGTGGGGATTACTGAGTATGTAATGATGGAGACGCAAGGTTTTAATGCAGCAACTTTGCCCTTACATTTTAATTAATTCCTAATTTCCACACAAGGGGCGGGGGGAATGGGAGGTAAGGCGCTCTACGTCTCAGAAAGCTGCTCCCTCAGAACAGCCTGGCCACTGCACCAGATGGGATTTAGCTATAGCAGGTGGGAATGCTAATGCTCTCCACACTGGTCCTTCTGCTCTAGACTGAAGCCTGTGTTGACAGAGTAGACAGCATATTTTGGCAGGCTGAGGACCCAGAACAAGGCTACCTCCAGAGGCCTCACTATGGGACACTAACCTCCTCAACCCCTAAAGAGTGACTCCTCACTGAGAGCACCCTGGAATACAGCTGAAGAAAAGACCAAAGATTATCTGCTCCAGAATCACAGTTTGCAGAGGAAATATAACTCAACTGACCAGTCTAAATCATCTCAAGGCTCTCTTAAGGATTTAAAATTGCATTTTCTTGAGGAAAAATAACAATGCTTTTAGCTTCTAATTCTCTTGGTCTGGAAGAGAAATTTTTGGGAAGCTTTCTATCACCTGTTATGTTTGTTTCACCACAATTCTTTTGGCTTGCAGAGATTAGGGAAAAAAATCTTGAAGGATGTGATCAGGTGTCACAGAGACTATGACCATGCAGTTACCAATTCTATCAGCATGAGCTGGGTCCTGCACATATTTTTTTTTTTTTTTTCCCCACAGAGGGGAATGAATCCACATCTCTATACTGATTATCAATATACTCTGTTAACCAGGGCTCCAATCCACATTTTGCCTGCCTGTAGTGCCCTGACTGCATGTGTTAGTCTTTTTCTCAATGTGACAGCTTCATTTTAAGAAACACTTCAGAGTCCCAACATTGGTCACATACTTGCATGTTGCAAGGTGCCATTTGAGATGAAGCAGTTATTTTTTTTCTATATATAAACTATTACAACAGGAGCTTCCTTGTTACTTTATTGGATTTGCTGCATCGTAAATAGAACAGATTATTTTCTGTTCTTCTAACCACTTTTGAGATATTGTGGAAAAGTCGCTTCTTTTAAATGAAAGTGACCTCATGGCTCGCCAGTTTATTCATGACCTTATTTCTCAAATGGTTAGATAAATGTCTCATACCCTGGAATAAGTAACAAAATAAGTTGAGTGTTCTTATCAGTTTGGTAATGCCTTCAGAGGTTTTGATCTCTTTCTGTGTTGTGACATATTTAAAAAGTACTTTTGACTTTTGTGACATATTTTAAAAATACTTTTGTTATAATTAAAATTACTACTCTTTTCCTATTACTCTCATTTTTCAACACTAAAATCATAATTTACCTATTTCATCCTGTATACAGTCCTCCTACCATAACATTTATGTTTTAAAACTGCAGACACTTCAAACTGTATGAGTGATGAGTATCATATATACACATTTCAAGCATCCTTCTAATTAAAAGGATCAGCAGTTAAAAACGATGTGTAAGCCCAAACTCACTAATCCCAGTTATTAATGAAAATTAACACTACTTCACCACCCTTTTTATACATACCTCAAAAAGCCTTTCTTATTTGAATTGTTTTGCTTATCAGGCATATGACATCATGAGATTAAAAACCAAAATTTACACTGATTTTATAAACAGAACAGTTTGTCCTATTTATATTATGTATCACCACAAATGGCATACCATGTATTCTTAGCCACGGATGACCAAGTGCAGTACAGTAGTAAGGCAGAATTTGGAAGTCAAGACTTTGATTATTTTTCTTGGCTCTGTCATTGCATACATACATGTGGAGTGGAGTGAGAGTCCGGTACGGGGCGGTGTTTGTTGAGATGCAACACATACAGAAGAAACATACAGTCAAGGCTATTCATCTAAGCTGTTACTCAGTCTGATAAATTGCATTTATCTCACCTAATGCCTTACCATTCATTTACCTCTACTGGGAAAATTAGTTATTGTCCAAACCTCCAAACACTTGCTATAATACCATACAGCCTGTCAGAGAAATCTGTCTTACTTTCCCTCAAAATTACACTGGTCAAGATCCTTCTCATTCTTCCTTGCTTTGTATAAATATTTATGAGAGAGTATTTATAATCAACCTACACGCTTATTTGCCTCCAACAGTAGTATCTATGCACTGGCACGTAGGCAAACTTGAACATTTACTTTAATTCATCTCATGTCACTTAGTTCTACTACCATTAGCACACCTCCAGGTATTTGTTTCAGTACACTGTGCTGTTTCAAACCAAAAAACAACCTACTAGATTCAAATCAAATAAGCCAAGAACATTGGCTCAGTCTTCTTAGATTTATTATTTTGTACAGATACACCGAGAAATTTAGAGACACTACAGTGATATAAAGCTGTACTGTCATTTGAAATGGTTAATGCTGATGAAAACAGTACTGTACCAAGAAAGAACAAGAAACATTTCAAACAAAATCCATGCTTTGCAATACTCTTGGATTTGGCTTTTTAATAAGGAACAAAATTGAAAACAACAAAGTAAAGGCACAGTCCCTCTGATATTGTAGCTGCAGGGCAAACTTCATGGAAGTCTGCAAAGGAAATAAAAAAATCATATGCAAAAAAAGAAAACCCACATGAAAGACAGAGAGTAGATGAATACAAAGTAACTGTGAGCACAAGGCTATGAATACATTAGGGGGCTCTCCTTGTCAGAGATACTAACTACAAAAGCAAAACCTGCAATTCTACATTAAATATGTATTAATTTTTAATACTTTCTTTTAATTGTATGTTTTCTGAACTTTCCTCACATTACATTTCCTTCTCATACAGCTGCCACTACCGTAGAAATGCTCAAAGCAACAGTCCTCTCAGTGCCTCAGGAATGGTGACAAACTACTGGAAACTAAGATTTTTGAAATACACTTCTTTTTAAATCACATTATGCACTTAACACTAACTTTGTAATTCATCAAGAACTGTTAACTCATGCAGAGAATGTATTTGATTTTCCAGTGACTCAAGACTTCTGTCCTTGCAACACATACTGAAGAAGCAGACCCATAGAAGTAAGACAATGGCCCAGCTCTTTACACTTGCATAATTTTATCCTGATATAACACCTTTGTACTCACTGGAGTTGCTCTGAGTTTATTCCAACAAAAGAAATTGATTAAATCATTGTGACTATGAAATAAAATACACTGCTTTTCCAGGACAGTTTATATTCCACACTGCAGAATGGAGTGGAATGGGTATGTGAAGAATGTTTTTAAGTTAAAAGCACTTGTTCACTTGTATTGTGCCAGCAATGGCTCAGGGAGAGCCACTAGCTCCTACAGAAGCAAAAGCTCTTGTTCTCACCAAATCTTCCATCTACTCTCAATAATTTCTTGCATTCACTATGAGGAAGTATGTACTGGGGCTCATACTTAAATATGCCAACACTCAGTTGAGAGGTGGTAGCTTGCTGCAGTGACAGGGCAGAGCACCTTAGAGCTTTTACACTCTGCTTTGCAGGAGGCAGGAGAATCTTGCCATATAAGATGTAGCTGCTCCCAGCTCTCACTGAGGTCATGCAGGTAGGAAGAAGGTCACAAGTGCTGCCAAAGTCATAACCTACAGTCACTGAAAAATCATTCCCTTCTTGCAGCACTAGTCTTACTTGTTAATGAGATTTCCCTGGATGGCTTATAGCCCTTTTAGTGAATAATTTTCATTCACTTCTATTTATTTTTGTAGATCTGACACTTAGTATAACTTTTTGCATCCATGCAGTGCTCCACACTCCCAGGCTCTTTTCCATGTCCACTTCATTACTGTTTAAACTACAGCAGGAAGTTTTTTAATTGGTTCTTCTTTCTCTTTACTTTAAAGACTCCATTTCAAGATGTAGATGCAAGTTATTGTTATTATATGTTTTAATAACAATAGCTACTGTTATTAAAAGCGTAAGTATACCGGATCATTCTGCTCACACAAACAGAGGAACAGTCTGTCACTCAGGAACACAGATACAGGACAGATCAATACTGTCAGGAGCAGTAGAAGTTCATGACTTACGTTGACAGTTCCTTGCAACAAGAGCATCGCCAAAATATCCATCAGCACACCTCTCACAATATTGGCCTGTTGTACCTGGCTTACATTTCAGGCAAGCACCAGACAAGCTGTCACAGCTGCCAGGAATGGAGAAGTCAAGGTTGTCATTACACTGGCAGGGCCGGCACGATCCCCCTGGTATTAAAGGCTGTCCAAAATAGCCTTCTGCACACCTAAGGTAAAAGACATCACCAGTTAGTAGTGTTCAATAATCCTCTTAACAGAAATATTTAATTTTCTTGCCTCATTAATCACCAGGAATTATTTGATCTTCTTTCAAATATTTAAGTGTCTTTTTTTCTCCCTCCTTCCTCATCCTTTTTAACAACATTGTAGATACAGTACCAGCTGAAATCCTGCCAGTTCTGCTAGTAATTAGATTTCAGTGGGAGAGAAGTCTTGTCACTGGCACTGAAGACGAGACAAAGCATAATAAGAAGTCTGTCTATTGGCACACTAGAGGAATTCAGGTCCATGTTAGATAGGCTTTGTATTTCAGCACATCATGTCTAGATATTCTGTACTCATTTATCAGCAAGTTTGAAGATTTTTCCCTCTACCTTAAAAATATCTTCAGTTTAGAAAAGCAGGTTTAGAAAGTGATACAGACATAAATTTGTTTACTTAACAAGATTTTCCCTTGATTTAGCCTTTCCCTTATTTACTGCACGCTCAGATTGCTTTAATAAATGATTACTCACCTCTGCATACAAGCAGGGAACAAAAAGATTGTTCATTATCACAGGAACTGTGCTGGCATGTACTATATCTTTCATATTATAAAAGGAATGTTTAAAAATACCACCAGATTTTCTACCTTGTCCACCAGCAATTTCCTGTGAGTACGATGTAAAACAGGTTAGTGTACTGACTGAACGTCAGTATGTAATTTTAGCAAATTTCCACTTGTCTTACAGTCTATTTTCTATTTATGTCCTGGTCTGCTTTCCCCTTCTATTACATTTGCTCACACTTCACAGCAAGAGCAACCTGTAGACAGTGAAGAAAAAGAAGAAAAATTGCCCAGGTCCGGCTAATGAAGCTATTCGTGTGTATCTCAGATGAATTCCAATTAGTGTAAAGAAAACAGAAAGTACATAAAATACATCACATAAATTAATGTTTCTTACTATTTTAAAGCCATTTTGAAAGCAGTTCTAGTGGTTGAGCAAAGATTTTGGGTATTATCCCAATACAGGAAAGCAGAGCACCACTATGCTTTCGCTTTTGTCCCTTTATGCTCACAAAGTTAATCTCTTCCATTGCATCCACAATATCTCATGAAGCTTTCAAGTGGATCCTAAACTAAGCAGTCTAATTTTTATTAAGTATTATTCCATATCATTAGCAAAGATTATAAGAATGGAAATGGATAACTGAGACTAAGGAGAAAATTAGAGTTGTATCTAATTGATTTTTGTAGTAAGATATTGCACGAAGTAGTATTTTTTTCCATTCTCTAAAAATACCCACAATGCAAAACCATAGATGAATAACATGTATAAATAGTCCAGTGGTTTGGGTGCATTTAAGCACTCAAGAACATGACTACAAATTCCATGATCTAGCCCACCATGCTTTACTGCTTTAGCATTGCCTTTTCTCATAATTACCTCCTCATTGCAATAATACACCAAAATCCTGTGATTATATTAATTCAGGCATTTTATTTTCAGAACCTGTCACTGATGTAGCCATATATTGTATGGTCTTGTATTCCCTGCAAATAAATGGATATTTTTCCCTTGAATAGGACATGTCTTAGCAAGGCCAAAAAATTATTTTTAGCTTACTTTCGCAGAACAGATAAATTTTCTTTTTAGTGATGGTATCTCAGTTACAAATGCCAAGAATGTCTCTCAATACATGTAATAATTAACAGTGATGTTTTATCAAAGCCAAAGAATGATTGGATAATTTATGTAGTTATTTTGTTTTACTTAAAATGGACGATGTGCAAAGTTCACCTATGATTTGACGAGATCTTTCTCACTTATTACTGGCATATTTGTCATAAATCAATCTTTTGGTACTACTAATCTGTTTGACTTGACCTAATGTGTATTCACTTTCTTCTTTCACTTTTATTGATGGTTAGTTCTGTATCTACAGCACTCACAGAAACCTACCAAGCAGTTCACAAAAAAAAATTACTCCAGGGATTTGTGAGAAATGCACTGCTAATCATTTCCTTCTATTAATAGCTGAAGACCTTGATAACTCTTTATGTTCTCATCAGATTAGATTTTGCTAACTAAAATTAGCAAAATTCACTATAATCACATAGCTACGTCCTACTTATGCATGTACATAATTTTGACTTCAGACTCAAGATCATCCTGAAAGGAGGGGCAAACCAGTTAAGCGTAAAATAAAACTGTGTTGCATATACCTATCTGTAAATTCTTCCACTTTTTTTCCCACTTCTCCTGAATTTGCAGGGGAAGATTAAAAAATCCATTTTCATTAACTCTATCTTTATTCCCTTAAGAACATTTCTACTTCAGCAACTCTTCTGAGATTCAAAGCACTACATGTTTGGCAAGGCTTATATTAAAAAAACCCACAAAAATCAATCAAAAAAAACCCAAAAAAACCTCAATCAAGAGCCCACCAATGATTGTGACATAGGAAATGTTGTTTATGTATTAGACAAAAGATCTATCTGAATAAATAATTGCTAAGTACGACAGAACACCTCTAAGATGAAAAAATAAACAAAAATAGGAGTAAAAGGAGAAAAGAAAGATTGTTTCCATGTTTTCTTTTCTTTCTCTGTGCTCACCTTTACCCTTAAATGCAGGCATGTCGGTGACTGACACTGTTTTTATTTGGCATAACTGGTGCCAAATACAGGGCTACTAAACAAATAGACGTATACGTACGGGTACTGGGTCTGGCTGGGATGGCATTGGTTTTCTCCATAGCAGTCTGTATGGTGATGTGTATATATTCACATGCACAGAAACACAGGCTTATTTTAAATAGTTCTTTATATTCACTGGAAAAAACCAAACCTCTTGAGACAGAGTTAATTTAGGCTGCAAATCCAAACACTTTAAAATCTAGAAATAATATTTTTACAGTTGCTTTGAAACTTATTTGCATTCAACCTGTGTACAAAATCAGGCAAAAGCCCTGTGAAGAAATGGCTTGTGAATCCACAGTTAAAAATCTCAGGTGCAGAACACATGTTATTGCTGTGTGACTAACTATAAATCTTGCATTTTCCAACATCAGAGTGCCTGCCTTCGTAAGCCACAAACAATCCTGCATAATAATATATTTGTTGTATCAAACCTCCTGAATGTTTGGCGTTTTCCCATCAGCACTGCAATACAGACTTGTATCTGGCACTAGTGGAAAAATTACATTATCTAGAAGGAGCAGCAGGTTGAAGCCCAGGGACTCAAAAGGAACTGTGTCTGGTGGCACTCTGCTAGACCTGAAGAATATGGGGGAAGGAAGGACATAACTCAACTCATCCTTCTCATCCCAACTAATTTACACTGACCTCTCATCTCGCCTTCTAGGAAAAAAACATATTTAGAAATGAAGGAATGCTACAGGAGAAGCTAGACTCTCATCCATTTTGTTTCTTCCCCTTAAAACTCTGTGCTGTTGTCTGTTTCAAGCCTGTGTAGATGGAAAATGCATATCACCCTGTAAATGTGCTGGGAACAAGGGGTAGGTTTTTTTACATTCTCATACACCTCTGTGGAGTTAGGAGAGTGTTTGTCCTGCCTCATACCCCTTGGGAAAGCGAGCAGTGAGCAAAGGAAGAATGTAAGTCTAATTCCTCATGGAAAAGGATTAAATGGGGAATATGGACTTTCTCTACAATTATAGGTACATGATACCTCCCAGCACAGTTTGGGAGTTTGTAATTGTTTGGATGTTGTCAGGAGTCAGACCCCTCATAACACTAAGCAATTTTGGCGACATTTTCCTGAAGAGTTCAAGTGAGAGAAATAGCAATTTTTTTTTGACACTTTACAATTCAGATGTGTGTGGGTATGTATAAAGATCTTATCTCCCTAGAGGGCAGAGGATGATCTTGGGAGGCCAAATAAGTTCAGTTCTACATATGCTCACTTCATGATACTCTGTATATATAATTTAGAACTGTTCAGTTAATGAATCATATGGCTCAGATTACTTGTCACTTCGCAGTTACTAAAATGAGAGAGAATTTCATGTAAACTCTCTTAGCAATTATACAACCACTGTTAGTAGCAAAAGGCAACATACTTTCTCCTGTTCACTGGAGCTGCAGGCATTTCCAAGCAACCTGTTATGATTAAAAGCAAATAGTTCTATGAGCACTGGAATTAATGGACTAATTTCCAGTGGATTTATATATCTCATGGTTACAAGGCTTAGGGCTGAGTATTTGCTGCAGGATGTTGCTATTCAGCAGAGAGTAATCCCTCGGGCTACAGCAGCACATTTCCCTTGCCCTGTGAAAGTTTTCTTATGGTCAGAACATTTAATAATCTCTCTCGTTCTCTCTCTCTCATGTATTCTCTCCTGTTTAATTAGGTGTGAGTTCACACAGTATTCTCCGCCTTAGCTATGACGTGTCACGATTTATTAACCTCTATTCAGCCCCTTCTTTTCACAAAACCTTCAGGAACAATTATTATCTCCGAGACCTCCTACCCTTCTGTCAAATTTGGTTGAAATTGACCTAGAAGTTCAAATGTCTTTGCAGGCAGCAAGACAGATAGGCATAAAAAGTTCTCACTAAACTGAATTCCTCAGAAAATTAGGCTAAATTCCAAGCTTACCACTTATTCAGATTCTGTCCTACTGCATCTACAGCCTGTGCTCCAATCAGAAAATGCACTTGTTTCTAATGGAAGCTGTCAATGACCCTGCATTGACAAACTGCCACCAAAGTGCTCTGGATGTGATTTATTCCTGCTGTCATTAACTTTGCAGCCCACTAGCTGAAAGAAGGTGATGACTTCCAAGACAGACAGGCAGAAATAGCACGCAGCAGGAGCAGACTCAGTGATGATGGGTGGAAACAGGTGACAGCCTGCACTCACACTTTAGGACAGATATAGCACAATTGAGGATTTAAAAGGAAGTAGCTGTAAATGTAAATTGGAAAGACAGGAGTAGAGAGTGATTCACAGCATACAGTCAGGCTACTGTTTTTCTGATTGGCTCTTCCTTTTGGTTCATTCCTACTTTTCCTCATCCCAGCCTGAATACTGTAAGCATTCATTCAGAGGCCTTACCTTTTTTGGGGTGTCTATGTTGGAAAATGATGCAGGCAGCTCATGGAAGTGCCAAATGGCAAAAGCCTACTAAGAAACAGAAGGGGCATGTTTTCATGCCTCATAATTGTCTAGCCAAGTGCTGGGTGTTTGGCTGCCCCAAGCTTTCTTAAGAAAGGTACCACTTGCAGGGTCACATGGGACTGGGATCATGGAGCCAAAGCCAATGTTGATTCATCACAACCTCCAACAACTAGCAGACATCTCCTGGCACACTAACTGCCCTTGAAATCTGTTCCATCCATGTGAAATCCCAAGGGACAAAAAGTTGTGCTGACACTGATGATATTCCTTGTCTATGTGGTCTCATCTCCTGTAGAAGGGGGTTGCCAGGAGCTTAGCACCAGCACTCACGCTAGCCTTCTGTTTCATTTAAATACTCCATGTGATCCTTCCCAAATAACAGGATATAAGAAAGGGAGACAACTTCCTCTCTCAGTACTAACATATCACTCAGACCTGTCATAGTCAAAGACACACTAGACATACACTTATAATTTTTCTCTTGTATAGGTAGTAATGAAGTGTAGAAAACATATTTTGAGCTTTTCCACATGCATGACGAAGAGGTACTATCTTTTTGTCACTAAAACTTAGCTTAATCTATTTGCTAAAGAAAGACTACAAGTAGAAAATAGAAGCAATGAAAATGGAAAATATTATTTTAAAAATAACTAAAATCATCAAATAACTAATTAAAAGAATGTAGTTTCACTGCATATTAACTTTTCAAAAAGAACACCAGTAATTTATTGAATACTTGATTCACCATGCTTTAAATATTCAAATGACAGAAGAAACAAAGCAGTTATAAAAAAATCTCAGAAGAGTGACAGAAAAGTTAGGAAAATAATTTTTTAAAAAAATAAACCTCTTACTTCTGAGTGAATGCTTCTTGGAAGTTTTGCACTTTACCAAGAAGTAATAAAGCAAGCACTAGAAATATGCAAATGTATGGACACGATGTCAGAGGAAGATGCACAGCAATTTCTTCAGTGAGTTTCAGAGCACAGAAATGGAGACAAGAAGGGGAAGCAAGAAAAAAGTAGCACAGTTCTATGTGATCAATACTTTTGTTTCAGTTCTCTTGCAGTTAAAAGCATGGAGCTTGCTTACCTTTCACAGCGTGGTCCCACGTACCCAGCAGGGCAATCATCACATATTAATCCATGACTTCGGTCAAAATGGCATATCGGGCTAAAACTGTGTTGTTGATATTGGGTAAGAAGAGGGACAAGGAAGAAACACAAAAAAAAGATTGTTAGCAGCATAGCTTTCTTCCCAACTTCAGAGATCATTCATTTGCAAAACAGCACCCAGGAAAAGTGATTCTGGTCTAGGACATGGGGCTTAAGTTTGGCTGCAACAAATTGAATTTGGAATGACTCTGCTATTTCTGTGACACTGAATATAGAGTAACGGATGGCAGCATCCCAATAGCCTGTTATTACGGGACTTGAGCCTGCCACTGAGTGGTCTGGATACCATTAAAAAGGCAGGAATGTACAGCTGTTTGTTTGTGCCCCCCAAGGGCCTGGCAAAACATCTATGCCATAATGTGGCCCTTACATAAATTCTCCTGAAGGACAACTGATTTGAAAGCTCAGTTAACTTTGTGTATAACCGGCTGTGAATAAACCCAGTGAACAAGAAAGGGGAGGAGCACAAAGTGAAAAATCTGGTGCAGCTTCTCAGAGAAAGTTTTTGAGTAAATCATGTGCCAATGACCTCAAGCAAAAGGCCAAACCGGCACACTGAAGTTTAAGAATAGCCTGCAGAGTAGAAAGCTCTACCTCTTTGCTATGTTCTACTTATTTTTAGCTGTGTTTTTTTTAATAAATAGGGATATCATAGGCATTTGTAAGCTCCACCTCTCATTGTCTGTTTTGTAACTCTGAACTGTGCTCCTTCACTTTTTAGCATTTTGCTTTCCATAATCTTTCTCCCTCCCTTAACAGGCGTTCGTAAGGAAGCCTCCTGACACAATAAAAGACACTGCAAAGAACAGGCAACCTGCTCTTGTGTTATTCTGGAACAATTTTTAGAGATAGAAACATATAGCACCTTTACAGGGCCTCAACTAAGTATAGAAAAATAGAAAAAGGAAAAAAAACAAATAGGAAAGATTGAGAGCAGATGCATAATGGAGTCACTATTCCCAACAGAAAACCAAAAAACCTTATTTTTTGTAACCTAGGAAAACAGAAGTTGAGAAGGAATATAATTGCTCTAGCAACCACATCAGAAAGAACATATATTCAAGGTATGCTACAATAATAACAAAAAGATATAATCTAATCTCCAGTAAATTAAAGCAAAATATATGATGCAAGTTTCTGGAAAATAATAAGCACAGGGAAGACAGAAAAGCTTAATTAGGATCATGCAACCTGATAATCTGCAAGTGACTGAACCCTACTTCTCAGGAGTCATCCATCCTATGATCTGACCTCAGTTACTCTTTATTCTGTTTCTGTTATAGATTAGTTCCATTTATAAATACCTTGTCATAGGCTAAGTTATCCTACAGATATAGAAGAGATCTCTAAGATAAATGTAGGAACATCAGGTCCAGTAAACACAGACAGGTATTGTGATTTTCCTCTTTTCTATAAGGATTATGTTTGTGTTATTTTGCAATGCCATTCAATTAAGAAGAGAGTCATGAATGCATGAGGAGACAACTGAAGAAATAATAACTGTTCATTCTATTTTTAAATAGCAATGAAAGCAATTTTCAACAGAGGCATACATTATCATTGAATTTAATCAGCAGAACCTGACATTTCTAATAAGATCCTGTTTGTCAGTTCCAACCTCATTCTTTCTAAGAGCTACTTGGGAAACTTTGTGGAGATGCTATCACAGTAAATTACAGTGTTGCACAAGACTGCCTGTACCACAGCTCTGTGAAAAGCTCTGAATTAAACTGAATAAATTTTAAAGATAATAACAATTAAATACCTATTATTACTAAGCAATAATAAATGGCAGAATTTCCATGCTTTAAGGGTTATGCTCAGACCTAGCATTCTTTGATTCTTTCTTTGACTTAATAATCAGTCCAGATGTCAATGTTAAACATTAATATATTGAGAAATTCCCACTGGCATGCTATAAAGAAAATATGTGATAGGAGGAGAAAAGAAGAGTTTATCTTCCTAATTATTTAGAATCTCCTTACTCAATAGTGATAAATACTAATGAACAGTGTACACTGATGTGTCAAATCAAGCTTGAAAAAATGTTACTCCCTCTGGATTTCTCATCACTCTTTTCAGTTTTTACATACAGAAACAAGATTAATACCACTCAGGACATGGAACAAGTATGAATACACAGTATGCATATATATGTGATATATTGGGAGACAGACCTTCCTAAAGTCTTACAAGTGTGTTATAGAAAACATCTCCTGGGAACAGGTTTGTGATTTCATTCAAATCTCCAATAAAAATTAACATTCTTAGATCAACCAGAATTCCTCGTTCACATCATATAAATTTAGTCGCAAACTTTTCATTACCTATATTAAATTTACCACCACTCCAAGAGAAAATTAGTAATTATCCTAGACATTTACATTTGGTACAAAGAATTACATAGTTGTATTTCTGAGAACTTCTGTAGAAAAGAATCTGTTTATTTGAAACTCCTTAAAGATGAAGAAAGTTAGAATAGTTTGTAAGAGTATTAAGAAGAGATATGACAAAGTCATCAAAAGTCAAGCGTGCATTACACATGCCATTTATAATTCAAGTACTTATTTAATTTGCATCATACAAATATGGAGATAAATGCAAAAAGAGAAACATGAAGACCACGATACAGAAAACAAGCTTAGATAAATCCATTTTAGTTTCCTGATTTGGCCAAGTGTTCTTTTATGACATATGGTAAGTAACTCATCACTGTTGTGCTTCAGAAGCAGTTTTATGATTGGCTTCAGTGATTGCATATAGAAACTGATGCCATTAGGAAACAGGAGAGGGAATGAGCAGCAATTAAATCAGCTTAAATTAACTACAGAACAACACCAGCGTCATCACATTTCTAAAATGGGTACAACAGTTCTCCCTCACCTTTTGTGGCAAAGTAGAAGACTGAGAATACTGATGGTAACCATTATAAATATCATAAAGAAATAAGACACTGCTCTAAAAAATAAAACTAGTTACTTAATAGAAACATACCTTAGAGCTCACTATATGAAAAACATTCTCTGTATACCGGGAACTTAGTGTTAAACTTAGGGACCTGCAGATGTCCTGTCATGCCATGCTAGGAACTTAGTACTACAGGAATTAAAATCTATGGGTAGCTATTGATAATCATTTAGTTTATAAATTGGTCACTTGCTAGGTTGTTCAGAAATAACGTGACATATTCTGCATCTGTACAGTGACATGAACTTGGCAGAAATTCTTTATTTTTCATATGAAGGAATCTGAGTCGTTTACATATGTTATCCCCAGCACACTAAACTCAGTGTAAAAACAAACAAAAACGTATTTTAACAGCCTTCAAGTAACACAGTAAAACTTTAACAATTCATTTTTTCCTCATAAACAAATTGAATAATTGGTCTAGAAATATAAAGTCAAAAAAGCTTGAACCTTATAATAAGTTCTAAAAAGCCTGAGGATGTTGTTCACAGTACTGCTTGTCTACTTTAGAAATAGGAAGCTCTTGCACAGTTCTAATATGGGGCTGAACAGTTTCACAGTTCAAGGACATTTATATTCTGTGCTTGTTTTATAACTATATTTTTCAAGAAAACAAAACGTTAAAAAGGAGACACTTGTTTGATTTCTAAATAAGAAAGTAAAGCAGCCAGAACTCTGATGAACACGTAATACAAGTCTCCAGCATTTTGCAAAAAAAAACCCAAACCTATATTCAATCTAATTGACTTGATGTTGTACATGTGCACAAGATACAGATGTGATAGCATTCTTCCTGTTTTATTGGCACAGTGTTCTCAAACAAAAGAATTAATTAACTATGCAAGGAAATTCTATGTATATGAAAGCAACGAGGATGTCAGAGGTATCATTCCTGAGCAGTAGACGTAATAAATCCATGTATATCTAATAAAACCAACTGAAGAACTGTGATAACAGAAAGGCAGACTCCCACGCTGGAAATTTCTGCTTATAGTGGTTAGATTATTCCTGCCTTGATCACTGCAATTTTAACAGGACAGAATGCCACCATGAGCAATAGAGTTGGTTTGCACTACTTAAGAGCAAAATCTGGTTCATCTGTGGACCAACAGTGATTCTTTTCAGCAGAGAGCCGTATCTAATCTGTGGTTGGGATTTCAGGGAGTACTAGTTACCACTGTGTCAGACACATGCTCAGGAGTTCCTCATCTTCATGTACAACTGTTAGATTTGTTGCCTAAAAGCAGCTCTTCTCTGTAATCTGGACACTCACTACTTGCACCAAAGCTTCTTTTCTCTGAAGCCATACTGGGTTGCATAAATCAAATATACTAATTAAAACTGATACAAATATTTTTTATATGCACAAAAACCAAAAAGCTGACTAGATAAGATTCAGAACAGTTCTCTTAACTACATCACATCAAACGATTTTAGGATTGTTATTTTCAGCTACCAAGTGTGACAAGTCCAATCAAAAAACAATCAAGCCACTAGGGCTATTAAATTTTAGGTAGCAAGTAGCACCAACAACCTTTTGTAATAAAAGAAACATTTGATTAACTTTTCACTATTATTTTTATTTAATAAAACAAAATAATAGTGATTTTGCTGAGATATGCCAACAAAATATTTTTACTTGCAAGATCTAAGGCTGAATTCAGACTCCAAACAAATCAACTGGAAGGAAAGAAAAATTAAATCAAAAGAAATCACTATTTTACCAAATCAACATAATTTGATTTTAAATTGAATTACTAAAAAATAAAAAGTCAAATCCATAACTTCTAATTCAAAACTAGAAAAAGGTACTGTTATCTAGCATTTGTCTTGATCTTTGCCCCTCAGCAAAGCTACGTACTCTGTACAACTGTAACAAATAAAATAAAGGTTCATATTGCAGAATATGTTATTTGATTAAAATAATCTCCATTACATGTGCAAAAGCATTAATTTAAAACTTATATGATTTATTAAGTGAGAAAGCAAAACATGCAATAAGTATACATCTTACTTGTTAGAAGGTATATTTAAGGGGCAAGCACACAGTTGACAGTCTTCTGCTGTCCCCTTAGTAGGATCACCATAGAAGCCAGGAAGGCATCTATTACAGTATGGACCACCTGTGTTGTGTTTGCAGTCCTAAACATAAGGTGAAAAGGACAAATTCACAGTTAGATAACTTACATATGGGAAGTCTTTGAAGGTCACTCACCTAGATGATCCTCTCAAAAGGGACATTTTCTGCTGCTAGCTGTGAACCAGTTCTAGAGGTTAGCTATGACAATCAGTGCTTCACACATCAGGTATTTCTATACTTTTGAATGATTTTTCTCAACGTAAACCAAAAATAATATTAAACTGCAGAGCTTTATCTTTCCACTGTCCAATGGCTGCAGTATTGTTGTCATTTAATGAGTGAAAAGCGATCCATAGAGCAGCACAAGACAGGCTTAGTATTATAGTCTTGCAAGAGACTATTTTCTGACAAATAGTTTTCAGTTGTTGATTACAGAAATACAGGCCAGACTATATGATTCATAAAAATGAATTATTATATTTCACACCTAAGTGCATTAGCTCATTTTACAAGGTATAAGGCTAGCAGTATGTTAGACGTACTTGTGAACAGTAGCAAAGCCTAAATTGCTTAATTAATGTTTGTTTGCTAGAACAGGATCCAGACTACAGCCTGTGAGTAGAAACAAGGATAAGTATACTGTATATAGGACCCCATCCAACAGTTTGTGTTCCTGTATGTGACTGGCTTTCATAATATGAGAGATGGTTTATCTGAGTATATGAAGACCAGCAGTATTAGATCTGCATTTCTGTGTATAACTTTCAGCCTGATCTCAAATTAAATGATCTTTTAGCAGAATGGGAATTGTTCCTCTGGAAATAGCCTTCCTATTATGACTTGTAAGAACCAAATTTTAAAGAGTAATTACCTCTTCTACTATTCTTTCCCCTCACCATATAGGATTTAGAAATTCTAAATAATTTGGCACAATTCAAGATAGGTTCAGCAACTAGTTTTCTGGCTTAAACTATTTCCTTTTATTTTGCCACATTTTCAGCATACCATTCTATTCCATTCACTGCTATTGGCACAAGACATCCAGGTGTAACCCTTTCACAGTGTGGAAACAGAGAAAGCAGGAGAAATGGTTTTGGCTCTTAAATACCACCTTGATGTGCTTGAGTATAGATTGACAAAACATCTGGCAACTCCAAAAGGCTAAAACAAAAGCTGTGAGAGAGACTTCACTTAATGAGCTATGTTCTGATCTGATTTAGACAATGGGCCAGATTAAATCTCGAATCCGTTTCACCCAAGCTGCTGCTTTAGAACTCTAGGGTTTTGGGGGGTTTTTGTTGATTCTTTTTTTTAAAAGGTGTAGATATATCAAAACTCATTATTTAATTTAAAATATTTTCAAGAACACTTTACAATTATTTTCTCATTTGCAATAAGTCACGCATATGGTGCTAACTGATATTTAACAGCATTATTGTCTGAAAGATAATTTATCCTCAGCAAAAGATAAAGAAAAAGACTACTCTAAGGAACACTGATTTCTTTTTCAGGACCTTCAAGGACTGCAATGATTAGTACCAAGTATTTTTGCTTTGTGCTCTGCATAGCTAGTATAATCATTTGGGCATCTGAAAAAGCACAACACCTTTTTTTCAGTCATGAGCGCACTGGAGTCAGAAGCATCTGTTTCAAAATATGCTGTTTACTGTTTTAAAGTGTGCATTCTTACTGCTTGTGTATAGAATCAGCATATCTTTGAAATGAAAGCATTAATCACAATATCACATTTTTACATATTAATAGAATAATAGAATCATAGAATAGTTAGGGTTGGAAGGGATCTTAAAGATCATCTAGTTCCAAACCCCCTGCCATGGGCAAAGATATGGCCCACTATATCAGGCTGCCCAAGGTCCCATCCAACCTGGCCTTGAACACCTCCAGGGATGGGGCAGCCACAACTTCCCTTGGCAACCTGTGCCAGTATCTCACCACTCTCATGGTGAAGAAATTCTTCCTAATGTCTAGTCTAAATCTGCCCTTCTCCAGCTTATATCTATTCCCCCTTGTCCTGTCACCACAAGCTCTTATGAATAGTCCCTCCCCAGCTTTCTTGTAGGCTCCTTTCAGGTACTGGAAGGTTGCTGTAAGATCTCCTCAGAGACTTCTCTTCTCCAGGCTGAACAAGCCCAACTCTCTCAGCCTGTCCTCATATGGAAGGTGCTCCAGCTCTCTGATCATCTTTGTAGCCTCCTGTGGACCCATTCCAACAGTTCCATATCCTTCTTACGTTGAGGATTCCAGAACTGGACACAGTACTCCACAGTATTTGGTAGATTGTGAACTAATACCAACTATTGAGACTCATATTCAAACAAAATCACAGCTTTAGAATTGTCAACTGGCAAAATTCTGTTTCATTAGGCCATTTAAGTCCATTTGATTTTTACTTCAAGCACTGTCATTCAAGAAGAATCTACCAGCCATACAAAAAAAGTAGCTGGGAACATTAATATATGCTTTTAACAGAAGACATAACAAGAAATAGTTCAAGTATTTGAAAAGAGAAATCTTTTGCAATTCAACATTTTTAAGGCACCATGTCGCATTATTTGTCCCTTTTCTGAAAAATAATGGATTCTTCTTTTCTGTTAAGTTCAGTTCAAATACACTCAGACATATTTTAATGTTTTTGAAGAACTTGAACAGCTTATATGTCAAGGATGTTATTAAAGTGAAAGGAGCTAAAACATTATCCTAAAGCTATGCATCTCTTACAGGGTGGTATTTGCAGCTTCTGCTTTTTTTAAGCAAAAAACTCAAACCCTTCAATTTTGTAGATAAACAATTCATGTTACAAAGAGCTGACCTTCTTTCTGAAAAATTATTTTCTGAAACTCTAACATCAGTCATTTCCATATATTGTGTCTAATTCTCCTCTGTCCAGATCTCTGCATCTGCTTACTTCCCCACCATAAATCAATAAATTTAAAAACAAAAAAGAAAATAACCCCACACATATAGTACTGAAATCTGAGCATATGTTGCACTGTGTAGATTTTAAGAGTTTACCTGAGAAATAATAACCTTGTGTGGTCACATACTTTTCTACCTGAGCCAGTCTGAATTTTGCAGGACAAAGAACAAGGAATATGTAGAATGCATATGAGACATAATTTGCCTGTTCTTTTCAGTGATTAATTAAAATTTGTACTAATTTTCCAAATTTATAGATCACTTCAGGTACTGAAGTAGATGAGTTATTAGCTCTTCTAAAGATATTAGCAGTAGTCATGAAAAATTTGTGTTTTCTTGAGATCAATTAGTTGACTCTCTGTTTGAAACTTGCCAAACACACAGAAATGGTTTTGAGTATTGTCTAGTTTAAGCAATGCCTAATGATATTTCCCTAAAACATTCTTAGGCCTGTGAAATGTTAAGTTCATGATCATAGGAACATTTAATTAACTTTTATATGTCACGAGTCTGGGTGTAAAGATCATGATCAATTGCCCCTCATGTGTTCAGTCGCTTCCCTATTATTCCCTTGAAAATACAGTTTGTTCCAGCACATCAACCTTGAGTGGTTTTGGTAAAATCAATGCCTTGTTCTAGAGATTCACAGACTTTGTGGCCAGGAATGATTTTATACCCAAATGTTTATGCTTTAAAATTCCAAGTACTGGATCTCAAATTATTTTGAATGTCTCCCTTTTCTGGATTTGCTTTATCACTAAATGTTATTAAACTTCACTTAGATAGCCTTTAAGTAAGACTGTGAAATTTGTTGTTGTCCAAAATTTTATGTATGACTTTTATGTTGCCCGAAGACTTTATTCCTGATGTCCTGGAGTGTGTTTTCCACCATTTCCTACTGAGCTAGCTCGCCCCTTTAGGAAAGAAACAAATGAACACCTTTATGCCCAGTACCAGGGAATCCTAAATTCTATTCCTGCTTAGCTGCATATGCAGCAGAATGTATGCGAATGTGGAAAGAATGAATATGAATAGAAAGCTAGTGATGCAAATAAAACTTCAGTCCGGGACTATGACTGAGTCCAAGTTAGCATCTTTGGCATGCTGCTGTCTTTCCTCAGGACACCTGTCACAGAGACAACCAGGGCCACTGCTAGTTTAAGCTAGTTAAAGAATGCAAAAGGGTAAGTCTGGGTGCTTAGTTTAGTATATTTCCTGGCCATCTAGATGAGGCAATGGTATTATGTCTTTGAAAGCACGAATGTGCTCATCCAGCATTTTTAAAATATCATAATGTCAAGATGACACCCTTTCACAGAATCACACAGAATCACAGAATAACCAGGTTGGAAGAGACCTACCGGATCGTCGAGTCCAACCATTCCCACCAATCCCTAAACCATGCCCCTAACTACCTCATCCACCCTCACCTTAAACACCTCCAGGGATGGCGACTCAATCACCTCCCTGGGCAGACTGTTCCAATGCCTAACCACCCTTTCCGTGAAGAATTTTTTCCTTATCTCAAGCCTAAATCTCCCCTGGCGGAGCTCGAGGCCATTCCCTCTCATCCTGTCCCCTGTCACTTGGGAGAAGAGGCCAGCTCCCTCCTCTCCACAACCTCCCTTCAGGTAGTTATAGAGAGTAATAAGGTCTCCCCTCAGCCTCCTCCAGGCTAAACAACCCCAGCTCTCTCAGTCGCTCCTCATAAGATTTGTTCTCCAGCCCCTTCACCAGCTTCGTTGCTCTTCTCTGGACTCGCTCCAGAGCCACAATAAATGCAATAAGGATGTTGCAGAGTATTTGCATCATTTTCACCTGTGGTATAGCCTATATTTCATTTAGCTTAGAATGCATCACTTTATTACTGTGTATATGAAGATTAGTGAAGACATTTTGTTGGTCCTGTGATGAACACTGTCTAAAGCATGTATTCACCAGCTCTGACACTGGCCTTAGTCTACATGATACAAACCATTTACAAAGGAATAAAATATAAAAGGGATGCCACTGGGGGCTCACTTAGCACTCTGAGCATATCTTTCTCTGAGCTTCCTAATGGGAGCGTAGTATCCTGCAATGAATGAAACACCTCAAAATGTGTTTGCTTTTCATGAGACTTAGGTTTATCCAGCCTCCTAAAGCTACTGTAAATGTGTGTGTGGCACTACAAAAGAGTATTTCTGAATGGTAGAATTTGCCCTGTGTACCAAAGCCGTTACATATATCACAATGGTAACGAGAATGATGTATCATGCAGCTCTATATGGTTGTTGTGGGGATCAAAGGGCTCTGCAGGTTACTGCAAGATATGAGTTAAAATGAGCTTTTTATACAGGCCTATGTCAAAGCAGATGATTTGAGCTTTTATCATGAGTCAAAACCATTTTTCAGCTGCTTTTCAAGTACATTTCAAAGCTAAGGAAAAGCATAAAGAAGTATCACATCAGTAAATTAGGTGCCTAAATTGTCTGTTGTATTACTGAAAAACCGCCATGAATAATAATAAGGAGGCCAAAAGGCTGTGTAAACCTCAGTAGAAAGAATGCCTTTGATGTGAAACATTTCTCTTTTTCAGTATTCAGACGTTTCTCTCTTTCACTTCAAAAGGCTTATGATCCAAATTGAATAGCAGCATTTAATAGCCTGCATGGATACTAACCAATCTAACTTCACTTACGGTGTTTTCAAAGTAAGCTGCAAGAAAATCCAGAACTGATTTTAAGCTCCCTGTGCGCCTCTTTTTTATAGGATGATCTAGTATAAGCTCAGAGAGAAGACATGAAATACAGAATGCTTGATAACGCATGTAGATTAAAGTACATTCTCAACTGGTTCTTTCCTACTTCCTTGTCAGTGCTGCGCTCTCATTACACCAGCTCCCTTGAAACATCAGAAGGGGGAGCTCTACTGTCTCAGTCCACAGTTTACATCAGCAATACAGTATGCAACTATGCTGCCTTCGCTCACATCCAGGTCAGTGCTATAGTCAAAAATAAAGAGGAAACTTGTACAAGGGCTAAAGTTTGAAGGCACAGAAGCAAGCATTCTCAGAACTTGCATCTGGCTATGAACTCCTAAGCAAAATAGTCAATATCTATGATATCCCTTGAATATGACTCTCCCTTCCCTTTCTTTTCCATTTATTGATTTTATCCCACACTGATGTTATAGACATCATAGCTGGAGGCTACAGGCATTAATGCAATAAATTTTATCTTGTCGAGAAACACAAATTCATTTTACCCTGGTGATAAACATTTTCATTGCATATAAGTGAAAGGTTCAAAACATTATTGTTATATCATAAATATTTTTCATCCTGGGTGCTGGGTACGTCTTCAAAGCTTACAGTATAATTAAATTAAGAATAATATTAAGCTTCTATTTATAAAAAAGCAATTTTAAAATTCACTGATGTACACATTACTAATATCTTGTTTTGCACTGCACTGCTATTAATATTTTGTATGGGCTAAACAGGAAGTCCAGTGATAATTCTAATTTCCAAAATGCATTGAAAAATGCCTGTGTTTTCATTTTGGATTTTTCCCAGCAAAATCTCTTGAGGAAATAAAACAGAACATTTAGAAACATGTACAGTAGAACGTCTGCTTGATATTCTGCAGGGAAATGGGAGTACGATATCCTACTAAACTGGCACTGGCTCAAATTGTGTTTCTGCAAGACTAATGAAATAAGAAATGTTGTTTCAAGCTTCATGCCATGTCAGATGATATAAAGCTAAAAATGCCCATGAGTTAATCAGAACAGTCTGTTCAGCATAATTCACCCATTCCATAAGGCTTCTGAATGGGCTGGAAACAGTGATGTGCTGGTAGGCTTGCTATGGATAATATCAGACTTAATTGCTGAATTGGTAGGTAACTACAAAAAACCTCCATAGCCTTAAAAAAAAAAAAAAAAAAGTTGATTTTGCCATATTCATTGGTTTTATTATTTTTAAAGTACGACTTAAATTTTTTTTTTCAAGGCTTAACAGGATTTTGGATGCAGGAAGCCATTAAAAATATCTTCTTGTACTAGAACAGAATTTATAAAGAAGTTACCTGCAACATACTATAAATTAAATACACTGCAGGAGACAGAAAGGAGGGGGAGATAAATCTTGCATGGAAGAATATTGATATATTTGCTGCTTTCTGCATGCCATATCTTAAACTATTGATTCTATTTCAAAACATAAATCCTATATGAATTAAAAAATCCTTTTTTTAAAACTGCACAAGCTACCATATCTTGGTATGAGGGGATCCTTAATTACAGCAACAGTTCTACATAAAGATCTTCCCTGTTAATCAACAATTTTTATTTTTCTCCCTGAGTATTTCAGGTTTAAAAGGCCCTTAATTCAATTGCACAGGTATATTGAATTGATGTTGGGCATATCCATCAAGTTTCCTGTAGTGACACTTACCAGGCATTCTCCTGTGATATCATCACACAAGTCTGCATGACCAAAGCACGTACATGGTGCACAGACTCCACCAAAAATTGTGCCATTCACACGCCTGTGTCGAGGCCAGCAAGACTGCAGGATAAATTAGGTAAAAGTTAAACTCATTCAAGCAGGGAAAGGAATGGGATTTTTAAAATACTGTTGAACTGATAATACTTGCACACACATAAACATACTTAATGCAAATACCAACATTTCTCTAGAAAGTTGTTCTTCCTGGTGTTACGGCTTTGCACCGACCTTAGCTGCACTGGTAAGTGTGAGATTAGAGGAAGTCTAAATTTGATCATTCTTCTGAAAATGTAAAAAAACCAGAAATGAAGACAACACTAAAGCAAGACGTACAGTGGCTAGAAGGCAAAATACTGGAGGAAAGTAGCTAGAAGGCAAAATACTGGAGAAGAGAAGAAGGAAAGAAAATCCCAAAACAACGAAAGCCTTTTCTGAGAAGTTCAGCTGCAAAGAGCAATTAAAACACTATTTTGTCTTTCTTGTTCAAAGTCTAACAAAAAGCTACACTGAAATAAAGCACAGGCTGAAAACAAAGCCATCCTTTTATTCACCAATTGTGCTTCTTAAATATTGAGTATAGTAATTTCCCTTTTGGAAGGTTGTCTAATTTCTTTTTTCTTTTAAGGTTAGATTCAGAGCAATATTAAATAAATGGTCATTTTTTTTCTGAGAAAGGTGACATCATACAACTGTGATTCACAAGCAAAAATTCAGTTATTCCATTCCCTCATAATAAGATGTCAAGCAGCAGTCTCCTTTGCTATATATTTCACAAATGGCTTTATAATTTTGGAAAACTATCTTTCCTCAATAAGACTGCTCATGTGATCCAAGGATTTTGCATAATATAAAAAGAGTGCATCACAGAATATTGACCTTCAAAAGCACTTGGCTAATATGAAGCAAAATTTCTGTAGTGATTGAATACTAAAAGGAACATTTAATAAAGAAAATCCCTTTTCCTTCACATACACTCTCCAGAGAGGTAATAAGAAGATTCTCCTTTATAAAAGTAAGGACAATGTACCTTTTTGTCTTACTCCTGCAAAATATTAAACTAATTTGAAGATGAACTGAAATTATTCTTTTAAAAAACATTAAAAATTGAAGACAGTACACTTACTATTTTCTTTTTTTTTATTCTAACAAAATCCATAAATACTAAAAATTAAAAATCAGAGGCATAAAACCTAGAAAAGAAAAACAGGCTAAAAGAAATTACACTATTTTTTTCCTGTGGCATAAAATGCAACTGCCTCAGCTGTTTCTGTATAAATCTATAACTGTTTTCCCTCTTCTCACGATTCTGAAGAGAATGATCTTATGCACAGATACACATGATAACTAAAATTAACAAAAGAAATTATATAACATTCAAAATCAGAAAAGTTCTTGCCCATCATAGTGATGCACGTTAGGGACAACTGCTTTCACAGTATAAGAAAAAGAGTACATAGAAATGGACAGATCTGGTGGAGAAGAACAATTAGATACGAAGATGTTGACAAATACAGGCCGGAAAATTCACATGAGTAGAGCAAAGTAACTACCACAAATAAGTACAATAGGTATTTGAAATTTAAAATTTTACCTGTTTTACCTATGTTCATGAAATTGTGTCCATTTCTCAGATATACTAGCAAAAATATAACAACTTTCTTTTACTAGAATCTTGTAGAAAATTAATTCAAATTTTTGTTAATAGGACAGTCTCACAAGAGACAGCATATTTTAAATGGATATGGCTCTCTTCTGAAGACAAAAAAAAAGTATGTTCATATAGAAACCTATCATATCTTCTTGGCCTTCATTTTTGGGAGGAAAACCAACATACAGGTAGGGACTACAATATGGTTTACTTCAATAGATCTGTGGTGAGCACTCAGCCAGGGCAGGAATGTGCACTATTGTGCATGGAGACTTTAAATTTACCGTTATCTATATATGTACTTCCTGTAGTGGAATATGATCTTAAGTATATATCAAATTTGAGGGTTTGTTTTGAACTGGAGAGAAGGTTTAATATTGAAGAACACATCAGACAGAGCATTTCAGCAACACCAAGGCAGGAATTCTACCCAAGTCCTTCAGCTTCTACAACAAAACTAGTTATTGAAACGTCTGCAACTGGGGCCTTTCCAACTGCTTTATGGGAAATCACACTTAACTTGAGAGGAAACAATGGACAAATAAAAAAAAAAAAAGTGCAAAGCACAATGACACCTCATCTAGCTTCTTTCTTCAAATAAATGAACAGACAAACAATGGTCATACTTCAAAATTATTTCTCAGCCAAGAAACTTCTCCATTTTTTTGTGTGTCTGTATCATTTTGGAAGTGATAGGAATACATGTTAATTCCTTCTGGCCTTCCTTCTACATTAGTGTATCTAGCCCCAGCAACAAGCAACCACATTTGGCATGAAACTAGACTCTAAGCCCTAAATATCACATATAAGCATGTAAGACTTTAAAGACAAAGAGAGTTGACAAGCAAATGCCTAGAGTGCCTGTATAAATGGCATAGTGTTTGCAGTTTTGTGAAGCAGAACATCTTGGTTTTTGAAACTACCTCCTTAAAAGCAAAGCTTTTGTAGAATTTTTTTGGCTTCTGTTTACCTCAAGCTATGCCTACATGAGCTAGTTAATCATATGTATACTTGTATGAACACATTCTGTGTGAACTAATGAATTTGTTGGGAAAGTGAGTATTTTCTGACCACGTGTGTATGTTAGTATCTGTAACAGACCCGAACAATCTTCACAATCTTCACAAGAACACACAATCCTCAAAGACTCCAAGACAAATGGCAAAGCTCTGAAAACAAAAGAGGAAACTCAACAACTACTCAGATCATTCCTCCTAATTCTAGTAGTTTCATGCACTTGTAATATCAATTGGCTGAAGAGTACAAATACTGGTTTAATTTTCTTTCTGTTAAGAGAGATGTCTTTTCATAACCTCAAAATCACCATAGAGGTGTAAAACTTCAGATTTCAAATATAATGAACCACCACCTACAAACAAAGGGAATTAGACAAGCTATACCAAATTCCTAACAGAAATGGAGAGCTCTCTCTCTTACAACTATCACAGTGTTAGCATAATTGATCTAGATTGCACTGTCATACTCACCTCACACGACATACCATCATACCCTGGGGGACAGTCACATAACTCCACTGCAGATGCCACCTTTCTTCCAGTTGAAGCATGGTCAGCAGTTTCAATGCTAACACTTCTTAACCTGGATGTAGCAGAAATTAAACAGTTAACATAGCAAATGAGATAGAAGCATATGAGCAACTGGATGCAACAAACAGTATGTAGTCACATTCAGTGGCTTATTTGTGTTTTCCTGTTTAAAAATAAGGAGGTTTTAATTTTCCTCTATTTCTTCCTAAACTGCATCTGTGTAGGCTTGTTACTACTTTTGTCCATCACATGTAGGAGACTATGGTCAGATGCACATTGATAAAAATAGATTTTAAAAGTCTCACAGCACTGCCTTGGTAAACAGAAGGCTATGCCTGGCCTGCAAGCCACAAGTGCCAACTTGCATTGCAGCAACATATATATAACAAATCTGACACTAAGTAGTGTCTTCAAAATTTAGAAATCACTACTTCAGCTTTCCAAAACATTACATTACTAGATTTGGGTTATAGAGTATTTTTATTCTGGAGATTTGACCTCTGCAAAAGATTTCAGCTATGTCCAGTAGGATCTAAGTGTTACGTACAGAAAAGATAATTGAAATCTTTTACAATATAACCTGGTTTGCCCAATGACTAAGAAGGTAGAGTTGTAGAATTTTCTGTTCCATACACAATCACCCATAAAAAATAAATGTTAGACAGTGGCTAAGTAGCCATTGTTTAGCCAAACACTGAACATGATTTTTCTTTAAAAAAACATGGAAGTATGACGAGAGAGACATAGAAAGTCTTTTGATAATCTTACAGGTAATATATGAAACGGATGCAGTGTTCTTTAACAGTATCCATTCAGGGAAAAAGCTGGGATTTGGGGAATTAATTCTTACAAGAATTCAGAAGGAACATTAAGGCATTATTGAGGTTCAATATCTTTTTTTTTTTCACCCAGCAATCTTAACAGAGTGTTTGATTACTAGAGCTACCTAAAAGACTTCTTTTGTAAGACTTTTTCAGAAGAAAATACCCTTCTATTATGGCATGTATTTTTTAAAAAAAATAATCAGTTATCTTCGGAAAATGTGAAACAAACTTTTTTCCCTCCATACTAAGGCTGCCAAAAAAATCCTGAAACTTATTTGGGTCACCTTGCATAAGAAAACAACCAAGAAAAATATTCTGTTATTTCTACAGTAGTTGGAGGAAAGGTTAAGACAGGGTATTTTCCCATTCAATTTTATGACTACTTTCAGCAAGATAGACAGGAAAGTCAAAGGGAAAAAATAAGGAAGATTTCTGCAATTAGGATGGAAGTTTCCAAAAAAACAGATAAATTATCATCACTGGGAAATGACTACATTTTGGAGAGACTACCATTGTGTATTATGCAGTTAGAAACTTAAATCTATAATAATCTGTTGATACTAGAACATCTGTAATAGCTCTTTCACGTTTCAATATTCCCGCTTCGCTTCACTGCTGCAAGCTTATTTTAGAATCACCCTTTTGAGTTTTCCTTACAATAAGATAACCAGTCTCTAGATTATTAGATATTGAATGGTGATTACTTTAACAGTAAAAAATCTAACAATTTAAGGAGAAGAATCCGTAAATGAAGAAATAAATGACTAGTAAAAGGCCAAGTTTTATTTATCCTTTGAACTACAGATAGTTCCCTCTAAGCACAGACCCTGGAACAAAGAGAAGCATTTACACACAGAAACAATATGCCTAGTATTATCATATATTTACATTCACTGAATTGTTCCAATTTTCATTATGTTCTGCTGTTTGCTAAATGGGATTTTAACGTGTTTAAGAGTTTTTAGCATTAACAGTTACTCAGTAAAGAAAGCTTCAGTGATTTTTTTTTCTCCCATTTTCATGTTGCAATTTTGGTTCCTCAGTGCCATTCTGCATTCATTAAAATACATAATGCCAGCAGTAATGGGGCACTGGATCCTGGAGATGCATGAACAATTTGAGACTTGACATCAAAACCAAATATTTAAAATGACTGTTACTGTCAGCAGGCAACTGTTGACTTCTAAAAACAAACAAGATTAAAAGGGAAGGGGCCGTTTCAGGCTGTATCAGCATAGTTTACTGTCTGCTATGCCAGGCATCTGAATCACATCAGCTACATAAGGCACATGAAGTACTGACCCAATCATTGTTCATTTGTCTTGAAGCCAATTATGCATATGGAAGAAAACCTTTTGCTTTTCCTCCCAACTTTCTCCTTGCGTCTACCACTGATTCTATTTGTGGTTGCAAGGAATTCGTTATCTTTAGCACCACAATTTCCAGTTCTCATCTGAGTGTCTACAGCATTCACCATCAGTGGCCACTCTGAATATTAAAACTGAAGAAACAGTGCCACTAAACTTCCTCTGAAGCACAAGGTAACATTATTAAATTAAACAAAATTATAAAACAGAGCTGTCTTTTCCAGGCTTGTTGCTTCTACCACAGACAGATTTAACTGCAATAATTTGGAAGATCTGTCAAGTTAGTGTAGTATCACAATTTAAACATGGAAGCTGTAATTACTTGCAAATTGATTGCTGCTTTTTTATGTTCTCATTTTTTATCATACTTGATCATCTACAGACTAGGAGAAGCCTGGCTGGAAAGCTGCCAGGAGGAGAAGGACCTGGGGGTGTTGGTTGACAGCGACTGAACATGAGCCAGCAGTGTGCCCAGGTGGCCAAGAAGGCCAATGGCATCTTGGCTTGTATCCAAAACGGCATGACCAGCAGGTCCAGGGAGGTTATTCTCCCTCTGTACTCGGCACTGGTGAGACCACATCTCGAGTACTGTGTTCAGTTCTGGGCCCCTCACCACAAGAGGGATGTTGAGGCTCTGGAGCGAGTCCAGAGAAGAGCAACAAAGCTGGTGAAGGGGCTGGAGAACAGGCCTTATAAGGAGTGGCTGAGAGAGCTGAGGGTGTTCAGCCTGGAGAAGAGGAGGCTGAGAGGAGACCTCATTGCTCTCTACAACTACCTGAGAGGAGGTTGTGGAGAGGAGGGAGCTGGCCTCTTCTCCCAAGTGACAGGGGACAAGACGAGAGGGAATGGCCTCAAGCTCTGCCAGGGGAGATTTAGGCTGGACATTAGGAAAAGATTCTTCACGGAAAGGGTGGTTAGGCATTGGAACAGTCTGCCCAGGGAGGTGGTTGACTCGCCTTCCCTGGAGGTGTTTAAGGTGAGGGTGCATGAGGTACTTAGGGGCATGACTTAGGGATTGGTGGGAATGGTTGGACTCGATCCAGTGGGTCTCTTACAACCTGGTTATTCTGTGATTCTGTGATTCTGTGATCTAAATGAAAGCCCACTCATTTGAGGAAGCTTCCTAATTATGACAGAGAGCTATAACAACAATCTAAGCTTGAAATAACCCAAAAACTGTTCTCAAAAACATGCTCAGGTCAAATTCACCATTACTGGATTAATATTAGTTAGTAACTACTTGAAAGTGCTACTGATTAAGAAATGTTTCTAGTAGGTTAAACTAAATATAAATTTTAAGTTAAAGCTGTCACTAAGTGTTAGCTCTTGCTAACTCCACTGAATTTCTAATTTTCTTCCAACACGACTGGAAGATCATTCTGATTTCTTTTCAAGCACAGATTATAATAGTACCCTTGTAAATCCTTACACATGTAATGTCATTATTAATTTTGAAAATTTCCAGCATTTAAATTAACAGGTTGCTTAATATAGCAATCTCTAATTAGTATGTTGTATAATTCTGCTGATGCTTAGAGACAGAAATTGCCATTGATGAAGGATCTAATAATGCTATAATATTCTGTCTCCCTGTCAGATCCTCTTTACTCTCTCAGAGGAATATCCATCTGTCCACCACACATACCTGTTTAAAAGAGAATTTAAAAATTTTAGTTCATATCTACTTATCTACTAATGCTTAGCTCTACACCTTGTTTTTTTTTGGGCAAAAATGGCTTCCTTTGGAGCTCATCAACATAGTCCTTAAGGCTAAGCCCAAGTTAATACAAAAAGTATCCTCTTCATTGGGTCTAGACCTTTGCCCTGAAATCCTAAAAGGGCAGAACATGGAGTAAAAAGTTGTTTTGTATGGTCTCAGACTTGTAAGCACAGCTTTGCATCTAGTATTTTTTAGCATGAGTGAAAGGCAAAGAGAATATAAAAAAGCCAGAACTGAGACAAACCCTGAAAATCATCAATATCCCTACAACAACAGATCACAAGCTGGCCTGGATGATAGTAAATGCTGTTGCTGCTACACCACCTTCCCTAGAGATGTTTAAGGCACGGGTGGACCAGGTGCGGAGGGGCATGGTTTAGTGTTTGACAGGAATGGTTGGACTCGATGATCCGGTGAGTCTCTTCCAACCTGGTGATTCTATGATGGAGGAGGGTGCTGGCCTCTTCGCCCAAGTGACAGGGGACAGGACAAGAGGGAATGGCCTCAAGCTCTACCAAGGGAGGTTCAGGCTTGACATCAGGAAAAAATATTTCACAGAAAGGGTCATTGGACATTGGAACAGGTTGCCCACGGAGATGGTTGAGTCACCTTCCCTGGAGGTGTTTAAAAGATGGGTGGATGAGGTGTTCAGGGACACGGTTTAGTGATTGATGGGAATGGTTGGACTTGATGATCCAGTGGGTCCTTTCCAACCTAGTGATTCTATGATTCTATGATTAGGAAACAGTTTGGCTCAAACTCATGCTAGTTATGATTCAAAAACTTATTTACAGAGAGATAATACATACTAATTCATCGCAGAAAGTGAAAGAGAGTGAAAACCCCATGATCTCTTTTTGCAGGGAAAAAATATACACTGCCAAAGTTTAAAACAGAAAACTGCATGCAGTTGACACAAGCTTTCAACTTAGGATGTATTTTAATTACCTAAGTATTCAAATGATTCTTGGATTACTTAAGAAATTTCACAGTAGCAAAAATTGTATCTATGCTCTCAGCAAATAATCACTAATGTGCTATCAGCTCCTTCCATTCCAAATTGGCTTATGCTGCTGAATTAAATTATGTGCAGGTTAAAGAACATTTCAGGTTTCATGCCTTGTGAGCAGAAAACTACTATGTAATCAGTTCTATAGCAAATTTAAAAAATAATATTTATGCTACCTAACTAATAATGCATAGACAGCATTCAACGATACAATATCAGGAGAGGGGCTGTCTTCTAGCCCATCTGTAGTATCTGCTCATGCACTTAAGACAATTTTAAAGGCAAGCAGAGCTTTACAGGTTCAACCACACTGCAGCCACCGAGACAGAACAACTAAGTTGTCTCGTAAGACATCCTTCTTTTGATCAGAAGATGGAGAAGAGTTGACATGAAATCAGTAAGTTTAAGCATTCCAGCAGCAAACTGACATAAATCCAGGGAAAAACTTTGAGACTGGCCGGTTCTGTGTGTGCTGCTGATTAAAAACATAGTACACTCCCTTCTGGCCTCTTCTCACCTTGTTGACTTAGGATATTATTCTCTAGTCCACTGTTCATGTGGCCCGATATGCTCACTGAATGGGAAAAACAATATTTAAGCAAGATATAATCTCTCCCTTCAATATGTTGTTATTGAACTCCACAATTTACCATATACATGGGATTTACAGTATTCACAAAATGAACATATTTATAGATCTGTCATTCATGTCTTAATAGTCCATGTAACTTTGTTTTCTTATAAGGCTGCTTCTTCTGTTGCCTTTCCACCTCCTGTCTACCCAAAATGAAAAAAAAAAAAAAACCCAAACCTAACAACGTGTTGAAAGTGTAAATTAATGCTGTATATTTAAGGATAATAAATTAGTATATTTTAAATTAGAATCATAGACACAGAGAATAACCGTGTTGGAAGAGAATCACCTGATCATTGCATCCAATCATTCCTATCAAACACTAAACCCTGCCCCTCAGCACCTCATCCACCTGTGCCTTAAACACCTCCAGGGAAGGTGACTCAACCACCTCCCTGGGCAGCCTCTGCCAGTGCCCAATGACACTTTCTGTGAAAAATTTTTTCCTAATGTCCAGTCTAAATCTCCCCTGGCGGAACTTGAGGCCATTCCCTCTTGTCCTGTCCCCTGTCACTTGGGAGAAGAGGACAGCTCCCTCCTCTCTACAACCTCCCCTCAGGTAGTTGTAGAGAGCAATGAGGTCTCCTCTCAGCCTCCTCTTCTCAAGGCTAAACAACCCCAGCTCTCTCAGCCGCTCCTCATAAGGCCTGTTCTCCAGCCCCTTCACTAGCTTTGTTGCTCTTCTCTGGACTCGCTCCAGAGCCTCAACATCCTTCTTGTGGTGAGGGGCCCAGAACTGAACACAGTACTCGAGGTGCGGTCTCACCAGTGCCGAGTACAGAGGGAGAATAATCTCCCTGGACCTGCTGGTCATGCCGTTTCTGATACAAGCCAAGATGCCATTGGCCTTCTTGGCCACCTGGGCAAACTGCTGGCTCATCTTCAGTTGGCTGTCAACCAACACCCCCAGGCAGCTTTCTAGACAGACTCCTAGTCTGTAGCACTGCATAGGGTTGTTGTGGCCCAAGTGCAGCACCCGGCATCTGGCCATGTTAAACCTGATGCCACTGGACTCTGCCCAGTGGTCCAACCTGTTCATATCCCTTTGCAGAGCCTCCCGACCCTCCAGCAGATCCACACTTCCACTCACCTTAGTGTTGCCTGCAAAGGGTGCACTCGATGCCTTCATCTAGGTCATTGATAAAGACATTGAACAGGGCTGGACCAAGCACTGAGCCCTGGGGAACCCCACTTGTAACTGGCCTCCAGCTGGATTTAACAACATTTACCACCACTCTCTGGGCCCGGCCATCCAACCAGTTTTCCATCCAGGAGAGTGTGCGCCTGTCCAGACCAGCGGCTGACAGTTTCCGAAGCAGAATGCTGTGAGAAACTGTGTCAAAGGCTTTACTGAAGTCCAGAAAGATACATCCACAGCCTCTCCCTCGTCCAGCAGCCGAGTCACTTTGTCATAGAAGGTGATCAGGTTAGTTTGGCAAGATCTGCCTTTTGTGAACCCATGTTGACTGGCCTGATCACCAGGTTCTCTTGCATGTGCTTCATGGTAGCACTCAAGATCACCTGTTCCATGACTTTCCCTGGCACTGAGGTCAGACTGACAGGCCTCTAGTTTCCTGGATCCTCCCTGCGACCCTTCTTGTAGATGGACACAACATCAGCCAGCCTCCAGTCCAGTGGAACTTCCCCAGTCTTCCAGGATTGTTGGAAGATGATGGAAAGGGGTTTGGCCAGCACATCTGCCAGCTCCTTCAATATCCTTGGGTGAATCCCATCTGCCCCCATAGACTTCTGGGTGTCTAGTTGGGCAAGCAAGGCTCTGACCACCACCTCTTGGACCATGGGAGTCTCATTTTGCTCCTCTAGCTCCGGGGTTTGTACACAGAGGGAACAACTTTCTTTACAATTAAAGACTGAGGCAAAGAAGGCATTAAGTACCTCAGCCTTTTCCTCATCCCCTGTCACTGTTGGCCCTTCTGCATCCTATAGGGACTGTATGGTCTCCCTAGTCCTCCTTTTATTATTTATATATTTATAGAAAGATTTTTTGTTATCTTTCACCGACTTTGCCAATCTGATTTCTAGTTGAGCCTTTGCCCTTCTGATTTTTTCTCTACACAATCTCACTTCCCTCCTGTAGTCCACCCAAGAGGCCTCTCCCCTCTTACAGAGCCCATAAACATTTCTCTTCTTCTTGATATGACTCAAGATCTGTCTGTTCAACCAAGCTGGTTTTTTTCCCCTGCTGGCTTTTTTTTTGGAACATGGGGATGGCTTTCTCCTGAGCTGCTAGGATCTCCTTTTCAAAGAGCTCCCAGGTCTCGTGGGCTCCCTTGCCCTTAAGCACTGTCCTACCCATGAGACTTTGCCAACCAGCCTTCTGAAGAGTTCAAAGTCTGCCCTCTGGAAATTTAGTGCTACTGTCCTGCTAACCACCCTCTTCACTTCGCCTAGAATAGAAAATCCTATCATCTCATGATCGCTTAGTCCTAGGCGTCCTCCTACTGCCACATCCCCCACAAGGCCTTCTCAGTTCACAAACAGCAGGTCCAGGAGGGCACCTTCCCTTGTTGGTTCATTCACCAGCTGTGCAAGGAAGTGTCTTCCACGCACTCCAGGAACCTCCTAGACTGCTTCCTTTCTGCTCTATTGTACTTCCAGCAGATATCAGGAAGACTGAAGTCTCCCACAAGAACGAGAGGCATTGATCTAGAGATTAACCCCAGCTGTTTATAGAAGAGCTCATCAGCTGCTTCTCCTTGTCTGGGTGGTCTGTAACAGACTCCCATCACAAAATCTACCTTCTTATGGGCTTCTCTGATTTTAACCCACAGACACTCAATCCCCTCATCGCCACAATCCATCTCAATGGTGTCCAAGTCCTCCCTTACAAAGAGGGCTACCCCGCCTCCTCTCCTTCCCTTCCTATCCTGCCTGAAAGAGTTTGTACCCCACCATATCTGTACTCCAGTTATATGAGTCATCCCTCCATGTTTCCGTGATGGCAACGACATCATAGGCTCCTTGCCCTACGACAGCTTCCAGCTCTTCCTTCTTATTACCCATGCTGCGTGCATTGGTGGAAATGCACTTCAGCTGAGCTGCTGAGCCTTCAGCCCTCTTAGAGGGAACAGAGTCCATTCCCAATTGCCTGGTAACTGGAGTAGCTAGCGCCAGAGCACCTGTATCTCCCTTACACCCCCAGGGTGTGTTCACCCCCACTTTCTGTGTGGTGCTGTACTGGTGGTCCTCAACAGCACACCCTCTCCGAATCACTAGTGCCCCACATCCAGGCTCGCTCCTGTCTAAGCCTGGTCTCAACCCCTCCCCCTTCACATCTAGTTTAAAGCTTGATTTATAAGCTTAGTTAGGTTTTTAGCGAGAGGTTTAGCCGCCATAGGAGACCCACGTGTTCCATCTTTAGCAACAAAGTTTGGAGGTGCGTGAGCCACTCCATGATCAAAGAAGCCGAAGCTCCTTTCCTCACACCAGGCTCGGAGCCAGGCATTAATGGAGTTCTTCTTCCTGACTTCCAGGTCCTCTCTATTTAGCCTTGGGCTGGAGCAGAATACTATTTGAGCCCCAGAGCCCTCCATCATTTTCCCAGTGACCCTGAAGTCTTTCGTGATGGCTTTAGTCTTTCTGCTGACTAAGTTATCATTACCAGTTTGGACTACTACCAGAGGATAGTAGTCCGTCTCTTACTTCAGCTTAGTTCTGTGAAGAGATAAAACAAATATTTTGAGAAGTGGCCTATACCAAACAGACACGTTTCCCACATTCACCTGTAGATGGCATTCATCTCATAGCTGTATGTGGCTCTTAGGAGGATCCTCTTCACATTTGCAAGTACAGTCATGAACTCCCTCCTGCTGACTGGAACGTCAGTACCATGCAAAGAGAAAGATTCTGGTTTCAGCACAATTTCTTCAGTGTACTCTTCAAAAGGCTGCAGGTGAATCCCCTCTTTGGGAGTGCTGATTCTCAAGTCACCTCCCTAGACAGAGCCATAAGAGAGAGAGATTTAAATATGAGATAAAGTCAGGAAAAGAAACTCTAGCTTTAGGCAGCTGGTGTACAGGATTTACTGAATAATAAATTTTACAAGAATAAAAAATATCAGGGATAAACTTCATCTTTCAAAGATCTGAAATGGGCCTGCCTGATAAAGCTGAAAGTCATTGCAAAAGAAAGTTTAGGTAATTCAGCTAAAACCTAGTGTCACAGCTTTGCATAGGCAAAAGCAAATTCATACAAAGCCAAGCTGCACAAGAACAGGTCTGATGAAAGAATGTCAGTGTGTTACCTCAAACAACCAATTATTTTATTTCTTCATTTTTCCTGATGAAGAATACAGTTCTATAAGCCACTGCAATATTGCCAGAGGCTTCTTGAGATACTTAATATTTTAGTTCCCAAAAGCACGTCCATTTTCTGCTACTATAAATTAGCTGAAAGTATGTGCACCCTGCTATTTTGAGTCCTTAGCCATCAGGCTTCATGCTGAACATCTGACAAAGTAAGCAACTTCTTTCTCTCTCTTTTTTTTTTTTTCTTGCTGAAAGGAAGAATCACTTTATGATGACATCATTTTATGATGACATCCATTAGACTGAACCAGCAACTAATCACTTTACCTCTATGATGACATCAGATTGAACCATCAATTGAACTGCCTTGTCTTCCTCTGTAAAGTCATAGGAGACTGTAAATTTCAGATGTCCTCCAGCAGCTGCTACCTGGGGAGGAAAATAAAAAACACCAAGAAAGATAAAATTAAATGAAAAAAAAAACCCATGCCTTAATTAGTAGGGGGTAGTTTTCTTCAGCATCAGTATTTCCTGGAAACAGACATCTAGTGCTGCAAAACTATATGCAGATACCCGGGAATTACATCTCTAAGGACCATTCCCTTCATGCTCAACCATCTAGAAATCACGGTTAGTAATTTTTTTTCTATGCTTGTTGATGGCTGAAGATTCCTTAAACACATAGACTAACAAAGATTCAAGAAAGTGAAAATACTGGGAAAACAAAGATTGTGAGATTTTGGGCAACTTATAAAAAATATTTACCAAGACAGGTTTTACTTTTTCTCAACTACATAACCTTTACCTAAGATTAAAATCCAACAAAGGGAATTAATAGGTCCAATAGGACCAAGAATATGTTAGAGGACTAGACAAACAGAGAGCAACCAGAATGGATTAGGGACTTCTAACATAAAACCAACAGGAAATACTAGAGGAAAGGTGTGCGTTTTACAAGTCTGGAAAAGAGAACACTAAAAGGGAATAAGAAAATAGTTTACCAAGACATAAAAGACTGGAAAAATGAAATGGCCATTTTCAGTTTCCTGTTGCAACTGCAGTAAGTCATGAAGAAGATTTAACCTGAGCATAGAGAAACCTTTCTGACTGTAGGGATGGTCAAAACAGTATCAAACTACTTGAAAATGCTATTGAATTCCTTCATTAAATGTTTAACAGCAGTTCAGACATGTCAGAGATACTCTAGGTATGATGCCTAAGAGTTGGGATATAACTGAGAAATCTCTTGAGGTCTCTGCTTGCCACAGCAGCCTGAGTTTCATGGCTGCAGCTGGCAAGATTTGCACATCACAGACAGGATCGCACATTGAGTCAAGATCCCAAAACGACACTTATCAGAGAGGATATCTGTTAGTTAAAAATACATATTCACTTTACATGCTGAACAACACTAATGTAGATTAGAAAAAAAAGAACCCACCTCCAAGCTTATATAAAACAGAAAGTACTACTTTCTTCTGCCATTGTTTATGTGCCATTGTTTATAAGGGTGATTTCCTTCCTCTGTATATTTAATAAAGTCCAAGTTTATGTACAGGCAAAAGAATTCAGAGGTCAACCCATGTGCAGTATCAACAATTATGTCTCATCTAGTACAAAAAAAAACTTTTCACTGAATTTTTAATACAAGGGCAATACAGAAGCTGGGCACCTGTGAAATCCCTTCATTTTGATTTTGTTCTTTGTATCACCTGAAGATTAAGTGTTCTGCCTTGAGGACTGTCATCCGAGGCTATATGAACACCAAAGAGAAGAGAGCATAAAAGTTTTCCTTGCTGGTGACAAAAGCATGCATTCTTGAGACAAGAGTAGCTGACTAAAAACAACAAGAATGTTCCACAGAAGTTCCTTTATCTCTCCCACCTGTTTTTAGATCCATACATCAAATATTTCTTTCCAGCCCAGAAGGCAGAATCTACGTGTTCAAGAAAAGTCATAGGCTCCCCAAGAAATACAAGTATAGGAGAGAGATATCACAGCTATCTTAATCTAATCCACCAAGCTTCTTGCAGATAGTTAATTTTTGGGTGTTCACACTTAACTGTACTTCTTCTGTTATGTTACATGTTGTTAAAGGGAGTAACCAGAGAGTAGATAAAATTGATTATGACATCCCAACAATTACATTCTGGGTCAGCCAAAACCCTCTGAAGCAGGAGAGACACCTGCTTTCCTGTGAACAAATGGCCATGGTCAACAGGAAGAAAGCTGGAGGTTAGGAGGAAGCACTCAGTACTACCTTGTGCAAAGTATGCTTTAATGTTATGAATGTCACAATAAAATCACTTTTAAATCAAGACAAGTGAGAGTAAACCACAGATATTTACAGTATTGAAAACAAACAGTATTTCTACAATTATTTGCAAAGCTATAGATAAGGAAAGCTTGCATCTTTTTATATGGAAACCAGATTCTAGAAGCCTTCTCTTCCTCCAATTAGTCAGTCTGCTGCCAAGGCTTTTCTGAGGCAAGCTGTCAGGATACCTTCTGCTAATGTCACTGGAGTGTACCTCTTCCTTAAACAGCTTTTATAACCTTATTATTGAATTATTTGGTGATTCACACTTTCCCTTTCCAATGCCTCTTGTAACTCTGCCTGTAAAGTTTTAGTACTTACTCCACTACACTAGGGGCTGCCTCATTTCTTCTGAAAAACTTGTGCCAAATCTAACTCCAGAAGATCTGCAACTATGTCCAGTAAACAGGATGCTTTTTACAATCCCATATCTCATTAACCAGTAAAATGCTTTTCTGTCAGCTAGGAGGAGACTCAGTTTGTAATTAAAGCATCTAAATATAGTTGTCTGTGAATTAGATGACCAGGAGTGGAAGACAGAAGGAATATACTGGGGCGTCTGATACAGTACTATGAGGCTACACATAGACAACTCAAAGAAGTCCCTTATATAGTCAAAGGAATCTAGAAAGTGGCTGGTCAGGAGAAGGGGGAGGGGAAAGGGAAAGGGAAAGGGAAAGGGCAAGGGAAAGGCTTAAAAACATGAACAGGCAGAACATTTTAGTGGACAAAGCCAATACATGTACCACTGAATACAAAACCAAGGAGTAGTCTTACAGCATGCTGCTGGTAGTATCTCAAAGTTCAACAAGATAAT
Organism: Clamator glandarius; assembly: GCA_033459285.1. Classification (NCBI taxonomy): domain Eukaryota; kingdom Metazoa; phylum Chordata; class Aves; order Cuculiformes; family Cuculidae; genus Clamator; species Clamator glandarius. The sequence continues at coordinate 3,866,000 of JAUNZM010000294.1, forward strand.
ATGCTCTTATTCCAGAAGACATTCCTAAACATAAAAAACCTCCATTTGTTTCCTGATATGCCCATGAACATTATTTTGCTTGCTGTCATGATCATGAGAAATGACATAGATGCTCACTTCGTCTTCCAGTGTCTTTGCCATATTCCTGGTGGCAATATCTACCACTAAAAACAGTGCTTCAAGGTAATGAAATCATATTATATACAGTTTAACATTTCATGCTAGCCTTCTTCAATTTCCATGAAACAGAGCTGCATTAAAATGCTGAAGTTTATTTCGACTCTTTCACCACCATAAATTCTCTAGGCACACATTTATTTTATGTCATGTATTTCAGTAGATACAGAGATTTGCCACACAAACATCAGCACTAACCATGTGAAGGAAATCCTTAAAAAAATGAAAAGAATTCTCCATTTATTAGTGGTGACCAATTTAGTCCACAATGGATAGGAACCTATGCAGTTGTGACATGATTTGACAAGGCGCTGAACCATCTTAACGATGTACTGTTCTAACCAATGGCTAAGTGTATATATCTTGTTCTAGCCAGTCTACTCAACGTAGAAGGGAATAGACAAAGGGTTGCTTCTCTAACTTAATTTACTTACATTTGAGGAAATATTCTATTATTAACCCTACTCTCATCTGGATTGTTATCTACTTTACAAAAAAAAATATTAGCTGTAAATTTATGATATTTAATTGGGTTTTGCCGATTCAGTCTTCATGATGGTTGTAGAATGAAGGATGGCAAGGACTAGAAAAGAATTCCATTAGAAGCAGCACCAACATGAAACTTTTATTCATTTAGTGACAGGTCTCAGTCAAGATTGCATATTTTAGTCCTACTCAAGATCCAATTAGAGATTAAATAGACTCACCTCTTTTAGACAGACTTGAATTTAGATGGGATATAAAAGCTATTTGAAGGTATTATAGTAATATTTCAGAGAGCAGGGAGCAGAATAATCAAGTTGCATTTGAATAACATTATAGTTCTGACTAGCTTCAAGGAAATGCCAGAGTTTACTTCATAGGGAATTTAAATTTTTCCCCTGAAAGAATGGGCTCCTTCCCCTAGCTCTCCAATATCTAGAGCTCCCTCAACTCTACCCCAGGTAGTTCAGAATCCTACAGTTTCCCTGCTTAAGTACACTTGAAATTATTCTACATAAATTGCATAAACTGATACTACATTCTACTTAAATTCAACTCTTCAGAATATTGCTCCAGAGAGGTAAATGGAACAAGGAGGGAATAAACTTTCATAATGTAGCCTGACTACTACATTTCTTGGTTCGGTTGCTTTTCATGAGTAGTGTTCTACAACCCTCAAACGCTCAACGAGGAAACTAAACATTTCAAACCATTCACTGTCATTTCCAGTTTCTTGAAACAGACCACCCTGATAACAAAGTCACATTACAAGAATATTTCCAAGTCATTCTTTTCTGAAATCTTATTGAGAATGGTATGATACAGCCTCTTTTCACTTTAAGGATTTCCTCTGCTCATCCTATGTAAAAGCAGAGTTGAATCAAAGATAAACATGTTTTATTCAATGTAGGTACTCATTTGATCACAAAATGTTCTCCAGCATCTGAGCTATATGCTAAGAGCAAGATATAAAGCATACCAGTGAGAAAACTTATTTGCTCTGCCTTGAATGAACTTCACTTTTGAATACTCAAAATATCCTTAAAAACTCACTGTGTAAGACCTTCCTCTTTCATACACTGGATAATAGAACAACACATTCTAAATAATTCTGAATATTTTAAAGTTTCCCATCAATGAAAAGAACTGTCATATCTGTGGCTTAATTTTTTCCCCTTAGTGAAAATTTTCTGACTAAGAGACAAATAACACGTGTCCACAGAGCAAGCACAACTGATAAGCAGCAACCAAAAATCTCCTATGACCCCTGTGTTGCCACTACTATTTATGTTGAATACTTGCTCTTTCTGAACTTAGTACTTAAAAAATTGCATCAGAGAGTGATTAAAAAATTTGCACAATAATATTACATGCTGTTTCCTGAAATGTGCTTATGAACGTAAATATTTACTACACAAATTCTCAAATCTCTACCACCATTCTCAGCTGTCATTTCCTCTCACTGGAGAAGAGAAACAGAACTGTCTGGCCAACCATATCTGAAGTCTAAAATAGACTTTGGTAATGACAAGCCTTTATAAAATTATAGAATATATAATTACTTTGTTATAGTTACTTAACCATAGTAACTATAGCACATAGCCAAAGTAAGGTTCCTCACTTTCTTTTTCCTCCTTTGCTTTCTGTATGATCAAAATCCAATGTGACTGTGTCTTCCCAACCACTGTACCCCAAGCTTCTGTAACTAGATCAAGGTTTCAGAAATATAGTTTATATTCTTCCCATTCGATGTGGTAATCGTAATTCAGGTACAGTTACTGCCTATACCTCTTACTGTGGTGGCAAGTACATCTCAGTCTTTGAAAGTCTCCCAGTCTAGCAAAAATATGCTAGAAGCTATGACACTGTAGCATAATATGTCAGGTGCACATCATAGAGAGATATTTAAAAAAAATTAACTTTATATGTCATCAAAATTGCAGACATTTTTCCCTGACTGAACACAGTTAAACTGAAGAAGAGAAAAAAAAACATGTTTCCAAACACCATACCCTCATCAAAAGTTTCTAAATAAAAACTGTTTACTGCTGGTCTTGCAGCTGTCAACAACCTCATAACTGAAAGTAATTCTTAATTTTGCTGATTAAATGTTCATCTTCCCGTTTCATGGTCTTCAGTTCCAAAGGGATAAACCATAATTACACTAGACATCAATAAATGCCTTCCTGTAATATTAGAATGAAGTACTAACTTGAACATTTATGTCAATGTTCAATTCCATTAGGACACAAGAGCCGACCCTTACCCTTCCATCTCTGACTGTACTCCTTCATGAATATTTCAAAAAGAAAAAGAATTTGCATAATTTTGCAAAACTATAAAAGCTCATACTTCTATGGCAACAAAATCCCAGCACACAAGGATTATTAAAAACAAAAATGCAGGACTATAAAACAAGAGCAACTGTTCAAGTCCAAATTAAAAGCCCCTCTTAGATAAAATATTTCCCTCAGCCTTGTTGTTGCATTTAAGGGTAATCAATATTAGCATCCAATTTTGATGAGGACATCCCACTGTGTGATGATCTTAACATCAAAATTTATTAGTAATGCAAGTGTTGACTTGCTACTGAAAAAGCTTAAAAAGTCTAAGTGGCAACAAAAAATAGTTAAATTGGTTTTCTTTGTTAGGACAGTTCACCAGGTTAGATAAAGCATTGTTAGGTTTTCTTTTGTTTCCATGCTTGTAAAGCACCAAGCAAAATTGATTAGGAACATTATTTCTAAACTTTGCCACAATTGAAAATGAAAAAGTCCTTAACTTCTAGCCAGCCAAAAGAAATTTTCCTACCTTCATCTACTTAACAGTTTCACACCATTATTATGGACAATATCACACCACAATGATGGCTGCACACCTAATTCAAAGCAAAGTATGACATAACTAGCACTTCGGGATCCTTTAGGAACTTCAAACATACCATAATGTTTCAAGCATGAAAGAGTGGTGTAACAGCAATATCTTTGTGCAAAATTATTCGGATAGAAAGGATATGCTGTTTTTAATATGTCAAGTGTTTTTAATTTTTAAAGTGGTAGACTTCGAATGAAATAGAATGTAAACACATCCATATTTTGTAGAAAACTCCTTCTTTTCTACTAAAACACAAGGATACGCAACCCCCAAATCTCTGGTCTTCAGAGGTGGCTTATCATTTCATATAATAAACACAGCAATAATGCATTCTTATTCAGTATTTTATTGCACATCACAGAGACCTCTAAGGTTCATATATCAAAATAAAATCAGCAAAAATAAACATCTGAGTATTAAACAAAGATATAGATCTCTATAAACATGTTTCTGTGTACTACAATTCACAGACATTAATTATAAGAAACCCCAAAAAACTCCTTGCATTTTGATTTCATTTTCAGGGGCAGGGGAAAACAAAGCAGTGAATCTGAACTCCCCTGATTTTTCTCTGTTTTCATTCAGTACAAACGATGTTTTGAATTACTTTGCCTCTGAAGCTAATACTTTCTCATGATAAAATTTGTGGCCACTTTCCTTGCTTGTTAGTTTTGCAGTCTTTCTTCCACTAACCTCATTCATGACAAACTAACATAGTTATGAAATATACTTATGTTTTCTTTTAGGGAAAGAAACTTTTTTTGATGTTAGTTGAGATGTGCACTAATTAATAGTAACTAAATACATGGATATATTACACAAAAATTGAATTTTAATACTGTTTGACTCCAAGAACAAAGATTTTTCAGAAAAGTCTAGACAACACTTAATTAACAAATATGCTTTAATATAGAATTGAAAAAACCCAGTGTAGATAAAAATCTATCAATCCATTCTTTATTAGATCCAACCAAAAAGCAATTCTGCACTTGTTATCATCATCGTGGTAATCCATAGATGTTTCTTACATGAGGTAATGCACTCATATCTGTGAACACTGCACATGCAGAGACACACACACACACACACACTATATAGGCATACGCGTACACAGTGAAAACAAAACTTGATACGAACTCATGTTTGGAAACCTCACAACTGTGCTGCTGTTCCAAAAGGTAAGCGGAAACAAGTTTGTTTCAAAATAGTCTTAAAGAAAAAGTCCTTTCTGGAAATATTTGCAGGTAAACTTTATTGTTTTCTTTAAGTTCAAAGTGTTTATCTTTCTTAGATATGATCTTCTATGGAATAACTATATTTCTTCTTAGAAGGCTGGAGGGAGGGTAAGCAATCAAGCTAATGAGAATTGAGTGCAAAAAGAAAGACAAAAGACAAGTGAATTGATGCCTGAGTCTAAGAAAGGAGAAATGGTATAACTTTATAAGACTACCCTAAAAGAATTTATATTTCAATTTCAACTTGCCTTTATGGTAGCTGACAAAAAGAAAAAATTCTTAAGCTATTGTGAGGATAATCTAGCTCCACGGAATTTACACTTTTTGCATTCATACGTGTTATTTTAACATTTTTTTTTTTTTAGTTCCTTAAAGGAAAAACTTAACAAATAAATTACATTATTCTACAGCAAGACAATACAGCTTGCCACTTCTTACCATTTGTTCCTACAGATGCAGTGCCTTTCAGTTGCAGACTTGAAGCAATATCTCTTCCACGAGTTTTAACGTATGTGCTGTATCTCTTATTAGAAAAAGAAAAGCACACCCTTATATTCATGAGTTACCGCTGCTTTAAAGGCAGAATGATAGAGAAAATTTGCTTTGAATGAATTAATAACTGTTCAGAAAAAAGGCAAGTATATTGCTCAAGAGTTAAATGTGCTCAAAGAATTGACATCAATCTTCTACCGGCATAGGCTATATGAAAGTCATATACTAAGTCCCATTTGAAGGATTCATCATCAAAAAACACTGTAGTTCCATGAGGTATGTTAACACAGGGAGTGTGAGTAATATAACATGAATTTGAATTCAGGAAGGTAGGGAAAAGTTCCACTGAGATTAAATGTTCTCAGACCTGTCGACTTCATACATATAATCATGTGGATATTTTGTGAATTTTTTTACAGCAAATGCTACGTGGATTTAAGTGAGAGTCACATATTTCAAATAAAGCCTCCTGTTCACTTCACAAATTCACCATACAAAATGTGAGAAATTCTTTTACCGTTGGCTACAGAATATACAGCACAACCAACTGAGCATGAAAACTATGTGATAGTATTGTCCTATATGCATCTTCTTCAATCTTCTGAAAACATCAGAGACACCTAAAAAGTAATATGACCCTCACAAGCTTAAAGGAGAATGAATGCATGACATTGTTATCTAAAATTCTGCCCAATGGGGTTATAATGAATGTATAGGAAGAATACAGAGTAAGCATGCACAGACAGAAATGAAAAAAAAAAATTAAAAAATTATTTCTACTGCAAAATTATCTTCTCGTCATGCATGTTAGTCATCTAACTCAATACTGTATCTTTTTGTACCTTTCCAGACTATATTCTTGACCTTCCTAGCTAAAAAGTACCCCTTCTGTTTGCTTTCTCTATGCATGCTGACACTTTTCAGTTTTATGCAGACTTTTCATAAAGACATTCCTTGCCTTAAAGTACACGGGCACTGGGTATGGTATACCTGGTGGCTGTTATTATAGATGTTGACACTTCTCACATTTGATGATTGATGGCTTCTTTCTTGGACAATGCTTTCTTGAAAAAATATATTTCAAACTTCACTCTTTCTAAGCATGAAAGAAGGATAGATCCATCATCTTTCAGACAACTCCCTGACTCTAATTCAGGTCTGCTTGGACTAGAAAATTATTAAGATGTATAAAAGGCCACTGGCATAATTAGAAGAAAAATAATCTACACAGAGATCCTCAAGAAGCAACCAAGTTAAAGGAGGGAGATACTGATGTTTCAACAGACCACTAATAGAAAATAAAAAGTTAGGTGATGAATTGTAGTTCTTTTCTTGGCTCTACCTAAAAGCATACGCATTTTTTCCATAAGTTATTTAATTGATGTTCAGTTAGAAGAGCTTAGCTAAACATGATCTGGTGAGGTGTTAATAAGGAAGGATGAAGTAATTACACCAAAATGAGTCAATATGATGCTTCATCTCAAAAACTTGATACTGTTAACACTACCAATTGAGCCTACCAATTGAGCCTGAAGGCATTCTCTAAGTTAGTGAGATTTTGTGGTGGGTTGAAATTGGTTGGCTATCAGGTGCCCACCTAGCCACTCTCTCACTGCCCCTCTAGGGAGAACACAGGAAGAGAATAAGATGATACCACTGGGAATGTTGTCAAACACACCCATGATGAAGCTGCAATAACTTCTTCCATGTATTTGAATTTTTAACTCTTGTCAGTGAAACATTATCCTAATGTATAACTTTTACCTTTGCTGCAATTATTTCACCTCACTCTTTTTTTGTCTTATTCAACACGGACATAAAGAAAAACTTGTTCCTTCCCTCCACACAGCTGCTGCCTTTTAGGTACTTTAAGATATCTACTTTAGTCCTTATTAATTATATTTATGTATATTTGTCATTAAATAAATACATTTCTTCCTGTTCCTTTTTAAGTCTTATTCTCCTTTGGGCTATCTCCAGTTGACAACAGAGTCCCAGACACATAATATCCTTTAATGAAGATCAAAGAATATTCATAAAGTTGTAACTGCAACAGTGTCTTTTGTAGAGAGAAAAGATCAGAACATTAAAACAATATTAGACCTACGAACAGTCTCACCTTGAGAGAAGGGATGAATATGTGTGTATGTGCATACAAGTAAATATATGTAGTTTTACACATATAGTTAGCCTACCTATGTTTAAGATCCCCTCTATGGAGAAGATACACAGACCCTAAAATCAGGTACTTCAGAACCTCTTAGAAAATATCCCACTTAATGCCAGTAAAGACTCTCATTTGTTTATTTTCTAAATATGACAGGTCTCTTTGCTCTGGTGTAGGATGAACACATTTAAAGTGTAACAGCTATAATACTCAAATAATTTAGTATTATTTAAAAAAGCATAAAAAGTCAGTTACGATAGCTATTGATTTCTCACAATATAAGTTCAGTTTCTAGCAATGATTGATTAGTTTTTTTGTCATTTGTATACTTGGGGAATGGAGAATGACAGTATCTATGTGCATCAGATACCAGAAGACTCATGAATGATTCTGAGTTTTGGTGTTATAAGCAACTGTTTGGAGACTAACTGTAATTTTTCAACCACAAGTAGTAAAGTTTTAGTATAGAGTTTCACCACATGCTGCAGGACCTTTAAAACTAACTAACAGCATATGAATCTTGAATCTAATAAAATGTAGGAAATTTTTATTATTCATTACTATTCACTCTGCTTCAATAGCTTTTCAAAAAGTTATCTTGAATTTCAACTGGCAGGTTGGAGAACCTCAACTTTGTTTTATATTTTAGCCAGGACACCAACAATTAACTTCCTTTATTGCCTTTTTAATACTTGGTGTAACAAATAGCTATAAATCTCACAAAGAATCAACATATTTGTATGTAATTCATATATCATATGAAAATACAAGGTCTTCTGAGCATGATTAATGTGGTTTATACACCTACATTAATTTCCTTTAATGGAATGTGTTCCTTCCTTGTTTCTGTTGGCAATGTACATTTTCTGCTCAGTTCTAATGCAAGTCAGTCCTAATAAAATAGTTTTGACTAACAATGTGTATTTTCTACTTCAATCTCAAACTCTTGCATATTTAGCAGGGTTTCCTGCTGCTTTAGAGTTAATGCAAGTGGTGCAGTCTGAAGCAATGATTAATTTTATAGCTGGAAGATAAAATGTGGATAAAAGAGCTATTGCTACACAATAGCATTAGGAGAAAAAATTATTTAAAATGTTGAGCTTAACTTAGTGCTGTTTAAAATACACGTTAGATGAGGACCACGACCTACACAAAGTTATATAAGTTTCCAGACACAGTAAGAACATGCCATAAACTCTTTTACAAATGCTAATCTGTATTTAAATAATACTCATATATAAGTTAACTGTTTGGTGTTGCAGGGGTTTTTTTCACTTTACTTGGTCATAGGCCAAATTCCCCTCCCCACTGATGACAGTAACATTTCTTACAGTTATTTGAAACTTAGAATGGAAGGAGATTAGATCCAACACTGTCTTTTTGTCCTCCACTGCCACACCCTCCATTATGAAAGCATGAATAATGTTTCTTCATCTGTCTCTTTTCACCCTCTCTCTAGTTGTACTCTCTTTTGTTATTATTTCATAATCTCTTGCATTAACTACCAATTATGATTTAAGGATGTAATTAAATCCCTTTTTTTATCAAATGCTGTGTATTTTCTAATCCACTCAGTATTTCACTCTTTCCTCAGACTTTAACAGAGCTATTCTTTAGTTCAGGAAATGTGTGCAAATTGCTGCCTACTGGGTTGATGTGCCAGGCATCACTAAGGAGCGCACGCTTGCTTATACTGTTCCATATGCATGCAGTATTGGTCACAGTTGGAGACCACTTCCTAGGCTAGGAAGACCTTTCCTCGAACTAACTACAGCTGCTCTTACTTTCCCATAGATCTTTCAGACCTGATCTCCTGCTGACAGAAACTACCGTAGCTCCATGAACTTAATTGATTTCTGAAAACTTCTGTAAACATGGGCTCTGTCTTTCCCTGTAGCACCAATTGCCAACTAGGTTGTTGATATTTCATTTCTGAAGAACTAAAGATAATGCTAACAACCTCTGTGTACTGTGCTGTATCTATTTAAGTCTGTTTAGAATTTTGCAGTCACTATCTTTCATCAATTGATTTCTGAATGTAGAATAAAAAGCAGGTAGTTAAAGGTCCAGACTAAACACTTAAACATTTTGTATTAGGTAAAAGAAAGAATGGACTGTGAATCAAGAGAGTAAGTAGCTATATACTAAACCTGCACAAATCCGCTTATGAGGTCATCAGGTTTTTGTTTTTAACACATAAATGTCCTTAGGAAGCAAACTTAGAAAAGCATACCGTTCCTGTGAGCCATGCCGAACAGACAACCTGTGTGCTCACACATCTGCCTATTTCACTGTCTTTGTCACTTTCATGGTCTTGTAATAAGCATCATACCTAAAACTCTGTGCACCTACTTGTATTCCATTAATATAGTTATTAAGGAAAAAACATACATTTACATGTATTTTGGAAGGTTGTAAAATTTCATCCTCCTTCATAACGTGCCTGGATTTCCACTGCATTCTTAACATGATGCCAAAAGATTTTAGATTTGTTGAACGTTTTTTTTTTTCCAAAATGCTGTCCCATGGTGAAGTGTAGCAGCAGGTGTACAGTTATCTGTACAAATAATGATGCTCAGAAAGAAGTATTGAGGCCTGTCATTTGTAATATGTAGGAGTACTATTTTGAAACATTCCTGTGTGAGCAGGGTTAGTTTAATTCTGTCTTCAATGAACTGGTAAAAGTCTAAATTGTAAAATGGTAAAAAGTTTTTTTTTAAATCCTGTATTTAGTTTGTAGTAAAAATTTCAGATCCAATAATTAATTCCAGCCACCAGTAAGTGATCTTCATAAAACTTTTAGTTTATCTGGACCACAGCCTGAATCATTATGAGTCTCAGTTACGCATACTTTTCAGATCTTCCTGTAGAGAATTTGAAATACGTTTCAATGAAAGGTCAAACTATCTCCTGTTAAAACTTACTTTTAAGTATACTTCAGAGACTAAGTAAAATATCAGTTACTTTAGGATTGTTGTGTTGACCACCAAAAGAGTAGGTTACTGGATGACTAATAGTGATATCCAATAACACCTTTCACATCCAAATCATTCCTGCCAGGTATTCAGTGGTAAGTTATGGAACCAAGAGCAACACACAAAACCATTAACACCCAAGACACAAAATCTGTTACATTTCTGCAACTAACAATTTAAAGACATGATCATAAGAAAGCATATTACTGGTATGTATGGAAGGCATATTATATATCAGCTGCATCTTTTGAGAAAGTTCTCAAGGCCTAATTCAATCCTCATGCACATCAAAGGGATTTCTGCCTGACTTACTTAATGATTATATCTCAACGTTTTCTGTAATACAGTGTATTTTAAAGTAATGGGTATAAGCAGTGAGATTTTGGTAACAGGGGGATGACAGGAGTGATCTCTGTAGGAAGTGGTCAGGGGCTGCCCCGTGCTGGGAATGGCATGGTCCAGCTGGCTCTGCAGTGGATACACCACAGGCTATCAGCCAAGTTCATGGTGCTTCTGTGGAAACATATTAATGAACGGGAAAAAGAATATGGACTGGGGAGAGGAGAAGAGAACAAAAAAGAGTGGGAAACATCAGAGAGAACATCTAGCTCAAAACAGGAGGAGGAAGAAGTATTCCACAGCACAGAAGTTATCCCTGCAGCCTGTGAAGCCACGCTGGAGCAGATCTTCCTGCCAGGAACTACAGCCCATGGAGAGCCCACACTGAAGCAGATTTTTCCTGAAGGAAAAAGCTTAAGAGGGAAGGACTGGCAGGGAGGGATTGTTAAGTACTGACTATACCCTCCAACTTCCTCTGTGGCGCTCTGCTAGGGGTAGTGAAGGTGTGAAGTTGAGCCTGGGAAAGGACAAAGGAAAAGTTATTTTTTAAATTTCTGTATTAATTTCTCACTACCCAAGTATATTTCAATTGGCAATAAATTACATTAATTTTCCCCAAATTTGGCATGGTTTGCCCATAGCAGTAATTGGTTAACAATCTCTCTGTCTTAAGCTAAATCCACAAATGTTTTCATCTTATTTTCTCCCCCTTGTCCTGCTTAGAAAGAGGAGCAAGAGAGCAGCTGAAGGGGTGTTTGGCCCTTAGCCAGGTTAACCCACCATACGATTGATTTTTCATTCTGAAACAGCTGATTTGAGATTATCATGTGAAGTCTGCAAATATCAAGATATGCTTACTAGAAATAGAAGAAAATTCTCAACTGTATTTTTAGTTACAGCCTGTGGAAAACAGTCCTTGTACAAGAAGTGGCTAAGAAATACCTGAAAGCAAGGAATAAAAACCTCTTAAAATCCAAGAAATCTAAGGTCTCACTGAAGTCAACCAGGGAGATGAATTTCAATAATCTGAATTGAAGCTATGGTATCTAAGATTGCCTAGCACTTTACAGATGTACCAGAGAAAATATGATTAGAAATGGCCAAAATATGCTACATCACAAAATATTCTTTAGAAATGAAAATAAACAAATAAGCGAGTATTCTGGAGTATTGATCTCTCAATGTGGGGAACAGCAAATGGTAAATTCTGTGACATTTTATCAACTGTTTTCAAGATAAGATTTTGATTTTAGTATAAAACTAAACACGGCACAATCAGACTCAAGCCGTACAAAGACTTTAACATGTAGCTGACTCAAGTATCTAAAACAGTTTACCGATATTAACACTTTGTTTTATGGCTAACCGGTTAGATCAGTCTCAGTTTATTTGCCAACTAACTGAATCAATTAAAATCAACTGCAAGTTGAAGGTAGTGCAACTTAAAGAACTCTTAACTTCTAACGTCTCAACCACTCAACAGTTTAAAGAACTTTCACTTTGCCGAAGTCCATATGCAACATGTGACACATACTATTTCTCATTGTATTTTAGTCCCTGTGGATCCTTTTACTGCCATTTAACTACTGTGAACTCAGGTTTACTTGCATTTAGTATTGATTCACTTTCCCTGGAGGTGTTTAAGGCATGGGTGGACGAGGTGCTAAGGGGCATGGTTTAGTGTTTGATAGGAATGGTTGGACTTGATGATCCGGTGGGTGTCTTCCAACCTGGTGATTCTATGATTCTATGATTCTTAATCTCTGGAATAGGTCATGGTACCGTACCTTACCAGAGAGTAACAGGAATGTCTGAGAATAAATAAGAACAGCTGAATGCACTAATTTACAATACAGTGATTTCCAAATAGCCAACCGTATCTCTGTGATACACTGTAAGTGGTAAAAATATAATTTATATAATTCTAATTTTTTTTAAAAAATTAAAAAATAAAATTAGTTACTAGTATTTAACTGCTTGTGGGTCTGTATGTAATCACAGAACAACAGAACCATTAAATGGTTCAGTTTGGAAGGGAACTCTGAGGATCACCTAGTGTAACCTCTAAATCCAAACAAAACTTTAGATAAGCATTTTATTTTTTTTTAATTGAGACATGTATTTAATTGGGCTTAGCCTGGTCTGGAAAGAGGTGGTGAGATTGCTAGGAATTAGGGGCTAGAAACAGTGTCCTATTACACCATTCTGAGCATTCTGCTCTGAAACAGTTTAGCAAAAGACATGAGAGAAAGATATCAATATTATTAGGTGATTAAAGGATGTATTTTAAAAAATCTCTATTGTCTCCATTATTCCTCAAAAGAAAGAAGAAGGAGCATATAAAGAATAGATACCATGAAATTACTTCAAAGAAGAGCTAGTCAATCTAAGGAGTTTTAGTACATTTCAAAAATACATCAATTTAACTTTTTAAATGCTATTTTGTTTGTCCTGGAAAATTCTGAGAATGTTTGCCTGACAGTTTCATCTGCAAAGTATTTTAGAGGCTAAACTGACAAAATAGCATTTACCAGTCTTCCACAGCTGTGCTATTAATTCTCTTCACTTTAATAAAAGCCTGGAAACAAAACAAAAAAAAAACCAAAAAAAATCTGCTCCAGATCAAATGAAACCTTTGACCTGCAATGAAATCCTTCAGTTTCTCATTCTGGCTGGGAGAAAAAAAGGAAATACTCCAGTTTTTTATTTTAGCTGGGTGAAAAAAAGTTTTTATCACAAGTTAATTCAAAAAATTCCCACTATCCTTTGCCCCAAGTTTTTTTATTACGTAGCCCAATGAAAGATGCATTAGTCATTCAGACACACCTAAGAATCATTCACATTTGTAGAATCCCTGATCTTTCATGGTTATATCTTCTAATCCTTAAAATTAATGCTACTTAATTCCAGTGCACATGAATTTTTTACAGTGAAAATTATTACTATCTTTTTTTCAGATAAAAAATCTAGCTGTTGCGAGGAGGAAGAGACTGTGAGAATATCAAAGAATGGAACACACATTTGGGCTAGATAATTTGAGTGGGTCTACAAGTCCCTGTTATTTTCGCTGCTTACTACAAACCACAGGTATCTCCATGGAACAGTATTATTTGCTGTTTTCTAAGAAAACGGGTTTCTGCTTATACAGGCAGGCCCCCAGGACACTGTAGAGTTTCTGCTAAAGTTCAAAGCAGGGTATGAAAGCATTAACTGTCCATCAGGACATGAACTGCTTTTACATTCCAGCTCTTGGGTGGCACAAATATTTATGCAGCTTTCAGCACATCTAATTTAAATTCATTCCCACAGAAGTTATGTAACCATGTTTGCCTGGATATCTAGGTGCAAGATTACTTTGTTTTTACTCAGGGTTCTCCTCATGTGTCTCCATGTAATTAAAAATACTTCTCAACTCATTTTGTCTTTTGAATTATCTCCCTATTTAGATACATCAACTTTCTATATTGCTTTTGTTGATTATATAAATTAATTTAATCAAAACTTTTTTTATTAATGCATGACATCAATTTAGTGCAAAAATGTACAAAAATTAATGGATTATTGCATGCAGAGGTGCTTGAGTTAACTTGAGGACTGGAAGCAATCTAGACTACAGTGACCGGAAATTCAGAAACTAATATCTAACCTAGATAAATCAAAATTAGCTCAGTACATTTACACAACACTACTGACAGCAGCATAATTAGGGCAGTTATTTAATAAATACCACTCTGTACCATTGACGATCTAAAAACATGTCATGTGCTGTTGCTGACTGGTCATGTGTTTTGAACTGGTTTCCAGTTGCTTCATCTTATGCAGAAAGCTAAAATACATAAAAGTCATGGAGCGGGTGATTTTGAGTGGTATCAAGAAGCACCTGCAAGAGAACTGGGTGATCAGGCCCAGTCAACACGGGTTCATGAAAGGCAGGTCTTGCCAGAGTAACCTGATCACCTTCTATGACCAAGTGACTAAACTCTTGGATGAGGGAAAGGCTGTGGATGTATCTTCCTGGACCTCAGTAAAGCCTTTGACACAGTTTCTCACAGCATTCTGCTACGGAAACTGTCGGCCTCTGGCCTGGACAGGCGCACACTCTCCTGGGTGGAAAACTGGTTGGATGGCTGGGCCCAGAGGGTGCTGGGAAATGGAGTTAGATCCAGCTGGAGGCCAGTGACAAGTGGGGTTCCCCAGGACTCAGTGCTGGGTCCAGCCCTGTTTAATGTCTTTATCAGTGACCTGGATGAAGGCATTGAGTGCTCCCTTAGCAAGTTTGCAGACGACACTAAGCTGGGTGGAAGTGTGGATCTGCTGGAGGGTCGGGAGGCTCTGCAAAGGGATCTGAACAGGCTGGACTGCTGGGCTGAGACCAATGGCATGAGGTTTAACACAGCCAAATGCCGGGTCCTGCACTTGGGGCACAACAACCCTAAGCAGAGCTACAGACTAGGAGAAGCCTGGCTGGAAAGCTGCCTGGAGGAGAGGGACTTGGGGGTGTTGGTTGACAGCCGACTGAACATGAGCCAGCAGTGTGCCCAGGTGGCCAAGAAGGCCAATGGCATCCTGGCTTCTATAAGAAACAGCGTGACCAGCAGGTCCAGGGAGGTTATTCTCCCCCTGTACTCAGCACTGGTGAGACCGCACCTCGAGTACTGTGTTCAGTTCTGGGCCCCTCACCACAAGAAGGATGTTGAGGCTCTGGAGCGAGTCCAGAGAAGAGCAACGAAGCTGGTGAAGGGGCTGGAGAACAAGTCTTATGAGGAGCAACTGAGAGAGCTGGGGTTGTTCAGCCTGGAGAAGAGGAGGCTTGAGGGGAGACCTTATTACTCTCTACAACTACCTGAAAGGAGGTTGTAGAGAGGAGGGTGCTGGCCTCTTCTCCCAAGTGACAGGGGACAGGATGAGAGGGAATGGCCTCAAGCTCCACCAGGGGAGGTTCAGGCTTGAGATAAGGAAAAAAATCTTCACAGAATGAGTCGTTAGGCATTGGAACAGGCTGCCCAGGGAGGAGGTTGACTCGCCTTCCATGGAGGTGTTCAAGGTGAGGGTGGATGAGGTGCATAGGGGCATGGTTTAAGGATTGGTGGGAATGGTTGGACTCGACGATCTGGTGGTTCTCTTCCAACCTGGTTATTCTATGATTATTCTATGATTATAAATATTCATTAATAGTACTTTTTCCATTCAAGCATAAATTATATTTGCCACTGGGACAACATGTAGCCATTACTGAATGGAGAAATGACCTTTGCAACCATGAGATGATCCTAGCAACTTACACACTTTGTGTTTTGCTTTAAAGTTTATAGTTTAGAAAGCTGATGTGTTATAATCTACTGTACAGAAACATTTCAGTAAAGTACATATAAATATTTCTGAAATGCAAACCATTACTTTGAAATTATATTGACTGCAGTTTCTTTATAGCAGTGTTACACATAGGACACTGTATCTTATTTTCATGTGTAAATTGAATCGTAGTTTCATAGAACTGCTTGGTTGGAAAATAATTTAGAGATCATGAAGTCCAACTGTACCTGCCCACTCCTAAACTATATCCCTGAGCACCTCATCCACCCGTCTTTTAAAAGCCTGCAGTGATGGTGACTCAACCATCATCCAGGGCAGCCTGTTCCAGTGCCCGATAAACCTTTAAATGAGGAATTTTTTAATATGTCCAACCTGAACCTCCCCTGGCGCAACTTGAGGCCATTTCCTCTCATCCGATCACCTTCCACTTCGGAGGAGAGACCAACACCCATCTCACTACAACCCCCTTTCTGGTAGTTGTAGACAGTGATAAGGTCTCCCTTCAGCCTCCTTTTCTCCAAGCTGAACAACCTCAGTTCCCCCAGCCACTCCTCATAAGACCTGTTCTCCAGCCCCTTCATCAGCTTTGCTGTCCTTCTCTGGACTCGCTCCAGAACCAAACTGTCCTTCTGAGAAAAATGACAAATGATTACTTTTGTGAAATATCTCACTGGGAGATCTGGGTGTTATTACACAGGATATCTGACTCATCTGTACAGGTTTCTATCAGAAATCTAACACCAATGGCACAACAAGATTTTCTATATTTAAGCATACTTTATAGGTAAAGTATGCAGTGCAGACTGTCAAAGAAATTTTCAACAGAAATTACAAACTAAACTAAGATATCTCTCATGAACGAGTCAAGGTTTTGTTCCCTTTTATCTACATTTAGTCAGCTTTTCTGAATATTTCTTGAAATTTAATACTTCCAAGTTAGAGTGGGAATGGCAAGGACCCTAATCCCATTTAAATGCCTCATTAAATTTTAGAGAATATACTCCTAGTCTCCCTCCACTGTCAGTGGAAAAGGAGAGGTTGTCCAAAAGTTCATGTAAAGTATAAGTTAATGCTATGAATTGCCCTTTGGGGAAACTTGTCTGTCTGCTTCAGTTACACAGGGAGCCATCAAGACTGACTTGTGAACTTACCACACCAGATTAGACAGATTAGAATTAATTATTTGGCAAGGTTTCTGCATTTCCCATTTAGGAAGTTCAGTTGATAAACTGCTTGGTGAGCTAGCAAGTAAAAATTATTTAACTGCTTCTAACTGTTTTCTCTAGTGATTTCCATCTTGCCAAAGAATTAATGATAGAATCATAGAATAACCAGGTTGGAAGAGACCCACTGGATCATCATTCCTATCAAACACTAAACCATGCCTCTCAGCACCTCGTCCACCCATGCCTTAAACACCTCCAGGGAAGGTGAATCAATCATCTCCCTGGGCAGTTTCTTACTACACATGTAATCTCAAAGTACCCATATGAACAAGACTTCTGATAGTGTAGCTCAAAAACTAATTTGCAAGTTTCCATTTTTGGTAACCTGTGTATTTAAAACTCATTCCATCCAAGTGCCACTTTATGGTTTAATATAGATGTTTGTGTGTTGAGTTTTGGCCCAAGCACCATTTTATAACCTCAGTGTTAGCCTAGTGAATGAGAAGTTAATGATGAAATTTATTAAATTATTAGAGCTTCATTTCAGTAAAGTTACAACTCTCGACTTTCTTTTTCCTCCCTACTTCCTCAATACAGTATCATTTTACAGTAAGATGAAGTGTATGATATTTTAAGAGTGTTTTAAAATGTCTAAAGTAATAGCTGTAAGTCCTAATACACTCTGCAAGACAACTTTTCCCAGACTAAAATACAGTCATAAATTAGTACCATATCGTACACATGTTGTGTGAAGATAACATCCTGCCAAGTAGGAAAATGTCATCCTAAAATAGAAAGCCACATTTCCTCAGGATATTGGTCTAGCTTAGTTGGATTCTATAAGGGATAGAAAAGTGGATAATGTAACTTCAGACATGAGAAGTTATTAAGTGAATTGACTGTTGGAGTTGTATGCAATCCTCAGTTCCTACAGAACAAGAATCTCTGAGGTCAGATTGTTTTTATAGCTCTAAATAACTGATGCAGCTCACTTTAGGGATGGAGAAGGAACTCTGAACTGGTCAACTTGCTATGGTGCCTGTTTCATGTATTTTTGCACAATTACAGGCTTACTTGCTTCCCAAAGTCTTAACAGAAAGTCCTTGAACTCCATTGTTCCCTTTAAACATTTTTATAAGGGCTTTATATGTAGCCATAGTGCTCTAGCACTAATTTCTACTATGCCTTTTGTTTTCAAGCTCATGGTGTTTAAATATATAAAAGGCTTAATCAATGACTTAACATACGTGAAACAAGATAAGACTATCAACATTTCAACATCACATTAATGGTTAGGCATTTATATGCTTTAGCCTGCATCTCCCTATACAAGAAACAGCAACAGTAGTCTCAGTGCAATTTATCAACAATAGAGAAGACAGTACCAATGCAGAGTAGCTACTGAACTACTATGCAGTTAAGAACAAAAATCTCCACTCCACTTCAAGGACACACACTTTCATTCTTATGGCCTCCAGAAAGATGTTTAAGACAAGACTTTAGGAAATTAAGTACAACTTTTCTGCCTCATAACTGATGTTGACAGTGTGCAAACCATCATGAACTGGTGCATCTTTAAAGGAGTACAGATATCACGGCTGAGGAACGAATAAGAGGATGACGGCATGATCACATATACTTTTATATAATAAACTGTCCCACAAACCTCTAGTTCTTGGTAGGCAAAACCCAAATTTTGGAGAATACACTATTGATCTCATATCTGCAACAGAAGTGAGAAAACATAGGCTGGGAAAAGTATCTTTGACCACTACTTCTCTTGCATGCGCCTGATGAAGAAAAGGCAGTATATGCCTTGAAAAGTAGCTAATTCTTCTTCTGTGATTCTACTTGTTCTGATTTATTACTTCCCTTTCTTTAACCTTTGCAAGCTATTTTAATACTAGCTTAGAACACTTTACAAGGCTCACTGCTTTTTATACACTCCAGTACAAAATTGTAGCGTGTGATATAATCACATAAATTAGAAGAGTAATTACAATATGTTGTTCCCACATTTATTTTGATACTAATCTGAATCAAGGAAAGGTTAAAATTCTTAGGCTTTATAGAAGAAAAATCATAAAATGTATTAATGTTAATGAAATATATTTTATTATAAAGTGTATTAACACCATCAACATACACATTCTAATCACTGCTAGCATAACTGTTTTAATTAATTAGCAGATTATAATGTGAAGAGAGAAATAACTTGTCCCTGAAAAAGAGACATTTAAAAGGATATTCCAACAATATAATCTCAAAATATTTCCCTTCTTTTTGATCAGTGTCAAATGTAATAGACAGCAACTTAGAGCACAAACAGATGGATGAGAAGCAAATATAACAGTTTGTTCTTTGATGTCACAGTAAATAACTGCATTTCTTTATGCAGCACAGGTAATTTTGCCTCCAGACTGCTTATATAAGTTGCCAGCATAAATGCACTACATAAAGCAGCACTACAACCTATTACAAAACCACTGTGGTTTCCCTTAACAGAAAATAAAGAGCATTTAATAGTGCAACTGAAGTTAGACAGAAAACATTTTGGTCTCCTGGATTTTCCCATACTAACCATTTTTCAGGGAAAATTCAAAATGAAATAACGAT
This sequence comes from Clamator glandarius, assembly GCA_033459285.1. Taxonomy (NCBI): domain Eukaryota; kingdom Metazoa; phylum Chordata; class Aves; order Cuculiformes; family Cuculidae; genus Clamator; species Clamator glandarius. The sequence goes on from JAUNZM010000294.1 coordinate 3,885,837, forward strand.
GGTAGTGGGAAGGACACAGAGTGGGCTGCCACAGAAGCAGACTTACTGTTCCAAACAAGACCCCCATTTATTGCTAGATCTTCATGTAATAAAGGTTTAAATGTGTGGTTAGGATGGATGAAGACTACTAAATAAGACACTTCCATTAGTTCAGAGGTACCCATGCATGGGTATCACTATATCTTTGCCTGCTTCTTACATTCTCCCCTCAGCATTTGCTGTTGATCACTGTGACTAAACAGGCTACTGGGCTGGATGGACTTTAATCTAGAACAGTTTAGACATTGTTATACGCTCAACCTTGTCTTTTCCTCAGAAAGATACTAATGGTTTATGATTCTATATAAAGAACTCAAAGTATATTCTTTTGGTGCCTTATGATCATAATAATAGCAATATACTCCGAAGGTAATGTATTACCACATCTCTATCTGTTCTCCCTGAAGAGCCAAATAAAACTGCTTGGCAAGAGCAGTTCTAAACTTCAATCTATGATCTCCCTCTCAGGACAAATTCCTCTTCTCAGATCTGCAGTGTAAATCTTGTTGTAGTTTACTGCTTTATTACACATTGTGCTCCTGTTTCTCTCAGTGTTGCAGGTGGAAGTTCTTCCTCAGAGGCACTGCAGAATACCTGATACAGATCTACGAAACAGAACACCTAGTACAGAGCCAAATCAAAGATTTGTAATAGAATAGCTAAATTACGTTAGTATACCCAAAACAGATTGATACCAAATGGGAGAAATTTTGAATAAGTTATTTTAACATATAAAAAAATCTCCCATAACATGACCCATATTTCTCCAAGAAAATTATACTTCATTTTCTTCCTAGTCATCCAGATGAGAATTAGCCATGGGAAAGTATGCATCCACATTTTTCCAACATACAGAATCACAGAATAACCAGGTTGGAAGAGACCCACCGGATCATTGAGTCCAACCATTCCCACCAATCCCTAAATCATGCTCCTAAGTACCTCATCCACCCTAACCTTAAACACCTCCAGGGACGGTGACTCAACCACCTCCCTGGGCAGACCGTTCCAATGCCTAACCACCCTCTCCGTGAAGAACTTTTTCCTAATCTCAAGCCTAATTCTCCCCTGGCGGAGCTTGAGGCCGTTCCCTCTCGTCCTGTCTCCTGTCACTTGGGAGAAGAGGCCAGCACCCTCCTCTCTACAACCTCCCTTCAGGTAGTTGTAGAGAGTAATAAGGTCTCCCCTCAGCCTCCTCTTCTCCAGGCTAAACAGCCCCAGCTCTCTTAGCCACTCCTCATAAGATTTGTTCTCCAGCCCCTTCACCAGCTTTGTTGCCCTTCTCTGGACTCGCTCCAGAGCCCCAACATCCCTCTTGTGGTGAGGGGCCCAGAACTGAACACAGGATTCAAGGTGCGGTCTCACCAGTGCTGAGTACAGAGGGAGAATAACCTCCCTGGACCTGCTGGTCACGCCGTTCCTGAAACAAGCCAAGATGCCATTGGCCTTTTTGGCCACCTGGGCACATTGCTGGCTCATGTTCAGTTGCTGTCAACCAACACCCCCAGGTCCTTCTCCTCCAGGCAGCTTTCCAGCCAGGTTTCTCCTAGTCTGTACCTCTGCTTAGGGTTGTTGTGCCCCAAGTGCAGGACCCGGCACTTGGCCTTGTTAAACCTCATGCCGTTGGTCTCAGCCCAGTGGTCCAGCCTGTTCAGGTCCCTTTGCAGAGCCTCCCAACCCTCCAGCAGATCCACACTTCCACCCAGCTTGGTGTCATCTGCAAACTTGCTAAGGGAGGACTCAATGCCTTCGTCCAGGTCGTTGATAAAGACATTAAACAGGACTGGACCCAGGACTGAGCTCTGGGGAACCCCACTTGTCACTGGCCTCCAGCTGGATCTAACTCCATTTCCCACCACCCTCTGGGCCTGGTCATTCAACCAGTTTTTCACCCAGGAGAGTGTGCGCCTGTCCAGGCCAGAGGCCGACAGTTTCCGAAGCAGAATGCTGTGAGGAACTGTGTCAAAGGCCTTACTGAAGTCCAGGAAGATACATCCACAGCCTTTCCCTCGTCCAAGAGTTTAGTCACTTGGTCATAGAAGGTGATCAGATTACTCTGGCAAGACCTGCCTTTCATGAACCCATGTTGACTGGGCCTGATCACCCTATTCTCTTGCAAGTGCTTCTTGATCGCACTCAAGATCACCCGCTCCATGACTTTCCCCGGTACCGAGGTCAGACTGACAGGCCTGTAGTTCCCCGGATCCTCCCTGCGCCCCTTCTTATAGATGGGCACGACATCAGCCAGCCTCCAGTCCAGCAGAACCTCCCCAGTCATCCAGGACTGCTGGAAGATGATGGAAAGGGGTTTGGCCAGCACATCCGCCAGTTCCCTCAAAACTCTTGGGTGGACTCCATCTGGCCCCATAGACTTGTGGGCATCTAGCTGGGCAAGCAAGTCTCTAACCACCTCCTCTTGGACCTTGGGAATCTCATACTTCTCTTCCAACCCTTGGGGTTGTGCAGAGAGGGAACAATTTTCCTTACTGTTAAAGACTGAGGCAAAGTAGGCATTGAGCACTTCAGCCTTAATACGATCCCCTCATGAACTCTACGTTTTTCCTTTTCTCCTCTCCATAAAAAAAACCTCAGGGGGGTCATGTGGTATTTGTAGACCAGTTGTTAACAACATAATTGTCTATGAAGCAATTAGAAAATACATGTGGAGATTTGGCACAAAATCTAATAAAGAATAGATCAATAAATAAGGGAAGTAGTTAATTAATTAAGAGAACCTACTAGAAGCCCTCATAGAGGTTACAATGACAAATAAGCCCTATGGAAGACTTTAAAAACCTTGGGAAGTCTAACAAGCTCACTGAACATACCATGTAATCACACTTGGAGCTTAGCTTAGGGGTTAAGGACTTTTACCTTTCTTCTTAATGGGATGCTTAATGCTGTCCCAAGCAGATGTACTTATTAGGGCAGCTCAAGTCACTAGCTATTCATGTTTTTGTTCACTCCACACAGTCAGGATAATAAAGTACACCAATCGCAAAATGTTTGCTTAATTTCCATTGTCATACTGCTGGGATTTATATTTAAGTTGCTGTGTATACAAAAGATAGGCAGAAAATATTTAAGACCTTTTGGGCAATATTCAGAATATTTTCTTTGAACTTTCAATGTCTTACATAAAATGTACGTATGTATTTCTAGTGCAATAGTTAATAACTTTTTGCAGCCAATGTTCAAATTTTCTGGCAGTCACAGATTGCCCAAAGCACATGCACAGCCCACTAATAAGTGTACATAAATCTGTGATACTGATTATATATTTTTATCAACACAGTTAATGAATGAAATCTAGTTTTAGTATCCCTCCCACTAATTACTTGTTTGTTATTCACTGTGTTAACACTGACCATAATCACAGAATCATAATTTGATAGAATCACAGAATAGTTTAGGTTGGAAGGGACCTGATATGTGCTAGGTTTTATAATGGATGCCATTTATCTTTCCATAAGAACTCCACCATAATTCAGCATAGATGGTAACATACTCATTATGATGGATCTTTTAATTAATAATGTGAATCTGTATCCATATTGCTTCATTCAAGCATTTAATAACATCCACTTATTTTAAAGTGGTTGTAGCTACCTGCCTAGAGCAAAATAAATACTGCTTTGTAATAGAAGCTTAAATTCACCATATTCTTCAGGCAACGTGTATATATTTAAGTAAATAAACAGTGTTTCCAGTGCTTTATAAAATGCAGTAGGTGTAGCATACATGCTGTAGTATTTATGAAAACCTGGCCTTTGCACACTAGAAACCAGAACACTTCTAACAGGCAAGAAACTCTGGAAAATAATTTTCAAAGACATGGTTAACTATAGTCACTTCACACTTACTTCTGCTACAGTTCTCTACACCTCTAAGCACCTCAAACCAATTCTCAAATAGAAAATCTGATAGATCGTTTTTTAGCTCTCTCATGATTTTGGAATTTGAATATGAAACTAAATTTGTTCTGTAAAAATGTCAGAAGGACTTTAGCAGGTCAGACCAAAAGCTATTTAGATGAATATCCTCTCTCTAAACGAGAAAAATTTCATAACGTAAGTAAATATTTTGTCATCTTCAACTCAACAAGTCCTAAATATAATAAAACTGCCAAAAAACCTGTATTTAAAAAATAATCTTTTGTTTTGTTACAAGGAGAACACAGCTCCATGTTCTGCATATATCTTATGCAGAAAAGCACATAAATGTCCAATTTAAGTGGACATAAAAAATAAAACATGCAAAAATACATACACGAAACCTATATAATGATTTAAAGAAGTTTTTCTGTGTTAAAAACATTAGGACTCTTTGAAAGGAAACACAAATACTTTTTATAGAACTAACAAATGTTTTTACTTTAGCTGCATCTATGAAAAAAAAAGATTTACTTGTGGCAATACATTTCATAGATCTACAGAACAATCATTTTCTAAAAAGAACCTTCAGCATTTAGCCATCCAATATACTTAAAGGCAGCCTGAAAGAACTATAATATAAAAATCTTGAGAGAGGGAAGCAAACACATTTGCCTTTTGGAACATTCAATATGTGATCAGAACAAAGTTAACAATCTGTACAATGCATCAATTGCTGGTAGCCTAGAATTATCTTACTTATAAAAGTGAAAGAGAATAGACTTCATGGTACTGCAAAGAAAGTAGACAAGCTAAATAATAATTTACAGGAAAAGCAGCAAAGGCTGAATTCTTCTTATTTGCCCAGAGTGAAACTTTCAGGTATGGGGCAAGTGGACTGAAAGTAGACTAGAGTCACTAAAAATATTTACGAAGAAATTTAACTTAAGGGGAATGCTCCTGCTTTCATTATTTTAAATAAATTATGTGAACTTCATCAGTATATTTTTCACAAAAACTTGCATTGAAAACTTGGAAGCTTTTTTTCTAATTTCATTTTACTTTCACATGTTACTTCCAGAAAAACACTAGCTTTGCAACTCTGTAAATTGTATTAACAACTGTGTTCATCACACACTTTCATAGAGTTTCACAATTGATGAGACCACCACTCAACAGTGCACGCATTTCTATTTCATTCAGAATTAAGGATAGTCAGAAGACTGAGATTTGGAAAGCACTTTTGACTCTCCCAAATCTTCCAGCTATCATTTATCTCCTTGAATATTGCAGGCAGAGAGATGTTTTGTTTCATGGAGCTCTGGAAAGATTTGGCAATGAGTCTGATGATTCAATGATAAGGTCATTTACTTGATCATGTTCATGGTGGGCATAAGAGATTTTGAGTAACTGTATTTGTTACCAAGTGTTAAAACCTTTTACTACTGCTAGCCCCTTTTCAACAACAAAGGAAGGAAATGAAAGTGAGAGATCCTCAAAGACACACTGCGGTAGCTCAGAAAATCTCCATTAATGCCAGAGAGGCTCTGAAGATTTGATTTGCCAATGCTACTGGCAATGTCCAAAATCTGAAACAAAGTATCTAATTGCAATTATTCTAATAGAAAATTTGAAAATGTTTGGTGGAAAAAGCCAAACCTCTATTTTAATGAATAATTGTTGTCTAGCTTAAATATATAAGCTTGAGGTTTGTTTAAGAAAGGATGCCTTGATCAGTCCTATATTTAGGTTTCTAAGCTTTTTTAATCTCATGTGACTAGTTTTATTCTCTTGTATCTTTTGTCTCATACATTTACATTTTTGTACAACAGATGAGACAAATGTATAAAGCTCTTTGTATTCCAAATATACGTATATGATATATTTAACATAAAACAAAAGACAAAGAACAGTGACAAAATTGCATTTGCATGCACCTACCTAAACTGAACTAATACATCACCTATGAAAAAGATGAATAATTTACCGGACTGCATATCACACAAGATGAATCTCAGCAACAAAACTGTAGAAAGTTGTTTCTCAAAAGGAGTTCTCAACACAGCACACTAAACAGAATTAACTCACACATTTTAAGTAACAAGACACAGCTGACCAAACAATGTATCTGTTTATTTGATTAGCTTTAAGGGCATCTGCTCTTGCAAATCTACTTGGTAAGTTAAAAAATGCAGTTTCAGTCCACCAATTTTATTAGTTTAGACTGCCTAGGTTTATTAAGTCAGGAAACTTTGCTTCTGTAGCTAATGACAAAAGAATACTAATCTATTTGTTTTCTTTTTCATTTTACCTTTGGTTTTGACTTTTCAATCTGCTTTTTTCTAACTTGTCAAACATTTAAAATTTCTTTTAAAAAAAGTATGCACATATAATGTATGTATAGGTCTCTACTGTTGCATTTAATTTAAAATATGGAAGAAGAAGTTCCTTTATAATATACCATACTTTGTTCATCTGAGCTCCAAAAAGACTTAAGTGTAAATGAAATATCGTGCTATAGTTTTTGGAGCACGGAAGATAAATATTGATGGAAAAGTATGGATTACTATTCACTGTATTTATATCCACTAATATTGCTGCAAACGTGCTACCCAGTCCACGGCAAAGCCAAACTGTATTAGTGCAAGCTTTGCCTTATTATCTACACAGTAAAGTACACGCTGCTGTGAGGCACAGCTCACCAGCACACACACTGCAGGGAACCTTTTGGTACGAAGCACAGTACGTAAGAGCAGCATGGATATATGTAGAACTGCAGTGCTGACTGGCTAGTTTCATAGCTTAAAGCCTTTAATTTAAGGGAGTATTAATTCTAGGCTACACTTTCAGAGCAGACTCTAGCAGTCTTACAGATAACTGAGATAACATTTCAAAATATATAAAGCCATTTCTTCTATGCTATATCATATTAAAAACTGAGTCATAACCAAATTGTTCTTTCAGAACACTAAACTGAAGGTGTGTCTCACTGACACTCCTTTATAATTAATAAAATACAGAAATTCTTCCCTGTCTCTCTGTGTGCACATATGTGTGCATGTAATCAGTCCAAAAAAAAAGCCCAGAAGAAAACAGACGCAGATATTTGTGAAAACAACTGCCTTCATTGTGGAAAATTTTCCTGTCTCGAAAAAGAGCTAAACTAATTGAGGAACTGTTCCAGAAGTGTTCTAAGTTGCACCAGGGGAGATTCAGACTAGACATTGGGAAAATGTTCATCACCAAAAGAGTTATAAGACACTGGAAAAGGCTGCTTAGGGAAGTGGTTGAGTTACCATCCCTGGATATATTTAAAAGACAGATTAATGAGGTGCTCAGGGATATGGTTTAGTAGTGGACAGGTACAGCTGGACTTGATGATCTCAAAGGTCTTTTCCAACCAAACAATTCTATGATATTTGATACTTAAAGGTTTCAAAAGCTTATAATAAAATAATGAAAAATAATGGTAATGCTACAGTTCCTCTATCTTGCTCATTTTTCCAGGAAATTACCTCTGAAAACAAACTGATATGGCTAAGAGGGCCAAACAAATAAAACAAACTCTTCAATTAAAAAAAAAGGATTCTCCAGTATTGCAGTACAGAGTACCTCTGAGATTGAAAAGGCTTGTAGATACCCATCAGATATTCATCCAGCCATCTCAGGAGACAAGAATGGAACTGCACATTTTGTGAGAAATGTTAAGTACTTCTAGCAAAATATGGAATGTTCAGGCAGGCTCATTTGAAAAAAAAAAAAAAACCAAAACCAAAAACAACCCCCAATCAAACAATCTCACCAAAAATAAGTGCAAATATATGCATTTGGGTAAGACAATCATCTGTGTCTGCTCATGCATGCTATCTGCTCTCATTGCTGTCATTCCTGTCAATCTGAAGTTGATAGGTAATGGCCCTATGATTCAGGGAAACTGCTGAAGTGTGTACTCAGGCTTCAGTTTGAGAGACGGGTTCATTTATCATCATAATAAGCTATTCCCATTGATAGGTCGCAACTCATTGAAGAGACAGTCAGTCTAATTGGCTCAATTCAGTTAGCTCTCGATGTGCCTCAAGGAAAGGAGCAGTGCTTTGCAGGTAATATTCAATCACCCAACGAGCCACTTGTTCAATAATCCATCACAGTTCAGATTGGGGTTCTAGCACATGATTATCCCTTCAATATGCCGAATACCTGGTCTTAACTCTTTTGTCTCTTGGTTCCAGGAAGACCAAGGCAAATTCATTCTGTAGTTAGGGTAACCCTTACATCTAGAAACTTACTGAATATTTAAAATTTCCACTGAGGTTTCCTTTCTAAAGAAATTTGTTGTAGTTAGCTAGAGCCTCTCTCTCTCTCTCTCAGGAAAATAAAATCTTTGCTCCCATCATTCTCTCCTGTTAAAGCTCAGCTTATGCTATATAAACCTAATAGGAACATAAAGTAATGGAGCTCATTTAGTCTTCTGTAGATTTAATGAAGCAGTATGGGTCCGTTCAGAAATCTCTAGCAGTGAGGTAATGATGGGTTGGATGAGACAGAGGAAACAGTGTAGAGGAGATACAGGACCTATAGTATTTAAAGGATTCTTCGTAGTCTGTTCAGATATTAAATAAAAGCATGAGTCACTCACAATATTAAAATGTTTAGAATAATGACTATGAAAAGACAAGTTAAAACTAACCAATAACTCAAGCTTCTAATCACTATTTTGCTTGTCAGTTCTGGTTACCAGTTCATTGTTCAATTCTTTGTCAGTATATTGCAACCACACTGAAAACTACCTTTGAAACTGCTGCACTGTCAAAGGCTTTAAGGTTCTGCTTCTTCCATCATTATCAATGGTATATTATGGTGGGCTGATCCTGCCCACCGGCCAAACACCCACCTGCTTCTCACTCACTACTCTCTGACATGGGATGGGGACAAAATAGAAGGAAGGTAACAAGACTTACAGATCAGTGGGAAGGGTTGGAGAGAAATTCCTGATACTGCACAAGCTCTATTTTAGACACAAATGCAAAGCACAGCACCGTACAGGCTGCTATGAAGAAAGTTAACTCCAGCCCAGCCAGACCCAGTATAGACGCTAAGTTATTGTTCATTGATAGGAATGGTTGGACTCGATGATCCGGTGGGTCTTTTCCAACCTGGTGGTTCTATGATATGAGACTGTCTGATGATTTGCCTTTCTGTCTTTTTCTTATTAAACTGAAATATAAAGAAGTGATTATTTTTATACTTTTTGGATGACTGATTGGAAATTTAATAAGTATGGAATATTATCCTCTGAAATTCAGCGTTTGTAAGGCACTCAGAGAGTAATGTCCCTACCAGTCACCACTCATTTATGAAAAAGCCAAGAATATATAGAGTTTAAAAAATTATTCACTTAATTATTATAATAATTTGTTGTGGAACTGTTTACTTCTCCCCATAAACAAATAAAATAAAATAGAAAGCAGGTATTTGTATATACTTTCAATGTCAGTTTAAGTTTCTTTTCATTAATGACATCTTAATTGAATTTGTACCATTTTCAACCACTGATAAACCACTCTCCCTTCTTCAGTACTCTAGTTAGCAATGGTGCTTTGTGTGCTGAAAAATGAGACTCCTGTCAATATTTTGTTGTACAAATATGCAACCTTTTTGTAACAATAATGGATGTTAAATGATTAATGAGGGTAGCCTCTCAGACTTATGAAATCATTAAAAATTTACATGACAGCCATACAGTGAAATATGTGTTACACAAATTTGCATGCATATATCTCTTAATTGCCTCTGTACACAGGTAACTAGCACTTGGATTTAGGCACCTGATCTTCATTGGCTTAGTCTTAAAACTTCTCAATGACACAAGGTAAAGTTAACCAATCAAGTTCAGGCACCAAAATTTAGTTTGTGGAGACAGATGAGAAGAAAAATCCTATATTTAATTCCTATATTTAAATTGGAAATAACAGAATTTATCTATCTTGTAAAGAATCTGCTTGACAAGAATATTTTGAGATTGTCAGATGCTACTGAACATGCCAGACTTCAAAAACAATATAGCACAGATATAAAGTACTACAAATGGTATGCAGAAAAGGCTGTTTCCCTTGTGCACCATCAAAAATTCTCAGTACTTTTGCCCTTCTGCATACTGCTTTTTTGATGTGGAAAGCAAAATTTAAACCTCATAAAATTATAAAACTAAAGCTCAATGGCATCATACAGTTTTACTAATGAGTTATAAACTCAATCATTTCAATTACATTCTACTTCAAGGTTTTGTAATTCATTTAAATTTAAAGTAAACTGTGGGGGAGGCAGGTAAATCAAGCAGAACTCAATAATTCACAAAGGAAAATCTGGAAACTGAACTGGATACTACCTCTTTGTGCTTCTCATATACTGAGAATGACCTTATGTATCCCCTTTTGGTGATGGGCATAGATTGTTTCATTACACTCCTGTGAAACCCAGATGTCTGGACTACAAATTATGTTTGATTAATATAAGTGGATAAGTTAAGTAAAATTACATTAAACTCTCTACTTCCAGCTAACTTGTGATCAGCAAGGAACTTCAGATAGAATTTCCAAAACAAACTCTGCTTTTCTGAAGAAATATTAGCATGCAAAGTCACACAAGAGCAACAAAACCCCCCATGTATCCTCCTTTTTATAAACTTCAGTTTTTATCTGCAGTCTTAAACAACCACTGTTCAATTTAGCTATCTCTAGCCTAGGAACCATCATCACCATGTTTCTTTGCATGCTGATTAGCCTTCAGTACAAATTGCCAGATATGTTAATTCTCTCAAAGTCAAAGACTTCTTTCCTTTTTTTTTCCTGCCTTGGGATCCTTCAGTATTTTAGTATTGAGGATCAGAGATAAGAAAAGTAAGACTTTTCAATCTGGGAAACATTCCTCAATTTATTTTCTTCTTCATTATTTCCTAACACACTTCAGTACTCTCTCTGTAGCATTCACATCCTGTATTTTGTGAAACTACTTTATTTCTTGCTTGTTTCTCCATTTTTCAACTGCCACTATTGATTAAAACCCTTGCCTTCAAGGCAGACTTGGGTAAGCAGGTAACACAAAGGACACGAGATTTATGAAATAATTTCAGCAACAATAAATTTCTTCTTTTCTCTACAGAAGCTAAGATGATTTTAGCACAAAGAAATTAAATGTATCAGGGGATACATGAAATATTGCAGTCAGTGGACTCAGCTAGCCAGATTCTAAGCCCTGTTTCAACTTATTTCCAAGGTGCAAAGAGGTTGTACCAGTCTACGGGGCATACTTAGTTTTCCTTGCAATCACAATAATGTCTGTACTTAAACTGTTTCAACAGGCTATCCAAATATCATTAAAACCATAAACAAAGAACAAAGAGTGCAGAAATTACTTACGTCTTGGTGGTTTTTTACAGTCATGGGTAGCTGAACCCCAGACAGGACAGTCCAGATACCATTTCAATTTGTACAGGGGATCAAGCAAAGTTTGGCTAGATACAACTGTGAAAGAATGCAGAGACCACCCCTGTCTCATATCATGGTGCCACACTGACTATTTAAGCAAAGACAAAGCCACATAACACAAATAAAGTAAATTCAAAGGAAGTCTCAGTCAACTCTGGTTCAGGTAATTAAAATGCTGTACTCTTCAATTGTATTCCTGCTATGTTTGTCTCATACTTTAAGTATCCGAATTTGCCTAGTATCTCAATTTTTAGCAACTACAGTGAAGTAAGTGATAATAAAATGAATAGCACATTTGGTATAAGTTGAAGATATCTTCATACTGTTGACTGCGTTTGAACACCATGGTGACTTAATTTAAGCACAGACAGTTTAGACTGGGATCGAACATAAATTCTATTACTTAGCTTAAGGTTTATTTGTTAAAAAATAAAAACACATCAATAAACTAAACTAGGTTTTTGGAGAATAACATATTCAAATATGAAAGATAAAAGATACCAAAGTAGCTGTCTTTACAAAATATATTTTTCTTTAGGGTGAGATAAATAATTTTAATTTTCTGCCATGTGTCGGCTGATGACAGTACTTTAAAAAATCTGAGGATCTGCAGCAACTGCAGATAACTTCAGGGGTGTTACACTGAATGGAGATTTCTTGCATACTATGTGCTGCTGACGCCTATTACTGATTCTTTTACAAATATGAATAACGTGCATCTAATTTACTAGAATCCCACTGAAACTTACAAAACATTAAGACACAATAAATGTCCATATAAAATTATTTTTTGTATGTTATGCCTTATACTTGAGGATAACATTCCCTACTCCACCCTCAATTTACTTTATAGGCTTGGAGATGTTCCTTGTTACACATTCACATTTGGGGCTGAAACTCCTTTCTGTGCAAAGGCATAGGAAAGTAAATTCATCATGAAGTACAGGCATTACTGTCACTGCAGAAAAAATCCCTCACACAGTTAGCAGATACTTTAAGCACTGCCATCATGTGGTGGCCTGTTTAGACATGGACAACACATCTGCACTAGAGAAATAAATCTTCTACATTAAGGCCTAAACTGTCCATAAAACCAGTGGAAAGAAAGATGTATAAAGGCACACAAAAGGAGATCGCATCAGTCCATCTAAGTTTCACTGCTTTGCTTCCCTGACAGTAAAAACAATACAGATACATGCTCAAAAAATTCAGTGTGCTGGCTAAACTTAACACACAACTGAGTGTTGGAATAATGTAGGCTAGCTCCCTCTCCACTTTTCATGAGGCCAATGAATTTCAAAACAAACTGATGGTAGAAAGAAGTAGCTTCCAACAACAATTTAATTTGCATCTCATCCATTTATATCAAATGCTGTTATACCAAGTGTTGTTAGATTTGTTCTCCTTTTTGAGGCAGGCAGTTAAAGCAAGAAATAGAGTTGTGAATCTATCTAGCTATCATGTCCTATGAATGAGAAAGTCTTGAGATCTGAAACCATGACAATATCAGATAAAGCTTTCTGGGTTTAGATGCATTAATAATTTAGGACAATTGATCCTGTCATTTCTGTTCCAGATGATTATTGTATTATTTAGCTTCTTTATGTTTTGCATTTCAACTCACTTATTCACTCCCCTCCAGGAGCTGTAGAATATCCTTTGCATTATTCTGCCTTTTGCATCAGAACTGCTAAAGAAATGAAAACAAATGGAAGGAAATAAACACATAAGCCACAAGGACCTCACTTATTGTTTTATAATCCAATATTTAACCCTATCAGGTATTCTGGGCACAGATGTCACAAAAGAAACTGCTTACTCTATCCCAATCTTTAGCTTTCCACAGAAGAGTATTTCTAAGGGTCTGCGAGATTTTTTAAAGTTTGCACGTGTTGACTAAAGCTTTATTACAGTGTCTTCATTTCTGAACTCAAAGAAACATTGACTTATGTAAGCCAGCAAATAGATTACACAGCTAATTATAAAAGAACAGGCAAAATAAATGAAGTGGCGCTACTAAATCAAACAAGTACCCTTCCTGTTCTGTATGCACAGACTCTACATAAAACTTCCAGCTGTTGTCATGGTTGTTACTAGAGGTAAGAGAAAGAACAATCTATCTCCCATACAGCGACATAGCTCTATAGAGATGACAAACATGATGTGCTAGTATTCTTCCAAGAAATATCAGAGCCTTTTATCCAAGCATTTTTTGGTTTGATTTTCAACACACTCGGACCTCATGAAGGACAAAATTACATAAATTATACGTATATTGAGTGGGATCATGCTGTACAACTAATTCAAATTACTCCTGTAAAACAACATTTGATGCAAGAAACTTCTCAATCTGAATAAAATCTGTCAATAAGAAAATGGTGGATTTGAGCAGAGGTATTTTAGGAATTCGACCACATTGTTTGTAGTCTGAGTAACAGCAGTATCAAGATCTGTTCAAAAGCCAGAGAGAGAAGTTAGAGTGGACATAAGATACTATTTTCTGTATGACTGCCAGATGTTGAGACTTGACAATGTTCAGAGATCTGGAATCTAGGACAGCCTCCACCTAAAGGCTGAACTAACCTGTGACTGTTGACCAAGGGCAGCGTCCTAACCATCTGAAAGTGTCAGGGTAAATGTCCACCTTTACGGTTAAAGCTGGCCCTTAGAACAGGTATGCTGAGGTATCTAAGGAAAAGTGGTAGAGTGTATGCATAATTTCTTAACTTCTAAAACATTGTGGACACCTAACTCTTCCACACTGACTTTAAAGAAACAAGTATTCCATGTCATCTTGCTGAATTTGGTATCTATTTTTTAATTAAATTTGTATTTTCCATTCAGCGCTCCCACCAAACATTATCAGAATGTAACTTAACACTTTCAAACAAATTTCTAAACTATTTTAGCATGGACACAACTTTAAAATAAACTTACAGATCCATTGTCAAAACAGTTCAAGAAACTGCTAATAAAAGCAAAATGGTGGCTTCAAATGCCTAAAATGTAATTAGAGTTGATAAAATCAGACAATTTTTCAGTAACTAGGTGCTCTAAAAGGCCACAAGTCCTTACAATTGCTGCAGTCCTTAGTTCAGTAGGCCATGATAAGGCAGTCAGGCAAGAAGACAAACTGTTTTATGACACCTATTAAAACCTTAATATTAGCCATTTTAAATCTATTCTCCCAAATTATCCACTAGATATTTTATCTCTAGAAATTAAATTATGCCAGATTACTCCCAAATGTATTCTGCATGAAAAGCAGTGTTCAATTTTTCAGTCAAACACATATTATATTGTCAGACAGGTAAAATATCTGGCTTTTAAAAAAATTATCTGTATTTGCACAAAAACTTTAAGTTTTGGTAGTAGCTTATCTATTCAAAAGATGAGTAGGATAGGGTGACTCTAAAGTATTTGCTCATGTTCTTGCCTCACTATGACATAAACAAGAATGCTGTACCAACTTTAGCCTCTTGTTATGTATAATGTCTCCTTAGAAACACAAAGTCCAGTATCACATAGCCAAGTGTCACTCAGATATAGACAAAAAAAAAAAGCTAAGGGCTGTGCACTCAGGACCATCCTATTTATAACAAATATTTCATCCAAAAGAAGCATTTGGAGACAGATGTAAAACAAGCAGATAGCACACGTATGGCAATCAACATTGTGGAAGCATACGTGCAACATGTCAACTTAATATTAAAAGAATTATCGTAAATATGTTTTTTGAGCTATATTTGAATACCAAGAAATGCATGAGGGTTACTAACTTGTTTCTCAATGTTATTTTGGGGAATCATATTTAAGAGCAATAATTTAACAACAAAAAGAAAGGCAGTTTTCTGTGACACAAGGTTTATAAATAACAATAGATATGTATGTCTTGATACAAGTTTTCCTAAATCACTCTCTACATTTCCTAAGACAAAAATTCTTAAAAGAAGCTTGCCTGCTCTGAGATACCAATCATCGTACTATAACACAGCTAGCAATAACTCTCAAGAAAGGATGTTTTTATCTAGTTCCAGTTTTATCCAGTTTCAGCTATTTAGAGAAATGTTTTATTAAGATTACAAATAAGAATTCTCAATATTCTATTTCCATTTCCCTTTCCATAGTGTAGACCATATGGCCTTAGCATGTCATTATGCCTTTAATTTATGTGATGCAACATGACAGTTAAGATGTACTGTGGTAATTTGTGAGTGCTTTCAGTATTACTGTAGTATCAAAAATTTATATGGTTCAGTTATTAAGGCAAATTGCTTCATTCATACAAAGATATCTGACAGTAACCACAAAGGACCTGCAAATTACACTGAAAAAGTATCCTCTATGTTCAAATAATCTGTGCACATTCTTACCATTATGTTGTGCACTGAATACAAGCAGGATGAAATTCTCTCTGGAAAAGTATCAGTTCACACCTCAGGATAATTTCAGAAAACATGGAAGGTTATAGAATCACAGAAACACAGAACAACCAGGTTGGAAGAGACCCACTGGATCATCCAGTCCAACCATTCCTATCAAACACTAAACCATGCCCCTTAGCACCTCATCCACCCTCACCTTAAACACCTCCAGGGAAGGTGAATCAACCACCTCCCTGGGTAGTCTGTTCATGCGCCCAATGACCCTTTCTGTGAAAATATTTTTTCCTAATGTCCAGCCTAAACCTCTACTGTCAGAGCTTGAGGCCATTCCCTCTTATCCTGTCCCCTGTCACTTGGGAGAAGAGGCCAGCAGGTAGTTACAGAGAGCAATGAGGTCTCCTCTCAGCCTCCTCTTCTCCAGGCTAAACTACCCCAGCTCTCTCAGCCGCTCCTCATAAGGTCTGTTCTCCAGCCCCTTCACCAGCTTCGTTGCTCTTCTCTGGACTCGCTCCAGAGCCTCAACATCCTTCTTGTGGTGAGGGGCCCAGAACTGAACACGGGATTCAAGGAGCGGTCTCATCAGTGCCGAGTACAGAGGGAGAATAACCTCCCTGAATCTGCTGGTCACGCAGTTTCTGATACAAGCCAAGATGCCATTGGCCTTCTTGGCCACCTGGGCACACTGCTGGCTCATGTTCAGTCAGCTGTCAATCAACACCCCCAGGTCCCTCTCCTCCAGGCAGCTTTCCAGCCAGGCTTCTCCTAGTCTGTAGCACTGCACAGGGTTGTTGTGCCCCAAGTGCATGCCACCGGACCCTGCCCAGCGGTCCAGCCTGTTCAGATCCCTTTGCAGAGCCTCCCGACCCTCCAGCAGATCCACACTTCCACTCACCTTAGTGTCATCTGCAAACTTGCCGAGGGTGCACTCGATGCCTTCGTCTAGGTCGTTGATAAAGACATTGAACAGGGCTGGACCCAGCACTGAGCCCTGGGGAACCCCACTTGTAACTGGCCTCCAGCTGGATTTAACATTTACCACCACCCTCTGGGCCCGGTCGTTCAACCAGTTTTCCACCCAGGAGAGTGTGCGCCCGTCCAGGCCAGAGGCTGACAGTTTCCGAAGCAGAATGCTGTGAGAAACTGTGTCAAAGGCTTTACTGAAGTCCAGAAAGATACATCCACAGCCTTTCCCTCATCCAGCAGCCGAGTCACTTGGTCATAGAAGTTGATCAGGTTAGTTTGGCAAGACCTGCCGTTTGTGAACCCGTGTTGACTGGGCCTGATCACCCGGTTCTCTTGCATGTGCTTCATGGTAGCACTCAAGATCACCTGTTCCATGACTTTCCCTGGCACTGAGGTCAGACTGACAGGCCTCTAGTTCCCTGGATCCTCCCTGCAATCCTTCTTGCAGATGGGCACAACATCAGCCAGCCTCCAGTCCAGTGGAACTTCCCCAGGCTTCCAGGACTGTTGGAAGATGATGGAAAGGGGTTGGGCCAGCACATCCGCCTGCTCCTTCAATACCCTCGAGTGAATCCCATCTGGCCTCACAGACTTCTGGGTGTCTAGTTGGGCAAGCAAGGCTCTGACCACCTCCTCTTGGACCATGGGAGTCTCATTTTGCTCCTCTAGCTCCGGGGTTTGTACACAGAGGGAACAACTTTCTTTACAATTAAAGACTGAGGCAAAGAAGGCATTAAGTACCTCAGCCTTTTCCTCATCCCCTGTCACTGTTGTCCCTTCTGCATCCTATAGGGACTGTATGGTCTCCCTAGTCCTCCTTTTATTATTTATATATTTATAGAAAGATTTTTTGTTATCTTTCACCGACTTTGCCAATCTGATTTCTAGTTGAGCCTTTGCCCTTCTGATTTTTTCTCTACACAATCTCACTTCCCTCCTGTAGTCCACCCAAGAGGCCTCTCCCCTCTTACAGAGCCCATAAACATTTCTCTTCTTCTTGATATGACTCAAGATCTGTCTGTTCAACCAAGCTGGTTTTTTTCCCCTGCTGGCTTTTTTTTTTGGAACATGGGGATGGCTTTCTCCTGAGCTGCTAGGATCTCCTTTTCAAAGAGCTCCCAGCCCTCATGGGCTCCCTTGCCCTTAAGCACTGTCTCCCATGAGACTTTGCCAACCAGCCTTCTGAAGAGTTCAAAGTCTGCCCTCTGGAAATTTAATGCTACTGTCCTTCTAACCACACTCTTCACTTCACCTAGAACAGAAAACCCTATCATCTCATGATCGCTTAGTCCTAGGAGTCCTCCTACTGCCACATCCCCCACAAGGCCTTCTCTGTTCACAAACAGCAGGTCCAGGAGGGCACCTTCCCTTGTTGGTTCATTCACCAGCTGTGCAAGGAAGTGTCTTCCATGCACTCCAGGAACCTCCTAGACTGCTTCCTTTCTGCTCTATTGTACTTCCAGCAGATAACAGGAAGATTGAAGTCTCCCACAAGAACAAGAGGCATCGATCTAGAGATTAACCCCAGCTGTTTATAGAAGAGCTCATCAGCTGCTTCTCCTTGGCTGGGTGGCCTGTAACAGACTCCCATCACAAAATCTGCCTTCTTATGGGCTCCTCTGATTTTAACCCACAGACACTCAATCTCCTCATCGCCACAATCCATCTCAACAGTGTCCACGTCCTCCCTTACAAAGAGGGCTACCCCACCTCCTCTCCTACCCTTCCTATCCCGCCTGAAGAGTTTGTATCCCACCATATCTGTACTCCAGTTATATGAGTCATCCCACCACGTTTCCGTGATGGCAACAACATCATAGGCTCCTTGCCCTACGACAGCTTCCAGCTCTTCCTTCTTATTACCCATGCTGTGTGCATTGGTGGAAATGCACTTCAGTTGAGCTGCTGAGCCTTTAGCCCTCTTAGAGGGAAGAGAGTTCATTCCCAATTGCCTGGTAACTGGAGTAGCTAGCGCCAGAGCACCTGTATCTCCCTTACACCCCCAGGTGTGTTCTTCCCCACTTTCTGTGTGGTGCTGTATGGGTGGTCATCTCCAGCACACCCTCTCTGAATCACTAGTGCCCCACGTCCAGGCTCGCTCCTGTCTAGCCTGGTCTCAACCCCCTCCCCCTTCACATCTAGTTTAAAGCTCAATTTATGAGCTTAGCTAGGTTTTTAGCAAGGGCTTTAGCCCCCCTAGGAGACACACGTGTCCCATCCTTAGCAACAAAGTCTGGAGGTGCCCCTTGGCCAGCTATATGAGTCTAACTATCTTTAACAATTTATAGCCATGAACAGGATGCCCAGTTCTTTGGAATAATGCTATTTAGTTTCAACATGCTCACTTACCTTCTGTCATGTTGATTTTCAGCCAGTAGGAAGAAAATAAATAAATAAGAGGTTGAGTAGCCTGAAGAAACTGCAGAGGAAAATGTGCTGAAGTGCATTAGTGTTAGCATTACTGATAAGTTTTAACATAGTTATGGTAAATGGAGAGCTGTTAAGCTTTTTTCACATATAGGGCTCATTTAGTCCTCAGTTCTACTCTCTGGAAATTAAAAGGGATTTACATGAAGGTATAGTGTATGACAGCAGAAAGTCTAATGGTGAGAAGCCTGAAAGTCAAACCAGTAAAGCATCCAAGACTGTATGAAGCAAATATTTGGTATTAACCTGCAGGGCATGAATATGTGTACATGCACACATGGACACATGCCAACTTGAATAAGTATACGCATTAGTACTGGCACAGAGCTCACAACAGGATTTTCTGAGTTCTGGGGCACAGAATAATATAAGTTTCTTGCCAACCACTGAAGTTTTGTAAGACACCCCCACAACATCTGATACATCACTTGCATCTCTGAAAAGCAGAAGAAAGAATTAGTTTTGCACAGCTGAGGATAAGGTGAGAAGAGAACAAGACAAGCTGAAGCACACAGTAGCTAATTCATTGAAAAAATGATGCTGTAAATTACATAGACTACTCTAATAACTGACATCAGAGGCCTGAAGAGGGCTAAGGTAAAAGATACTTAGTTAATTTTCTCTACTTAACTTTTTCCTCTCAATGATACTCCATATGCCTGATGCCTGTCTGCTTGCAATTTTCCTGGTCAAATAGCTATCCAACTTAATCTTCCCTCTGTTCCACCCCCCTTCTAAGCCTTACTTATTTCCTTAACAAATCAAATTAGCTTTTAGGCAAGTACCATCTGCACTTACTTTGTTGCCCAAATAAGAACTGGGTGCACTCCAATAATAAGTGTGTGGCAGTACTTTTCGTGCAGCCACATTGCTGATGCTGAACTGCCGATGGCCATCAAATTTCTTTTGCTTGGGGGTAACTCTGATGATACCTGGTAAATCAGTCAGATACCAGCCATTCATGTCTTCTACCTATAATGACAGAAAAAAACCCAACCAACAGAATGAAACAAATTACAATGAGAATCAAGACATCAGTCCTTTCAATAGTCAAAGCCTGTTGTCTTCCTTTTTTAAAAAACTGATCAGGTTTATATCATTAATAGCAGCTTACAAACAAAGGAAACAACGAAGTAATAACAACAGAAACAAAATCTCTTATTGCATGTGACTGGGAGTTATAACTTCAGAAGTAACTGCAAGTATTTGCTTTCTCTGCTTCATACAGACAAGAGCAAGGAGGAAATTCTATCATACAAACTTATGTCTAAGATTATCTTGAAATGTTACACAAATTTCCAATAAATAATATCAAGTCACAGAGGGTACAGAAGATGAGCAGACAAATGGGAATACGTTTTCTGATTGTTGTAGCAGCATAATTTATAATAATTTGTAATTCTAAAGCCTCATAACTTACAAATTCCAATATACGTTTTTCTTTTTTAGACAGCCAAAGAAAATCTGGAAAGCACTAGAACTCGAATTTCCGAAATTCCATAACTAAAAATGAATCATCAGAGAAGAGCACACTGTTCAGACTTCTGGAGCCTGGGTATAAGTAAAACAATAAATTTGCTCAGCCATGGGATGGAAAATTTTCCAGATGCAGGCATGCAAACAAGGACATTAGTCATATATGATTTTACTTGCAGACGTCCAGCATACCAACACAGCCAAAACCAGGAGCTATTAGACCTAGAACACATTCCCCAAATTCAGTCTATGGATATGAATATGTACCATGCATCCATTACAGTGATATCTGAGCTTTGAGAACTAATTTAAAGTTTAGAGTATATTTACAGGTTAAAGACATTTTTCCACAGGACAAAAAAGAACAGTAGGTTCATCTCCCTTTCACATCCTCTCCTAGGAATGCAGTATGCAAAAGAAATTCACTCAATCAGCTGCCTATAGGACATCCCTCTTTCTTACCTAAGCTGTATGTTGTATATTTAGTGTGTCAGAATTCTTAATTATTTTAGGTCTAGAAATTTAATAATGACCTGGAAAAGAAGTTTCCCTATGGATATGTTGAATTTAATTCAGGGCTGATTACATGTGCACGTTCCAGGATGGTGTTTATGCATATGGCTTCATTTTTGACTGTTATAACTTCTTTCGCACTTCTCATTGTTAAACTGCACATTTTCAGAACTTTCTTGCAATGAAGAGACACAAAGCTTATAAGCATTTGCTTTTGGATAAATGAAAAATATATAAAAGAACATGCATGATTTTATAATAAGACAGACTCTTGTGACAACAGGCAGTAACAACACACACAAAACAAAACCAATGAGATTTACTGATATGTTAAGATTTTTCTTACACTCCTGTAGGTAAGGTGAGAGTGTGTGCAGACATTTGTTTTCCCCGAGCAGAAACACTCTTCACAGCCTTTGGGATTATTTTGCTGCAGATTGAAGAAACCTGGTTTGCAACGGTCACAGTTTTCTCCTTCAACATGTTCCTGGAAATGCACATTAGAATATTACTTCAGTTGCAATAGACTAGAACTTGAGGTCTCCAGCTTTACACTCAGCAGAAAAGGACTATAAAGACATATGTAGGAAAGACTACTCTTATTTGTGAATATTAGTAGAGAATCTTCTGCATGACAGAAGTTACTGTGGCTGCATGTAAATAACAGGACACAAAATATAGATATTATAGGATTCTTAATTTTTATTTTACAGTAATGACAGAGCTGATTCCAGGGAAAAATCTAACTTACCTCCTTCAAAAGTGTCAGGTGGGAAGGAAATAGTTACAATCCCAAGAGCTGCAGTTTGTAGGTATAGCTGATAAAATCTGCATGTGTCTAATTTATATAAATTACATGTATATAGTATCCATCATCCCAAAGGCTTATCATATCAGTTTTTCAGTGGTCTATCACTAACAGGTGAAATCAGGCTAAATCCAAGTGTTAAAAGGGCTGCATTTCTTCTTTCCATAACTACACTTGTTTGCCAGCCATGCAGCCTGGTCTGCAAGCTCTTACTCTGCAGAAAGTCAGGCACAAAACATACATGACAAATTCTAAACTTAGCATTTGGTAATTACGTTTTTCAGTGAAAGCTTATGTTGTGCATTAAATCCTGCTAGCTTACACAATAAATCACTTTGTCTTGTAGGCAAAGATGAACTAAGCTTTTCTACAAGGGCTATGTTGTAAAAGGTACATGCTACGATGCTGGCTTAGTAATTCAATATTTTTCCCACAATTGCCCAGAAAATTCTTTCCCTATCAAAAGTGTTACATACAGTCCCTTTAATCCTGGAGACAGTGCTCTATGATATGTACAAAGGACCAAATTGTTGGGTCCATGTCAGCAGAGAATGAACATGTTATAAAAAGCCTGCCCACACTGTGTAGTCTACAACTGCTTGAAACACACAGCGCTAAAGTAAATTCACCAAAAGCCACTTGATAGCCTGCTGGTTAAGATCTAGCGAGGATGGAAAAAGCAGGGCAAAGTATGAGGAGGTATGGGTAGAAAGGGTAGCACACACCGATTAAGAGAAAATGAGAGGGAAAGGATAAGGACAGATCAAAAAGAAGATAAAATGAAAATGTAAATAGATTTTCACCACTAATTATACAGTAACATGTAGCAAAATTTCTTCACACTGTCTCTATTGCTGTGTGGTATTTATGCTCCCCTTTACAACATCACAGAGACTGTTCAACATACCAAAAATCTCTTTAACACAACTCAAGGCTCTCAGTCAATTACTTTTAACTTTAACATCTCATTAAAGAGTGGTATTTTTACATTTTCACCAGCAGTCTCAGGGTTATTCAATGCATATCATTGCCACAGGTATGCTGAAATAACCCGGCTACGCATGCTTCATGTGAAAAATATTAAGGATAACAACTGAGAAAACACCGAAATGCTCTTATGCACAATTCTACTAACTAGAATTATGAACACTGGTCCCAAAGATTTCAGACTTTGCTAACATGCTTGGTGTGTGCAGATTGGGAAAGATAAAACAAAATAAATCTCCAAAGCAAAATATGTGTTTAAATGAAAAAAAATTCCTACTCTGCAGTCACAAGCATGTCATCAGTGAGTAAAACCTGTATAATTCAATTGAGTAGGCAGCAAATTTAGTGCATAATAGATATATAAAACTCAAAGTTGGAAAGGAGATCTAACCTTTCCTCCATATAATGAAGCAATGTTTCTGCAGCCTTATTACTTTCTGAATACTGTGTTCAATCCAGTTTTAAATTATGCAAAAATGGGACTTTGACCAAAGACATACAGAAATCTCTCTGAGACAATTAGTGATAAAACAGGCATTTACATCTGTCCCTCACTTTTCTGTACTTTAGCTTACTCTGGCTAATGTGGTAAAGATAACAACCTAATGCTCGCTTCATTGCATTTCACTGCTTACAGTCAGAACTGTTTTTCAGCAGTCAATTTCCTTAACAAAAAAAACTATAGTAAATTTAGAGCTCATCATGTGTAATTGAAAGATGTGATTAAAAGAAGGGAAGCATTTTTCCTAAGACCTGCTCTTAACTTCTCTAGACATCCCACTTTATTCTTCATATGGAGCACAACTAATCTGATGATTTCAGTGTCCCTTTGACCATAATCTGTTTTGATATGAATTTGAAGATTGCTAGTGAAAGTAAATGTGTGTGTATCTGTACCTCAGCTATCTGCGAAGGGTATCATTTTTCTCCCACAGGCACTTATAAATGGATTAGCAGAGCAGAAAGGAAACAAAGGATGAACAATGGAAAAAGAAAGTGTATCTAGTACGGACTCGCTGAGGTAGCAAGAATTATCTCTATTTCATATCTGTTCATTTTGCACTGGTTGTACTAACAAGCATTACGCAAATAATGGCATAATAATAAGAATCATTCAGCAGTGGTTGTTCTGTATTTGGCATATGATACCTTTATCAAACTTCCTTTCAAGCCTGAATATAGCAAAAGCACCCCTTTTCTCATCTTCTGGACCTGATATAAAAGGAATTACAACTGTGATGTGGATAGATGTTATTTCTGGCAGAAAGCATGTGACTGTTACATAAAGTGAGGATAAGGTTAATTCTCTGAGTAGATTTCACTGCTATTCAGCTGTCACACCAGAGCATTACGTGTACATGCGGCATGAGCTGATAAACAGAAGTATTTCTTGTACATTCTGATATTTAAGGATGCAATGTATTTTAAGATTCAAACTTATGACTAATTCTGTTAATTAAACCCTTGAAGTGAACTCCCACAAGTGTGACACAGAAAAATTGACCCACAGTACAGTAAATTGTCCTTTGAGCCTACTCATGGTCACTTACTAAACTGTGACTTACAGAGCACGAGCACTGCTACTAGTAACTAGGTACTTTATAAGAAGTGGATGCATGTGTTTTTAGAAGTTTTTTTAATTTCAGTATACTGATATATAATTTGCTGGAGGTACATGAGGACACAGAGAGAAAATAATTCTTAATCTCCTGCCCAGAAATGAAGAAATTCACCCTACAGAAAGGATGGATATTTTTCTTTTTCTTAAAATAAGTTAAGAGATTTCTAAACAACCACCCAAAGGCAGGAGAGAATGCTCATTTTAGAATTTAGCAAAACATTATATCCCTAATGACAACTCCTAAAAGGCAACTTTTGTATTTGTTTTAATACATCACTAGTTCACTCGCTCTTTTGGAGTCATATTACACGTCAGTTTTAGAGCCCACAATACTTGAAGCATATAGAAACAAACAATTCATGGGCTCCTTAATAATCTTTTAATTACAAATTTCTAAGATCTTGTATGACTGGCAGCAGGCTTCTATGTACCTATGCTAATTACAGTGAATACAAAGACAACGCAAGGCAATTTAAGACTTTAGAAGAACAAGAGCAAGTGTTCTATGAGAAGTGAATAATACAGATACTAAACCAGTTAGGTAAAATAGTGGAACACTGTTGTATGACAAAGTTGCAAAGCTGCAATATCGTTAGCATCCTCCTATGGCTCAGAAGAATTTAACATCCATACCTTGCAGATGCAGGGACCTATGCAAGGGTCAGTGTTCACACTGCCTTTCAGTAAGCACTCGCAGGGCAGGCACTCAGGATATCCTGTGTAACCCAACGCACATCTATTGCAGCTTTGTCCTGTATAGCCAGTCTTGCAGTGACAGAAACCAGGCAGCATACCTTTGGGAAGAGGGAGAAAACATGAGACATGCTTGCTTTATCATTATCCTTGTTATCAGATAAGTGCATTTCAGTGCTTCCAGCAACATCTTTGGTAGATGTCACATGAAGGCATTTACTGTTGACCAGAAAAGGAATCTATTTAACTTGGTATCCTGTCTGAGAGAGGCTAGAATAAACCATGTAAGAATAGAGCACGTATAAAGTGATTTGAATTCTGGGCTTCCAGAAATCCGCACGTTAGAGATCTCCTCAACTGAAACTCATCCTTACTTCCTTGTACCTAACAATGCTTGAAAAACTCCTCTTCCATTAATTCACCTATTTGCCATTGAACATGCTTTTACTTCCAGAATCCATAAAGCTCCCTGGGGGCAAGTTCCACATTTAGATATGTGTAGTGTGAAAGAAAACACTGATGTGTGTTAAACCTGTATTTATTCTCCTCTAGTTTTCACATCATAGAAAACAGCCATTCTCTACTCATTTTCACCATATTATCTGTGATTTCATTTTTATTTCATACATCAAAATCTCCTAAAAATATGCTTTGTATGGCTGAAAATCTCTGTTGTCCTTGTGTGCACTGTTTTCAGTTGTAATAAATTATTAAACGAGAAGGGAGTTCACCATCTGGACCTATAAGTCGTTTGATGGTTTGTTCAGCTTTGTTTTTTTAAACATCAGTAGTACTTTCTAAGGCTCTTTTGACCTTTTCGACTACTGCTGAGCCAGCATTGAGCTGATATATCCAGGGCACAGTCCACGGTAATTTTTAGCACTGTTTCACAACTTAATCCGAAAGTGTTATAATCAACAGGCAAACAGAACTACTTCTCTTTGTGTTCTACTTTTAAGGAAAAAATGCTACAGAAATTCATCAGTTATTTTACTCCCCAGCCACTGACTATCTTGAGATCTTTCTGAACATTTTGCAGTTTTTTCATTTTCCTATGCTTAAAGACTCTGTACTTGCTAACTTTGTCACCTTCCTACTCATCCCTTGTCTGCATTAAATATGAATATTTTCAACAGTTCAAACTGGTCATCACTGTGAAAATCGTCCATTTATTCTTTTAACGAAGTACTAACCCATGAAAGAACCTTTCTCCTTATTCTATCATACTTTCTTTTACGGTCTTTGGTGAAAGATCTTGTCAAAACTTTTTGAAAATCAAATTATAATGAGCCTTTTTTCATATGTTCATTGAATCCTTCAAACAGATTCATTAGCCACATTGTCCTCAAAAAACAAAACAAAAAAAAAACACCTGGTCTTGAGTTTTGCCCATTTTTGTTCAGAAATCATATAAATAATTTATTGTAATTTCACCAATTTGCTTGGTACCAAACCTTCTAATTTTAGTATCCTGAACCCTCTGCCTTTCTTTTCCAAACTGGATAAACAGTTTCTATTTATTTAGTATTAATGCAAGTTTTAAAAGTATTGTTAACTATATTTAATGCTTCAAGCAACTCCATTTTAACTACCTCCAGAAGCCATGGATAAATAAGATATATGCCTGATGAATTTTCATTCTTCATCTGCTCTAAATTTGACACTTCTGAACAAAGACTCCCAAGTGGGAAATTCCCTGAGCTCTTCTATTCACTGATACAAAGAATTTATCTAGTTTTTTGCTGTGTCCTTTTCTTTCTTGAGATCTCCAGTTATAACTTGATTACGCCTTAATCATATTTAACTCCTACTGAATTTGAATCTCTAGCAGTCTTTTTGATTGATTTATCCAAAAAAGTACTTCTTAACAACACTTAAACATTTAGCAAATTATTCCTTAAAATATGTGTACATGTTATTAAGAGTACGACTTTCCAGAATCTGTCACAATTTATGTCCTTTTCTGTTATTAAAATCGGATATAACTTTCGCTCTTTCAGGGAGCCTCCTTTTTATTGTTTAACAGACACTTTTTCCTACCTTAATAACGTTGCTTGAATCATTTTGAACTAGAGGAATGCATCTTCTCTGAATGTCTAATGTGCAGACTCTGCAACCTATGCTTGCCATTAGCAATCTTGGATTGTTCATTTTAATTTTCTTTTTAAGGGTTTCCTTGTTTTGATTAAGTTGGAGTTTTTGGGGGGGAGGCTTTATTATTCTTACAAGGATGTTGGATTTCACTGCCCTTCAAGAGGAGGGGTTTAGAACAGTTCTTCATGTATAAATCCAGAGGTACTTCTCTTTTTATGGTTCCTCTAACTAGCTGTTTGAAGAAGCAGTCACCTACAGGAGTCTTAAATTATATTATCTGTTAATCAACACAGACATGAAATTCAATCTGTCTTCCCTAACCTTGCAGCCTCTTTGATCTCCTGTAGCACATCATATTGACTGTCATCTTCTTGATCTGTCCTAATTATATACAGAATTTCAGTGCATGAAATTTCTGTGTTACTCACTACCATGAAACCATGTGCTCTGTGGTTTTTGATGCCTGTGTCCCAACTGATTCTCAGATTACTGACTAACCTTCCTCTCAGCTAGCCACTGGCAAGGTCCCACAGCACAGAAAGTCTCTGGCTCTTTTGTAATTTTTGCATACAAACTGGATAATCTTGTCTTCTAAGAGGAACTTCTGTTTTTTACAGATGAAAATACCCTACTGTACACCACTGTTCAGCAGTAAAAGACACAGGCAAGTCAAACTCCTTGTAAGTTAGCCTGTCTTATCTGAAAATCTCAAGAACTTGTTCTTAGGTTAACAAGCTAAGCCTCACCATGGAACCATGCCTAGATACTTATTTACATGTATAGTCTCTTCTCCACTGCCTAGTGAGTCTATTTTTTTTCAGTTCCCAATCAAGAACTTTCCATTCTCCTGCTCTGTCCTTCATTTGCAGTTAAGGAAGAGAGACCAGAACTGGAAACTCCACTGATACCAGCTGAGCAATCCCCTCATCCAATATACTTAGGGAATAACCTTCATTGAATAAGAGACCTCACACTCCACAACAGAAAGGAAGGTGTAGCGACTTCTTTCATTCACAGCACTTGCAAGATCTAGGCTCTCACTGCATTACACAGTATATAAAGTCCTGTCAGTGTCCCACTGGTTATCTTTGACCAGGCTTCCGTAGTGCATAAGTAGTGCATATTATATCAATAGCATAATTACATTTTGATTTTGGGCAGATGTTTCAGGTCTATCTTTTGTTGTTGAAATAAATTAACATGTCAGCAGAAGCATATCTTATTTTGCTTTTAGTCTATTACTTCACAGGCTTTGCTTGAATGAGACTTTATTTGTCAAAGCTCTTATTCTCTGTTTTCCTCTTGAATATTATCAGTTTCTGTCCTATCTTTGAGTGTACAGAGCCTTTGAAAGATCATCCTAGAAGATAAGTCATATTGAAATATGAGATTTACCAGTTAGTTTTTTTCCAGCCTACTAGTTTTTCAAAACTGCACAAAAATAAATACAGGCAAAAGCACGCAATCAACCCTTGAAAAAAACCTGCAATCTCAGCACTACCCTCTGCCATTTTTACTCTTGTTTGACTGTGTGTAAACACCAAAAATGATCTCATGGAAGTCAGTGGGACTGCCTGCTGAGCAAAGTGCTATGAAGACTAAATGAAGATCGAGATGTCTAGACCTTATTTATCCTAAAGTGTCCAAGAATTTTTTTCAGCAAAAACAAACACCTGCCATTGGGATTATATTGTACTTTAAGAGGTAATAGGAAAGAAACTTCACTGTATGATAGCATGCAGTGAAGACTGAGTCACAAAACTCTGCCAGTTTCCAAAACTTACAGCACTTGCAGGTGCTGAAAAGCCAAGTAAAATGGCTATTTGTAAAAATCTAGTCACTGTGGGTTGAATCAAGAGTACTGATTCACTAAGAAAGCCTAATTACTGGAGTACAGAATAATTCTGATCATTCAGGTTCCACTTTTGCTTCTGTATGGACCATTTCAAGTGATCACAGTATCAGCGATGGTCAAGTTTACATGTTATTTGGGTAGACTGGACATAGGTGGACAAGTTCAGTTTTAAAATTATTGCCTTTCAATTACAAAACATAGAGACATTTTCATCAGTTTATTTTACCAATATCACAGTTTGCCAACATTTATTATAAGTTTTTGGCTCTACCTTTTCTATATTGCTCATGAACCTATTATATAACATATTTATGAAAGAATATATGAAAAGTATTCTTGAATAGTCAAAACAAAAAATATACTATACAAGCAAGAATAATAATATTTCATTTCAGAATGCCAAGTGTAATATGTGAGGACAAAGTTATACCAGGATCATAAAAATGGAAATTATATATGCTTAACATCATAGAATCATAGAAGTCTTAGCTTGGAAAGGACCTCCGAGCCCAAGACCAACTGTACCTGTCCACTACTAAATCATATCCCTAAGCACTTCATCTACCCGTCTCTTATATGCCTCCAGGGATGGTGACTCAATCACCTCCCTGGGCAGCTTGTTCCAGTGCCCGATAACCCTATCAGTGAAGAAATTTTTCCTAATGTCCAACCTGAACCTCCCCTGGTGCAGTGTGAGTCCATTCCCTCTTACTTGAGCAAAGTGACCAACATCCACCTTGCTACAAGCTCCTTTCAGATAGTCGTGGACAGTGATAAGGTCTCCCCCAGACCCCTCTCCACTACGCTAAACAATCCCAGTTCCCTCAGCTGCTCCTCCTAAGACTTGTTCTCTAGCCCCTTCATCAGCTTTGGTGCTCTTCTCTAGACACACTCCAGCACCTCAATGTCCTTATAGCGAGGGGCCCAAAACTGAACACAGTATTTGAGGTGCAGCCTCACCAATGCTGAGTACAAAGGCACAATCACTTCCCTGGTCCCACTGGCCACACTGTTTCTGATACAAGCCAAGATGCCATTGGCCTTCTTGGCCACCTGGGCACACTGCTGGCTCATGTTCAGTCGGCTGTCAACCAACACCCCCAGGTCCTTCTCCTCCAGGTACCTTTCCAGCCACTCTTCCCCTAGTCTGTAGCACTGCACAGAGTTGTTGTGTCCCAAACACAGGACTCTGCACTTAGCCGTGTTAAACCTCATCCTGTTGGCCTCAGCTCATTGGTCCAGACTGTTCATATCCCTCTGCAGAGCCTCCCTACCCTCCAACAGATTGACACTTCCTCACAGCTTAGTGTCATTCACAAGCTTACTAAGGGTACATTCAATGCTTTCATGCAGGTCATTGATAAAGATATTGAACAGAACTGGACCCATCAGTCTCCAGCTGGATTTAAGTCCATTTAACATGACTCTTCGGGTCCCGCCATCCAGCTAGTTTCTACCCAGCAAAGGGTGCGCTTGTCCAGGACAGTGGAAACAGGTATCTCAAGTAGAATACTGTGAGAAATGGTGTAAAAGGCTTCACTGAAGTCTGAGTACACTATATGCACAGCCTTTCCCTCATCCATTAGGAGGATCACCTTGTCATAGAAGGTGCTCAGGTTAGCTTGGTAGGACCTGCCCTTCATAAACCCATGCTGACTGGGCCTGATCATTTGAATGTCTTGTGTGTGCTGTGTGATAGCACTCAAGACGCTCCCACGAAACTTTATCAACTGGACTTCTAAACAGTGCAAATCTGCCATCTGGAAGTCCAAGGCAGCAGTTCTGCTGACACTCCCTCCTTACTTCTCCTAGAACTGAGAATTCACAGGATCACAGAATAACCAGGTTGGAAGAGACCCACCAGATCATCGAGTGCAACCATTCTTATCAAACAATAAATCATGCCCCCCAAGCACCTCATCCACCCATGCCTTAAACACGTCCAGGGAAGATCACAGAATCACAGAATCACCTATCATCTCATGATCGCTGATAATTCTATCATCTCATGATCGCTGTGCTCCAATCGTCACATCTCCCACAAAGCCTTGTCTGTTCACAAACAACAGGTCCAGGGGGGCACCCTTCCTAGTCAGTTCACTCACCAGTTGTGTCAGGAAGCTGTCTTCCCACACACACCCGAGGAGCCTCCTAGACTTCTCCCTCTCTGCTGTATAAGACTTCCAGCATACAACTGGTAAGTTGAAGTCTCCAATAAGAACAAGGGCTAGTGATTACGAGACTTCACCCAGTTGCTTGTAAAATAACTCATCAGCCTCTTCTTCCTGGCTAGGGGTTTATAGCAGACTCCCACCATGATACCTGCCTTGTTAGGTGCTCTGCTGACTTTTACTCATAAGCACTCAACCCTATCATTATCATTATTAAGCTCTAGCACATCAATACACCCACTAACGCAGAGGGTTACCCCACTGCCTCTCCTTCCTTGCCTATATATATACATATATAATATACAAATATATATAACACACAAAAACATGTCTTCATCCCCTGAAACAATGCTTGATCACATATAAAGCGAGTCCTTTATGCCTTTCTCTTATGTACTGAAACCTGATGACAACTACAGGATGCAGTCATTTAAATCCTCTTGCTGCACTTCATCAGTGTGCCGGTTGTTATGGCACTTACTACATTTTTCTATTTAATTGTACCTACAGTATTCAAGCACACAGAGAATGTACAGCCTTCACCTTTATTTTCCTTGAGAAGTGTTCACCGTGACTTTACATCCCCAGTGGTTTTCCTTATTATCATGATTCCATTTTAATTTAATGGTTTGAATCTTCCTGACTCACTTGCTTACCACACATTTAAGAAACATATTCCCATCTTACACCAGGCAAACAATTTATCCTTAAACAACCAGACAGAAAACTCTGAGAAATATTTCAGCCTACACAGTATGTATTCATTGTGGTTCACAGGTGAATAGATTCCTTCAGACAGTTTATGCTTTTCAGTCTTTTCTTTATGAAGGTTCCTCAGGGCTTCAAACCCAATTGCTGCCCAGGGTGAGCAGTATAGAGTAAAAAGAATTTTATCAGGATATTGAACATGAATTTGAGGGGGGAAATGGTAAAAAGTTATCTCCTTTCATGATGTTCTATACCAAAAATTATATCCAGACCTGCGCTTGATTCTAACACAACCTCTTTCATTGCTATCAAAATTTTTCCTTAAGACAAATATATGAAAGGCTTTTTCTTTCAACTAGCATTATTGTTTATTTTCTGTTGAACAAGATGTTACAGTTACAAATCTGTCCTGCTAGTCCAAACACTATAATCAAACATAATGCCCAAGAAGTAAACAGTTTTCTTAATGTGTTGGAATCTTACTTTGTACAATAAGAAGTAAAGAAAAACAAATAGACAGAAAGAACAAGGAGCAAAGAACAGGACCACTGTAGGCAGAATAGCTACAAATCCTAGTTATGTGTAGACCTGACTTAGTTTTATTCTTGTGGTCTTACTATAGGTAAATAAAATATGATTAATATCAGAATTGTTCTCTGGCCACTCTAGATAATACAAACTGTCCACTTCTTGCTGGACCCCCAGGGTGGGGCAAGACACAGACAACTGGTTTCAGGAAAAAATGCATGGACTACTCTGAGGAGGGAATTCCATATATGATAGCTGCTACCTAAAAATCTGTCATGGCTTTTGTCATTAATATATTTGAAGTATTTTAAACACATAGAATAACCTCCACAGTAAATAAGTTGGAAAGAGGAGATATCAATGTGTTTAAAAAAAGCACTAAAGGAAAAAAATCACTCCATGTGTTACAAACAGCAAAGTTAACAGAGATTAAGAATACTCTAGTGTGCACAAAAGCAACAAGCCTCTAACCAGTTGCAGCCAAATCAGTTGTAGACTGAAAATGATGAGTTTTAATTGTGTGAAGAAAGGAACACTCTAGTTCTTGGGACTGGAAGAACTGCTGAGATGTGAAACTTGTTTGAATGCCTGAGGCTCGATAAGCAGTACTGGCTGCTTGCCAATAACAGTACAAGGAGGTAAAAAGAGATAATCCAATTTTGGATATGCTGTCTTCAAGGTAGTGGCATGACACATTTCTTGATTTATTGGAAAGACAGTTAGCAATCATTATATTAGATGGATGGATACTGTAGATGGATGAGGAAATGAAAGGGAAAGGAAGGGAAAGGGAAGGGAAGGGAGGGGAGGGGGAGAGGGAAGGGGAGAGGGAAGGGGAGAGGGAGGGGGAGAGGGAGGGGGAGAGGAAGGGGGAGAGGGAGGGGGAGAGGGAGGGGAAGAGTGAGGAGAGAGGAGAGGAGGGATGCAAACAGGGGCTTTATTCTCTTCCTAGAGAGGTCCAGAAAAAAGGCACAAGAAAAATTTACCAGAAAGAAGATAAGAAGACTAAAAAGAAGAAGGAGATACAGGAAGCATGTGTTAAAGCACAGCACAACCCAGTCAGATTTAGAAAGTGTAAGAGGATTTAGAAAGGAACCTTGAGATGGTTTAGATTTGTTGACTACCCAGAGACAAAAATAAGATTATGAGAGCTCCTGATGACACTATTAGTGACAACCAAATAGGATGGCAAAATGTCTTTATCGCTTTGCTTCCCTCTTCCAATGAGAGATGAGTTGACAGCTTATTAACTGCCTTTCAGCTGCCAGGGCCCTGGAGAATGAGCCACACCACTGGCTATCACAAAAGGTGTGAACAGAAAGAGCAGTAATAGACAGGAACCAAGAGACTGAGCAGCTGCTTGCCACGCAAGCAGGACACTGCATTTCTTTGAATTAATCCTTCTCCCATCTCAAAATCATAGTCTTACTATTTCACAACAGCGCTGAATGTCAGTAGTGACAATCATTTGACTAAAAGTTAGCCTATTTAATAGTACGAGAGGTTCCTTTGTTGTATTAAGTCTGTTGTCTGTAATCTGTACACTCAGGTTTGGTACAGGCATCGCACAGACTTGCTGTGTTTTTTCCAGATTTGGCATTCATCCTCTCCTCTGCTTCTACTGTCTCTCCTATCAATCCATGTGATATAAGGTACCAGGTGCCTGCTCACAAGTGCTGGAAGCAGGGGCAGTCTGCAGGGCAGCCTCTGTGAGGAGAGGACACAACCAGCTCCAACGGACCCACTGCAGGGCACAGCTGAGCCCCTCAGCCTGATGGGTCAGAGGAGAAGGAGGGAGAGGAGATAGAGCAGAGATTCCCCTGCAGCTCCTGGAGGAGACCACGGTGGAGCAGATATCCATCCCATGGAGGACTGCCTGAAGGAACAGGTGAATATTTCTTGAAAGGACACCCACAGTGGAGCAGATTTTTTTCCTAAAGTATGGCTGACCATGGGAAGAACTCACATTGAAGACAGCAAAAAGTGTGAGGAAAAAGGAGCATTAGAAAGGAAGCATTATGATCACAACTTCCAACCTCCATTCTCCATCCCCCTGCACCATTTGTGAGAGGGAGGAAGCAGAGAGGCAGAGGGAGTTCCAAATGAAGTGAGGTTGAGTTTGAAAAAAGAAAAGAAGGTTGGAGAGAGAAAGGTGTTTTTTAATTTTTGCCTTTGTTTATCACTATCCAAATGTATTATTTAAATTGGCAAGAAGTTCAATTAATTTCCCCCAAGCCAAGTTTGTTTTGCCCCCAAGAGTAATTGGTGAGTAACCTCCTGGTCTTTACCTTGACCCATGAGCTGCTTTACCTTATTTTCTCTCCCTATCCTGCTGAGAAGGGCAGTAAGAGAGTGGCTTTGTGTGCAGTTGCTGCTGGCCAGGGTCAATCCACCATATATACCACCGTTACAGCAATCGGTATAATTTTATTGAACTGATCTTATCAGTACATAGTTGTCTCAGTGGATTTTACACCTCTGGGCCCTGTATTTGCACCTCTGCTATGCTGCTTTTATATTCCATCAGTCTCTACTTCGAAAAAGATTGGTACAATATCTCTTCTCAACGGATTGTAATTAGCCCAATTAAAACATTTCCTAAGAACTGATCTTGAGTTTTGTTGTTATCTTCCTACAGTATTTTCAGAAGTTTGTCAACAAAAGGACCCAAACCCAATATCAATCCATTTTTTCCAAAGCACAAGAAATCAGTTTATTCTCAATCTGAAGTAAGCTTTTACAGGGCTATGGTAAACTGCTTGGAATCCCACAATAATAACGTAGCTGGCACATATGTATAACACCTTTCAAACAGATTCTTTTCTAGGTTTAAAATGGAAATATGCTTAGAGAGCAAAAGATATTAAAACATTGTGGTTGTACTGGTTTTTAATTTCTGCTGTAACAGAAGAGAGCTCTTAAAAGCCAAAATTTTCCAATATCTTTTATGGGGAATACACTTCCAAATGTACCCAAGTTGGCAGGTCATGAATCTGAAAGAAGCCTTATCAAATTTGAGAATATAAAATCTTACTTTTTGAAGAAAAGTATCATAAATATGCAGGTGGATTCCTCTTCACTTGAGTAAACCTAAAAAAAATTTTGCTATTTTTTTAAAGATATATATTAGCTTTTCTTTGACCACTGCTGAACTTAAGCTTTAACTCAAGCTTTATCATTGTCTTTTAGGAATCTTACCTTCTTCTGCATGTTTCTCATCTTTGACACAGGTATCATTTAAAGACCCATTTGGATCACAGGAACACGGCTGGCATGGATCTGGGCTATCTGGCAATACCTATAAAAACAGAGATTACAAAACAAAAATCCTACCTTTAGTAACTGAGAACTTCCAATTACTTCTTAAACATAAAGTAGGAGAGAACAACTTCTGTATAGGTCGCTTGCACATTAATAAAAACAAGGTGGTTGCCAAACTTAGCTTGTGCAGTGTAGGCATGAAAGTTACATTTTGTATTTCTATTTACAAACATCTAAGTAATATAGATACCAATGTTTTCAACTGATAAAAAACAGGTGTAGAGTTAACAACAGTTCCTTGTATAATTAAAATCAACAAATGTAATGTAGTAGATTTTAAGCATTCGCTACCTAAAGTAATATTGACAAACATTTCAGTTGTTATGGCAAACATGAATCAAAAACCTAACTAAAGTTAGTTAGTAAATGAACAGAACAGGTGAGTAAAGAAAAGTGAGCACTGAACAATGGAACAATTTCCTTTTGTTCTTGAAAAATTTTCATCAACCAAATTTAAACCTTGGTCTAATATCGCACTGGGAATATAAACTAGAAGTTCTGCATGAATGAGATGTACTACAGATACACTCCACACACACATATAATTTCCCTATTAGTTGGATGATAACCAGATCCAGAGGAAAAAAATCAAGTGCCCTGCAGCTGAAGAGATCAGTACCTCTTTTCTCAAGCTCTAAGGCTGAAACCATTATATCAGGGAGAATTCAATTATTGTTATTTGCTAATGTCTTCTGTGTTTAAGGGCTGAAAACCAATCAGACTGAACACCATGATTTACCCAACCAAAAATATAGAGATAAAATATCAGGAATTTAAGTACACACTAATAGGGTGGCTGTTTAAAGCACAGACACAGCCCATACTGACAATACAACCTAATATAAGACTTATCTTCTGACAGCTTCAGCTTGGACAAAAATACAGCCTTATATGATAAACCATAAAAAATTATTCCTGCTGCACTGAAACTAGAAGGCATTCATGGGACACTATAGAATTTCAGTGGTTATTAATTCTACATTGTGTTTAAAAAATTAAAATTATAGACTATTTCTCTAGTACCACATACAGCACTATTTCTTTGATCTTTGATAACAAATCCTGAGATTCATTACTGAGGCAAAAGTTCTGTTTAGAGGCCTACATCTTCCTCTAAATTAAACTGAAATACTAGCTGGAGGCCCTGACATCAAGTGCATTCCTTCATATCAACACAATTCACTTTCATATTTCTCTGAGTGTTAACTTTACAGATTTCCAGCTGTGAAAAGCAACTGCTACACTGTCAGAATTGGAAGCTAACCTTCACAAAACGGCAGTCCAAATTGTATAATCTCTTTTTAATAACTTAACTCCCCAAGCTGAAGTGATGGTTTGAACACTGAGCTTTACAATGAAGTGACAAAAGAATATGCATTTACCCCTTTAGGTCTGAAGTAACCATCAATGCAGGTCTCACAGTTTATGCCGTCTGTGTGGCTTGTACAATTCACACACACTCCACCCCCAATGTATTCTCCATGGACATTCAGACTCTGATTTCTGTCTGCAACACCCTGATCATAGTAGCATTCTTCAGTCTTCCCATGACAGTTGCATGCTAAGGGAGAAAGCACTGTGTTAGCAAATATTTTCTGGCTG
Source organism: Clamator glandarius (assembly GCA_033459285.1). NCBI lineage: Eukaryota > Metazoa > Chordata > Aves > Cuculiformes > Cuculidae > Clamator > Clamator glandarius. The sequence goes on from JAUNZM010000294.1 coordinate 3,923,384, forward strand.
GAGATGCCATGCTGTTACTAAGGTGTTAAAAAGTGTTTTTATCATTGGTGCTGCATACACCGTAAACGACAGCACAAACAAACATTAATTTACTACTTCAGCTGTGAAATGTAAGGTGGTCCCACCACAAATAATAGCCTGGAATTCTGTATATTGTATTTTCCCCTTAATGTTTTGTCTGGGGGAATATGGAAGTCAACAGATAGAGCCTAATTATGTTCTTTCTGTTTTGTTTTAGGGTTTTCTCTGTTTAAATTGATATTCCAGAAACCTTTTTGTGCTTATGCAGTCAGCTAATTTGAAATACAAGAGGATTTATAAGGGAAATAGTAGATTAGTATAAGTATGGTAAAATAATTTCCATGACAGCTAAAAGACAGCCTAAAAACACTTGATTTGCACATAGGCATATAAGAATTTAGTCAGAACAAAGGGATTCCCTATCTGAAAACTTCTTTAGAAGTTCAGATTTGAAGTCTACATCAAGTTCTCATGCAGGAGGGCTAATCTAATAATAAGTTGCTGTGAAAACTAGGTAGCTCCCTCTCCCTTCCCCTATGATATTAAAACATTCATTTCCACTTAAAGAGAAATTCAAAGCTTGTCAACATTGTAGGGAGTCATTTTCATCTTAGCTGAAACAGACTCAGGGAACAGTTTCCACCATGAAAGTACAATAATTCACTACAGATTGAATAGGGCATAATGAGTGTCTCTCAAAAATTAAACATGAAAATAAATGAACCCTAATTTCATTTCAGAATCCATTCCCAGTGCAGACACAGTCCCAGCTGAAATAAAGACACAGAATCACAGAATCATAGAATCACTAGGTTGGAAAAGATCCACAGGATCATCGACTCCAACCATTCCTATCAATCACTAAACCATGCCCCTCAGCACATCATCCACCCGTCCCTTAAACACCTCCAGGGAAGGTGACTCAACCACCTCCCTGGGCAGCCTGTTCCAGTGCCCAATGACCCTTTCCATGAAATTTTTTTCCTGATGACAAGACTGAACCTCCCCTGGCAGAGCTTGAGGCCATTCCCTCTTCTCCTTGTCACCTCTGTAACCAAAATTCATAGGACACAAAGAAGCAATTACTATACTTTTTATATGGTGACATCTGTTTCTATTTATTTATTTTTAACCACTCGGTAAAACTATAACTGCAATCCTACAATTGAATAAACATTTACATGTAATGGAGCACTAAGTTTTATTAAATTCAGAAATATAAGCTGTATGTGACTTTTGAAAGTAAGGTGTTACCTTTCAATTATAACTAACCTTACTTCAGTAAATCTGAAAATGAAAATCCCACCCTGTGGGAAGCTGATATTTCAAGGTATGTTTTCATTCCATGCTGAAAATCTATATACATTGTTTTTTCCATTAAAAAATCGGAAACTCAAATTGTCTTTTGATCGCATAAAAATATTTTGTTCTAGCACAGTTGAATATTACAATATATATGTGTCACTTTTACAAAAATCATGTCGTTAAAGATTAATATAATAAAAAATGTAAAAAATGATTGTTTATTTATCAGGATACAGTCCTTTTATCTTGTTCAAAATGAAACAACGATAATAATAAAAATTAAACAAGTCAAAATTATTTTTTTACAGTATTCCATCAATATCAGCATGGTACAATAAAATATTCTGAGTTCAATAAAACCATAATTCTACACATAGTTTTTCTGTTAACTCTTTTGAGCTGGTCTAAATAAGTAAACAACAACTGATTCATAAACAAATGTGGCTAGAAATAAAACTAAGGGCAGCATCATGCAGGATTTGATTTCAGTTTTCACCAGTAGTTGCCATAAACTTTCCCTTCTGTACCACTTTCAACTTACGTTCACATTCATGCTTAACCAGGAAAGTGCCAGCATGCCAAGGCTGTTGATTGAAACCAGGACAACATCGATCACATGTCTCTCCGCATGTGTTGTGCTCACATTGACAGACGGATTTCTAATTTAAAAGAAAACCAAATATTTACACAATGTTATGTTTTGAAGAATGTTTCCATGTACATAATCTGCATTCCAGTTCAAATTATGAAAATATTAACATTAAGAATGGCTATACTCTATGATTCTTTTGTTTATTCATTTTTATTCATTATGTATCCTGCATTCACCAACTGAGAGACAAAAGACCATGTTTAATTTTTATAGCTCTATTTTAAGAAAACAGACATGATGCGAAGGAAAACAGTTGGCCAGAAGAGCTAAGGAGAATCTAAGAATGTAGGAGAATCTAATTCCAACTAACTGAAGAAAGGAAGGTGCAGAATGAAAGTTTCCCAATACAGCAAATAAGCCAAAATGCTGGGAGCCCTCAGATACAGCTTCACATTACAAGAAAACTGATCTGATAGCTAGTTTACACTAAAACAATTAAGCCACTCTCCACCCTTCCCTTAGATGTAGCAATCCTGCAGCTGCAGAGTGAAATCAGTTCTGTTGGCTGATCCAATAAAACTTGGCTTTTCTTTTAACATTAACATTATTTTTTTACTGGATGAGTAAACTCATCATGTAACCTTGTAACTGCATAACTAATTCTATGTCTAGAATAGCAGAGTTTTTAAATGAATAAGAGATGAGAGCAGGACCAGCCTTTCAGTCACTTCATTTCCTCAGCAGACCACCTTAATCCCAGACTACTCCCAGCACGAAAATATTGCTGTACCCGAATGCTCTGGGCCATAGAAGCAGCTTGGAAAAGAAAAAAGGAGCTGTAGGTTGGAGAAATGAGTAGCAAAAGTTGTCTTCCTAATAGCTCTTCAGTGGAGGGTATTCTCTGTGGTCCCTGTGAAGCAACTCAAGGTCAAAGCAGCAAGCTAACTGGAAGAAACTCTATGGTTCACAGGACAAGCATAAATCTTGCAAAACAAGGTTAAGTTAAGGAATGCTTCATAAAAGCAAGACAAACAAAAAAAACCCTCAAGTTTATTCATTGTTATGCAAGGGGAAAGATTCATTGTGTGTGCTGCTTTTGGCTGTGGTAGAGTTTATTTTCTTCATAGTAGCTAGTACAGGGCTATGTTTGGGCTTGTGCTGGAAACCATTGATACAGGGATGTTTTTGTTATTGCTGAGCAGCGCTAAGACAAAGTCAAGGCTTTTTCTGTTTATCAGACGACCCCACCAGTAAGTAGGGTAGGGATACAGAAGAAGCTGGAACCGGATACTGCTGAGACACCTGACCCCAACTGACAAAGGCACAGTCCACACCACGTGATGTTATGCTCAGCAGCTAAAGCTGGGGGAAGAAGAAGGAAGAGAACTTTTACAGTGATGATGTTTTGTCTTCCTAAGTAATGATCTCACGTGATGGAGACCTGCTTTCCCAAAGATGGCTGAACATCTGCTGATGGGAAGTAGTGAATTAATTCCTTGTTTTGCTTTACCTATTGAACTGTCTTTATCTCAACTCAAGGGTTTTCTCACTTTTGCTCTTCTGATCCTCTCCTTCATCCCCCTGAGGAGAGGGTGAGGAGAGAATGAGCAAAGAGCTGGGTGGTGTTTAGTTGCCAGATGGTGACCTGCCATCAGATCCACGACATTGTGCTAACAACTACAGTCATAATGTTTACAAGCCAAAGCCTATTTTGATATGGCTCAGTCTAAAGAGTATCCTTGGAGAACTAAACCAAATATTCCAAATCTTTTATGGCTTGAGTTTTTTCATTTACACTATTTTTTTACTTATCAGACAACAAATATATATTTGTCATCCTGCAAAACAAGACATCATACTTGTCAAAATGTTTTTATTCTATCTAGTAGCCAAACTATTTGAACTGAAGTATGTATTAACTGCAATAACAGCGCTTATTTTCTGAGGTAGGCCCAATTCTAACAGACGGCACTGAGAAATGCTGCAGGTTGATAACTGAGGTAATCTGAAACAATAATTCAACACTTGCTATACACAGAACACCAGTAAAAGCTTAGAAGTTTCAACCCAAGGAGTTCGTAATTTTTTTTACAAGGATCCACGGAAACTGCATAAAATTGTAAATACATACTCTGTAAGCCTTCTTCCAAGATTTTATTAATCAGTTACTACAAAATGGCTTAATGTCACATACAAACAAGATTTTCTGTTAAATCCTACAAAGCTCCTACTTAAGTGAATAACAAATGAAGGAATCCCACATTGTGGTTTATTAGTAATACTGATAGGCTGAAAATTCTGTACTAGTGATAATCTGTGCATAGATTTGGATCATCAGTAACTAATTATATTTCTAAATTGCAATTACATTGGTTACATGTTCATTAACCATGCAAAAAGAAAGCTACAAGTTGGAAGACATTATAAACAGCTCACGATTTTCTAGATAGCTTGACTGATCACTCAATTAATACTTCCTGAATAGTAAATGTGCCATTCTAAAGCCATCATTTGTTTGCGAGTATCGATTAAGTACTTTACAGTCATTTAGGAAACATCTTGATTAATATCAGTAAGGAAAAGACTGAGTGACTACTCTCATTTCTACGGATGCATAACACAATCCAAATTTCTGTTGTTCCTAGGAAGCTTTCAATGCAGACTGAATTACTCTAACTCATTCTTTCATTTCAGAGAAACTCTTCACTGACATTGTATGAATGTTTATTATTCTGGTTGCCAGCACTGTTTCAGTCTAGCACTGCTTCTGACCATTCTAGGTGAAGAACAGACATAAATTCAGAGAACTCTGAGGAACACTGAGATTTTTTTCTCATGTTCCACCCTGTGAGTACAACATACTTAAAAAACCCAGAAAAATACATACATTGGTCACTGGATCCAGTGGACAAGCCTTCGCATGGCCAGAACATATACACATGCCTCCAACAGAGATATCTTTTATAGAATAGTAATACTGTAAGACAAAACAGAAATTGAATTGCTAAGTGGATTGCAAAATGAAGGTGCCAAACTGCAGAATTCATTTCTGGTGACAAAACTGTCAGGTCCTTTTTTATTTCTTTTTGATCTATTACACATATAGCAGACAGTGAAATCCAAGCTGCATCTTGATGAACAGATTCAGACTTAGTGAAAGAAAGGGTATAAGCTGGCATAGTTCCATTTGTTTGAAGTCACAAGAGCCATGTCAATTTATACACAGCACACACCAAACACAAGAATAGGAAAAGGCTATATTCACACTGGAAAATGAAAAGTCAAATGCTACAGAATTTATTACCTTCAGAAAACATGAAAAGGAAAAGGCATGATGATGGGGAGAAGAGAAAGACTAGAACAAAAACTAAGAAACATCTTTATTGACCTTAGCCGAGTCTTATTTGGGCATTCATTGAACTATGGAAAGAAGCCTTTTTCACTATTGGCCCTTTGTATGACCATGGAATAGTCTTCACCACTGAAATTTAAATAATTTTTGACATACTGCTGTGTCATTTGATCATTTCTATTTTTTCTTTGGTGGAGATTAACAGTCCTAACCAGAAAGAAGGATGGAGAGATATTTATAATCATGTATTATGACTTCTATGAAAAGCGAATCTTACATGCCGTCTTGTCCATTTCATCTGTTTTCGTGAGGGTTTTTAAACATCCTAACAATTGGCTAATCAAAACAACCATTGGCTATTTGCATATTTAGCTGTTTCTGTGTTCAGTCTCTTTATCAGATCATTAATAAATACGTTAAACAAAATGGAAACTCATCTGACTCCCAGTTAACTTTCTACCACACAGAAATGTATCATTTGTTTCCCTTTTTTGTGGAAAAAATGGCTTGTCTACTGTATTCCATAGAGACGGCCAGACAAGTATGGCAAGTTTCTCCTTGTTCCTTTGAGGACAGTCTCATGGAGAGATGCCATACTGGTTATTCTTTGTTGGCTTGAAAAATCTGTAGATTGTCCTGCACTAAGTTATCATGAGTGTAGAGTCATGTTTAAAGTGTGAATCCAATTTTGTCCTTCCGTTAACTTAAAATCAGATTCTTAAATGTGCACTCTTATGTAAACAGTTTCCATAACAAGTAAGGCTGCAATTACTGCACTCAAGTGGAAAGGTTTCTGGGTTTGTAATATAAAACAGAATGGCACATTCCAAACTTCCATAAATAGCCAGCACTGTTTGCATTTAGATGAAGAAATGGAAACCATAAACTGGGAACACAAGAAGCAAATTTTCTTTACAGTTATCCACCACTGATAACTGATATTAACTAAAGCCAAGAATAACAATACTCCATCTTCATAACAGAACTTACCATAGCAGTACCCTAAGCTTTCCAAAAGAAAATAAGATGACCAACAGAAAGAAGAAGTAAGGAGAAAGAAAAAATGTGGGAAAATATACATCCCCCAAAACTGCTTTTAAGCATGCTTAGTAGAAAAATCAGAGGAGAAACAGAATAACACACAACATTTGAGCAGCAGGAAAACAGGGAGATGTGGCATAGGCAGAAAGTACAGACTGCAGAAGGAAGAGATAGAGCTGTGCTCACAGCAGGAACAGTGGAGAAGACTCAGGTGTGGTATAAGTTTCAGTGCCACATTCACTCTTTTAAGCTCAGGCACAATGTAAAATTTTTACTGTTAGCATCAATCATATAATAGTGCTAAAAGTGTTGCATTCAGGCCCTTATAGCACCACTACTACTAGTGGCTACTACTTACATTACCACTAGTAGAAATTCTGCTCAAAATATTCAAGGAATGTAAAACATAGCAAAGGACTGAGCAGCAGAAGAGGCAAAAGGACATTATCTAACAGCAACTGTTTGTCAATTACCTGCACCCAAATGTTTGCAGCCAAAGGAGCTACGTGCTTATGTTAGCAAGCATGTCATGCATGTTTATATCACCATTAAGCAGAAAAGATAAAATTGTTACTTCTGCTATAGAGAAGGAAATAAAATACAGGAAATTCTCTAACATCAGGATTTTAACAGATAACAACTGGTATTCATCATCTCCCAAATCTTCCTATGGCAAACAAGGGCAGGTACAGCATTTGCAATGTAAGAAAACTTCTACATATGCATTTCTACTGTCTTGCTAGAACTTACCCTCCTTGTAACAATGGGATCAATTTCATTTGGATCTTTGTGTGCGAACATCATTAAATCAGCATTTAGTGTCCGTATCCTCTGAAATCTCAAGCGAATAAAGCGGGCAGAGGTGAATTCCAGTAATATGCGTGAAGGATCATCTGCACTAGGCCGTCCATTAATTAGGGAAGTGTGAATCTGAAGAGAATTATTAAAGCGATAAGGAGTTAGATGACAGCAGTGCTGCCATGATTACGCCAATGAAAATCATTACAGGCACTGTATGAATGTCTTTGTAAATGTAGAAAACTTTCTTTATTTAGAAAGCAGATTTCCCCCAGAAAATATTCCATGTTACCACAGACTCAAATCATGGAGAAGCTTTACAGTTAAAACATTTTGAGCAAAGCAAAGTCATCAGCTACAGAAAGACTGTAAGACCAACTGCATACATGTACTAAGGCCCTACAATAGTGACCATGCTGCAGGCAACTCAATTCTCCTTCTGTAGCTTAAAATAGGTATTTTCAAGTTATCAAACCACCAAAGAACTCAGAAATTTTGAGTAAAAGGAACAGACACTTGGAATGGGACTCAGAATTAAACAGGGGTCTGTTTGCACCTGTTAGAACAGTCATCATTAAAAGACTTTTGAAGTAGGTGTTTTCTAATGCCAGGATAAGGTAACTCTTGAAATACTGTAAGCATCAACAGCCAGATGAGACAAAATAAGGATTCATAAGCAACTCCTCTTTCCCACTGCCTCTTTACACAATGCATCATTTTCTTTGAATCATGTTCTCAGGAAGCTGAAGCAAATTCCTGGGTTGCAACTGTTTTCACCTGGTCCCTAAAGAAAGTCTTTATCACTTCCGAGAACTCTGTTCAATATTTGTACTTCCAAAGACACTAGCAATATCTGTTTATACTGTGGTTTCTGTAAAGATTGCCACCCTTTCTCTGCTCGCCCTGTCCTGAAGTCTAGAAACATTCTAGGTAAGTGTGCTCTGTGGTTCTTTAACAAAGAGGCTCTCTGACCCCAATTAGAGCATTAAGGGTAACGCAACAGAAATAAGCAATCTTTTTCCTCTCCACTCTTTTCAGCCAATCATGGCATATGTTAGCTGTGAATCAACAAAATAAACCAGATGGGCTGCTACAGAATTGTTCTTGGAAAAGGCCTATAAGATGAAGAATGTCAGGTATAGCAAAATATTGATAATATTCTCCCTAGGGAGAGGTAAGAAACAAGCCATTCATTTTCATGTATTCTGAAGTGTTAAATTTTAATTGGGGCATTTTTATTACAGGCTGGTACACTGTAAGAACGTTCAGATGCTGAACCAAATGTGCAGAAGATTAGAATGAATAAAAGAATTATTTATTCTCTGCAATGAACATGTTGTGCACCTTACCTCAGTGCTTTGAGTGACAAGTCACTATCACTGAACGTGATCGTATTACCTCTGTTTTAGCCAAACAGCTGCACTCAGAATGCCAGCTAGCACACGCTTAGTAGTGGCTGCCTTACACTGAGCAAATCAACCGTTTCCAGCAAAGCAGTAGCTCTGTCTTTCCTGGAGATTTTACAGGTGCTGGATAGACGGCTTATTAAACAACTTCTGTCTTGTACTGGGTAAGTGATATTATTAACTTATTTTTACTACCAACAGGGAAACCCTAAACCTCATCATGCCCAGCATTCTGCTCCATTGTATCTACAGGTACACAAAATCACTAGGACCAACTCTGCTAGGAGCAACCACCAGGCGTATCTTGCGTAAGTATGAATCAGTAACTCTAGGCTTCTGCCATGTTATCTCCAGGAACAGGTGATATTGCTACCTCCTCTAGAGATCTAAACAACACTTTCTCTTTGAGTTCTGACTCAATGTTGCTCTTGACTACAAGTAATTAAATTAAACAAGACAGTTGGCTGGAAATGAACAGAACAAAATGCTATGAAAAAAAGGGGTACAAACAAAAGTTGTAATGAAAAAAACAGAGGAAGCAAGAAAAATTTCCTAAATGAGAAATGTCTGGCTACAAGCAGGACAAAAACACATTATAAAGAGAGCAAACTGTTCCAGTTCCCAGTGAAGAGAGAGAGGAGACATGTGCAGAGAAAAAACTTCAAAAGAAGCCTAGAGTAGGTGGCAATATGTCTAGTGGAAATCACCAGATCGTTCCAAAAGAAGCAAGGTCTTAGTAAGAACACACATCTAAAGATTTCTTTGCATAATATTTACCTGTGAGAAAAGAAATACATTTCTTTTGAGTGTTCTTTTCACACCATCACCTCCTTTAAACAGGGTCCAAGAGATTTCATTCTTACAGGCATCAAATATAGATGGGTAACAGCTTAAATTAGCAGAATAATAAAGACTGAACTCTGATACTCCAGAGTTAAAGAAGAAATATGTCTCAAGTAAGGCTGAAAATGTCCCCTATCTCACCTTGAAATAGCAACAGAACCATATAAGCAGCATGGCAGTCAGACTATCTCATGAAAAACACAAAAAATTAAGGTTTTGGGACTGGGGTGGGAGGAACAAGAAGCAGGTAAAAGCCCATGCATCAGAATAAGCAAGTGCCCACAGCGAAAAGTGAGAAGTCTGAATCACACACACAGCTTGACACTAAATGACACAGCTGACAAATAACAGTCATATCTTCTGATTTTTTTTTTTAAAAAAGAACAAATTTAGTCTTAAGAAACAATGGAAACAACCCCACCATCTTGGAGAAGTAGTTTTGTTGCTGTAAATTAACAAAATCAAAACAAAAGGCATCCTTTTCAGAACAGACCCCTTTTTAAATGGTTTCATGGATCTAACTGCCAGTAGCCCATCTATTTGGCATGGTTAAACTAGTAGAGATGACAACTGTCATTTATATTTTCTTTCATGCTTCTGTTTAAATGTTTCACAATTTCATTTTAAAGTAACAAACAAATAATTTCTCATAATTACTGAAATGCAGCTATGTCCCGTGTGAAATGTGGCATGTGTTCAAACATATATGCCAAAATGACATGATTTTATCAAAATTAATCTGAAGGGGAAATGTTATGTAGGCAAAATTAATTACTCTAAATTATTCGTCCTCCTCTCAACATCTGTGATGAAATCATTAATTTCTCCCTAGAAACATATTCAATTTGAACAGTGTCCAACGAAGTTGTTCCTATTCCTTGAAAAAAAGAATAAGGTAAAGAATAAGAGTACTTTGAAAACATCTGTCATTCATCAGGAATAAACAGTAAGAATTTTAAATAACTTTTTTAAAAGAAGTTTAAGTAGAGATCAGACACAATATTTTCAATATGATTCTTAGAATGAGACATCACTGTGCTTTTGCAGAGCGCACTTTCTTTTTCATCTTCCTCCACAATCTTGCAGTTTGCTAGCACATTTTCTAGTCAAGACACTAACATGGCCCCTACCCTCCAAATATTTTTTAATCAGATCTGGAAACTGTTCCAGTGAACAGGGACCTCAATATCAGTCTACCACTGTGCCATCCAAGATCATCATAGTGCTTCATATATAGGTCTGTGTCCTGCAAAGGCTAGCTCCACAAGCAACTAAGACACTGATGTTCTAAACTAGCTGTTAGCATTCTGCAGTATGAGCCACATATAAGTTCTGCAGCAGTGCTAAAATCCAAAGGTGAATCAGCCAGGAAAATATTAATACTTTAATCCACCCATTGGGCTGCTACAGTTTGGATAATCCAAGGTCCCATGAGAGAACAATCTCAGATTTTGCTCAGGTTTTATGCAAAATTTTTATTTACCAATTCCAAGGCTGAGATAATCACTACTTCGGAGATTAAATGAAAGCTGTGTAGATTTCAACCCTAGAAAACTTTTCCTTAACAAAGAATTATTCTAGGATTATATTCCAACAAATGGTATACCTGGGGAAAATGAGCATTCTGTTACAGAACATCTGCATGTTACCACAATGAAAGCCAAACTCTCATTTTTTTTAAATAATTTTGAATGGTATCTCATTTGTCAACCAGTTCAATAGTCAGAGTTACTCAAGCAAAAGGTTATGATGACCTTTTCCAGTGGCTGCATTAGCAACTGTATTTTCAAAAATACTTTGTCACAGAATCACAGAATGGTTGAGATCAAAAGAGACCTCCAGAGTTCATCTGATCCAAAGCCCCGCCTCAAGCAGGGTCCTCTAGAGCTAGGTACCATGTCCAGATGGCTTCTGAATAGCTCCAAGGATGGACACACCACAACCTCCGTGGGCAATGTGTGCCAGTGCTCAGTCTCCGTCACAGTGAAAAAATGTTTCCTGATGTTTAAATGGAACCTCCTGCATTTCAGTTTGTTCTCATCCCATCTTGTCTCTAGGCACCACTGGAAAGAACCTAGATCCACCTTCCTGGTACTCTCCTTTTTTATAAACGTTGCTGAGATCCACCCTGAGAATTCTCTTCTCCAGGCTGACCAGTCCCAGCTCTCTCAGCTTTTCATCATAGAAGAGATACTCCCGTCCCTTCATCATCTTCAGTTCTGGGCCCCTCACCACAAGAAGGATGTTGAGGCTCTGGAGCGAGTCCAGAGAAGGGCAACAAAGCTGGTGAAGGGGCTGGAGAACAAATCTTATGAGGAGCGGCTGGGAGAGCTGGGGTTGTTCAGCCTGGAGAAGAGGAGGCTGAGGGGAGACCTTATTACTCTCTACAACTACCTGAAGGGAGGTTGTGGAGAGGAGGGAGCTGGCCTCTTCTCCCAAGTGACAGGGGACAGGACGAGAGGGAATGGCCTCAAGCTCCGCCAGGGGAGATTTAGGCTTGAGATTAGGAAAAAGTTCTTCACGGAGAGGGTGGTTAGGCATTGGAACAGTCTGCCAAGGGAAGTGGTTGAGTCACCATCCCTGGAGGTGTTTAAGGTGAGGGTAGACGAGGTGCTTAGGAGCATGATTTAGGGATTGGTGGGAATGGTTGGACTCGACGATCCAGTGGGTCTCTTCCAACCTGATTATTCTGTGATTCTGTGATCTTTGTAGCCCTTCAGTGGATGCTCCCCAGTATACCCATGTCTCTTTTGTACTGAGAAGCCCAGAACTGGACCTAGCTCTGCAAGTGTGGCTCCTTTCCAGCTGGGTGGCCCTCAACATATGCTGGGGAATGGTATTGTTCCTTCGCCATGTGCAGGATTTAGTACTTCTCCTTGTTTCTGTCAGCCCATTTTTCCAGTCTGTAGAGGTCCCTCTGGATGGCAGTGTGACCCCTCTGGCATTATCAGCCACTTCTCCCAGTTTTGTGTTATCAGCAAACTTGATGAGGGCACTTCCTGCCCCATCATCTAAACCATGAACAAAGATGTTAAACAGGATTGGATCCAGTAGTATATATTCAAGTTAGTTTAGTTACCAAGTTATACCTCCTGTATTTGGTTTGGAACCAAAATTCTAACAGTTATTGAAAAAAAATGCATGCTCTAGTTAACTGTAAAATCAGTAAAGCTATTTTGTAACACCACAGATCTACCTAATTAATACCTTGTCTCCAGCAGAGGCCAGTAGAAATTATTAGGAAGGAAGACAAAAACAGGACATTTGGAGAGTGATCCCTCTGATACAATATCATCACCTCCTCTGACTGAACAGTCTAAATACTTCTTGAGTGAATCTGAGCCATAGTGCTTAATGTTTACCAATTGACCATTTCTCTTTTATTAGTCTGCTTCCTTTCTCTGCCATCATGTTTTTCAACTTGTCCCAATGGGAAGAAATTTATTTCTTTTAAAAAAACAATAAAAATAATTGTTCCTGGTGGGGTTAGTTAGTTGTTTTGGGTTTTTTCCCCTCTTAAATCTGGACCTCAAACTGAATTATTTCAGTGACAACGTTCTAGTTTCTCATTTGAGGAAACTGTGAGTAGTCCATATGTTTTCATTTTTGAACTTCAGTATGATGTTACATCAACTTTTTTTCAGAGAACTTCTGAGAATGCTGTAGATTCTCTACTCTGAAGAGAATTTAGTTCAACATTAGCCCAACAAGATTCAGACATAATTCTTTTTTTTTATTCCATGAATTACTTTGCTTTTAGAAAGAGTAAATTTCATATCGTATTTCTCTTTTAGTACCATAAGCTGCTATTAGAACAAAATATCTTAAATTTTGTGTTACCAACAAATGCTGCTATTATACAGTTTTCTGATTTCACAGATTGCCCACAACTAGGTCTTACAATGTAGACACTACTAAAGATATTAAAAGGGAATCACAGTACATTGGAACGTCTGGACTATGTCAGAATCAAAAGGCCTACCTAGCATGGTAGCCTGCCTCATACAGTAGCCAAACCAGCATACTAACAATAAGACGACGGCAAGCATACATAATACTTCCTTGAGGATTTCCTGAGCTATAGGTAGTTTCTAGATGTTTGGCAAGCCTATAAAGGATTTCCATTAACTTACTCAGTCTCACCTTAAAACCATGTCACCTTTTAAAATCTACACTGATCACATAATAAGGATTTTCTCACATCATTTACATGCTATACAGAAAAAGATCCTTCCTTTGATTTTTTTATATCTCCCACTAAATTCACTTATAACTTCCTAGTTCTTGAATTGTAACAAAGTAATATATCTTTCTACCAGCTCTATTTTTCATTATATTTCTTCACCACTAATTAGCTTGGCACAGGTGTCAAGCTTCCAGATCTGAGTTTTCCTTAGATTCCTAAGGAAAGCTTCTAAAACCTGGTGCTTCATTTGTCATCCTACTCTTCTCAGTTACCGAGAATATTTGTGAGCAGTTAAATAATAACTGCTACAATTCACCTATTTTAGCCTTGAGTGCCTTCTCACTATCCAATTTATCCATTATTTCTGCACCTCTTCAGTTAACAACCTAGTTTGCGACTGCTTCTCCAACTCCTCTTCTGTAAATAATATTTCCAGTGCAGAAATCCTTCTGACAGTCTCTAGCAAAAACTGATTCAAATCATTAATTTAGTTTTTTAGCAATGACCTTATCTTTCTTGACTGCTCTTTGATCATCTTTCAGCCCACCAATTCTGTGGCAGACTTTGTGAATCTGATTTGTTTGAAAAAAAGCTTTATTTCAACTTCAGTCAGTCACTCAGAATCTTTTTCACATCGTTATTGCAGTTTAACATTCCATTTGCTGGAACTTATTTTCCTACCTCTTTTCCACATTTGGAGGGAAAGAATGAATGGTTTCCATTCACAAATGATGTTAGCTTACTTTTTATATATATTATCTTCCCTTTGTTTATGGTTTAAACACATAGGATTTTTGGAACCATTCTTAAATGTAGAACGCATGTATGCATAATGTTGTCTTAAAATGAAATCTAGGTTGTCTGAAATTTGTTTAGTTATTTGCCCATCATTTCTATTTTAAATTGTACATCAGTAGGTTTGTTCCCCTGGGATGTTGCATTTTGAGTACTTTCTGGGTTTATTTTTTTTACATAACAATTGTTATGTTCCTTTACTAGCCATGCCAAGAACATTCAGGTGTTTAAGAAATATTCTTTTGCACTACATTCTATTCTGACACCTATATGGTCTTCCAAAGGGTTACAGAAGGCTGATGATATATTCTTAGTCTTCCTTCAGCCAGACCCACTCACTTCCACGCTTCTGTTTGGGCAGCTGCTGCTGCAGCATTAAACTTATGCTGTCCCAATTTAGGTGCTGAATTTCGTTTCACAGAGATCTTATGCATCGTTTTATTTCTGCTGACTTTCTTATTTTAGTTTATGTTATTCTTAAATTCATAGTATCTCCCTTCCACGAGCCATGATTCCTAAACAACTTCTTGTTTCTGACATGCTTGTTGTGTCACTTCTTCCCACTAACCTTTTAAGGTATGTATTAATTAGCAGAGTAAGTAACATTTCTCAGCCATTGGATATGGATACTTTAGCAGATACTGGGGCTGAATCCAATCCCGGTGTGTGTAACAAAGACACCTGCAAGGACTTTCAGAGTGCTAGATGACCATTAGACTATCCACCCATATGACCAGAATTTCACAACACGTTTCACTGGGTTTCTGCCACTGAGAAATGATAGACGTAGCCTAAGAAACTTTCTGCCATTTTTGTCATTAGACAAGTTTGATGAATATGGACTTATTTAGACTGTAATTGTAAGGGACCTTCAAAACAAAATACCACCCCACCACATATTTGTACACTTTGACAAAATTTCCCTGTGATTTTCCTTCTCAAGGCTAAGCAATACTAGTCCTCTCAGCCTATATTTGTAGGACAGATGCTCCAAGTCCTTAAGCACATTCCTAGCCATTTCCTGGATTTGCTTCAAAATGTCCATGCCTCTCCTGTATTACGGAGCCCAGAATTGGACATAGCTCTCCAGATGTGTTCTCATGACTCCTAAGCAGATCACCTCTCAGGCTGCTGGTGACACTAACTAATGCAGCCCATGATACTGCTGGATTTCTTTGCTATAAAGGTAGTTTGTGGGCTTATGTTCAACTGGATGTACACCACTGCTGTCACCTGCTGTTTCATCCTAATGCTCGTGGGTGATTTAGGCACAGCTGGCTCATGTCTCAGTAAAGAGAGCTCCCAGCCCATTATCTGCTACCAGACACTGAACTATTGTGTAGCTGCCCAAGTGCGGGCAGAGAAGAAGCATTCCTCCTGGTGTCAGAAGTCATCAGTTTGCAGTCTTAACTATCATGGGAGTCTCTATTTCTGAACCAAAAGGCATAGGCTCTGCTTACCACAATTTTGGTATAGTTATGGCTTCAGGCTGCAGAGTCCCAGAGAAAAGTCAGTTCATCCTTTTTCCTGTCATCTCTGATGCTGCACAGTCAGCTGCCCTCCTCCTGCAGTTCTTTACTTGGTGATACAAATCCTCAGCCACAGCAAACATTCTGCAAGCGAGCACACCATCTCTTTCTGCCTCAACCTCAACAAGGTCTCAGACAGAACCTGCAGCCTCAAAGGTGAAAAGCTGCATCCTCCCTCTGGAGCTTCAGCTGAGGGCTCTGCTGTACTGGGGTTGTTGCACCAGTTGGTGCTGGTGACTCTACCCAGATTATGCCTCACCGTGACTGTTGAGCAAAACCCCACTCTTTCTGCCCCTTTTTCTGTGCACATTTCTGTGTAAACTGATATGCAAATGTGCAGCATGTTAGCTGCCTCTGTAGTTCGACTTAATGCAACAGTAAAAATGCTGCTGCTTTGCATGCAAGCCTATTACCAACTGCAAAAATTACTTAAAATTGACACATTTCAACAAGGTTTTAAAGAATTTTAAGTATGCACAATGCTCTCATTCAAATATAAAACATCCATGGATGATTCCAAGTGGTGTATTTTTCTTAGAGCTTTGGTATTTGAAGTTAGTTACGTTGCCAAGCAATTTGAGTACAGTCAATTTCAAGCTGCTTGTAGGATATAAAAAACCCCAGCTGTTTGGCTATGTAGAATGGAATTTTTATGTTCACTTTCCTTTCAGGAAAACAGCATCACTAACCAGTATGCTTTTCAGTAATGCATATTTATATACTGAAAGTTAGATAAACTCAAAAGATTTAATAATTTCATAAAACTGAAGGTTACTTAGTGTAATTTGTCACAAGGACAGAATGAGAACATCACTTTGCAATAATTTTTGGCTAGTAGTGGTAAAGAACTCACTTTGTTCAATACTTAACAGTTTACTTTGGGCATCATATCAAGACAGCAGGGTTCAAGCCTGACACTCTGTGTAAGGCAGTGCTCTAAATGTGAAATATTGTCAAGAAAGATCAATTTCTCACTAAAACTTAATCTCAGACAGCAGCATAAAGGAGAAAAAAATCTTCTGCCCTGAATGAAAAGATTTGCTACTTGATAATCAGCAGTGAAGAACACAGATGCATCAGTCTTAAAATGATTTGATGAGAAAGGTCCTCCATGATTTACATTCTCATGTTATGCAAGCACATCAATATGAAGATGGACAATATTGAACGTTAATTTTTCCACAGGCAATTCAGTAGCTCTCATAATTCTCTTAGCTCATTTGCAGTAGATATAAAATTACTGTTGATTAATTTATCTCTTGGTATCTTATATTTAATCTCTAAAGACAAAAGTCCTGTGAATTTTCTTAGTGCAAGCCCTAATCTATTGTTAAAAAATGGTTTCAAAACTGGAATAGTACATGGAAGCATATGTCAGAACTCAGCACCTGATTTTTTGTCATAAATGCATATTTACGATAACTGCGTACAAGGAATAGTGTATTTGGCAAGATTTGCTGTATTTCTAATAAATATCTCACCATCTTAATAAATTAATGGTTTAGTAAGTGAAAGCACAACTCCCTTCTGTGCCTCACTAATGAGTACAAGAGCTGCTTGAAATGCAGTGCTTAAACTTGCATTAAAATGTCAAGGGCTATGCCTGTCAAACTCTATCTCAACTAACTCATTCCCCTTAAGAATACAGGCAAATGTCAGCTTAAGAAACTGTTTAGCAAATACTATTGTGTCATTGACAACTATACCCTATAGCTTAAGCTAAAAAGGGTTTCATCTCTTCAGTTCTGATTAACTTGCTTTTGTCATTTTCCTGTTTCCAATTTCACTTGAAATTTAATTTGCTTACTCTTGCCACTGCTTTTCTATGGTTTCTGTAATTCTCATGCTTGTCGTTTTTGGACCAGAAACAATTTGTCAAAGACATCATCTTGCATATTTTTAAACAGGCTGCTCATTGTCAGAGCAATAGTTATTAATAAATCGCTGAATAATAAGACATTTTGATTACCTGGAAAGTGTATTTGTCATTTCAAGTTTTTTTTTTTTCCTTTTTGTTACTTTTATAACTAAGTGGAAACGTGACACTATGCTGCAGTTTCAGGAACAATTATGCATACTGCAGTCTATAAGAGATTCAGACAGGATGTGAGGCCTGGAATATTGTACTTCAAAACAATAATGATCGTTTGTGTTCTACTGGCTCTTCAAAGTGTACTTGCAAGTGAGACTCCATCTCTTAACACAGTAAAAAGGTATTTTGTGCTTAGGAATAACTGACAAGATAACCAAGAGAAAGTTAAAGGCTTGGCTCTTGTAGGAACATTCTCAAAAATGAAAACACACCGAACAAGTATTTTAAAGTTATCTACCAGGAGGTAGATTGGCAATACGCTATAGGTTCTAACACATAATACCAGAGGCGAGTTATGATTTTAAATCATCAAATGGTAGCTGTTTTAAATTTTTCTATACATAACAGTAGTCTGAGCTCTGATGTCTGAAAACGTGTATGATCACTGTTGTTCTGGTTTGCATTTTGTCAGTGTCATACAGCTGCTGCCTAAACTAGTGGCCCTTAAGCAAGCAGACTAGAATAAGAAAAGAAGTCATATGAACTCAAAGCTTGCAACTCCAAGTGCAAAGCAATTCTGAAAATTATATTAGTCTGGGTTCTGATCAAGAGATGTGAAACACACTGGCAATAGTAAGCTAAAAACTACTGTCAATCTACTTAAATGATAATTCTAGTGGTCTGTCAAACATTCTTCACAAGTACTGAAACAAGTGTAACATAGACGATGTTTTTAAAAAAAACACTGAAGTGAGATGGCACATTATTATAAGAGGATATTTTTTCATTACTACTGTTGAAAGTAGTACTCTTCTACTTGGAAAATGATCATGAATGGGACAAGTAATTCAAAAAGAAAGACTAAAACAGGAAAGTTCTGTTTTCTTGCAAGTTATAATAAAAAGCAATCTGACTCCCAGATTTAACTAAAGGGTTTGCCAAACCAAACAATATTAAAAACCAAACAAATAGAAAAACCCAACAAACCCTCAACTACCAGCTGACCCTTTCCTACCAATATATTATTATTTCCCTTATTCACCACATTGTTGTCCTGAAAGCTCATGGCACTTCCATTAGATTTTTTTTTTTCTGATTGAGATGCACTGTGGAGTGCACCGTGGAATTACAGATAAATTTACTGCCAGAACAGAACGGTGACCAGTAGAAAGAAAATCCACAGGAACTTGTCCAGCTGCAAGCAGTTGCAAAGGGCTGCCAAACACAACTGCTGACGTGAAAGAAGGAGAATGGGAAGATTTAAGCTGTTCAAACAGTAAACAAGTACATCTGCTCCTGAATGTTATCATTAAGTGAACTGCAGTAATATGCTTTATATTACTGCAGCATTCTTGTTTTGAACTACAACTCTGAAGCATTTTGAACTGAGGAAATTTAAAAAAAAAGGTTTTGGAGTATCTTTGCATTGCGAACCACATGTGGAAAAGCCCGTTACAATTACTATACAGTACTGGAGTCTAAATTCTATCAAAATCTATGTCATATAATTTGGAACATGAACAAATGAATGCGTTTGAAGCCAGGTGAGATTCCTTTGAATGGTAAACATTCAGTGCCTTTAAAATAATTTATAATGTTTTAAAAAAAAAGAAAGAATAAATAGGACACTTGGCTGTAGAATACAATAAACTGATATTTTCCCTACTCTGAACCTTATCTTTTCAGTATAGGAGATACTTCACAGAGGCTAATATGAGCCAGGGAAAAAATATCAGTTTCTAAGTAGTACAGAATGAACAGTGCAGGCTAGGAATAGTATCATAAATATTCTGTAAAACACAGGAGATTAAAGAATTCTGTGCATGAAAACAACTTTTTGTTCTTCACTCTTATCATTAATTGTTGTAAATTACAAAAATAGCAGTGCTTAGTTTGGCTACAAAAACTAACCTTGGCAGGGTTTTGTCAAACTTTCAACTGTTTGGGTTTTCCAGATTTCATTTATGATATAATGAAAATTATGACATAAAACAATACAATATGTACATTAAACTAGTGTACTGGCTTTGGCTGGGATACAGTTAATTTTCTTCATAGCATCTTGTGTGGGACTATGTATGGGATCTGTGATGAAAACAGTGTTGATAACACAAGGATGTTCCAGCTACTGCTAATCGGTGCTTACACCCAGTCAAGTCTTTTTCTGCTTCTCATACCACCTTGTCAGTGAGTAGACTGGTTAGAGAGATTAGGAGGGGACACAACCAGGACAGCTGACCACAAAAGGGTCCAAAAGGATATTCCCTACCATATGACATCATGCTCAGAAATAAAAGCTGGGGAGCAAGGTTGCCAGGGCTTTAAAATCATTCAATTATATCTGTTCTTCTTTCAGAAGTTCTTCCTATTTCTTCTAACACAAAAGTTCTACTGTGGCTACTTCTTTATGTCTCTCCACTGGGAGTTCAAGCCACAGAATAAATAGTACTGCAATCCTAATTTTTTCTGCTCTTACTTCAGCATGAAATATCCATTGTCTCAGACACAGCATTGTTTGCTGATAGAATTTGTCTGCTTACCAAACTTGGCTCTGTGTTTTCTTCATTCATGTGTTCTAGAGTCTAGACCTCAATCAAAGAATTTGTCCATTGGTATTACAGTGTCTCACTGTAGTGCCTCATTAACTTTACTTCTATTGATTTTCTGTGTCACTTAAACTGAAAACTCCAGGTAAACTATAATGTTTGGTTTTCATTTTCCTTTTACATAAAATTCCTTTGCACTTGTAATGAAAGCATACCTAAATTTGGCCTCAGGCTAATCTATCTGTATGTCCCTGCTTCACTGACATTTTATTGATCAACATCACTCCTCCATGTAGCCCACTTGGATTTTAAAAAATTCTACCTTTATTTATTTTTTAAAGAGATTTATTATTTAAACACTAAGGAATGATTCATCTTGAATGAGGCACTCACTAGATTTCTCCCAGCCCCTGGCTTTAAATTACCTTATAACCTTTTCCGCTTTTTCCTCTCTCATCTCTGCATCTCTCAGCTGCTTATCGTCCTTACCAAGTCTGTAAGCCATTCCATGCCTTTGGCCATCAGATTCATTAAAAACAAGAATTAAGCTATTCTTTCTCCTGGTAATTATCCATGACTGTAGCACCTACTCAAAAAAACAGACAAAACCCCTCAGAAAGTTGCAATATAATTTTCTTTTTTCAGAATAATAATCCTACACAAAATGGAATAGAAAGCCAAGGTAAATAAATGTTTGTGGTTTCACCTCTTAGTGGAAAGTGCTTACAAGTAATATTACATTTGAGTAAAATTTTCTGTTATGTATTTGAATTGTATGGGTAAGGTCTTCAAGTACCATCTCACCCACCCTCAAAACAATCACCCACTGGGGATCTTCAATTCCCCTCACCACACAGAAAAGAAAAAAAAAACCTCATCAAATTATAAAGCATCCAGTGTTTTTGTTTCGCTGCTGGAAAGAAATCTACTACTGTCCAAAAATCACCTACCAGACTCAACAAGAAGACAGGTTTGGATAATTACACATAAATACCAAGATACAAGTGTATAATTTTCCTTTGCAACACTAGAAGAGTATGCTGAGTTATAAACTACTTTTACAGGCATGACTTCTCCTTTCATGATATGGAAAAACTACCATAGATCTAAATGAAGAAGTGTGACACTTATCTCTTTTCAGCAAGCATGCAATCAGTAAATGATGGACGCTAGAGAAAAAAGGTGAATCCTCTCATCAATTTGACTCTTAAAACTGAAAGATTGTTCTGTGCAGTATGTACTTTGTATATTGCAACTTTGTTTCTTTTTAAGTCTTATGATTCATATGATTAATCAGCTTTTCTTTTATTTTTTTTCAGAAATGGTAGTAATTATAACATGAGTTTCTGCTCAGGGACAGAAGACATGCCAAGACAGAAAAGTGGACTTTTTTCTAACTAATCAAAAGAAACTTTAATTACAACTTGGCTCTCACAGAGGTACCAGTAAATATCCTTCCTCTTGTTTTCACAGTAATGGGAGACTGATATACTACTTATATGTAGTTTTCCAGTTTTCTCCTCTCCGATTGTAGATGTTTGCATAATACCCCTATGACAGTAAGCAAGTATGTCAAATCCTTACTTTGGTTTTTTCCTTTTACATATCTAAGAATGTCTATTAGGAAAACAGGTTATGTTAGTGAGACAATATAGCATTTTGTATATAGAATATGTAAAACGTATCCATTTATTTGGAAGTCATTTGTTAAATGTCTTCTTTCCGTTCCTCAGATTAGCAACTCAAGTTCAGTTTTTCTAAGTAAAACTTCAAAAAGGCAAAAACCCCAAAGCAACAAAATTAACCAGCCACGGATCTTTGCCCAAACCTCACATTTCTTTAATTATTTTTTTGTAAACTGTTTCTTTCATGGTTGTTCTGACTGGAAACTTTGGACCAGATGAAAGCTTAGATGCCAATATTCTGGAAGAAAATTGATATTCTATTTTTTTTTGGCAGACACAAGTAACGTTTTAGGCTAAGCTATGCTTTCAAAATAAAACTTTATCTTTCATTGTTTTGAAAAAAATCTGAATAATTTAAAACTATTGTTATCATTGTTCACATATCGAACTGAAGAAAAATGTTTGCAGTGCCCTATTTTGGAATTTTTGAATCAGACTGCATTCATTAGTCTGTGTCTAATATCTTTGTCTAAACCGCGATGCTGGAAGTAGAATTGGCTTAAATTTCTCAAGAGTTTCATCCATTAAGAATAGATTGTTTACTTGGATCTTGTAGCATCCATTTTTTGCAATGACAATATATCGACAAAAATAATGGTACAGGACAACATATGCCATAACCACAAATACTCTAAGGATACGTAGAGATGTATATCAAATGTATGGAAATATAGCATATTTATGACAAATGCCAGGGTCACTATAGCTGAAGGCATGGAAAGAGATATTACTTGCATCAGTTTTTATCACATAGAGGTCTTTTTTTACATCTTTTGCTACTGAAAAACACCTATCACTTTTAGACAAGGGGAACTGACAGTTCGGACTCTAAAATATGGTTTCACAATAAAGACAAGATGCTAAATGAAGATTAGGAGCCAAGAGGATCAAATGAAAAATAGGAATTATAAAGACATTATCAATACTGCAATCCACAATCTTATGTATTTCTTATTAAGAAACACCATAGCATCTGTATCATTTATTAATAGGGAAAAAGTAATCACAAAATTTTCAGTCCACAACTGGCAGTTGTGAGTACTTTGAAAAATTCTGACCCTGGCCTTGTAAGCATTGACAGTCTTAGGCTCTTTGTGAAAAATGATAAAATATGGCTATGGGAAGAATGGACTTGGGGGTCCATTTGTAAGTCTGCCTTTTTCCCCTTCCTCCTCTGTGAACTAATGACACTACAGTGAACAGGACAAATAGCATGAAGAGAAGAAAACTAGCAAGAAAGCATTGGGAAGTAGCATAGTACAGTGCCCTCACTGGCATCATTGGTCTGAGACTTGCTCAGGGGATAGCAAATTACTTGTGGAGGAAGAGCTTCAATGTGAGCTGAGACAAGCTGCCCCGCAATGTGTTTAAAAAGGGGCATAGTACTAGCATTCAAGTGGTATGGCAAGTGAACACCACTACTATTAAGGAACTTGTTTCTATGTATTTTTCTCCTTTACATGTTTACTACATACTTGGAACTTCCACTTGACTGAAGAAAATAAGGATTAATGAATGTGCTCATACAGCCTAGCCCTTATTATCAGTGAAATATTATTCCTTTTTTTATTTACCTCACATTTACATTGCTGTCATCACAAGAGTGGCAAGAAGTTAAACACTTGAAGGAGCAGCAGTGAAGCATCACCTTCATCGCAGTATCGTTCTCACTACTAGAACAGTGACGGGAAAAATTATTTGTAGAAAAGGAAGGACTCCCACCAGAACTCCCCTCCATCAGTCCCCTGCTTCAGCCTTAGTGCTGGCTATGGCCATACTTTCTTGTAGGAGGCTAGCACTGGAACTCAGAGAACAGCACGCTCCATTGCTCACAAAGACAGCACTTGCCAAAGTCTTTCAGTCTCTAATTTTTGCTTTTGTGAACATGGAAATAATACTATGCAACTTACTGATCAACAGTTAGTCATCTCAGAAATCCTTGTATTAGACTTTCTGAAGATATTGCCAAGTACATTTCATTTAACACTATATATGATTTTAAAAAAAAAAAATTAAAACATTAACTGAGGAAGCTGAATTGAATCTACTGCTGTCTAGTACTCTCTTTTGCTCAGGAATCAAATTCACCTTCAGGAAATATGCTAAGATGACCTGTTAGTAGTAACCTTCCCAATGTAAAGACATGACCTTTCTGTAGGCTGAATTCTTAGACAGAACAAGGCTAACGTTTCGTGCTGTGGAAGTCTTAAGCCCTCATAAAGACGTGCACAAACATCACATGAGCACCGTATGCTTTCAGAAGAACTAGATAAGACACAGTTTTATTTAATATCTGGCATCACATGAGTAAAATCATGTTAATAATATTTACACACAAGGTATGACAGTTAATTCATATGTTTTAGCCAGCACGAAATACTCTATCTGTCTATTCATTCGAATACTTGCATTCATTCATTGCTTTGACATCTTAGTCCTTTGAGTAACTGCAGGAAAGGTGAGAAAAATGTAACTCTCAGAGAATTATATAAGGTGAAGATGAAGAAATAAATTTGAAGCAAAAATTATTTTAAGCAAAAATATTAGAGAGGAAGAACATTCAGTCTGGTAGAAAAACACCATGAAGAGGTGGAAAGGATTGAAAGATCATCGAGAAAAGGAAACTAAGTATGAATTTTAATACCTGAAGTCAGTAAGGAAGTCAGCAAGGACAAAATGGTACAGATTTTAGGGGTAAGCTACCAATATTCGTAAGTGATACTGTTATCATTTTTTCCTAGAGAAAACGTCTGATTTCAATGAGCCACGATGCTCAGCAGCAATGCAAAAAACAAAATCAAGACTAAAATTTTAGGAAATCACAAGCAGAAAACATTATAAGAGGACTATCAATCCATGGCTCATCCACACCTTGAATACCACTGTCCCCTCATCTTAAAATCTACATAAACATATTGAGAAAAGTTTAGGGAAGAACAAGAAGGTGATGAAATTAATTAATAACTTCCATATAAAAAAACCACAAGAGAATAGAGTAGGATTCATCGGCCTGTAAAAAAAAGATGACCTAAGTAAAAATATGACAGAAATCTATGAAATTATAAATTGCATAAGGACAGCAATTACAGGTTCACTTCTTATCAGCTCTTCCAGTAGAAGAATTTGGGTTCGTCAAATGAAATCAGTGGGAGATTAGCTACAATGAAACAAAAGATGATTCTTTGTATAACAAGTACCAGATTTACAGAACTAATTGCCAAAGCACGCTAAGGATGCAAGAACTCTAGAAGGATGTGAGGTAAGAATGGGGTATTATTTGGAATACAGATTCAAAAACAGCATGAAAAGTGAAAAACACATCAGGAAGAGAAAATCCTATGAGCGACAAAGCACTGGATATAAAGTACAACTCTAATATTTAAGTTATTTTTAAATCCTATTTCATGCACTACTTTAGTTATAAAAATGAGTATTACAAAAATACTTCATATTCCTCTGGGGGTATAACCTTCTTTTTGAAATTTAAGTCTACATAGTAAATGTAATGCTAAAAGTAGGTTCACATTATTGAAGTAAAGGACCCAGTGCTCTGATGCTGACTAGTCATTTAAAAGATGTTTGGGCTGCGCTCCTCAAAAATTTTAAATAGTAGTGCAACTGTATTACCTACTTAATAATAGTCTTATAGTCATTATCAATATAGTCTTATCAACTATCTGACAGTCACGTCAATTTGTTTGACAAATACTACTTGCTGAACAGAAACAAGCAACATCCAGGGCAGTGTTTGATCTGAAGCATCTCAACAAGCATTTTGGAAATTTTGTAGACTTGGCATACTGCAATTAGGTGACACTGTCATTTCTAGAATCAGATTACATTGCTTCAAATACAGGGCTAATATCTTTCAATTTTTTGTTTTTTAAACATCAAAGTGGTTCATTGTAAGAAACTGAAAATAACATATGAACAGCACCTCACAAAGGAGGTTCAGAGAATGCTTCTCTTATGTAATACAAGGAAATACTGACCAAATCCTAAAATTTCACCTCTCCATTGCCTCGTTAGAACAATTACAAACATATGGCTTTTTTCATTGGTTACAGTTTGTGGCAGAGACACAGTTATCGATGTCTTCTCACAATATGAAATAAGTATTGCAGCAATTGAAAACAAGTGATGTTCACAGCACCCTGATAGAGCTAAACTATGTCTCAGTTTCATTCCTCCATGAAATATGAACTGTAACAAGACAAGTAACAATGCGACTGAAAGCCAAAAAGCTCAGAATTGCACTAATGTATTTGGTGATGGGGAGGTTTGAGATACAAAATATATGTGTGTGTGTATATATATGCATATATATTAAAAAAATCAAAAGTTCTCACTAAGGATTGGGATAAATGAACGTTTAACTCCTCTCTCTCACTGTCCCCCAACTCTCTATTATTAGTACTGACATTGTTAATATTTTCAAATCCCTTCCTCCTTGACTACAAGAAAGACAAACTGACTGTGTTCCTGAAGAAAAAGCCAGACAGTGTAAGACAGATCTCTAACCTATCTTTTCCTTGGGTGGGAGTCAAAAACATCTAGGAAGGGTTTCAATATTGTTGTCCGGTGCATCTTGTCTCTACCACAAGGGTAACAGCAAGTGCAGACTACATCACCAGAAGTAGAAACCAGATATCAATACTACCCTGAGCAAGAACTTCAGGAAAACACCTTGCATCTGATAATTCTGGCAAAGAGCCACTGGGACTGAAAAAGAGACCAGTGTTATCTCTTTGTCCTGCCAAGGGATTTTTCTAGTGGCTACACTCCCTCCCCGCTCCCTTACCCCCAAACACTTTTGAAGGGTATTACTCATCTACAGCCACTTCAGCTTCTGCTTCCCTCCTTTTCACATTAAATCTCCCTACCAAACTGACAAATAATATTCAGAATTTATACTTGCTGTGTTAGCTAAAACCCCAAATGCAGAAATATCCTTTGAGGCACCATCTTCTGAAAACAGATTCTGCCCCAAAACAGGGAGGAATATCTTCTCCTTGCAAGTTTACAAAACTTCCTGACAACAATAACAATTATAATTTTTGAAAAACAACTTTCTGTCAGAACTCCTCTATTCGATGACACTAATATGGACCAGGGAGTCAATTGGCTATTCCAGTTAAGATTCAATAAGGTGGGAATTTAATTCCCACCCTCCTCTGGATTTTTATACTTTCAGAAGGCCTTATTGTACAGAAAATCAGTGTTTCCCAGAATACAGGGGTTTTCATTCTAGAATTCCTAGTAAAAGCAAGTGCTTTCCTATCAGACTAATTAAACCTTTCTCCCACTGTCTTTACTGAATTAGACTTGCAATCTCTGCCTGCACAGAGAATTGATCTACATTAAAGAAATAATAAAACCATTATTTTGGATCTAAATATCTTCTCCTAGCCTACACAAAATGCTCTAAATCTGTGCATGCCTGAAAAATGCTTACTGTAACCTCCTATTTTATTTCCTACCTACAGGTCAGGTAAAATGTGTCACTTTCTATAGAAAGTCATGCATTTTCATAGCAAGTTATAGTGATCAACTGGAGCACCTGTAGTCCATCTTTGAAGTATCTGCAATCAAGAGGGAAGACCCCCATGCATCAAAACACAAATAGCATAGATCCTAAGTCAAACAAGAGTTTACAAAAAGAAAACTTCATACATCTCAATGAAAGAAAAAAAAAATACAACATTGAAATTTATTGTCCAGAGCCTAGTCATTAAAGTAAAGAAGCTGTGACACAAACTGTAGTCTAGCAAAAGAAGGAAGATTTCAACAAAAAGGGTACAAACTAGACATGAACATTACAGGCTCATGTGTCAGGGAAATGAAGCAAAAATCACTATGGTAACCCACTAATTTTTAGTTCTCAACCTAATGATCATCTGAGGAAATAAAGAAAAAAAAGTACCATTCTGATATGGTGTCAAGTAAAGATGAAAATGTCACAAAATGAGTATTCTTCTTTACCTGAAAATAGCATCCTCATCTCACCAGTTATTACCCCTTACATAAATGACACTTTCTCAAGTAGTGCAAAAAAAAAATTGACCATTACAGCAAGAAACATCAATTCAGTAAAAGCTAATGAGTAATTCATGAATATAGCTAACCTCCTTCAGTTCTTCTTCTGGCCTGGGAACACTGAAACAGCAGAACTTGCTCTTTCATTTTGAAATACTACTTTGGGAAACTGCAGAAGTCACATTTATTGATGGCATATTAGAAATACCATGCCAGAAGTCTACCTTTGCCGGTGTGATGTACATGCACTGTGGTTTCCCTACGATTTTTTTAGGTATTACTGAGCAAACTTAAACTTGTGCAAGTTACATCAACCTGATGATAAATCACATAGGGTTTTTATTTGGTTGTTGTCTTGTTGTTGTCATGCTACCTGTTGTTGGTTTTAATTCTGTGACTGGCAAGAGAATACAAATGGCACAAATAGTGCCACTATTAAATAAATTCCCAAAATATTTTGCATAAAATTAACATTAATAAATCAAGTCACTGACTATAATGCTCATTGAAAGCATACATGAAAAGAACATATTCTGCTTTTTCTAAGATGATGAGTTTTAACCTAAGATACTACTGTAGATGTAAATTTGGCTTTGGAACTGGGTTGCCAACCTCTGCTCCTTCTGCACTTCATCAGGTTTCCTGAGGGTACACCAGAATGTCTGTAATATCTCATACATGCAACAAAATTCCTACTCTGGAACAAAAATAAACGATTTGTAGTTATACTTCCACTGAAAGACCAAGAGCCAGGCAAAAACCACCTACAACACAATTGTAAGTAAACCTGATACTGGTATGAATTGTACTATTTTTCAAGATAGATTTGATGAAATATGAAAAAGAATTTACCTGGGTTAATTCTGTGTTAATGCTACATATTTCATAATGAAGTCTATAGCAACTCAGATGAAACTGGTAGTTTACTAATGAAAAATTGTGTAAAATGTAAGCTGATTCATTCATGTGGAATGATACCATTTAGTCACTATAAAAGTTAAGCTTTAGACTTTTCATTCAAGATGTTCTCCCTCTTTTAGGGCCATATCTCAGATTAATAACTACCTGTGCAAGGTAGGATTAATTTAGGGTGGCTTAAATCATATGACTTTCATAAAGTATGTCTTTATCTAACAATTTTTCATTTCCAAGAGGAATGGAGCAGATGCATCCCTCCCTTCTAAGTCATCTTCTCATTTTAAGAACCTTTTTATCAGATGCTGGTCATTTACTAGACTCACAAGAACACAAATTAGAGCACGTCAAGCCAAGTTTTTTATTAATTGCACTCTTAAAATCGGAATTAAGTTCTGCTTCAGTAGGCTTTAAGCCAATGTTTCAGTCATGGATATATACCAGCATGCTGAATAAAAGCCCTTTTCTGTTTAACTCAGCCTATGAAGCACTCAAGAAGGCACTGGTTTAACCAAGAGAACAGCAGACTACTGGAATCAATATCTGTCTGCAAAAGAATTACATAGTCAAAAAAATTGAACAATGTAAATTACATTAATTAATTACATTAATTGGAATAATTACTTTGGCATTATATTTTCAGTGCAGACATTCTCTGAAACAGACTGTATGAAATTTCTTTGCAAGTCATAAGATGCTAACTCATGTTCTGTTCACCCCTCAAAAGACACTCAGTTAGAGACATTTTGAACACATAGCACACACGTATGCACAATTTCTGTATCTGCTCCTGACAGATTTTACAAGAAAAATCATCCATTCTATTGACACAATTACAAACAACGCAACTACAAATACAAAGTATTTGCCATGATTTTTACTAGATGTGCTACTGATTTCATATCTGATAACTCATAGATCCAAACGTACATCTTTTTAAAGCAGAATCATAGAATAACCAAGTTGGAAGAGACCCACCGGATCATTGAGTCCAACCATTCCTATCAAACACTAAACCATGCCCCTTAGCATCTCGTCCACCTGTGCCCTAAACACCTCCAGGGAAGGTGACTCAACCACCTCCCTGGGCAGCCTCTGCCAGTGCCCAATGACCCTTTCTATGAAATTTTTTTTCCTAATGTCCAGCCTAAATCTCCCCTGGCAGAGCTTGAGGCCATTCCCTCTTGTCCTGTCCCCTGTCACTTGGGAGAAGAGACCAGCATCCTCCTCTCTACAACCTCCCCTAAGGTAGAGAGCAATGAGGTCTCCCCTCAGCCTCCTCTTCTCCAGGCTAAACAACCCCAGCTCTCTCAGCCGCTCCTCATAAGGCCTGTTCTCCAGCCCCTTCACTAGCTTTGTTGCTCTTCTCTGGACTCGCTCCAGAGCCTCAACATCCTTCTTGTGGTGAGAGGCCCAGAACTGAACACAGGATTCGAGGTGCGGTCTCACCAGTGCCGAGTACAGAGGGAGAATAACCTCCCTGGACCTGCTGGTTACGCCGTTTCTGATACAAGCCAAGATGCCATTGGCCTTCTTGGCCACCTGGGCACACTGCTGGCTCATGTTCAGTCGGCTGTCAACCAACACCCCCAGGTCCTTCTCCTCCTGGCAGCTTTCTAGACAGGCTTCTCCTAGTCTGTAGCTCTGCTTAGGGTTGTTGTGCCCCAAGTGCAGGACCCGGCATTTGGCCGTGTTAAACCTCATGCCGTTGGTCTCAGCCCAGCAGTCCAGCCTGTTCAGGTCCCTTTGCAGAGCCTCCCGACCCCCCAGCAGATCCACACTTCCACCCAGCTTAGTGTCATCTGCAAACTTGCTAAGAGTGCACTTGATGCCTTCATCCAGGTCGTTGATAAAGACATTAAACAGGACTGGACGCAGGACTGAGCCCTGGAGAACTCCACTTGTAACTGGCCTCCAGATGGATTTAACACCATTAAGCACCACTCTCTGGGCCCAGCTGTCCAGCCAGTTTTCCACCCAAATATTTTATTTATTTATGAATACTTTCATTTAAAGCTGTATTTTTCTATTTTTGCAGTTGGCATTGGAAATTTCCTGTGAATATAAACAAACTATACATATATATATATCCACTACTCAAAAATAATTGTATTAATAATTACGTATGTGAATATTGATTTTCACATAGAGAAGAAGTTTGGACCTCTTTATGTGAAGATAAGGCATTAAAAAGTGGAACAGAAAAATAACTAAATCAGAATTATTGAGGTTAAAATTCCACAAAACATCAGTAGACATTAAAGAATCTGGAAATAAATATATACTGCAGATCCACTGCACATTCAAGTAATGGCATTTCCTTGAATTACCAAGTTGTGTGAAAAGCAAGCGTTGGAAAAAAATTTGCAAAAAAACACATGGTTGGAATTTGGTACATGTGGCTTTCCCCTTCTTCATTTTAAGTGGCAGAAAATACTCTATGTTTAGCTACAGTTGTTACATTTGCCTTTCTGTTTCAAACATAGATTCTCATTCTCACCTCCACCATGTCTTTTCTACACCCTCAGTTAAAACAAATGACTGGTCCATGATTCACGTGCCTGGAATCACAATGAAATAGCAGAGGCCGCTGACAGAAGAATGAATGGGTACATGCAGGGGCAGGGCGTCAGTTGCAAGCTTTTAAATGCAATAAGTTAAACTCCCAGTAAAATCATTACCATTAAACATCTTTGCTTATACACAGGGACTGAAAATGTGACTCAAAGAAAAGCCTTTTAATGACTACTATGTCTCCATGTTTTCTCCCTAGATTCTCACCTTTGGTCCAAGTGACAAGCATGTAACTTGTTTGAAAGTACTAATTTTTTCTTCTACATAGTAACTCTTTCACCTCTTGTAGCATGTGTTTATTAGTGTGAACCTTGCAGGCATTTACATAGGAACATAAGATGAGTTTTTTTAAAGCTGCAAATAGACTATCTACTCTCTTTTCAAGCATAACGAAACACTGACAACTCAAGGCAGGTATTTGCCAATTAATGAAAAGACTTTTCTTCTGCATGGGCTAACATCTGATCTTACCTCTCCATTCTCAAGAGGATGGATTTTGGAATAATAAGAAGTGCATATGACTTCATCATCTTTTATATAGGATGGAGTTCCAGGACGGGGATGAATGTTGTAGCGTGTCAGGCACTCACTGTCCGTGATAGCATAATACTGCCATGGCTGATAGTCTACACCATCCAACGAACGCTCTAATATCCAGTTCCCAGGTCGAGGCGAGTTAGCTGCTTTCACAATAACATACGCAATCTGGAAAATCTGAAAAACAGACAAATGGTTAAAAACGTACGTAAACCCATAATTAGAAATGCATTCTGATTTCTTAAAAGCTACTAAGAACA
The DNA here is from genome assembly GCA_033459285.1 of Clamator glandarius. NCBI lineage: Eukaryota > Metazoa > Chordata > Aves > Cuculiformes > Cuculidae > Clamator > Clamator glandarius. The sequence continues at coordinate 3,955,837 of JAUNZM010000294.1, forward strand.
CTAAATATGATAATGTTTGATTTTTTTTTTTCCCTAGAAATTCAATGTGGCCCTAGATCCTATTGCAACTCCATAACTGCCAAAATAAATTCTCCATTAACATTTCTGAAAAAAAAAAACAGTAGTTGCATTAGGCCAATAGAGACTTTGAAAATAGAATAAAAAATCATTCTAAATTTCACATAACTTAGTAGGTAAATGCTAAGCTGCAGTTTCAGCCAAATGTTTGTTTCCTAGTATTTTCAGTTTGTAGAAATGGGTTCATTTCTGTATGTGTATTTATAGACATATACTGCAATGTTTAGTAATTGTCAAACTCTGTTACAACTTTCTCGCTGTTAAGAAAAAACATCGGCATAAGCTCTTGAAAGGTAATCACATCATGCTGAAATCATTCTTTAAAACATTGTTGTTTCAGTCACATGACTTGGCACTGTGGCCATAAATAAGCTTTATAGGACAAAGACACATCAAATATCACTATAAGCAGAATGTAAGCATGCAATCAATGCTCATTATGGTCCATTTCACCTGCCTATTCAATTGATTTATCACGGTTTATTTCTGCATACGGGCTTACTGGAATGAGAGCCACAAAAAATACATCTGCAACTGCAGAATGACATATGTTAATAACACATTTTCAGTCTGGGTTGGTTTTTTTAACCTAGTAACATCTAGATGTTACAGAGGTAGAATTGAAGCTAAAAAAAAAGGAAACGTATGGCAAGTTAATATTTTTAAGATGCAGTGCTGCGAGTCTGCACATGAGGATGCTAGAGGGTATCATGGAGAGAAAAGTGTTAATTTATAATGATACTTAATGTTTTCTATATAGGATAGTCATTGTAAAGAAGCTGTATGGTTCAGACTCAGTCCACACAATCTGTTTTGAATAATTAGGCAATAAAGTAATGCTGGTGAAAGAAGATCCTACAATAATCAATGAAATAAACAGTCAGAAGACTCAAACTGTTTTTTAGTAACTGCTGTTGTTATTATAAAATAGAAATTATGTTAAGTAGCAGAGTTCTGCAAACACTAGAGTACATTTGATGATGAAGGCAAAGAAAATATTTATCCCTAATTATTATTCCCATCTTTTCTGTAGATTCTGAGAGCATGGTAAGATCCAGAATAGCTTCTGTCAGGAAGACAAATCATCAAAACCCGAAGTTTTTCAGAAGGACTAAGAAGTGGGTGAGGTTGTCTTTGTTTCACCCTGAAAAATATGTGTTTAACTGTGCATTTTTAGAAGATTATCCCAAGTTACCAATACTTTTCTTCAACAGCATAAAAGAAAATCTCCAGAGGCAAAGAAAAACCTGTCTCTCACTCCTTTGTTTGAATAGGAATCATACAATCACTTGTCCCCTGTTTTAGAAGTGCCTATTATTCTTTCAAATTCACTTATAGATATTCCATTGTGACCACAAATACTTATATCTGTAACTATACTGGATTAGTATCATCAATGCTGATTAAAATAAACAAAGAAAAACATAACATTAAACAAAAGTTATTTTATACATTGTCCTTTGCATGAGTAAACAATCCAATGTACAATGTAAATTGTTTTTACACCAGCATGATGTAGTCAAACCACATAAACTCTTTCAGCTCCAGTCATTCAGAATCCAGTTTTCATTTTAGAGTACTTGCAAATACTTTCTAAAATAAAATTTAAGTAAGCGTTTTACAACAAGTTCTCAAAATAAAACTACTCCTTATATGTTGAAATGATAACAGCTGAGGCTTAACTCATTGCTAGGGCTTCTACCATGGAAAAGATGTGGTCTAGTTCACAATAAATTCATAATCTCAAGAGTGCACAGTTATTTGTGTAAGTCCTAAAATTTGCAACATGTCATAGAGGATTCAATGTTTAATACTGCCTTTAGCAAAAAAGCGAATATTTAGGTCTGCAGAAGTCTTGGATGCGTTGGCTCTGTAGGGTCGAGAGACATAATCAACAGGAAGTCTTTTTTTGTTTGCTTACTTTGAAACACCAGGCTGTGTGGGAGACGGAAACTTTCTGCAGTTACTTTTCAAATTAGAGCCCTATTTCAACAACATTTCCTGCATGATCTGCTGAAGATTTGTTTGAAGTCTCGTTTCTTACATTCTGGGAGGGACATCATACATTTTGACTGCAATTTACTATATACCTTTGGCATTGGTTATTTTTAGCATTCTTTGTAAATAAAACTGCAACATGTTTTTTTATTTAAAAAGCAGTGGAGAGGAAACAGCATATTGCAGGTTACAGTTATTTTTCTTAATCTAAGTTTGACAATGAAAAAAGCTTGTTAACATAAATAAAAGAGAACACACAAAGTGTTTTTAACTATGAATTAATTGCGGTTTTCAGCCTGATCCAGTGTACTATTACTGCCCTAACCTCTGAGAGTTCCCGTAGTGGCTTCTGCAACAGCACTGAGGTGCTACTACCCACTGACATAGGAAACGCGCTCTTTAGTCCTTCATGTCTCTGTTCACAAGTGGAACTGAAAAACTATCTTATATAAACCAAAATTATTTCCTGAGCAGAGAAATTGAGCTGGAACTACAGACCAGAATTTTTAAACATTACTAGGCTCTTAATGTCAATTGTAGTCAAGGGAACATGAGCAAGCACATGCATCAAAAACATGCGCTGGCTGACATTATTGCTGATCGTTCTCTATAAGGGTAGGCTAAAGAAAGTACAGGATGCTAACCTATGGGACACCTGGACTTGTAGAGCTTTAGTATGAATCAGGAAGATGTTTGTCCCAGTTTAGAGCACTATACTAATCACTATGAGCTTATCACAGTAATACACACAGACAAAAAACATAGTGCATTCCATTCTTTCATGTGTTTTCTAAACAAATTAACAATAACAATTAGTGTAGAAAAACCACTAAAATTAATAGCAGACATATAATGATTCTCAAAGCAAGTCAACGTCGTGGAAGCAATATTGGCTTTCCAACCGGTTGGAAAATTGTAATTTTTCAGGTAAAAGAGTAACCCTTTTACTGCAGAGTCCCTTAGCAAATGGTGACCTGGTTACTATGAAACAATCAGCTAGAGCTTAGCATACTAATACCAGTAAAGTCTGATGTATAACTGAGTTTTGCTGTATTTGTTTCCACAATAAGAAAAAGTGAATCTGCTCAGCTTTCTGTAACCAAGTTTCCCAGCAAATTCTAACACAGAACTTCTACTGCCACAGGCTAATTGATGAAGCATGCCTGGATTACTTTTCAAATAGCATCAAATAAGTTGACATTGTCAACCAATGTAATAATTGTACAACCTCAAAGCGCATCTGCTTTTGTACAAGTCCAATACCATGCCACCTGGAGTCCAAAGTTTGCTGATACAAATGTGAAAATGAAGGAATACCAAGCTGCCTAGTAGCATGTAACTGTCCATTAACACAGCTGACAAAGAGCAGCTGCTGGTTTTTTCTGCTCATGTGACTGTAGTGTAATGATGGAAGTGGGAGGGAAATAGTCTAAATAGACCGCAAAGCTTTTCCCAAATTATAGAGAACTATCCTCAAGATGAGGAACAAAATGAGTCTTGGGTCTCATTTTCACTGGTAATTGTCTCAGCAGTGAATCTGTGAAGCACATATTGTGAGCAATGGTTCCATAAGTTATAGCACTGTATGATCTTATGAATGCCTCATAAGGCATAGAAAAGTGCATCCTACTATACAGGATAATTCGCTATACTAATATTATTCAGATAGAACTGAAGTGAATCATTAATCTGCACAGAGTTAGCTAGTGAAGCAGGAAATCTCATTGTGTCTGACTCCCACCTGCACTTCTATTTAAAAAACAAATCCCTCAGTTAGAAACTGTTCATGTAAGTCAGTATATCACCAGAGAAAAAACACATTACTACACAATTCTAAAGAAGTATTTCCATCTCATTTTCCCAACAGAAGAATGTAATAGCTCTAATGGAGGCTCCAACCAGCAATCTTGTGTAAACTGTATATCCATTTATTTACCATAATTATATTATGCTGTTGATTTTTTTTCCAATTCAGTGGTCAAGTAAACATTTCTTGACAAGAGTACAGAATTTGGGCAAGGGTTTGTTTCCTTACAGGCTGGCATAAATACTGTTGAAATTCATGGCCTAAAACATTCCATAGATTTATTTAAACATCCATTCAGAAGCACTGTTAGGGACAGCAAAGCATTGCAGACACCCGTTGTCCCAGTATGAAATCCATCTGGATGAGAGAGCTGAGAAAGCTATCTCAGAATGCCCTGCAGGCTAACATGGGTTATTGGCTACAAGGGAACACAATTCATTAAGAGAAGCAGTGGAAATAACTTTTTTAGAGTGTGCAAAACTTATTATGGAACATTCAGGGGAGTGACCAGAGGTTGGGATAGGGAGGGATCAAGTTGGACCAGAGACGAGCAGGTCTAAGATAGAGAAAAAATGAGATAAAAGGGGCCAGTTGATTATAAATAGCTAACTGGGCAGCATATTTGTCCTCTATTCAATCACTGAAATCTGTCCTACTTTCCTGTTAAATCCTCTTTAAGTATCTTCCATTTAGACGTGCCCTCTCTTCTGAGTGGGTAAGTGTGAACAACAGTTAGCTTCAAGCTTGATCAGCCTGCAAGTAGAAGAGGTCTGAGTAGCAGCAGTTAGAGGAGGAATACAGGTCTCCAAGCCTGTTATGTTTGAATTCCAGCAACTGGAGATGCAGATGAGATTTGGGGACAGCTAGTGGATAGATTATCTAAGACCAGCTACTGAAGTGTTGCATTTTGTATATACAGCCATAGATGGACACACACACACGGTGCCCCTAGCAGACTTTCATCCTAATCAGCTGGAGTGGAAGAATAGGGCGAGGAAGCCTGGGCTGTGTTTGACGAGTGCTGTGTGTTCATATGGGTGCTGATAAGGCACCGTAGACAACTTATGTTGCCCTGTGTAGTCATATGTGTGTTTCACTAACAGAAACATAAGTTCTGCTTTGCTACAGTCACAACAGCCTTACACTCATCAGGCTACCAGATTCAGTAACATCTAGTACCCACCTGATTATTTGTCAAATAATCAGAAATCACAGATCTCAACAAATCCTCAATGCACATAAAACAGTGTTTCTTAATCTTTAACTTCTATCTTTACATTTATATACAAAACCAACTGTTATATATGCAGGAAACCATGCATCACATATATGACCTTTGAACTTTGTTTCATTTTGGAATATCCTCTCCTTCTACAAGCTTAAGACACAAAATAGACCAAATCCAAGTACTTCTGCTAATAAGCTAAAGCAGAGGTCTTGCAAGTTTGAGAAACATCTCCTCTTGTTCTCAGAGACTGACATTAACTCACAATTCTATGTGGTCAGTGGTATTTCAATTCCCACATCATAGATGGTGGAACCACAGAATGGTTTGGGTTGGAAAGGACCTTAAAGATCATCCAGTTACAATCCCCCTGCCTGGGCAGTGACACTTTCCACTAGACCAGGCTGCTCAATGCCTCACCCAACCTGGCCTTGCACACTCCCAGAGATGGGGCATCCTCAACTTCTCTGGGCAATCTGTTTCAGTTCCTCATCACCTTACCAAATGCTGTTATGCATTACTGTTTGTGTTCATTATTTATGAAAGCAGGTAGAAATTTTTGATGCAAGAATTTTCAAACAATGACTATTTAAGAAGAACTAACCTTCTCATTTTAGTCTCACATCCAACTCAGAGAAAAAGCCTAATTTAGAAATGGAGTGGCTCTCCAGATTCCTTAAATGACCATCTAGCATATACCTTTTCTATTGCTGTCCAGAGACAATGGCCACAGTTTCAAACATTGAGTTCACAGTTAGAAATTCTGTAATTGAAAATGTTGGCATGGAGAAAATAAAAGATGCTTAGCAGTATTCAGCTAATATCAGTTTAGAGAGCTGAACATCTCCCCACCATGCTGCAGTTTACCGTCTAATGACATCATCTCTCCTGTTCATTTGAACTGCTTCCAACTGACATACTGCTACCAGATGGGGAATTTGGGCTGAAAGATGCACACATTTGATTCCAACATAGTTTTATTTGGTTGGTTTTTTTCCAGTGTTGCAAACAATTCTGGTTACTAGCCATCTAGAAAAATTGTAGATATGAATGTAATGCAAAATAAGATGTCCACAGCACTTCGAGGGAAAAACTGAGAATGATTTTACCCTAGCCAACACAAAACTCATTAGACCAAATTCACAAAAGTTCTAAGGCGGATGTATCCAAACAAAGCCAAGCTTCAGTTAGAAATGTCCTGTTTTTTCTAATTAGATGAAAATTCACTCACGTACAACATTTTGCCCCATTCAGTTAATGCCTGCCTAACCACATTTTAAATAAAATAATTTTAAAGTACCTCAACTTAGAACAATATAGTCTTTTTTCCTCCCTTGTACACAATTGCAAGAGAATCTCAAGTTCCTTTAAGAACATTTTCTTCTCCTTGAGAAAAACAGATCCTTTATTAATGCCTCTCAACTCTTGCTCGTGTTGTAAGTAAAAGATGATTATAAGTTGTGTCATTTAAAAAAACATAAAAGCAAAACCTATTAAAACAGCACACTTCATAAAATGTCAAACTGTAAAGCTCTCAAGTTGTCCAGCTTTTAAATATCTAAGCTATGTAAAGCCAAATGGAAGGAGTCTGCAAATTTTCTGGCAATGTCAACTTTGTACTTCACAATTTTCTCTGTTGGTTTTCTCCCCTACCCACTGTTCAGTTGTTTGTGAAGGCCTCAAAAAGAATAGCTACTTTCTGTTGACCATTTTTGCTGCTCATCATTGGCCTACTGTAGACCAGAACTGAGGGCTGAAGTTAGCAATTTCTTTTCACAGTGCTTTCAAATAATAGCGGAAAGCAATTTCTTTTCTCTTTATTTCCTAAGGCTAATCACATCTTTTCACAGAGAGAGAATATGGTGAGGAATGGAAAATTGATGGAAATGCCAATATTCAAACCGTTCTTCTTCAAATGTAGACAATAGTAAAGAAGAACAAAAAAAAAGGTGGTTCTTCTATTTTGGTGCTAAAAAACACAAAAAAAGTTTTTCTTTTTTTTTTTGCTCAGCTTGAGTCCTAGTGTTGAGACTACCCAGGGTAAAGTATTCTCATCTCCTTCAGTAAGGTTTCCATACAGTATCCTCACATCAGCTGCACTTCAGAGTAACTTGTCTGTTCCTCTACCTCAAGAAGAAAAGAACTACCATAGCTGTTTTATTAAGTTCCATTTCAAAGTTCTACAACACACAAACCTTGGAACCTAAACATTTAAAATCTGTTCTCAACTCCCTCACCTATTACAGACGCATATCTTATGCATCTTAATTTTACAGGATATTAACTTTAACATAGACGAAACTATTTAGTCAGACACAGGAATAGCATATAAATGTTCTCTAGGAGAAGCAGATTCTTATTTTTTTGTAGACTCATAGAACGGTTTGGGTTGAAAGAGACTTTTGAAGACCTAGCCCAACCCCTCTGCCTTAAGCAGGAACAGCTTGCACTAGAAGCTGAACACTCAGTAGGTCCCAGGGTCCTCTTTATTACTCTTTTTAAAAATAGGTGTGATATTACCTTTTCTGAAGTCACTGGGGACTTCATCTGACTGCCATGGATTTTCAAATATAATGAAGACTGGCTTAGCAACTACGTCAGCCAATTCCCTCATAAGTGTGGCATGAATCCTGTCAAAGTTATTCATATTTCTGTTTCGTCCAACAGAGGGTAAGTTCACTAATTTCATCAATGTGAAATTAGAGATTGTTTCAATGTCATGGTTTCTGACTTTTCTGCAAAATGTACATAAATACTTGCTATTTAGCGAGGTGACATCTATCTCTAATCCACCTGGCAGAGAGGGATACAAACATCTGAAACTGTTGTACTGGTAGCATATAGCATTTTCTGTATTATCAACATTTAATATTTCCCTGCTGAAACCTTTACAGCCTTTTACTTTGAGTTATCTAGAAAAGAACATGTTGTTCACCATATATAACATATGATAAGAGGCATCATCTTGAGGACCTGAGATTTTTATTTTATTTTGATTGTAAGCTCGTGAGGTCAAGATCATTGATCTGAATATGAAATAGGCATGTACTAATCTATACCCATTCCCCGAACATAACACAATGTTGTCTTTATTTCAGTCTAGAAATATTGTGGAATATGAACAAGTTGAACAATGAAAACTTAAATAAATTACTAACTTTAGCCTCCACACAAGAAACAGAGACTCTTCCCCAAAAAATTTTCAGCTTCTTGTTTGCTTCTTTCTTTTTTTCACTTTCACCTCAAATACATCATGCTTTATTTCTTTAGCTAAACATGACAGTGGTTAAAAGAACTTAAAAATCTATTTTGGTAAGCTGTCTCATGTCACTAAAGTTCATAAATTCCAAAAACATATATAAGGAAAGAAGAAAATGGAAAATAAATTAGATGCTACATCTGATTCACAGATCAAGAACGTGTATGCATGTTCAGTTTCCATTTTTGCTTTTAGTTCTTAGTACTTTATTAATTAGAACTGCCTTAGATGTGGATATGTTGCTGTGTGACATAGCAGGAGATATATAGAATATAGGAAGTGAATTATGAGATGAGTAATTTTATGTATTTATATAACATTTATAATTCATATAATTCTATAATTTTATATATTTCCATCTCATAGCCCCCTTTTACAATCAGAATTTACTTTTGAAGAATTAGAAAACATAGCACATTAGGACATACAAACAAGCAAAAGGTTTATCTTCATCATGAAGTCGTATGTTCTGTTTCAGAACAGACCAAGTCTCTGGTTTTCCATGTTTTATACGTAAAGAAATCCAATATATACCTTTCTCTAAGTTTCTTCAGTCACTGAGTCCACGTTAGCCCAAATTAAGCAAGCAGAGCTACACCAATGACTGTTTTGACTGAGTGTGTAAACTACAACACTGATAAATGAGTGTCTAAATGCTTCCACAGAGCATGTGACCTGCACATGGACTTCAAGGAGCACAAAGAGAGAGAGAATAACTTTTCCATCAACAGATTTGATGACAGGTGTGCTTGTATATATATAGTCATTCTTCATTGTGCAGAACAAGGGATGATTTTATGCAGCCCCAAGGCCTATTTCAACATTTATTTTATTACCACTAGTACTTTATCCTTGAGTGGTTTTAGACCCACCAACAAAGCAAGATCATTGCATAGATGAGGAAAAATTCTTCGCAAGTCAGACTCAATGCTCTTGATCAAGCTCTGACCTACTGTGTAAGACAAGTAACCTCAGAAAGAAAACTATAAATTCACAAAACTTTTAAAGTATTTGACTGTGTGTATTATGAACTGAAGCTGAAAGGATTTGCTTACTTAGAAACCTTCCTGACTAATCTCAAAGCAATAAAGTTACATTCTGATTTAGTGGAGACTATATTGGGCAAAATAATCCTGTGGAGATTTATGGTTAATACAACGAATCAACCTACCTCCACATAGCAGGTATTACAACTTTCAGGACGATAATGGCTTCTTAGCATTTCAGAATGCATTGAAGAGTACTCCCTTCCTCTACTACTGCACCACTCATGAAAAGCTTCCTTTTTTACTGCTGCAGAAAAGTCAGCCTGAGTAGCTTCACTAACATTTGTTTGTCAGAACACCAAAAAGCTTAATGTAGCAGGGTCCACTGGAACTATGGCTGGCATAGATGTGCACTCTTGACCCTCAACTAAGGTAAAAGGTCATTCATTTTTCTTTAGGCTTTTGTCTGACAGCCATGTGGAAAACTTTATTCTGAGACAAGAACTGAGCCCTGGATGACATCTGTCACCAGTATATGTACATTCTGCTCAAACATATTCTCTCCTTCCTACAAAGGATGGAAGGCTACATTAGATAAAGCATAGTTGCTAACAGTATACAACCTAGGTAGCTTTTAAAAATGCTCACTGTGATGTCAAAATATTTACTACATTTCTGCTTATTTTAAAAACTACTAATAATTATGCTTTCTAGGTAATTTTTGTGTTGTTTGTTTTCTGTTTTTTCCTTTTTGCTTATTTTCCAAACAATTTCATTATAAACTAACTTCAAATCCAATCCCTTTGCTCTGATTGAAAAGAATATCAGAAGAGCAAATTATGCTTTTTTTTGCCTTATAGAGATCTGGTTATTGCATTAACAGCAAATTGTGTAACTAAAGAAATGTAGGGAATTACTAAAATATTCAGAATCAAGTCTACAGAGGAAACAGAAAAAAAATTAGGAAAAAAAATCAGTACTATAGCATTCAGTTACATCTATAAAAATTGTCTGAGGACTTTAATGAAACAGAACCAATCTCATTCTGTTTTATATTAGTTCTACAATCTCATTCTCATGGTTTAGTTGCATCTTTTTAGGGCTGTCACTTTAACAGTTCATTACCACTTAGGTGTAACAGAGCCAGAGAACTAGACTTAGGATATTTTTTTTGAAAGAGAGATAATTAAATACTGTGTATTCTCAAATGTTTACATTACTTCAAAACAGAATGATTCATGTGCAAGAAATACTAAAACCAAATATTCAGCTCTATGTTGCAGGCATAGGCTGTAGCTCATAGATCAGTATTTTATAATATAAATTTTTACAATCACTTCAAGCCAATGCAGAGAGCCAGCTGCTACAGCAAGAGGTGGAACTGTTTTCCCCACTACCTCCAAAAATATGTTCCTGCCCCCTCCCCTATACCAACATTAAAACCCCATGCAGCAAGCCAAATTAGAAAATTGATCTGGCAGAAACCTAACTCCCCCAAAGCAAGATGTATTTTTCAGTATCAAGGTACTGAGCTGGTTTGCTGCATGATAGCACAAGCACTGGTGCCAGAACAAAGGGGACAGGAATATCTCTCTTTAGCCAGCTGGGGGAGAGGGTTGTGATGGAAGGAAGAGCAATCATGGAACTGCAGCATTACAGTCTGAACAGATTTTAATTGTCTTCACATTTCTGTCTTTAGACAAACATTTTTGAAGATGGACAAAACAGACCAGTATTTGTTGGTGAAAAGTCTCAGTTTGAATTTATTTTCATTGCTGTTAAATTACGTTCCGGTTTGGGCATGAAGAGAAGCTTTAAGCTTTACCTTTACAGAAACTGTTTTGAAAAACATTTCAGCATTTGAAGCACATAATTGTTAGTAAAACAGAAAAAGAAAGCATTAACTGAAAACTTAAGCACAATGTTTGGACATAGACAAACTTAACATATGAAGACCAAGTGGCAGCTGATTTTACTAATCTTGTTATTGTATCCCAAGACTAAACAGTGTCATTAACCTTCCCTCTATTCCTTTCGTCATTTTGATATTTGATTTCAGAAGTTATTCAATAGAAAGTTAACTTCATTTTCTTTTTACTAGAAAATGTGTTTGATATTCCAGAGAAGAGAAAATATAACATGAAAACCAAATATCAGCTAGTGATAAACATATTCCTATAGTACTATACAGATAAAATGTAAAGGCTATTTTAATACTGTTATGTTGCTCAACACATTCTGATTCCTTAGCCACTGTTTGGTGAACTGTTATTAGTAAACAAAGAAAAAAAAATACAAACCACCAAAACCCCAAGAAATCTCCATTAAAAAAAAGGGAATGGTGCTGCGAAATATTTTATCATCCAATTTACCTTATATTTCACAGTGGCAGTAAGATTAACTTCAGTCATTCCCTAAAGGATTACTTTAACTGGATCTAATTGCGGGGTTAAACTGTAAAGATAAAGAGCCACACAACAGGTTCAACTTTGAAAACAGACAAAAGGAAGATAGTTCCAGAATCCAAAATTCATGCAACAACTTCTAAATGGTCAAGACTAAAAACCATTATTTCTTCTTTAAGAAGAAAATAAATTGGATGAGGATGCAGACTGAGTAAATTCATGGTCCCTGCCACTCAATTTCCAATACAATGCAGTTCCCAGTATATTTTTTTTAAGACTGGCTTTGGAAGGGACAGCGAAATACATGCAACCTCATTTACTAGAAACATAACAAAATGGCTACTCAGAAGGGGTAGCTTTACTACTACTGTCAAGTCAGTCTTTCCTGCAGCAATCTTTTCATAATCTCCTCAGTCAATCACTAGAAGGAAGAAGGGCAAAAGAGGGCAGAGAAGTAGTCATGGAAGTAAGAATTTAATTGCTCATATAATCTTTCACTAAAGCAGCCATTATTTAAATTAAACATATTAGGAATAGGTAACCTGTCTCAGTCTGGGGCAATATCTTCAACATGGCTCTGCACATCAGTACTTGCCACACTTGCCTCAAGTCCTCCTTGGCTAATAAACGTGAACTCTGCCATGTAACAGTGAAAAGCTCTTTCTAGTTGCACTCCCCTAAGGGATCTGGCTAATGTGCATCAAGGGAACTGCCAGCTGAAAATAATGTTTCCTTCAAGTAGCTATCAAGACAGCACACTCATACTGCTAAAGCAAAGGAACAAATGACAAGCAAGGTCCCACAAGCTAGGTCTCTTTGTGGGAGGTTTCGCCTCTCTGTTTCCTTCTCCCCCAACAAAGGTCAGCAATATTGCATTAAGACATAAGGGAATACCACCATTTTAGTGTCTGTAGCATCTATCAGGCTTAATATTAAGTCTAGACTCTTCAGACAGAGTGCTTATTAGGGTACATCCACATCAGCTTTTAAGCTGGGTCCTCAGCATCAAATAAACACAGGTCCTCTCCCTAGTCCGTTCCTCCTCTCTCCCACTGTGACACTCTTAGTTAATGTAGGCAAAATGGAAGTACAAATATTCAGATTTTTTCCTCTGTTCGTTTCAAATTTTACTCAAATGTTCAAATATAGGTCATATTTCACATGATGCATAGCAGTCCTCAGCACAGCAGCAGATGTTTAAATACATTGTTTATTGGATGCAATCCAAATTTGAAGCTTTAAAATAAGAATAATAATTAAAAAACCCACAATAACAAATCAACGAATCACATTCACATTGTGCATGTAGTATCTGGGACTCAGCTATGAAATATTAATTTCAGAAATTTATTGTAAAAGTATTTCTGATGTTTCCAGCTGTACTACCTATAGTCACAAAGAAAGAAGATGTACTTTCAATGGGACTCTTCCTCCCTAATGATCCTTTCTTCAAATTGATGTCAACAGTGCACATACAGATTCTGCTTCCCTTCATTGGCAGGAGGTGCGTTTTAAGCTCCACCCAAACTGCCACACTGATCATTTAGAACACTAGTCTGGGTCCTATCCTGCAATTTTCCTTTCCCAGCCTAAAATTTTCCACTCATCCTTTCACAGATTCCAAGTTCTCTCTTGTCTGTCTTTTTCCACAGAGTTCTACAGTCTTGTATAGAGAAAGCTGAAGCACTCAGTTTTGCAATTCTTTTCCTCTTCCTAGCATTATTCTTACTAAGGATACATGATATGTAGAATCATAGAATAACCAGGTTGGAAGAGACCCACTGGATCATTGAGTCCAACCATTCCTATCAAACACTAAACCATGTCCCTCAGCACCTCGTCCCTTAAACTCCTCCAGAGAAGGTGAATCAACCACCTCCCTGGGTAGCCTGTTCCAGTGCCCAATGACACTTTCTGTGAAAAATTCTTTCCTAATGTCCAGCCTAAATCTCCCCTGGCAGAGCTTGAGGCCATTCCCTCTTGTCCTGTCTCCTGTCACTTGTCCTGTCTCCTGTCACTTGGGAGAAGAGGCCAGCACCCTCCTCTCCACAACCTCCACTCAGGTAGTTATAGAGAGCAATGAGGTCTCCCCTCAGCCTCCTCTTCTCCAGGCTAAACAACCCCAGCTCCCTCAGCTGTTCCTCATAAGGCCTGTTCTCCAGCCGCTTCAACAGCTTCGTTGCTCTTCTCTGGACTCGCTCCAGAGCCTCAACATCCTTCTTGTGGTGAGGGGCCCAGAACTGAACACAGGATTCAAGGTGCGGTCTCACCAGTGCCAAGTACAGAGGGAGAAGAACCTCCCTGGACCTGCTGGTCACGCCTTTTCTGATCCAAGCCAGGATGCCATTGGCCTTCTTGGCCACCTGGGCACACTGCTGGCTCATATGCAGTTCTGTAGCACTGCATAGGGTTGTTGTGCCCCAAGTGCAGGAACATGTTTGCAACAGTTCACACACACACCCGTGCATGTGTTTTTCTAGTCATGGGTATTAAAGTGAATCAAATAACAAAGAAATATTTCAAAACTAGATCAAAATCCTCCACTTAAATCATATTTCAACAATGCAGGACTGCAAAATAATTAATTTAGCATTAGCAGAATACTGTTGTCTGCTTTTCGTAAATGCTTTTCAAAATGCTTCTGAGCATGCCAAGCATTATTCTCCAACTTCTATTCAGTCCTCTATATAATTACAGAAATGCCACTTCCCAAAGTATAATATGTTCCACTCAAATGGTGAAGACCACGAGCCTAAAAACCTACTTCTAGGAAGTACTGAAATAGGCTTAAGGAGTAGAAGGACTGTAGTAATTTTTTACGTAGAGTCAGCATCCCCCCTTTCTAGAGAAGCAGGGCAGGAGATAGGATAAAAACCACAAGGTGAAGAACTGGACATAATCAGAGTTTAAGCAACTTAAAACTGATGAACTGCAATTGCTTTATACAGAAATCAACTACATAGCTTACTCAGTTATTTGTGCTCTTCTACCTTATGAAGTGCAACTTAGGAGACCTTCTGAGGCTCTGGGGATTATCAACTGCTTTCTTTTCTTCAGAAATATATGCCTGGAAAGGATTAACTAGAAACTGAACTTATCCTCCACAATCTCAGGCAATTAGGATAGACTTATTAAGTCCATAATTTTCTGCCAAAACATTACCTCTGGGTCCACCCAAGTTCCATGCATCTACAAGTCAAATAAAATATTCCAGTACCATTTAAAAAAATTCAAAACCAACATAAATATGCTCCTGACACAATTATCTTAGCAATATCAAGAGTACTGGCAATGACCTTGATCCCTAGAACAGCAGGGAATATGTTAATAAAATTGTCCTAAAGTGTACAGAAACCAGAAACAGATGGGCTGACCACCACACCTCAAACTGCCAACTGATTTTCCTATGTATTTGCCAATTCCCTTTAAAGATACCCTAATAATCTTCCACATTACTGTGAAATTAAACAAATTGAGGATTTGGACTAGCACAAGTACAGGGAACACGTTCTCTCTGGAAGTCCAAGTATTTCTGTTTTCCCAACGCATTCCTCTGTACTTCTTGGAGAGAAGGCTTATTTTCTGCCATAGAAAGATAGAACAGTTTGGGTAGGAAAGGACCATTGCATTCATTGGACCTGAAGTACTTTTGTTGCACTTCACAGAATCACAGAATCACCAGATTGGAAGAGACCCACCAGATCATTGAGTCCAACCATTCCTATCAAACTTGAACTGCCCATCACTCTTAAAGCAAAACCACAGACCCTACACAACCAGCAGGACACTTTTCAGTAACCCCTGAGTGCTTCAGAAATGCAACATCCCAGCACACTGAAGAACGTACCCAGCCAAACCCAGATCTGTGGTTTCACTTTGAGAAACCAGGGTAGCTCAGCCTCTCAGTTTTAATCCTCATTTAAATTCATGTGAGCTACTCCCAAATAAATCTAAATTCATATTTTGACCTGCTATACACTTGCTAGATGAAAAGCACTGTAAAAAATAATTTTTTACGTACAGCTACGAATGGTGTTCCATAATATTCTTGTGAAACAGATAAGATGATGATTGTCAAAATGGCTAGATAGTCTAGAAAAGTGAAGGGTTAAGAGCAAATTAGCAAAGATGCTCAGAACCAAATAGTTCCAGTTATCAACTCCTATTTTCATAATAGATGGGTATGAATTTCAAACATACTTTAATGAATTAGAAACCTGGCCTCTGCTATAGATAAATGCTCTTTATAAGTATTATAGTAAACCTCAACTGCTGGGAGAAGAAAAAAATACTACATTTTTCTCATCCCGACTGATAACATTTTGACTCCTTCTAAAGTTAAATATATTTCACTTCTACAGTTTACTAGTTATTGCTAACTAGAATACACCATTTTTACATGGCTGCACTGCACAACAAAGTAAAGAAACCACAGAGCTGTCCCAAAAGGCCAAGTGTTACATAAATGAAGAAATTGTGATTATTTTCCCTGATTTTTTCATGAAGTTAGGATTGCTAAAAGCATTACATATACTATCATAATTACTAGTAACAACACAAACTAATGCATTCCTGCAATTTTCAGCCCATTACTTGTAGACTTGTCATTTGTTATTTCTAATTTAAGCATTTTTACACCTAAAGCAAGAATTTATCCACACAAACATAGCAATTACTGAATCTCCTATCAGACAAAGATAAAGAATTGTATTTTTTTTAAGTGATGTCTCAAAGATATCTGGTGATCTTAATGTTTCATAGTGACTACTACACTTGACACTAGCTGGAACACGTATTTCACATTTTACTTATGACTTCAATAAAGCCTACAATGCTGTGTCAACAAAATACCAAAGCATGCAACTAAAAACTCCTAATATACCTCAAAATCCAAAGAATGCTTTTTTTTCTTACTGAGCAGTTCAGAACCCATGCAAATTGCAACATACCTTTTACTTCATTATGGAGAATAAAACTCTTGTTCCATTCACGTAAGGCAGTGAGGAACCATAGCATGCATTCCTAACTACATGGGTTACTCATGTCATAAAGAGTATGCAGACAGCATTACCCACACAGAATCTCATCCCATCTCTCTGACATACATGGGAACCTCAACAATGCTCCTATTCCAGCCAACACAACTGAACCGGCTTAAAAGAAGATACTGGCTTTAGTCCTGCAAAAGGACAAGGACAAGCTTTCTTTCAACCATAAGCAAGAGAACATGGGAAAGAAACAGGCTCATGCTTGAGCCTTGTTTCATTTAAATAACAATAAAACCCCTAAATCCACACAACACACAGTGCAGTATTCTCTGACCACGGTCAACAGGCACACAAAGAAGCCTTTTAAACTCATTAGAACAATCTGTATTTTTCCTTCAATAAAGTCACTCTTTCTATAGTTGCTACTTTTTAGTATAAAACTCAAAACTTTAGGAACTACACACATCTGCTTATTTTTTATGACAATCTAGATACCGACACAGCAGAAAAAAACAGAATTTGTAAAGCTCTGGTTTAGTAGCTCTGGCCTACTACACAAGTAAAATCAGTAGGTGACGAAAAACAATGATGGTAATTTAGTTCTAATGTCTGAGAACTACTCACATATTAAGAGATCATAGCCAATAAAAAGCTCAATCTTTTGCTGTAAAGGCAAAACAGTTAATAACTCTGTGAGTTTAAGAGACATTTAAAAAGCCCTAAACTTTTAATGCCACAGGAGCTAGAAATCAAACTTCTGTAAAAAGGTTTAGCTCTGCTGACAAACAAAAACACACACTGAATACTTCTGCAGATATAAGGCCAAAGACAGAGATGTAGGATTGTTTCTGCCAGTAGCAATGAGTGTTGCAAATCCAGAATGCTAGTAATTCTTGCAAAATTCAAATGCTTTTCCAGATGTAAAGACTATAAGCACTTCAGTGTCATGTTACTTACAAGAATCTTTACAATCAGATCATCTGGATGACAGTTTGTGTACAAGAAAAAAAGGATAAAATCTAGAAATCCAAACATTGTTCTTTGTTAAATCTTACTGAAATTCTGAATTTTGGACTAAGTTAAGACATAATTTGACCTCTTAAAACAAAATTTTATGTATGCATGCACATAAAAGTCTCAGTGTCCTGCCTTTCCTTTCATTTTATTTTCTAACAACCTTTGCTTTATTCAAGGCTTTTTAGGTGATAATCAGCTATTGTCCTGTTTATGTACAGCTAAATGAGAAAGAAGGGAGATAAGGACAGGCAGATTCTGAGTAAAACTGATAAACCAGTAATAATAAATTGAAAGAGAAAACTGATCTCAATGAAGAGATCACAAAAGAGGGAGAGCTGATAATAGAAATCTCTCTCTAGTGAGCAAGACAGTGGAAGGGCCTTCCCTTTTTTTTAACACTTCTGGAAAACAGATTATGTTTGCTGGTCTGATTCAAGTTGCAGACAACTAAGGGCCAGCCATAAACAACAGAAGAGTTTAAGAGGGAAAAAAAATAAAATTAATTTGTAATCTACCTAATCAAATACCAAGACGGTCAAGTTTAATAAGATGATGAATACATCTGGTACTAGGTAGTTGTTCTATATTTTTCTTGGCATAACAAAAAAAAAATCCATCTACCCTCAAATCCTCTTGCCCACTTACACTGAAATTTAGATAGCATTTTTTCTAAGCATCAAAAAATTCTCTCTCTATAGCTAGATCTGCTAAGCAAGATTCCACCAACAGTATGCAGTTTATTTAAGGAATTTATTAGTGGAACATCTCTCTGAACATAGGCTTTTCCTCAACATAACCTTCCACATATGCATGTCTACCTAGCACAGCAAAACTGGTTTTAGGGTACATACTATGCTACTGAAACAATAAAGAACAGTACCCTAACCATAAAATTCTATTCATATTAATTTCTCCCTGAAACCAACTTTTATTTTTAAAGAGCCAAACCATGTATTACTGTGCAAAAAACCCTGAAAATGTTATATTTAAAGTAATTTTAAACATGACTTTATAAAAATGTATATGAAATAATTCTTACTTTGGTACATTACGTTAGAATGAATGGTTCAGTAAGATCATCCATACAAACAACAAGAAGTTATAGGAGAAGATGAGTGTGTCTTCATAATATAAAAGAAGAAAAGAGCAAAAAGGATAATACTCCAGGTCATCAATCATACAAGAAAGCAAGCCTGTGCAGAAACAAAGAAACAGAAGTTTACCTGTTGGAGATCCAATGTAATGGTCACATAATGATATTCAATTCCATTTTGGATACTAGGACTTTGCCACCAAGTGTTCTTGCCATCAATTGCATTTGTTATCGGATGTCGGTCTGTTAGCAAAGGAGAAATACATAAATATATTTTAAAATTACTAGGAGACTTAAATGTTATTAGATATAAAACCTAGATTTGAACAAAATTACAGGAGGTAGCACTTTAAAATAAAAATACAATAAATAGATTGTTGGGTTTTTTTACTCCTGAGGTATGGTCATTGTTTTTATTACCAGGATACTCACCTAATCTTAGTTGTTTAATTTGGGTTAGGATCACAAGAAAGTAGTTCAGAATGCCTGAATGCATTTGGAGGCTCCCCTGATTCTCCAGAAAACACAGGCATCTAAATCAAGTGAACACTCCCTGCAAACTTCCAAAGTTTCAGGTACTGTGAAGTCATTAAATGTTGCAACAGAAAAAAACAAAACAGGAACCCAAGATTTGGTGTGCAGAGAAAGCAGAGATTAAAGTAATATGGTACTTGCATTTCCAAGCACACATGGAACTAATTCAGAAATCATTAGAGAAAAAATTATTCAGAAATCATCACAGAACATATGTCTCAACTGGAAAAACGACACACACATGCACATAAAGGTGGTTATAAACCATATCAAAGATGTATTACTTCTCATTTCTTGTTTACTGCAGTGTCCCAAATGAACCTCAAATAATAGGAATAACAATTTATTTACAGAATTGAATTCTTCTTTTAGAAGATTTGAAGTTTGCTTACATAGTATTTTAATGTTATTTAGACAGAGAGAAATGGCACTCAACATTTGCTGGTTACTTTTTGTGGTTAACTAGTGTTTCTCTCCACTCTGAAATAGAGAACAACATAATCTCAATTTTAAAAGAACATAATAAGACAGAAGAAATCCTACCCCTCTCATTAAGGACGGCTTTTTTAACTAACAGGTTTTCTTGATATAAAACTGGGATATGCTTCATGATTAGCTAGTCCTAGACCTGCAATTAATTAGCTCATTAACTTATTAATTTACATGTGATTTTAATTATTATTTATATCAACCAGCCAGATTGATACTTTGTGTCTGTTTTCTTGCTACATCAACCACCTAGCTCCTGGCTCATTAAGGAAAGCCAGAATGCCTGAATGTATTTAAAGACACAATTAAAGTGCTTTGTGGGAGTGAGGGAATGCATAAGTCCTCAAAATTGAAAATGCAAAAAATTAATTTAAATATCAGATTATTCAGTGGCATTAGCGGGCAGCAACTTAGAATATTGGTGCTAGAAGTGATGTTACTAGTAGCTTTACCTTTGTATTGAAGGGAAAATTAAAACACACCCATACTTCACATGTTGTCAATTCCCACAGCTCTGATCATCTTCAAAAACCTTGGCTTTAAATAAGTGCTAGCAAAAATCACCTGTAAATCAAGCTCAGAGCTCAGTGATCGTGACAGAAGCTGCCTAATTGGAAATTTTGATGCAAGTCTCTTCAGGTGAAATTGATATAAAGGTAAATCATGAGAAAGAGGGCTGGGAGATTTATCAACAATTAATCACAATCACCATTATGAACATTTAATCATAATTAATTTGAAAAAAACTAATTAATTGCTGGCATGTTTTGCCTCTTTAAAAGGGAAGGCAAAATAATACAGCATTTGCAAAAAAGGGCTGGACTCCAATTGCAGTTCAAGGACCAATCTCCTCGATAGATGGCAAGAGGGAGAACTTAAAGAGTAAACCCAGCAAACTGTGATCTTTAATTTGGGCTCACATGTGATTAACCAGGGAATTTATGTTCATTTCCTACCACAGTAATTAAGGGGAGGCACTCTAGACTCACACATTCCAGGGGGATCATTTGAAGTCTGGTTACATTACATAGTTGTCCTGTTAATGAGCCATCTCTGTTTAGATAAGGCATTTCCTTCTGCCAAATGAACATTTAAAAGCCTTAAAATGAGATGTGGTTGGCAACAAAAAACCAGACATTATGAAGCTGGGCAGAGTCAAGTTTTTAAGAGGGTAGGAGTAAGAGAACATAGATATAAATCATTCAGATGGGATTTATATCTATATACTTGTGCATGTGTATATTTACACATACATTAGCATACACTATCTAATATCATAGGTAGAACAGCGGGACAAAGCAATCCAGCTCTGGCTTAGGTTTGATTTCTCAATTAAACGAACTTTATTTTAAAATAACTCATATGAAGTGCACATGTCTCTAAATACCCACCTATAAAGAAAGGAAAGCATCTATTGCATAGTGTTTCCGCGAGTTGGAATGTTTCCAAAAGCCCCTAAAATCTCCTCTAAGAGAGATACACTACTACAGGGTAACATATTTGGAAGCTTACTTTGCAAATTTTATGGCATTTCCTCTGAAGTTGACATTTACTACAATTAAAGAAAACAGTGAAACTTGGAAAATATCTTGGGGTAAAAACAATAGGTTGCAAGTGTGTTCAGACAAATGAAGTGGTCTATACTGGGGCAATTATAATTAGCTTCACAAAGACAAGGAACAAATGGATAGGTAGCCATTAAGCAGGAAAGCATCTGAGGATGGTAATGGACAACTAGCTATATATCTCAGTGGTGTCGCACCATTAAAAAGGGAAAATATCTAAATAAAACATGCGAACAGGAATATATTCTGTTCATTCTGAAGCAACCCTCCATCTGTATGCAGTGCTGGTAAGAGCTCAGGTGAAATCTAAAAAAGATTAAAACCTCTACAGGGAATTCAGAGAACTGCTGTTTGCACAGTAAGAGTTCTAGAAAATACAGCCTATGAAAAGAATGAAAGAAAAAGAGGTGTCCAGTGTAGAAACTAGACAGAGCAATACCATCAGCCCTCAATTAAGTAAAATACCTTTGTAAAGAAAAAAGGAATAATCCATTCCTTGTATTGAATGAAGTTAGGAAAAAGGTAACATGAATTTCTTCAAGGAAGATGCAGATTAGCTGTCAGGAAAAGAATTTTTAATGAGTAAAATAGCCCTAGGAAGGGTAGCCCTGGAAGGCAGTTTCTAAGAAGAAACTAACCAAGCTTCTGTCTGGAGAGCTAAAGCCATAGATAGCTCATCCTGTCTAGAACTAGCAGACAGATTAAATGTCATCTTTTTTTCTTTTTCTCTGGTTTTAAGCACATGCTTAAATGTGCTTTGCCATGAGGTGCAAATATACCTGAACTAGGTTTTAGAGGGAAACAACTGGGGAAAAAAAGTGAAATTGTCTCCATGCTTCTGAGGCTGTTTCTTCCAACATTTTACGTACACCATTAAAAGCCATCTTAAGTGTCTCTACACCCTGTACCATCTACAGTACTAATTCACTCATGGAAGTCTAACAGTGTTAATACTATTGATGTCTTTAATAGCAAAGTCACAAGGAATTAACCTTGCATGACTTGACTAAGAAATTTTCTTATTTCTAATCTTCCCAAGTACTAAAAATATGCATCTCTGAAGCTGATGAAAATGAATTTATATTTGAAAAATGATTTTGCTTCTGGGTAGTCTTTAAGAAAGCACTGTTAGCAAAGATCAATTTTAATATGAAAAACTAAGCAATTAAACCAAGCAGTGCTCCATTATCTTATCACCTTTTTGCTGGCTCAGTGACACTGAATTAACATTAAACGAAGAAGAAAAACATCCCAGAACACAATAAAATAAAACTATACTTGGCTCTCAACTGAAATTTTTGATGTTGCTTAGGTTCACCAAAATGTTCAAATTCCACATGCAGGTATGCAGGTAAAAGTCACCTGGTTTTCAGTCATGGTTAGTATGTATCAAGAGAAATCAACAACAGCTGTAGATACTTAGTTCTTCTAAATCTGAACTTAGGTGCTCCACTTCTAAGTATCTGAATTAGAAAGTTCAGTTTGAGGAGTATCCATAGCAGATACGGGTTTTGAAATACCAGTGGAAGAGAAGAGTAACATACTTTAGAGACAAACATTTCATAGTAATCGGACCAGTCACCAACAGTCCTATTTGCTGAGTATCTACCACCTTTTGAAAAATGATTTTTTTAAAGGATCTAAACAAAAATGGCACACGTACGATGTGGAACGCTGCTCCTTTGATCACAAATACGGCACTGAGGATTCCTTACAGGCTGTCCAGGTACATGTTCAACAAGTTTGCAGTACATTTCTCGACCCTTTTCTCCACAGGTAGCATTGGTTGTGATGACAGCGTTTGTAGCCAGGTTCAGCACTGCAGGAAACAAACCTGCAAACAAAATGAAATAAAATCAAGGGAGGAAAAATCAAGGTGAATTTAGCAGGAAAATCGTAAATGAACATAACAGCTGTTACGGCATTAAAGCTTAGTTTTCAACAACTACAGAAGTACTGAAGTACAAAAAAACACTAACAACTTTGGGTTTGAATTCAGAATTTAGACATCAGAATAAAGCCATTATACTGATGTGTGGAGAATATTTCACACTGATGCTTTCCTCCTCATTCCCTTTTAAAACTCAAATTGGTGCCTCCTGGTTACACCTCAAACAACAGCAGGATGCCGTGGAAGAATGTACAGTATGGAAACATACAAAACATGATAAAATATTTTTTTTTTCCATAATAAAACCTTGTGCTCCTATCCAACTGGACACTGAAACATCATACGCAAATTACCTGTGAAAAATCTTTATTATTATTTTCTGCTTACATCTTCATAGGAAAGCTTTTCCTTTACAGACTGTATCACTTGTATTACACTATATTACCATTCTGTTTAGAACCTCATAGTCACTCTCATCATCAGAAGAGCCTAGTAACTCATACAGCAACGTGAATAACATCTGTCATGCGTGGTTTCCCCTTCCTCAAGAAGAGGATAATACATACAATATTATATCTTTTATGGCAGAACTGTTGTTATTTTTTTTCAGGTGCACATGCTGAGTGATGTATTACAATTCCTATTCAGCACAGCACTTAAACAAACGTCTGTGCTCTGCTGAGCTGAGTTCTATGTAGCAGTAAGCTATAAAGATTATAAACTATATGAAGAACAACCATTAAGGTGGGTTACTCTTCTTCCCACCAAATACTGATCAAAACCTTTGAGCTGTGATAAAACTGATCCATGGAGACAAAACAATATGTTACTTTGAATGTAGACATTAGCAGCTCACATTTAATCAGTTCTGCATACTTAAGAGCATAATTTGACATGGCTGCAGGTTAAACCAAAACAACAAAAAAAGGCCCTAAGATATGGATTGGGATCAGCTTCAGATTTATTTGATAACAATTTCCACTGGCCTCAATGCCATTCTTCTACAATTCATACAGCTTCTAACTCTATTGTAGTGTAACAACCTTAAAATAAGACTTGAATCAAAACTGAATCTGTAATTATTCTACACTGATAAATCTCTCTTTAAAATGACTTTCCTTTTCCTCCTCCATGGATGGACAGCGCTATTCAACAGACTCATTTCAGTCTTTTAACACCAGTATCATGCTTGTCTCTGCAATTAACCTGTATGCCATTTAATTACCAAGCCTGGGTGGTCACACTACAGCTGTCCTCTGACACTGTGAGTTAGTAACTCATGCTCATGTCAAAACCATGTTAAACATACTGCTTGAGCAAGAGAACCAATTAGTTACCAACCTAATTTGTATAGCCAATCAATACTTGAGATTTTATTGATAGCACAGATTGCTTCTTCTGTATAGATTACAGCTCATTTTCATCACATTTTTTTAAATCTATACAGTTAGCCTGGCTTGGTTTTTCTCAGTGATATTTGCTGCATTCTACAATGGGGGCACATGATAAGAATCTATGTAAGCATCAGCAGAGTAGATGACTTAATAGCTGTGGAACTTCCTATGTTGACTTGCAGCCTCATTATTCTCTTGTTAGGCTATGTGAAGTTAATAGTGTAAAAGCTAGTAATCATTTAGTCTTAATATCAATTCAGACATTTTGGGTTGGAGTTAAGTATTTTATTCTCTCAAAAGTGAACCTTGTAAAAAGGACAGAATGATCCTACACGCAAGAAATTGCAGCATATGGCATCAGGAGAATAAATCCTTCAAAAAACAACAGAACGACTCAAAAAGAGCAGCCAACAAGCCTCCACACTCACATAGCTATAAAAATATTACCTATTATATGTCTGTATGCAAATCATAACATTCTAAATTTTAACTAAAATTTTAAATGTAACAGACATACGTAGAAGAGGAGTACTCAAGGAACTCATCAATTACAATATAATTTCACTCTTAGGTAACCTCTTTTATGTAGAGAGCAGCTTAGGGGAAAACTACCAAAACAGCCTTGCTCATAATCAGTACAAACAGAGGCACCAAAACCAGTACTAGGAGTTTCACTGAAGAGACTGTACCAAGACCCCAGCACTTGACGAGGAAGCGCATACACACTGCGTTCCCTGTAGGCTCACATGAGCGGACATGACAGGCAAGAGACCAAGAGATGCACAAAACGCTCCTACGCTGCACTTAGTAATTCGCATTTGGTATCGATGAATTCCCTAGCTCTGGAATTTTAACAATTTTTAAATTGCGATTAACAGCTACATATATGAACTTCTTAAAAATAATTTTTATTGGCAAGGAGCAGGGAGATGGACTCAATGATCCTTATGGGTCCTTTCATACTTGAGATTTTCTATGATTTCATGGTAATGCTTTCTATTGCCCCAAAAAAGGCCTTGCTTTAAAGAACATCTGACGTGCAAGCCTGATGAAATGAAAGAAGCAGGACTAATCAAATTTCTACAATATATATATATTATACTTTCTGAACAGAAGCATAAGATTCTAGCAATTCAGAAGATGAAAGCATTGTCTTGACTCCTTTGGTTAGGCCTTTTGAATATGAAACTAAAATGTGAATGTTCATGACCCTAGTGTACACTGTTTACTCTTTCTAAAATTCACATCTATCCAACAATAAATCCCCAGGAAAAGGGCAAGAGAGCTGAAGACATCACAGTTCACTTTTTTACAGAACTTTGCCTTATTTTTTCTGATGATAATAACACATTAAAAATATTTTTAAATTGGTGCACTACTTCTGTGCATCCTAAAATTAAATTTCTCCCTAATTAAAAGTTATATATAAATCCCACTCTGAATGTTATGGACGTCCTGCTTGAAATACTTCCAAAAATATGATCTCTTAGAATTACAGACAGCTCTTCTTTCATTATTGCCAGATACCTCAGTTATCATTTGCTCCAGTGCAAAGACTGGGTAAAATACCTCTGAGTCAGAAAAACATTATCTCTGTTTTGTGTAGCTCCAGGGTAAGCAGAGAAATCCTGTTCCAACTGACAGCTACATCAACCTTTTCCCTCCTTTCTGTCACAGGCAAAAAACAGATTAGCATTCACTTCTATGTTTAAAAATATCAGAAGTCTAGTAATTACATAGAGGAAATGGGTAGAAAAGATTGGCTTCTAATTAGGCAGTGGTTTTAGCAGCCTGGGTTTAATTTGTGGTTTTCAACAGACTTCTGTTGCATGAAGAGAAAAACAGTCTCAGCTTCACACCTATGAAACCAGCATGGTCATCTTTCTGCTTTCCACTTCGGCTTTTAAGCATGGAACATATTCCATGAAGCTTTTAGAGTACAGAAGCCCGATTAACAGTTTGTTTACTGTTGACAGCTGATTAAACTATGAAAGGAAAATAACACAGAAACTAATAAAACCCTTTGAAGTGATGCCTCATGCAAAGGTAATCAAGAAAGCTGCTCAGCTCTCTACAGAATTAGTAATGATAAGTTTGGCGCACATTGTCAACAGAAACAGTTTTAGAAAAACAAACAGTAAAAATGAAAAGCAAGAATTGCTGATTTTTTGCCTACAGACTCCAATGTACTCAAGTTTTATACCGCCACTATTCTAGTGAGTAGGGCGTGGTACCTACACATCAGTTTTTTAAATGGTTCACAGATCAAAGCAGATCTGCCTATCCATCTTAAAGATAAAAACCATGCATTCTTGGCATCAGCGTTTTTAGAGGCCTCAGAAGCAACACTTATCATTACTAGAGTTACATTACTTTGTCAACATTGGCATATATATATAGGAATAAGTGATTCAGTGAGTTTAACATATTTAGATTAACAAACAGATTTTGACAAGATTCCACAAAACCCATTAAAGGAACTAAGCTATCATGACATGAGGGAATGACCTCTGATGAGATAACAACAAAAAAAGAAAATGGAAAGTAACACTGGAAAATCACAGTGAACTTCATTGAACCCTGCTTTGTCCAACAGTTATGTGAGTAACTTAGAAAAAAGGTTAAAAAGTAAAGTGACAATTTATTGATGCCAGAAATTATTCAGGATAATCAAAATAAGGACAGATCACAAAGAGTGGTAGAAAAATGGTGTGTCTAGACAATAAAAAGGCAGATGAAATTGAGGAAAGGAAATTAATACATAGGGGAAAAATATTATAGGCCCTGCACTAGCTATTATCACCTCTGAAAGAGTTATTACGAATATTTCAATGAAAATATTAGCTCAAGAAATACAAAAAAAGTCATTACATTATCGCATAAATTCATCCATAAACATAGAATCATAGAATATCTCAAGTTAACCCTTAAGGATCAACAAGTCCGACTCCCTGATCCTTGCAGGACTACTTAAAACTAAACCATACGGCTAAGAGCATTTTCCAGATGCACAGCAGAACTAAAACAAATAAAAGTGTGACAAGATCACAGCTGCGGATCAGCTTCTGAATGGGAACATTAATAGTCTATTAGTTTTCTTCTAGGAAAAGAACTAACTAGGAGATGTATAAAATGACATAACTATATAAAATTATAAACGGGTTTAGCAAGTGAACATTTAGAATTGAATGTGGTAAATTTAGTTATGCTTTTACCGCAAATGAGGGTGCTGAGTCAACTTATCATACAGAAGTTTTCTTCATTGATTGGGATCTTTTTGTCTGTTTTTAAATGAAAACACTTTTCGGTAGGATAGAAATTAAATTCTAGAATACATTAATAAAGTCTATAATAAAATGTTTTAATTTCAAAACCAAGAATGAATTGAACAAGGGTTCATCTGGGGCTACTAAACACGAAGGGCTTGGTGTTCAATTGTCAGTTCAGAATATCTCCAAGTCACTGACTGTTGCAGTGTTTTATTCAGAGAGACAATACTCAACTCATGTTCTTTCACAGTTTTTCTTCAATATTGCCTCTAATACACACATTAGTTGTTTCTTACTAAGGCTGGTAGCACATACAGACCAATACCAAGGAACAGAAACTGTGACCTTAATTTTGTGTGGCATTGCTAATGAAACGATATCTTTGCCAATATTAATTTTTTCCACCAGCCCTTGTCCTCTATACTACATCCTGTTATTACCTTGCATCCATAAAGGTGTCATTAATGTCTGCTTCTTCTATAGACCCTCAAAACATTCTTTGGGATTGCTGATTTCCTTGCAGTTTTCTCTAAAGTAATATCACCCAATTCACTTCCTTGTTTTTCTAATCTCATTGCATAAAGGAAAGTAACAGCCCAGCTTCACATCTTTTTTCTTTTCTTTTATATACTTTTCAAGTTTCCTCATCAACCTTCAGCTCATAAAAACTTAATGAGTATCAGTGGAATAAAACCCACCAATCTGATGCCTGGCACCCTGCCCTATTTTGTGATGCCCTATTACCTACTTCTCTGCCAAACTGACAGATTTTCCACATGCTTTATTGCAATAGTTGAGATCAGCAGAAGCACATACACCAAACAAGTAGCAGGTACAAGACATTTTCATAAAGCCTGTCAACTGTTGAATTCAATCTCATTCTCGCTCTCCTCCCAAACAGCAGTATTTGACTGACCTTCAGATCACCCTGCAAGACCTGGATGATTTCCCTGACCTGAGAGAGGATGTAGGGATTCTGGTGGGAAATGAAAGCTATTAAGTATATCTCCAGCTGCCGAATGATGATTACAGGTTCATTATGAAGTGGGGATAGTCACTGGGGTAACCTACTTTTAAAATACGTCAAGGAACAGTTACAGCAAAGGAGGAGTACTGAGAATAAATATGAATGTAAACAAAATATTACCTTGTACATTGGTCTTCCTACAATTTACCAGTTCTGACACTTATGTATTGCTTTCCTTCTCTTCACATAACCCATGGAGAACTGCAAATACCGTTTTAGTGACATCAGCCTCCTACATCTACAGACCAGCTGGTGGGATACATCTCACTAGGACAGTTTAGCTTTACAATGGAAGCAGGAATGACAAGGGAAGAAGGAAGACCAAGGTTATAACCTCTGTCAGGCTTCTGCTACTGCATGGGGGATACAGCAAGACACCCTGAGTGAGAAAGAATCACCAAGCAGCGACAGGGGAATGGTAGAAGCATCAGGGACTTTTGCATGGAGATGAAGGAAGGAACTGTCTAACTGACAAAATCAGAAGGAGAATGACCACTGCAAAGATGCTCACAGGAGATACTGTAACCTTTCTTCTTGACAGATAATGGTTGGCACATGAAAGTTTACATTCAATATTATTTAATGTGTAAATTGTTTTTACACAGTGATAGATCAGCACTGTTTTACTGAGGGTGAAATTAATATAAGTAGTCACAGCCGCTGCATGTACAAGCAAAATGTTAATTATAAAAAATAATTGGTTTTCAACAGTATTTTTAAAATACTTCCAAGATAGAAGACAAACTTTGGTTTACCAGGTCTGGGTTTTCTGTGTGTCTTATTAAAGCATTAGAACTGAGAAACTGTTTTTTTTCCTTCAAAGAAAGCTCTGTTAAGACCTGCATATCCTTCTTCTCTCTTTTAAACAGACCAATATTTGGCACTTCATATTTCTTTCAATCTTCTCAAAATATCCCTAGTCTCTTCAAAGAAGCAAATAAAACAGTCTGCCTAAATATGTCTAACTTTTCAAGCCAATCTTCCTAGTCTATAGAGTACTTTGAAATGTTCACGCAGTGAAGCAGAGCTGTTTGCCACTGAATTTGTACTAAAAAGACAAAAGAGAATATGTCAATTTCAGATGTTCTAAGAAGTGTCACTGGAAAAAGAGAGACTTGTCTGCTGCAGCGTGGAGCTATGCTAGGCTGTGGGAACACAGTGGGGAGAAAAAATTGGGACAAAACAAAATGTTGCAGCACAGAATAGCTTCCAGCTGTGCACTACAGGGAATTACTTAATGCACTCTATCCACAATGTAGATGAAGAGTTTTATACAAGTAGAAAATAAGCCCAATTTGAAGAAATAGCTGTCCAGACACAACAGAGCTTACAGACTGGAAAGGAAATAAATAAATAAAGACAATAATTCTGTTTGTACAGAGGAAAACAGAATTGAAGAACAAATACTTTAGTCACCGTTTATGTCAGTTGCCCTAAACCACTATGCATTATTGTTCTGTTTTGTACTCATATTTTTTTTCCTTCCAAAGGAAGTGGAAGTGTAGTTTTCAATGTTCAGTGATAGAGGCACCTTACTTTTACTTACAGGTAATTTTCTCCCTTCATACTGAGTAACGTTGCACACATCCTCCTGTATATTTAACTTCAACACAAAAAACATTGTATAAAACCCTAACCTGAAGAAACTTGATAGCAAAGCAAATTATAGTCTTTGCAAAATAACAGTGTCATCTGATAAAGAGTATATTGATTATCTAGTAATATTACCTTGCTTCTCCACAGCTTATTGCATTCAAAATCTTTAGGAACTTTGATAATTTTAACAGTAAAACCCTATCAATTTTACAGATTGGGTGGCTGAGTGAAAAAAAACCTGCTATTGGTTTACCCCAATATTATGCTGTCTAAAATATGTAAGAATTCTCCTAGGTTAGTAATGAATCTCCTTCTTCCTAGAGCTGTCACAGAAGGTTGTTTTGCAGAGCAATACAGGAAAAATACAGGTGAAGATAAAATTCTGTCTACTTGACATTCATGGCTGAACTCCCACTGAATCAAAAATCCAAAGCACAAAGATTTAATGGACATCTCAATTCCAAAGGTACTTATATCCCCAGTCTCAGTCAGACACCAACTGATTTTCCAATATATGTCTGTATTCTGGCACAAATTTTAAAGTGAGAAATCCTAGTTGCACAAATATCTTATCTGTAGCAGGTATGCACTATGCATGAAGAAGCAAGCAGCACTATTTACAGTTATTACCTTGTATTTATTAGCCACATGGATTTCATTAAAATCTTTGCAATATAGTAGTATGGTTCTGGTAAGCCAAGCAGGCCTAACAAGGAAAATAAAGGACTTCGGAGACACAGCAATGATCTACTTAAACAGGAATCCTCCCAAATTGTGTATCTTCTGTTTTTACATATCACACATCAGTTTACAACTTTCCTAAAATGCATGATATGGCTAAAAACATCCATTTTTGTTCAGTTCCCTTGTCTGAATGCCAGTATCCCAGAAGACCCTTGTGGTGGTATCAGGTACCCACCATATCTGCTCTATCACTCCCCCTCCTTATGTGGTCTGCAGAGAAAAAATATAATGAAAGGCTTGTGGGTCAAGAAAAGGGCAAGGATGTGGTCATTCAATTACCCTCAATGGCAAAACAGACCTAACTTGGAGAAATTAGTTTATTACCAATCAAATCAGAGT
The DNA here is from genome assembly GCA_033459285.1 of Clamator glandarius. NCBI lineage: Eukaryota > Metazoa > Chordata > Aves > Cuculiformes > Cuculidae > Clamator > Clamator glandarius. The sequence goes on from JAUNZM010000294.1 coordinate 3,987,541, forward strand.
AGGGTAATGAGAAATAAAACATCTCCTCCCACTTCTCACTTCTCCCCAGGCTTAATTTTATTCCTGAATACTCATCCTTTTCCACTCAGTAGTGGCACAGGTGGACAGGGAATGGGTGTTGCTGCGTGGGAATCTCTGCTCCAGCAGCACCTCCTACTCCTTCTTCATTGGCCCTGGTGTCTGCAGAGTTCTTTCTCTCACATATTCTCACTTTTGTCCTTTGGCTTCAATTGCTGTTGTACAGGGTTTTCTTCCATATCTTACATACACTGTCCCAGAGACACTATTGGACATAGGGGAAGCTACCTGCAGCTTCTTACAGAAGCCAACCCTGTAGCCCTTCCATGACCAAAACCTGGGCATGCAAACCCAATACTGCACTGTATGGTTCCTCCCACTCACGCTTGTCCCTCAGCTGTGAAGAGAGGGTAGAGACAGACCTGCATGATTTGTTTATCCCAGTTTCATCCCACTGAAGGAGGAAAAAAAATGGGGGGATTACAACACTGAATAAAAATGTAAAAAAAAAATCAGAATTTCTCAAAGGAAGCTGGAATAATTGAAGCCTCCAGAGGCAAGTTACTGCTGAATATTGTTTTATGCAAAAAAACCCCCAACTTGCTATACAGTGTCTTAGACACTGAAGAATATGAATCATATTACTATTTTTGCAGGAGCTTCAAAGCGAATGTCCATTGAAATCATACTGCAGAGTCAGAATTATTTATTGTGCCCTTGAGTCTCCAATACTGTCAACTTAAACAGAAAGACTGAGATGTTTGCTGTGTTCTTTTACAAGATGCAAAGAAAGTCACATTTTGGAGGCTAATAAAAGTCATCCATCTTTTCATCATCATCTACACTGACAAAAAAAATCCAAACTGAGTTTGACATGATGAAACCATATAGCAAAGGGAAAAACCGATCTTGCAAAATATAAGAGATTCTATGCACTTACTTTTATCCTGAAGATTCGGATGAAAATAATTTAAAGTACATTTCTCTCAACTGATCAACTTGAATAAACATTAAGTTCAATTCTCATTCTTTGAGCTGATATACTTCTTGCTATTCTGCTGTAATGTTTTACAAACACATATTGATAAGGATTCTAAACGTTTTAATATATTCTGGTAACATGTGAGACCACCAATTAGCGATTTCTATGCAAATTTCTTAGAATTGTCTTCAAAGAATTGAAGAATAGCTGTGGTTGGAAGGGATCTCTTATCTATCCCAAATGCCTGCTCCAGCAGGATCACTAGAGTAGGTTGCCTAGGACTGTGCGTAGCTGAGTTTTCAGTATCTCTGAGGATGGAACTCCATAGCCTCTTTGGGTAACATATTCCACTATTTGACCACTCTCACAGTTAAAAAAAAAAAAAAAAAAAGTGTCTCCTTATGTTTAAATGGCATTTTCTGTATCACAATTTGTGCCAGTACCTCTTGTCCTGTCATTGTGAGAAAAGTTTGGCTGTACCTTCTGGAATATCCCCCAACACACACTCTACCTATAAATTCACATTGGTAGAATCTCCCTGAGACTTCTCTTTTCAAGGCTGAGCATATAGGGAATGATCGTGTCCCCCAATCTGCTGGTGACACTCTAATGCAGCCCATTTGCCTATTTTGCCATAGTGCTGCCTCAGGCTCAAGGTGCTGTCCGCCACGCATTTGAGACCTTCTCTACAAAGCTTTTTTCCCAGACATTTGGCCTCAGGCTGTACTGGTGCAGGGGCTGTTCTTCAGGCCCCCAGGTGCAGGACTTTGCACTTCTTTTTGGTGAACTTCATGAGGTACTTGTATTTCTCCAGCTTGTCGAGGTCCCTCTGGATGACAACGCAGCCGTCCAGAATATCAGCCATCCTGTCCAATTTTGTATTGCCTGCATACTTGCTAAGAGTGCATTCTGCTCCATCAAACAGGTCATTAATGAAGATGTTATATAGAATTAGCCCCAGTACTGATCTCAGGGTGATCCATCCCCAGATGGACTTTGTGCCATGGATCACAACTGACTGGGCCTATCCATTCAGTCAGTCCTCAATCTACCTCACCGTTTACTCACCTAATATGTTAAGGCCTTAACTCCTTTGATCTGTTCAGTTTCAATGCATGTAAAGCACAATTAGCAAGATCAAGGTCTCCACCGATTACATTATTGAAGGCAGAATGCAAAAGGTATTTTTCACAACTCCGAGAGTTTCCCAGCTTACCATAGAATAGAACAGGCTATCTCTAATTTATTTTCACGCAGTCAGTATTCTGAGGTACAAATTAGCTGAATAACAGAAATATTGGGGAAAGAAAAGGTTAATAAGCTTCAAAATTTAACTGTATATTTGTGTAGTAATGCAGTTTGGTTTTCTGTGCTTTGAGTCAAGAAACTCTTCGGCTACATGTAAGACCATAAATTAATATTTTCAACATTCTTTGTCAATTTCATTACATTCTTTGTTTTGGTACCTTGAAACAGGTGCATGTTACATACATTTGTTCACCACACACTTTGCTACAAAAGGGTTATTAAATTCAGGAGTCCTATAGTAGCGTATTTATATATTTATAGACTTTATATGTAAGATATATAGATAGAGAAACATAATAGACAGTATCAATACCTGTAGTCACAGTAGTATGACTGTCTAAAATTATTCCTGGTTTATGCAGAATATGTGCATGATTTCAGTATCTTTTGAATATATATCTTGTGAGAAAGAGTATTTAAATAATATTTAATAATATTTACTTTCTCCATGAGAAACATAGCCCAGAAATTTCCCCCTTACATATATTTTGTCCCCTAACTTGAACTGTGTCTAAATGAGAAAATCAAATGAGGTCTGAGCAGATGGCTGCCAGCAAACCAGTGACAATGTCATGGTTTAGAATTAGAGACAAAATGTGCATCCTGGTATACAGTTTCTGCTTGTAACTGCCAAAGACATCTGGCTTAGAATATAAGCCAGCTTGAGCATCCCTACGCATATTTACTTTATCATTCATGAAAATGAAACTATACCAGTATCTCTTAATACTTCTCTGGTAAAGCTGTGCCTATCTCTATTAGTGGAAACTCTCCTTTTCTTCTTTATAAAAATAGACTCAGAGCTGCCATAGATGTCACATCTTTACATTCCATTAAAATCAGTCAGAACTGCATACAGATGAATCGCTGCATGTTGTTCTAAAAATGCATAGGATGACACATCAAGGAAAGGAATCCATCAGGTCTATCAACAGGCTTTTGACGAGCTTCACTGCCACTACTGTCACTAGTATGACACTTATTTCCATTATTAAAGGTTTTAGCATTGGACTCTCAGCTGGAGAAAAAATTGGTTTGTTTTTCCAAAATCTGAAGCAAATATACATCTTTTGGCTGGCCTTGCCAACAGTTAAGAAAGTTGGGAAAATGCCAAAAAAGGGGGGTTGGGTCCCCCACACTTTGTTTATAGCAACAGCCTTTTATGCAGCATTTTCTTTTCTAACAGAAGTCGCTTTCAGTCATTCTAGGTGACAGGTGGTTCAGTTTGCGGAGACCTTAACTTCTGTACTTCTTAATTCTACATGAACTGACCACTGAAGAACACAGTTCCATGTTATACAATGAGATGATTGACATTCATACAAAAGAAATATATTTAAAATGTAAGGTCTTTGTAGACTTACCAAGACGATAACATTTATGAGCAAACCTGTAAGTACTATGATAATTGACTACAATATTTAAAACTAATTGTAAAACCTTAGTATTCTCTGAATCATTCACTGGCCTCGGAAAGAGAATTGGAAGAGGGAGCACAAAAAATCAGAGCCAGATGGGTCAGAAGAGTAACAGGTTTAACTGCCTGTAACTTACAAAGCCACATTCAAAAGAGCGGGCTGATAAAGGCACCTATTAATGCTTTCCAGGTAAGAGGGATACACTTGATTATCCACTCCATGCAGTCTAGTTATTAAGAGACACAGAATTGAAGAGAATGACTTCTTCATCAGTAAAAATTTGGAAGGAGGACTGAATTGAGAGTAGGTACCAAGGCCTAAAAATGAGCAGGAAATGGAATTTTGCAGACAGGCAGAAATTAAATGCAGTGCTCCTTTTACGCAGAACTGGGGCAGGGTGGGGGGGAGAACTTTGGTACATGAGATGGAGCAGGTGGTGGGGCAGGCAGAGCTCCTTTTAATCATAATAAGAACAAGAGAATAGAAACAGTCTTTGTCAAGAGAGATATGGTAAAACCAGGAAGTTCCTGCAATGAAGAAAAGAGAAAGAGGACCTTTTATAGAGGAAAAAGACAAAAGAATGCTGAGCAGATGTATCAAGTTTAAAAGCTTGGTGAACCCTAAATTCAGAGCAAAGGGTGATGAAGAGAACACCAGTCTTGTTGGCCCTTCTGCTTTTCAAACCCACACTACCTCATGCAGGAAGGCAGGAAGGCAAGGAGAGCACAAAATGATCTAAGTGTGTTTGGAGATAGACTATATGCTTCACATCAGAGCAAGAAAAGCAATTGTTGGGGTGGTGAAGTGGTGAGGTGTAAGCCATATTGCACAGAGGGATCTCTGGGGCTGAAGCAATAAACACATTTAGCAACAAGAGAAAAAACGTAAGGAAAGATGAGGGGAAAGTTTTATATAATAAATGTGAGTGGGAACACATAATAAGCTCTCATTACTAACAATACAAAGATCGTAATCTCTCTAAACACATTTAAAAAAAAAGTCTCCTACAAACACACACCATCACTCCAAAGTCAAAACCATAAAATTCCAAGCTAGACGCAGTATAATTTGTACAGGTATAGTGGGATAAACTGAGAACTCTCTTCAGGGTAATTTTCTGTGGGAAAGGCTTCCAACAATCAATCAGTAATGAACAAAAAAACTGAAGCCACATCTCTCTACTTGAAAGTTGTAATTTAAAAATTTTGTTTGTAAGGTCTAATAGAGAAAGAAACATTTTTCCATTTCTAGTCATTTCTCTAACTAATTTCCTCAGAACTTTAACTTTGAAAGTAAGGTGTGGAGTTGTATCTACAAACACATCTCCGCTTTTGTTATGCATGAATACAGTTTAACCTCAACACAAAGAATTTGAAGGAAGATTCTGCGAACAGTATACAAATTAATTCCCTTTGATAGATTAATGTTTAAAAATCTTTTCAATATGGGACCTTTTTCACAATGATATGACTAGTAGAAGGAGTTGTTAAAAGGGAAAGTTAATACTCTAAGTATATACTCTACACTTATATATGAGTTTCCCATGGTTGTATTAAACAGGAAACCTCTTAAAAGTTGGGTATAAAGTAGAAATGTTAATGTAGTCTATGTTTTAAGTTTGTTTGTTAACTTCAAACACTGATCCTTAAATGTGCCTGGTATCTTTTTTTATATAACTCTGATTACTTTAGGGCTGCAGAAAATTCCACTCAGTATTAACTATCCTGGGATATAACTGCTTTTCTACTCCATGTACAACAACAGTTAATTTGGCATATCTGCAGTACATTCAGCTGTTCCTATACTAGGACCAAGGCAAAGGCACTTGAAATTTATTACAGATCTCGGGCAGCTACCAGCACACCAGCAGGAACCATAGGGACTTTGCACCACAGCAGGGAGCAGCACCATATTTTCTATATTATGTATCTTACAGCCCTTCCTGAAAGTGTCCGTATTTCTGAATTTTTATCCATTTGTTGAAGAAAATTAAAGCTCATATGCCAGTTAATTATTAAATTCATAAGACAGTGGAGATCAGTTTAATATCCTGTAAGCGGAAATTTTCTTTCATTAGAAACTGAGGAGCTATCCAGTTATTGGAAAGATAACAGAAATACACATTTCAATTAATTCCTCATATTATAAAAGAACCCCTTGGGTCATCTTCAGCCAACTACTCAACTCAAATTAGAAGTACTCACAAATACTCCTCATAGTCCACTCACTTGCATGCCCACCTGTCATATATTTGACAATTTAGTGACATAGTGCACATGGGTTAAATTCAGAGGGGCCCATAAGAAGGTAGATTTTGTGATGGGAGTCTGTTACAGGCCACCCAGACAAGGAGAAGCAGCTGATGAGCTCTTCTATAAACAGCTGGGGTTAATCTCTAGATCGATGCCTCTCATTCTTGTGGGAGACTTCAATCTTCCTGATATCTGCTGGAAGTACAATAGAGCAGAAAGGAAGCAGTCTAGGAGGTTCCTGGAGCGTGTGGAAGACACTTCCTTGCACAGCTGGTGAATGAACCGACAAGGGAAGGTGCCCTCCTGGACCTGCTGTTTGTGAACAGAGAAGGCCTTGTGGGGGATGTGGCAGTAGGAGGACGCCTAGGACTAAGCGATCATGAGATGACAGGGTTTTCTGTTCTAGGCGAAGTGAAGAGGGTGGTTAGCAGGACAGTAGCATTAAATTTCCAGAGGGCAGACTTTGAACTCTTCAGAAGGCTGGTTGGCAAAGTCTCATGGGAGACAGTGCTTAAGGGCAAGGGAGCCCATGAGGGCTGGGAGCTCTTCAGAAAGGAAATCCTAGCAGCTCAGGAGAAAGCCATCCCCAAGTTCTGGAAAAAAAGCCAGGAAGGAAAAAAAACAGTTTGGTTGAACAGGGAGATCTTGAGTGATATCAAGAAGAGGAATGTTTATGGGCTCTGGAAGAGTGGACAGGCCTCTTGGGTGGATTACAGGAGCAAAGTGACATTGTGTAGAGAAAAAATCAGAAGGGCTAAGGCTCAACTAAAAATCAGATTGGCAAAGTCGGTGAAAGATAACAAAAAAAATCTTTCTATAAATATATAAATAATAAAAGGAGGACTAGGGAGACCATACAGTCCCTACTGGACGCAGAAGGAACAACAGCGACAGGGGATGAGGAAAAGGCTGAGGTACTTAATGCCTTCTTTGCCTCAGTTCCCTCTGTGTACAAACCCCAGAGGTAGAGGAGCAAAATGAGACTCCCATGGTCCAAGAGGAGGTGGTCAGAGCCTTGCTTGCCCAACTAGACACCCAGAAGTCTGTGAGGCCAGATGGGATTCACTCGAGGGTATTGAAGGAGCTGGCGGATGTGCTGGCCAAACCCCTTTCCATCATCTTCCAACAGTCCTGGAAGACTGGGGAAGTTCCACTGGACTGGAGGCTGGCTGATGTTGTGCCCATCTACAAGAAGGGTCGCAGGGAGGATCCAGGGAATTACAGGCCTGTCAGTCTGACCTCAGTGCCAGGGAAAGTCATGGAACAGGTGATCTTGAGTGCTATCAAGAAGCACATGCAAGAGAACAGGGTGATCAGGCCCAGTCAACAAGAGTTCACAAAAGGCAGATCTTGCCAAACTAACCTAATCACCTTCTATGACAAAGTGACTCGGCTGCTGGACGAGGGAAAGGCTGTGGATGTATCTTCCTGGACTGCATTAAAGCCTTTGACACAGTTCCTCACAGCATTCTGCTTCGGAAACTGTCGGCCTCTGGCCTGGACAGGCGCACACTCTCCTGGGTGGAAAACTGGTTGAACGACCGGGCCCAGAGGGTGGTGGGAAATGGATTTAAATCCAGCTGGAGGCCAGTTACAAGTGGAGTTCCCCAGGGCTCAGTGCTGGGTCCAGTCCTGTTCAATGTCTTTATCAACAACCTGGATGAAGGCATCGAGCGCTCCCTTAGCAAGTTTGCAGACGACACCAAGCTGGGTGGAAGTGTGGATCTGCTGGAGGGTCGGGAGGCTCTGCAAAGGGATCTGAACAGGCTGGACTGCTGGGCTGAGACCAACGGCATGAGGTTTAACAAGGCCAAATGCCGGGTCCTGCACTTGGGGCACAACAGCCCTAAGCAGAGGTACAAACTAGGAGAAACCTGGCTGGAAAGCTGCCTGGAGGAGAAGGACCTGGGGGTGTTGGCTGACAGCCGACTGAACATGAGACAGCAGTGTGCCCAGGTGGTCAAGAAGATCAATGGCATCTTGGCTTGTATCAGAAAAGGCGTAACCAGCAGGTCCAGGGAGGTTATTCTCCCTCTGTACTCGGCACTGGTGAGACCACTTCTCGAATCCTGTGTTCAGTTCTGGGCCCCTCACCACAAGAAGGATGTTGAGGCTCTGGAGCGAGTCCAGAGAAGAGCCACGAAGCTGGTGAAGGGGCTGGAGAACAGACCTTATGAGAGAGCTGGGGTTGTTTAGCCTTGAGAAGGGGAGGCTGAGAGGAGACTTCATTGCTCTCTATAACTACCTGCTGGGAGGTTGTAGAGAGGAGGAGGCTGGCCTCTTCTCCCAAGTGACAGGAGACAGGATGAGAGGGAATGGCCACAAGCTCCGCCAGGGGAGATTTAGGCTGGACATTAAGAAAATATTTTTCACAGAAAGGGTCATTGGTCACTGGCAGAGGCTGCCCAGGGAGATGGTTGTGTCACCTTCCCTGGAGGTGTTTAAGGCACGGGTGGATGAGGTGCTGAGGGACATGGTTTAGTGTTTGATAGGAATGGTTGGACTCGATGATCCGGTGGGTCTCTTCCAACCTGGTTATTCTATGATTCTATGATATTTTCTGTAGTTGCAGTTTCTCTCTGTAAAATGATATTTCTGGGCTTTATCCTTTTTAAATAATGGTTTAATTAATTTAAATAATGTCAATACAGCTGAGATCAAAGAAAGTACTGCTGTCACCTATCAGAATTTCATTTTCTGTTGATTTTTGTGGGGCGCTCATACTTGATCCATCTTGCTTCAAAGATTGGCTAAAATATGTACTATATTAATATTTCATTATCTAAAGAGCATTCTACTTTCAATTCTTTTAGTTTATCTTCATTTAAATCTATCTTATTTTAATTGGATTCTAGCAACTATCACACAGTTGATCTCAAGCAAGGAGGAAAGAGAGAGCGCAAGCAATCTTTTACCATGCCACACGGGGTTATAACCTCTATATACAGACTAGATTTGAATTCTTAAACTCTAATCTCAAAGAAACCTAACATTAATTGGCAGAATAAATAGTGTACTTCTCGCAAAGTGACAAAATCAGGAAGACCTAGTATTAAAAGGCCAATGCTAAAAACATTGAATCTTAGAATGGTTAGGGTTGGATAGGGCCTTAAAGATCACCTAGTTCCAATCCTCCCCCCTCCCCCCTTCTTCCACTAGAGCAGGTTACTCAAAGTGCCATCCACCCTGGCCTTGAACACCTCCAAGGATGGGGCTTCTACAACTTCTCTGAGGAACCTGTTCCAGGGCCTCACCATCGTCACATTCTTCCTAATATCTAATTTAAACCTACCTTCTTTCAGCTTAAAACCGTTACCCCTTGTCCTATTGCTGCTCTCCTTTATAAAGAGCCCCTCCCACTCTTTCCTGTAGGGCCCCTTTAAATAATGGAAAGCTGCTATAATGTGCCCCCCAGAACCTTCTGTAATCTAGGCTAACACTTAAATGTTTAGCCTTAATCTCGTTCTCATTCCCTTCCTGCTTCCTCTAGCAGGTTTCACATTTAAGCATCAGTCAACCATTTCTGGTGATGCTACAAAGTTCACTTGCTTGAGCACAAGGTGATACCAGTATATCGATTCTGCTTTTTGGAGGGTCGGGGAAAGAGTGCTAAATATTCATTTTAAAATGTGCTTTTAAATGCAACAGAAGTAACGTGCATTGTAACTATTCCTGGAAACATTATTTGTCCTCACTTTCAAAAGGCTGTAACTTTCATGTTGTCTTCTCTGGGATCCTACACTTCGTATACGCCCCTTTCAATCTGTTCAGATGATGGTTTTGTGAATGCTTCCATATTTGTATGGCAAGGTAGGATTAAAGAGAGAAGTGCTCCTGCTGCATGTGTTCCTTCCTGAATGGAGGCAGCATTATTTTGTCACTGGCATCATCAGCTTTGAGGGGACATAGGGACTGGGGCAGGCAGCAAGCAAGTATGTTCAAGAGGGATAGGTTAACGCCAAACCTGCCGTCATGGAGGTTGCAGGTGCACGTTGTTCATGTCTGACTTGGACATCTTCCAATCTCCTGAGCTCACCACACCTGAGTGGTTAACTCCCAGGTGACAAAATCTGCAGTCAAAAACAACTGAAAGGCGTATCTTTAAAACCAAAACCATAAAAAAAAATCCAAAAAACCCACAACCAAACCCAAACATGCTTTCGCTGTTTAGGGCAATTACTTGCAGATAAGAGAGTCCTTCACTCATAAAACAAAGACACAGTAATTTTTCTAATATTACTTCTGTCTACATTCTCCTAGGAGCACCCAGGGAAGGGCATCAAAGTTCTCCTGTTACACACACCCCCCACCCCATTTATGATATTGCGTACATTACATAACCTCACAATTATCTTAAATGTTCTGATTTTTGGATGATTGTTAAATTAATGAGACTATGGATAAAGCAACATCTAAAACAGTATTATTGAAGAAGTCAACAATTGTAGAGCATTTCCTAGCAGTATATTTCTAAAAACTTAACATGAGGTTTATAATCTGTCACTGACTCTACCTACAAGCTACTCAGTGAGCATGAGGTTCAGGACAGAAGAGGCCACAGAAGCACTCTTCCCCACTCCCCATAGCTGCCATTCCTGCTGGGGTTCCTGCAGCTAAGAACAGCTTCTCATAAAAGAAGTGCTCAGCAATGGGATGAGAAGTAAAACGGGGCAAGCTGTTTCAGGAACAATTTCCTCTGCCATCTAGGTCTCAAGAACCATTGCCCTAAACTTTTGTTTATTTCGTACCCGACTACACACCAACATGGTAATTCCTTTCAACACTGCAATTTCACTTTCTCTTTTCTTGTTTTTGTTTATGCTACGAACTACTATGCTCTCGGTTGTCTTGGTTCTAAAAACTGACACATCCAAATGACCAAAAGGCCTCCCCATAAACAAGGCACTGAAATAACACAGGCGTAGAAGTGTAAAATAAAACATCCATTTACCAAAGCCCTTATACACAGGAAGAGAAAGGACATTTCTGTAAGTGGAACAATTTGTGAAAATGGCAATATATAATTATGAAGCGATATAGAGAATATGTATATGAATAAAAAAAAAATCTGTAAGATATACCTTTGAATTGCCAATATCTAGAGAAAGAGGCTTTCAGGGTAGAGAATCTGAAAGGGGTTGATGCAAGTTAAAAAGATCCACTGATTTTAATTGGAGGAACTCACATTTACATTATGTAGATAAAATAATGTGAGGGCAATGCAACTGCAAAAAATTTACATATCTTTTTCCTAACAAAATTTCCATTTTACTGGGTTTTTTATTTCCATTTTTGGTATAAGCCTATTTATAAGAGCACATTTTATTTTCCATTAGAGCACCATACTTGTAAACAAACCCAAAACAAAACCCATTAATTTCTTTGATGTGGTAGTCTATAAAGGAAATTTCCCTCAGTTTCTGTCTCTTTTGTGAGGTTTAAGTTAAAAGAAATAGAAAGAGCTTTTAAAAATTCCTCTGCCACAAAGAATACACATATTAATCAATCACATTCATGTCTGGAAGGCAAAATAACGAAGTTCTGCTTCCAGCACTTCTGGTTTATTGCAAGACCCACATTAAACCTCTTTTTCCACATTTGTAAAATGGAGATATTATCTGCCTTGCTTTAAAAAATACAGAAATTAAGTTGGAGGAAAATGTCTACATGTTAAAAAAAAAAACTTAAATGTATTTACATATGCACTTTTTTCCTGATGTGGCAATATCTAGAGGTATCTCTTAATACTTCTAATAAATACAGGAAAAAAAATGTACCTTTCTTTTTTTGACAGAGGATTTATAGGGAGGTCAAAGGGAACTTGTTATTCTAGAAACACACTACACATCTTGTTAGGGTAAAGCAAGCACACATATACATTACACATAAATAAATGAAGGTAGACCATCCCAAGACACTTCTCATGAAGCATTCCTTTATACCTAATGATTCAAACCTGCAAATTTCCTTCTGTTTCTATTTAAGCACAGAAAAGGTCCTCTCTCTGTCTTCAGCATTATTCCTGGAAAAAAGATAATACTAATTCTAACTCCCTCTGTAAAAGAACTTTGAAATCTACAGACTGATTTATTAGGTATTTTACAATTCCTTTTAATTCCCCTTGTGGTGTAATTCCTCCATCAGCAGCTAATGTTTAATAGACACTTAGATATCATGGTGCTGAGTGAAAAAAAAAAAAAAAAGAGTAGAAAATTTCAGTAAAACCTCTGCTAAATTAAGAGAGCAAGAAAACAACAGGAGGCCCTCATGTAGTTACGGAATCTTTCACACCTCTCTTCTGTTAAGTACTAGGAAAATAATGTTTCTTTTTACCACCCAGAAAAGAACAGTTAAATCTACATATATAGTTCCACTAAATATTTTGATATAACTTATGCTCTCTGTGTACTAGAGAAAGGATCAGTTGCTTATAACAGTCAATCAAACAAACTTAATAAGTCCAAGTATCAGATAACAGAAGCAAGCTACTGACACACCATCAGGACTCAAAGCTGATGATTCCAAGTTTACTCAGAATCACAGAATAACCAGGTTGGAAGAGACCCACTGGATCGTCGAGTCCAACCATTCCCACCAATGCCTAAATCATGCTCCTAAGCACCTCGTCTACCCTAACCTTAAACACCTCCAGGGACGGTGACTCAACCACCTCCCTTGGCAGACCGTTCCAATGCCTAATCACCCTCTCCATGAAGAACTTTTTCCTAATCTCAAGCCTAAATCTCCCTTGGCGGAGCTTGAGGCCATTCCCTCTCGTCCTGTCCCCTGTCACTTGGGAGAAGAGGCCAGCTCCCTCCTCTCTACAAGCTCCCTTCAGGTAGTTGTAGAGAGTAATAAGGTCTCCTCTCAGCCTCCTCTTCTCCAGGCTAAACAGCCCCAGCTCTCCCAGTTGCTCCTCATAAGGCCTGTTCTCCAGCCACTTCACCAGCTTTGTTGCTCAACTCTGGACTCGCTCCAGAGCCTCAACATCCCTCTTGTGGTGAGGGGCCCAGAACTGAACACAGTACTAGAGGTGTGGTCTCACCAGTGCCGAGTACAGAGGGAGAATAACCTCCCTGGACCTGCTGGTCACACCGTTCCTGATACAAGCCAAGATGCCATTGGCCTTCTTGGCCACCTGGGCACACTGCTGGCTCATGTTCAGTCGGTTGTCAACCAACACCCCCAGGTCCTTCTCCTCCTGGCAGCTTTCCAGCCAGGTCTCTCCTAGTTTGTACCTCTGCTTAGGGTTGTTGTGCCCCAAGTGCAGGACCCGGCATTTGGCCGTGTTAAACCTCATGCCGTTGGTCTCAGCCCAGCAGTCCAGCCTGTTCAGATCCCTTTGCAGAGCCTCCCGACCCTCCAGCAGATCCACACTTCCTCCCAGCTTGGTGTCGTCTGCAGACTTGTAAGGGAGGACTCAATGCCTTCATCCAGGTCGTTGATAAAGACATTAAACAGGACTGGACCCAGCACTGAGCCCTGGGGAACCCCACTTGTCACTGGCCTCCAGCTGGATTTAACTCCATTTACCACCACTCTCTGGGCCCGGTCATTCAACCAGTTTTTCACCCAGGAGAGTGTGCGCCTGTCCAGGCCAGAGGCCGACAGTTTCCGAAGCAGAATGCTGTCAGGAACTGTGTCAAAGGCTTTACTGAAGTCCAGGAAGATACATCCACAGTTAAGCAGCAATACTGCGTACTGGAATACTATTTAATTCTACCTTCTAATTTATATCCATTAAGAACGTACAGATGTCCATTCCTAAACATCTCTTATAGAGAAAAAATAACCACTGCTAGGAGCTACCATAAAATACGTGAACACGTTTGTTCAAGTCGTTTTAATCAGTGGTACCATATGAATTCAAATTGTGTGTGTGTGTGTGTGTGTGTATATATATATATGTACATATATAGATGTACATAGCCATACAATTGCTCCAGGCATCTGAAGAACAAGTAATCAAAACAGAATTTAGCTAAAACAGAAATACTGAAAAAAGAATTTTGATGATTTTTCATTTCGATACAATCTTATGAAAGTTTAAGTTGGAAGAATGGTTCAAAAAATAGGAGCTATGGGTAAGAAGTTAGGTGTCATGCTTTAATTGGGCCTTCTTTAAAACTGGTAAAATTCCAAGGCTGGGTCTGAATTCTTTGCATCTTGGTGTCAAAAGTCTTCTGGTGCCAGCTACCAGAAGTCAGATAAGTCAGACAAACACAGATCAGCACTGCCTAGTGTAACTCCTGTCCTCATTCTTGCTACAGTTTACTTCTGCAGATTTTCTCTCCTTCTGCAATACACACAACAAGGGCATAATTAGTCAGATTTCTTGTTAATGACCTTGGCCAAAGTTGCTGCTCTGCTCACTTCTCAGTCTTTATTTATACTTATTGTATGGCTGTGTATTTTGCTAACATATCCATTTGTACATGAGAAGTAAAAAAATCCTGGGATGTCATCTAAATTAATTTTTTCCTCCTAATGAGGTATTTTTTTGCAGCACTTTCTACTTACAGGCATTCTCTGATGCTGCTTTATTTCATGTATATGGATATGTAAAGGATTGAAATAAAATCCAGAACAATGCCAAAGCACGGGTGATATATTAGAGGGACCTTAGATAATTAGTTGCAGAAAGGCATTCAAAAATAAATGTGATGGAAAAAGTGTTAGGAACTACACATAAGCCCCTCAAAATGAACTTCAGATAAGCCAAGTGAGAATTTCAAAAGCTCTGTCAGTGTGTAGTTAGAATACCATGTTGTGTTCATTTATGGAAAAAAACACACCATTGGTATCATAAATTAGTTATATAAAATGTAGTTAACATTTATGTAGTGAATATATAGTTATAGTAAAATATATTTTAATTATTATTTATAGTATTATTTGAAAACAGGTTTGTTAGAACAGAGAAGCATATGTTGTAAATACTTCAGATTCAAACTCAGATTAAGATAACAGTTTATGAGAATCTGTGGTATTTATTTGAACCAAATGTGAACTCCTTACAATTTGTATGACACGAAAGACAGACATTAACACTACAGCTTGAAGAGTTGAATACTACTTCATACAAGAAAAAAAATAAAGAAGCCTTTAGCAGAAAACATCAGGAAAACAAGAGTCAAAGGTAAACAAGAAGTCACGAATAAACTAAGTTGCAAGAACACAGGAAAGGACAATGGACGTAGATTTAAACTTGAGATGCTCAAACTGGAGACCAAAAATCCTGCTCTTGCTCATTAATTAGTACATCACTGGAACAGGTTTCTAGAGAGGCTGTGAAATCCCTGTCCTTTGCTAGTTTTAAGGTTTGGCTAGAAAAAGTAACAGCTAAACTATAATATTCTAATAATATTCTGTCCTAATAAACTAATTATTTGCAGGTCATATTATGGCTTTAGAAGGTTAGATACCAGTGGTCCCTTCCCACCAATATTTCTATGATTAAAAACTAGGACAGAAAATAGAAAAATAAAGAATGCAAAGAGGAAGCATTCAAAAAGGCTTAGATTTTTATTTAAAAACAAACAAACAAACAAAAAACCCAAACCAAAGCCTTCCAGAGTCATCTAAAATTTTATAAACTATATCATATTTTTGATGGTGTACTTGTTATAAATGTGACATAAAACAAATATCTGATTCCATGAGGAACTGTCAAATCATACTTTAGGAATTACAATCCTCCTTTTCCTTTTTTTCTTTTTCCAGAAATCACCAGTATATCTCCTAGACAGATGTTTTTCTGTTATCATCAGAAAGGATACTGATGATAAGGCAAGCTCTTCTGTTTCTTCTCAGAATGGTACACAATTCAACTACAATAATTATTTACTAACTGAACTCAAAGTGATTTTTCACAATAACTTGTTTCAAATAATGTATTTCCTTGCTCAACAAGAGTTTAAGATTACTGTTTTATTCCATGATTTCCAAGATTCTCGCTCATTATGCAACTATATCCATACTGAACAAAATGTTTGGCTTTTCTGTCAAGATTAGTTACATTAGTTACTGAGAAAAAGCAAAGTGGCAGCCTTCTTTTTCAGCGATCTTTTATTTTGCATACTTCATGTTTCTCCTCAAATTAACACATAAGTTTCCCAGCTGCTTTAAATCAATCTTGAGCATGTCCTGCCACTGAAAACACCAGATTTCCCTTCTGCCTGTATCCACACATTTTTACTAGATTTTTGTCATTTACCTGCACAGTAAGCTGGAATTACACCTGCACCTGAGGAAGAAATGAGTATCTGATAACTCGCCATATGAACACATAATATGTAATAACCACACAAAAAACATGGGGACAAACTGTTATGTGAAGGACAGAAGGGGTAGGTTCGCTCTTTTTTGAAACTGCACACTGTTACAGTCCAAGTCAGGCCAACTGCAGAGCATGTTTTCCCCCCTCAATTTATTTATATATATAGTTACGAATACATACAGTCACTGTTAGTTACTCATCAAATTTCTGGCAAAAGATGCAACGACCGGATCTCTAGACAGTTTACATGCAAAACCTGAAAAACCGATGATTTCTTTTTGGCTGTCCTCAAGCACAGTTCCACCACAACAACAGTTCAACTGCTAGTCTGCAGATTCAGCGCTGGCACACTCTGTGCTTAAGCACACTCATTTATGAGACTCATTCATTCCAGATGCCTTACAATTTTACAGCTGAACACCTCTGGCAGCAGGAATGGGATGTCATTTATCCCAGGTGGGTGGCTGACACTACCACCTAAGTAGCATAGGCTTGCACTCCTCTCTTCCTTGCTCTGTCTGTATCCCTCAGTTTTATCCATGAATGATTTTAAAAAGCATTGAGGAAGAACAGACCAGCCTTAAAATTAAGATGAAATTTCAGTTTGATACAGAAATGCTGATTCCAAACAGAACGAGCGTATTGTACACAGACTGTCTATAACCTCTCTCCCCAAAAACCTCCATCTCCAACTTCCCCAGTTCTCTGCTAATCTTGATAATAACCAAACACATAAATAGGAATTCAGTTAAAACTGGAGCTCTAAAAGCTGAAGAACATTACCTTGATTCCTAGTGAGAGTTTCTGTTTGCTTGAAGGCAGTAAAGCAAAATGCTTTAAGAGACTGAATGACGAACTGGACATAGCACAAAAGAAGTTTTGCTTGTGTACATATAGAACTACCAGATAAAGACTAATTATATAAAAGCTGCTTCATGGGAGTAAAAGGATAAAATTACTTTGGAGACATACAAAAGGGGCATGGGAATGGAAGGCAACTGAAATATATAAAAAAAAAAAAAATCAAAGATTGTTTTCCATATCTGAGGTCATTTCAAACATTCCCACAGGCAAGTGGCAA
Organism: Clamator glandarius; assembly: GCA_033459285.1. Taxonomy (NCBI): domain Eukaryota; kingdom Metazoa; phylum Chordata; class Aves; order Cuculiformes; family Cuculidae; genus Clamator; species Clamator glandarius. The sequence goes on from JAUNZM010000294.1 coordinate 4,004,879, forward strand.
GGGTGAAGACCTTTAAATAAGTTACAGAGATTTTGTGAGTAGCTTGTCATCAAAATTATGAAAGTAGCTAGTTAAAGTTATTCTTAAGGAAGAAATTTTTTATGCCTTGGGATTTGTAGACTTTGCTAATAAGAGAACAATTAAGTGGCAGAACAATAGCCATTCAAGAAGTGTGTAAAATGAGCCAGAACACATGTGGTCCTATAGAAAACTAAATAGGCACTTCTGAACCTATACTAGTAGAAACTCATAGAATCGTAGAATAACCAGGTTGGAAGAGACCCACCGGATCATCGAGTCCAACCATTCCTATCAAACACTAAACCATGTCCCTTAGCACCTCGTCCATTCGTGCCTTAAACACCTCCAGGGAAGGTGAATCAACCACCTCCCTGGGTAGCCTCTGCCAGTGCCCAATGACTGTGTAAATTTTTTTCCTAATGTCCAGCCTATATCTCCCCTGGCGGAGCTTGTGGCCGTTCCCTCTCGTCCTGTCTCCTGTCACTTGGGAGAAGAGGACAGCACCCTCCTCTCTACAACCTCCCAGCAGGTAGTTGTAGAGAGCAATGAGGTCTCCTCTCAGCCTCCTCTTCTCAAGGCTAAACACCCCCAGCTCTCTCAGCTGCTCCTCATAAGGCCTGTTCTCCAGCCCCTTCACCAGCTTTGTTGCTCTTCTCTGGACTCGCTCTAGAGCCACAACATCCCTCTTGTGCTGAGTGGCCCAGAACTGAACACAGGATTCAAGGTGTGGTCTCACCAGTGCCAAGTACAGAGGGAGAAGAACCTCCCTGGAACTGCTGGTCACACTGTTTCTGATACAAGCCAAGATGCCACTGGCCTTCTTGGCCACTTGGACACACTGCTGGCTCATGTTCAGTCGGCTGTCAACCAACACCCCCAGGTCCTTCTCCTCCTGGCAGCTTTCTAGACAGACTTCTCCTAGTCTGTAGCTGCACAGGGTTGTTGTGCCCCAAGTGCAGGACCCGGCATTTGGCCTTGTTAAACCTCATGCCACTGGACTCTGCCCAGCAGTCCAGCCTGTTCAGATCGATAAAGAGATTGAACAGGGCTGGACCCAGCACTGAGCCCTGGAGAACTCCACTTGTAACTGGCCTCCAGCTGCATTTAACACCTTTAAGCATCACTCTCTGGGCCCGGCCATCTAACCAGTTTTCCACCCAGGAGAGTGTGCTCTTGTCCGGCCAGAGGCTGACAGTTTCCGAAGCAGAATGCTGTGAGAAACTGTGTCAAAGGCTTTACTAAGTCCAGAAAGATACATCCACAGCCTTTCCCTCGTCCAGCAGCCGAATCACTTTGTCACAGAAGGTGATCAGGTTAGTTAGGCAAGACTTGCCTTTAGTGAACCTGCGTTGACTGGGCCTGATCACCTGGTTCTCTTGCATGTGCTTCATGATAGCACTCAAGATCACCTGTTCCACGACTTTCCCTGGCACTGAGGTCAGACTGACAGGCCTGTAGTTCCCTGGATCCTCCCTGCGACCCTTCTTGTAGATGGACACAACATCAGCCAGCCTCCAGTCCAGTGGAACTTCCCCAATCTTCCAGGACTGTTGGAAGATGATGGAATATCACCTTCCAGCCAAACACAGTTAATAAAAAAGACAGCTCAGAACAATTTTATGGTTTTTATGTTGAGTCAAGAAATTCTTGAAAATGGTGTCTTGTGTTTCATTAGGTTCTAAAGCATGTTCACCTGTGATCTGAAGCGAGCTACAAATTAGTTATAACTTATCATCAAAATTATTTTTTCCTAATTTAACTCTTTGTGCTTCAAGACTTCCTTTGAACTACATTGACAGCCACTGCAAAATGAAAGTCTATGGAAGTAATGTTTCTGTATCTAACAAAACCATTGTTCACAATATTAAATATCTAAAAATGCAAGTCTCATGTAGTCAAACTTATCTTCTCCAAACATCAATTTAAAATTATTCTAATTATTGTAATTCAATAAAAAGAGAGGAAAAAAGTTGATTTCTTAAAGTTACATATTCTCCAGAAACTGAAAGCAGATGTAGCTCTTCATTTATTTAAGTGGTGATTTGATTTTGCAAATAAAACACATGAAAATAGCAATTGCTAGAGACCCAACAATAAAATATTGCAATTAATAGAAAATCTTTTCTAAAATCCTAAATATTTTCATGGAATTACCAAAATTTGTACTGCTAATTTACAACATGTTATGTATTTAGAGTCATTAAGGGGTGTTAGGCAGTTTTGTTGTATCTTCATTCTTCCCAGTTAGGCATTGTCTCAAAGGCCTTCAACCTTGTTAGCAATTAGCCTTTATTGTTCAGCTTGTCAGGCTTGTACTCTGTGGGGACCTAGAAATCAGTCAGTCAAGATAGCACTATAAATATGTAAATCTAAGCAAACTAATAACCCAGACAAATTTTCACTTTTTTTTTTTCCTTAAAGCCCTAGCATTATTATGTTGAAAGGCATAGTTCAAAGAAACTACAAATAAGCCTCTCCAACTCATAGAATCTACATTCTCTAGCTGTCCACTTCCTTGATAGGTGAAGCAACAGACTTGGACACTCAATTACAAGATCTTCATCTTTTGCATATCCGTATCATATCCACCTCTGAGAAAGATTCACCTGCTAATCCAATTTTTTTCTCAGACGAATTCCACAGAGTATTCTAACTTTCTTTCTTTAGTTGGCTATTAATGATTAATTATTTTTCTGCTCCTTTTCTCAAATGCAAAAGATTCTTTTTAGAATCTTAAACTAACAACCACATAATCAAGCATATATTCACCTTACAATTGCTTCAATATTCTAGCAGCCCTACTACTTTTCAATTAGAGTAATTTTGTACAAGCCTACAGAATATGCAAGATATGGATACTTTCCAATACATAAAAATAGCTGTGCATCTGAAGAAGTAACACATAAATGATATCCCTAAACATTCAAAACGCAAAGTACACAAATATCTTTATATTCTCTGTTCTAGCATAATTATCATAGGTGGATATCCATTTTTGAAGTGATATGTATCCAAGAAAATCTGATGAAAATATCCTGTCTGCAGACGTTCAATGATCTAAGAGGACACAGTTTTCAAATTTAATTTTTTGTTTTGTGCATAACTCAGCTTTTCAAAACTAAATTTGCAAGGAAGAAGAAAAAAAAAGAGGTAGCTTTATCTTCTACATTTTTGATGAAGCTATGTCAAATATAATTAAATTATGTTCCTCAAGAGATACCACCTAAGAAGCTAATACAAGCAGGCTGAATCATACTACGGTGACACACAATTCCTGCCACAGTCAGATGAGAAAACTACTACTAAAATACAAAAAATCCCATCCTTCTGGGTTTTAACAGTAATTGCATTGACCAGCCTCACAATACGAAAGTATAAATGTCTTTATCACACTCAACAAAACTGCAACACTGCCAAGCAGTCTGTATCCAATGTTGCTTGACTATTTATTTTAAATATTAAATTTCTTCCTGAAGTCCTAGAATTTCCAGAAGACTAGCTAAGTGTGATTCACTTTGAAAAAAATTCTGAGACTAGTTAGACAGCATACCTGAACTTGAAAGATGATGTAGCACTTCTGCAAACAAACTGGCATTATATCATGCTGTGATAAAATCTCTTTCATGTCTATGAAATTTAATATATATTATGCTTCTTAATGAAACGCTGCATGCAGGATACAATTTCGTCATTTGAGATTACAGTTGTCTTATGGTCAAAATCCATCAACTACAAAATAATAAACAAATAGGATACAGTTATCCAGAACTAATAGAAAATTTACTGTATGGATCAGTTCGATGTCTGGGTATAAAGATGGCACATGTAAACAAACAGGATGACAACAGAGCAGACCAAGTAATTTTTGGGCAAGAATTAGAGAACTGTTGTGAAACAACCAATTACTAAGAATTTGACTAGTTAAAAAAAAAACCTGCGTATTTGTTTAAGAAATATTTGCTCAAGATTTGCATAGGCAAAGGTTTTGTAGAAAGTAAATCAATCCAGAATGACTGAATCTTTAAAGTTGGAAGGGACTTCTCAAAATTGTCTAGTATTCCCCCCATACAGAGCAGAGTCAACTACAACAGGTTTCTTAGAGCTGCATCCAGTCAAGAATCTGCAAGCTCTCTGGGCAAACTGTTCCCATGCTTGATCACTCTTGCAGTAAAAATAGGTATTTTTATGTTTAATTGGAGTTCCCTGTATTGCCATTTGCGTACATGGCATCTTGTCCTTTTACTAGGCACATATTGACAAAATGCTCTCTGAAGCTCTCTGAAACTTCCCTTCTGAAGATTAAGCTCCCAGTCTCCCCTTGTATGTTAGATGCATTATGTTCTCTGGATTTGCTCCAGTACAGCATGTCCATGTCTGTCTTGTACTGGGGAACTCAGAACTGGACAGAGCACTCCAGACATGCTCTCACCACTGAGTAGAGAAGAAGGATCATTTCTTTAACGCGGAGAAAACAAGGCTGAAGGGAAACCTTATCACTCTCTACAACTCCCTGACCTGAAGTTGTGGTGAGGTCTGTCTCAGTCTCTTCTCCCAAATAACAAGTGATAGGATAAGAGGAAATAGCCTCGAGTTCTGACAGTCAGATTGGATATTAGGAAAAAATTCTCCACTGAAAAGCTTGTCAAGCACTGCAGCAGGCTGCCCAGGGAAGTGATGGAGTCACCACCCCTGGAGGTTTTTTAAAGATGTGTAGATGTGGCACCTAGAGACATGGTTACTGGTAGACCTGGCAGTGCTAGATTTGTAGCTGAACTCAATTATCTTGAAGGTCCAAACTAAAAGATCCTTTGATTCTGTGATTATGAACCTGCTGGCCATTGCTCTAACTAATACAGCCCAGGATGCTGATTGGCCTTCCTTGTCACAGGAGCAACCTGCTGGTACATTTGCAAGTTTTTGTCCACCAGGACTCCCTCTGTTGAACTTCAGCAAGGTTGTTGTCAGCCCATGTCTCCACCCTGTTGAGGTCAGCCAGCCCCTCTGAATGGCTGCACAACCACCTGTTCCGTCATCTACTCTGTCCAATTTTGTATTGTCCGCAAACATGACAGTGCACTCTGCCCCATTACCCAGGTCATCAGCAAAGAGGATAAATAGTATTGTTCCCACTACTGACCTTTCACTAGTGACTTGCCTTCAGCTGTCCTTTGAGCACACCAGTTCAATCTGTTTTCAGTCCACCTCACTGTCCACTTAAATAGTCTGTATTTTATCAGTTTGTGAAGGAGACATTGTTATCAGAGACAGTTTTTTATCGGAGACATTGGAAAAAAGCCTCATTGAAGTCAAAATAAACAATATCAACTGCCTTCCCCTCATTCACCGAGACAGTCACCTGATTGTAGGAGGCCATCAGGTTAGTTAAGGATGATTTCTCCTTCACAAATCTATGTTGACCACTCCCAGTCATCTTCTTGTCGTTTATATGTTTGGAAATAGCTTCCACAATGGCAAATTGTCCCAAGAGTCAAGAAGAGATTCAGCAGCCTGTAATTTCCTAGATCCTCCTTCTCATGCCTCCTGAAGATACATATAGTAACCAGATCCATGGAATTTCTAATTGTTCAGGGGAAGGGAGGTGTAGCACACGATGAAAGTATACGGCAAAGACTAGGCATGCAACCTGAAAAGACAGCTCTATTATAGTATTACAGGGGTATGCAGCAATGGTAACACTACACGAAACATTTAATTAATATATAGACAGTATATAGGATCACTTCTTTAGAAGATTTGAAGAAAATTGACCAGTTTGTTTTCTAACTTCAAAATAGTCATAAATAACCAAAATAACATTGATAATATAAATAGACAGGCACCTAAGCATCTCCACTTATTTCTAATTGCAGCAGCAGCAGACTATAACTACTCCTCCATGCAGATGAAAACTTCAGGTGACACAGATGCTCCTTACACAGTGCAAGAAATAATAAAACTAAATAGGCAATCACACTGAACTTCAATTTTAATCCTCAACCATTTGCGTATTCTTGTTTGATACTTAAACCTTTTTTCTTTTCTTTTATAAAATAGTTTGGATTCCTGACAAAAGTTTCTAGAAAATTTGTTTTAAATAGCTTCAGAATTTTCCATGAGACCTAACTATGTTGTCACTGTCTGCTAAGATGCGAATAAAACCCACATACTCTAATACTTTACACTTAAAATTCCGTCATCCTATCCTCCAGATGACAAAAAAAGATATCATCTAATTATCACAGACAATTGCACTGCCAATCTTACCTGCTCACATTAAAGGAAAAGAAAGAACTGGTATGGGTACTGCTGAAGTAATAGCTTTGTAGATGACTGATATTCAAAGACAAAAATACACAGATTTGTATATGTAAACTGACTGCGTTACACAAAATGCTGCAACAGACATTTAGAACTTCTGTGTGTGCAGTTATACGTTAGATACTTTAAGCACATCATGGATGCCAGCAGTCTTCCTACTTTTCACTTTAGAGGAAAAGCAAAAATCCCATGTTGTGTCCTTTAGTTTGCTCTTCGGTTGCAGCAGATGGAAAGTAAACAACAGATACTAATGGTGAGCAGAACTATTTTCTCAGATTCCACAGTTATTTCCATAGCTAGCTGTCAAATTCTCAGCAAAAGGCCTGGAGAGCATACTGGTTTTTCCAAATGCCAGTTTCTTCCACTGCAGATAGACACATGCCCTAGAAAGACTATATTCTAGCTTTTGAGTTGAGGCATTCGTTTTTGATAGCTGTCAGAGTTGCCAGTATCAACACACTATATGCTATTTATGAACTCCTCAATGCAAATGTCATTAAAAAAAAAATGTCCAATTTGAAATGCTGAGGTAATACCTCATTTTTTCAGGGGGAAAAAAATTCACTTGTACCTTTTAGAACTCTCCCTTCTAAGTAACGAGCTGCTCATTTCATAACTCTTTGTATGTAAAACAAGAAAAGAAGAAATAAAAGCTTTTTAGCTAAGGAAAAATCACTTAGATGTATTTTAGCTGTGCTTTTAGCAGTCTAGATTATCTACATTCTATGAAATTTTCTAGTGCATATTTTAGCACAAGTCTTTGGATGATGTGAGTTTTGCACGCTGCAGTAAGCCACACAGTTTTGACCACACTACCAAAAGTAAAATTCTATGAACAATTTATCTTTTAATTTAATTCTTTTAAATCAGTGGCAACATTCCACAAGTTTGCGGGCATGTTTTCATTATTAAGGGATAATACTTGAGGACAATAATTAAGTGAATGAAGTAGTTTATTACATGAATGAACAACCTACTGCTCACTGTCAGGATTGCTATTTTACAAAATGCAAAGATAGAACAAGAGTCAGACATACTTCACAGTACATGAACATATCCAAAATTTCAGTAGTATTTAACTTCACCGTAACTCATCAGTTTACATAGTCAAACTACAAATAGCTCTTAGAAAAAAATATTTTTTCCCTAGCACAGTAACATTTTTCTGAAGATTAAGTAATTCTGTGATATATCAGAAACTCAAGATTTTACACTCTGTTGTGAACTCTATAGTCTAAACGCTATGCAATACTTTTCAAAAGAGGAAATTCAAGAAGGATATTGGTTTCTCTCCGATTGCTTGGGTTTTTTTTCCACGTATATTTAGTTTCAGCAGCACATCTTAGAGCAGAAAAAGTAATAACATTTCATTTGGGGGATGCAAAGTGGTTTTACAATCATTAATAAAATAAATCGGTACTCCCATGATGATACACATATCTATAAGAAAATCATAGTTCATTCAATTTTCATATAAGGGAAATAAAAATACAGTGTTGAACTAGGTGTATAATAAGAAGACTATACAGTGAGGAAAGTAAAACCACCCTAAAAGATTTTTTCCTCACCCAGTAGCTAATGGACTCAGTTCCACTTAGGGGAGTGTGCATAGCCCATGGGAAATCTCATTTCCACACTTTGAAAGCCTTACCACTAACCAAGCAAGATGCATCCCTTCTCCTGGACTCTGGTTCCTGCGTTCTTTAACAGAAGTAAAGAACCCTAACACATCATAGAATACCTTCCACATCTTAGCAAAAGAAGTGATCTGATTAGGAAGATATTACACAGTTCTAAAGGAAAGCAGGTACTTGTATAAAAATGTATACAAATTTATTTATTGACAAAAGTAAACTGCACTATTGAAAAGACAGTTATTACAAGCTGATATTAAGTTAGCAGTGGTTGAGCAGCTTTTCACACAATTTCTACAAAGCAGGCAGGTAATTGTACAAATGCTTGAACTGATTTCTATTTTAAGAAATACTTCACACAGATTTATTAATAAAAACATAAAAAGAAGGAGAAATAGTCAATGTCAGGGCACAGTTACCCTGACCTAATCACCTTGATATTACTGCATAGCATTAAGTATTTCACAGATTACCCCCTAAATTACAAACACATTTGGTAACTTCTGTTAGACACTCCTTTGTCAAGAAGTACAGTTCATCCCCATAAAAGGGCATCAATATTTCTAGTTATTCTTGTTTGGTGCTGATAGCCACTGTCACTGTTTTCAATTTGAAATACAATAGAAGTTACATATATTTAGCATACATTAATCTTCAGCCCTACAAGATTTCAGTGCAATGATACTTCTTCAACATATAGTAACCTACATCTTTTAAGATCAAGAGGCTATAGATAAAATTTCAGTTTAAGATATCTAAAGAATTAAGAAGCGTGGGGATGTTGGGAGGAGGAAGGTGGTTATTTGCTTTATTTTTTTTGAATCAAGCTAAGTCCTCTTTCATCAAGACTGCAAAGAAGTTAATTTGTACTGACAAACACCAAAGTTGTCAAAATAAGCTTAACAGCCTAACTACACGTTATCACATTTAATATTTGAACTAAATGTCCATCCTGCTATAGTACCTTTTTGCTACGTTTTTTCTATAAGATTTTTAGTTAAGGAAATATGCCAGAAAATAAATTTGTGGGGTTTATATAAAATATCTACATCAAACCCACAAATATTTGATATACTCTGAAGACAGTATTTGAAGACCTGTAGTACTTGGAGATATGTTTAAAAAATTAATTTTTAAAGGTGGTCAATTATCTTAAAATCAGGCAGAGGTTCAAATATTACACATTTCTTATGTTTGTAAAGAAAAAAAAATCAAGAAAATGTTTGCACCCAAGAATTTAAAAAATTATTAAAATTATTCTAAACCAAAAAAGTCAGTCATGAGATGGTTATGGCTCAATTTTCCAACAGACCTGTCAGCACCATGGGAATCTGAGCCACTATAGAAGCATAGAAGAAAGGGGAAAATAATGTTTCAATTGCAATAGGGAAGAAATGGTAGCAATTGTACTTGCAGTTATTCATGCTAACAGAAATAAAGTTCTGGATGACAGGCAGCACCTTTTACAACAACCACAACTTCTCAACTATGAAATTCGGATAAACTTATTCAAACATTATTGTAAATTGAGAAACTCACCTCCCTGCTTACCTTAGGATTGCAACCCTGATGAACTTTGACTCCTTTGAAATCAATTTCCCACTGACTTCACAGATACCAGCATTTTTTCCCATTTCTTTCCCTTTCATAACATACATAGTACGTTAAAGAATATTTCCTGAACTAATTCTGGGAGTAAATCAGGGGCCTGGTGCTGCCCTGCTGAGAGGAAGAGAAATCTGTGTATTTTAGGAAAAGTTAGATTATTTTAAATACAAGCATCCTTTTTCTCATGGCCTTAGAGTTCAGCTAAGCAGCTGGAAATTATGAACCCTGTTCATAAATTAAGTCATCTCTGAAAGGTCTATTACCTCTCTGCAGCTTTTCCATTAGGCTCCTTTCTCAGATTGGTACCAAAAGGGATCTCCTCTTCTAACTTTCAAAGAAGCGGCAAGACACATCCTCAACTGCCAACCATATCAGTTTCTTCATATCAGTGTATCCCAAAACATGCATTTTTCTCTATCAAAATATTCCCACAGGATCAAAAAATGAAAAGGCATCCACATTTAGTGGATATGTGTCCAACCGAATCTTTCGGATTCAACATTTGCTATACAATTGCAGGCCGGTGTAGGGCTATACCAATCTCCTGCTTTACACAGATGGTACGAACACATCATCTCCTCTGTCAGTAATCTCCACTGTCATCCTTATCTTTGTAAGGCCACTCATGCAAAAACTTGCTTCCTACTCCTGTTCCTTCTATTTTTGAGCAATAGCATGCTGCATGCTGCCCAACCCACCTCTTCAAAGGCTGGACAGCTTACACTGTGCAATATCAAAGTCATCCAGGTCTTTGCTCTCCATTGGTTTCTGATCTGTGAGGAGGGAATTACCATGACTGGCTGACATCTCTGCCAGTAACTGTCCTACAATTAGACAGAAACTACTTGTATTTGTATGTTTCACTACTGTTGTTTTACCAGGCAGCGACAAACTTTTTTGTAGGTAGTGCCATTTCCATATCACCATACAATAAACTGTTCAATTCAAAGAGGCAAAAGGGTCCATAATAGGTCATTATAAGGTCTGGAAGGGCTGAGTTTTCATGACTGCCTTAAACACGGCTCATTCAATCACTTTGAGCAAACAGGTTTTGATGCAGCTGATGATTATGGGGAAGATATATTCCACAGATCACACTACCACAGGAACAAAGTGAGTTAGACAAGGATTACGTGTTAATTTCTCCATAGGTGGCAGCTGAAAGCCCTGATTTCATCAGCACTGCTCCTAATTAATGACATATTCCAAGAAGCAGTATGTTTACCTAGATGGAATCAAGGAAGGGTGGTGTAAAGGGTGGTATCTGCCATGTTGGATAGCGGACCAAAAACTTGTCTGACAATATGCTTTCACAGTGGTTTCCGTGAGAGCTAAGATTAGAGACCACAGAGAAGCACCATAAAGCTCCAGAAAACTTCATGTTCTCACAGAATACACACTACATGTTATTTCAAACAAGCAACAACTTCAAATATGTGTGCCTATACAAAGATCTCTTAAAACTCTTATTTGATATATGTCTGCTGTGCAACATTCCACATACCTAGTTCTCTTGATCATCTTGAATTTTATGCAGCATTATTTGCTAATCCTTTCCTACACACAACAAGTCTAAAAACAGAATCTCAGGATGGTTTAAGTATGAAAAATCATTTGAGATCATGAAATATAACTATGTTTAGGTGTTAGGTTTACAGTTATTTAAAAGATTTGTTGATAGTTTAATGGTGCGCGTGGCATTGTTAGGTTTTCAGTTGGACTCGATAATCTTAAAAGGTTTTGTCCAATCTAAACCATTCTGTGATTCAGTAAAAGATGAATCTCATGAGAAAGGATTTGGTCCTGACCATGGAAATACATAAGTTGCAGAGCCATTCTAGGCACTCCATCTGATAGCAGTACTGTCAGTTTTGGTTCATCTATATTTTTAACACCTGATTTTTTCAGACAGGAATCTAAAAAGGTATCAATTTTCTTTTTTCAAAAGCTGCACAAGCAATTGACCTATTTTTATTCACAGGGATACATTTTGTATTCATGGCTGTACACATGTAATAGATGCAAATCAAAAAGGGATGAAATAGGTTATGAAAAAAATGGAGGTGGTGAGAGAGCAATATGCAGTAAGAAACTAACAGCATAGTACTCTGTGATTTACTTCAAAAGAATAAAATCTGATATTCTGTCTCTGAATGCCTAATAAAAACAGGTATTTCAGACCTGCCAAGTAATTAATTTGTAGAATATGCTACACAGATGAGCAAGTGAGACAGTTTCTCAACAACAGTGAAATATTAATACTTTTACACTTAAAATACTGTAGTGCTTTAAACTCTACTGAAGTGATTCCTAAAGTTCAGAAAAGCAATTTATGATCTGTAACAGTAACATGGGCACCCTCAGCTAGCCCTGCAGAAAACTAGAAGGCAGCAGAAAACTCATCTAAAACATGGCTGCCTGCACAGAGTAACTTGTTCCTGCAATTAAACTACAGTGTAATTTGGAAATGGAATCCAATAGCCTGAGGTTAAAACATTTTGCTCCCACCTCACAGTCTGCTTCATTTTAATTGACATCAAATTAAAAAAAAAAAACAAAAAACAAAACACACACCTGTTCAGGTCTTTCCTCACAGAGTTGCTGCTTTAACTACAAAAGGCTCACTTCCCATGAGCTGGAGGAAGGCTCTCCTGTCAGAAATGGTTCCCTTTGGGCAAATAGTATAAAATGAAAACACTTACAAGAAACAACACCACATTCAGTCCACGAAGCAATCCTTTCTACTGACCAAATAAGAAGAGAGCACTACTGAAAATAATTCTTCACTGATTTAGCAAGTGATCCCAAAAGCACTATTATTTGGACCTAAGCTCCACAGTTCTATAGAAAAAGAGAGAGGAAAAACCCATAGACAACAAGGAAATACAGAAATGATGTTACTAGATGATGAAATTAGAGATTCATGTGTATATTTGCAGATGTCTAGTGTACAGCAGAACTTTTAGCATCCTGCCCCTCAGAAGGCCATTTATGCAACAGACCTTCCCTTTCTTTCCATAAGAATGGTAGAAATATTGGTGTGAAGACCAACTCAGAGCCACCAGAATTTCCCTGTAGAAATTTTCTCATGTACCATGGACATGCATCATGAAACTGAAAAATGGATGTTCCTAATTCCTTAAAACCACAGTTGTCTTCAAGCAGACTTGAAGGGACTTCTGTACATTCTGTTTTGTTTTAACATGTGAATTCCTAATTTAGAGCCCTAGCTTTGCATTTTCTTTCTAGAGAAGAACATTATGATCTTGGAAGCATCAGATGTACATCCACAAAGTTCTTCTTCCTCTTTTGGGGGATTTTGTACTCTTTGAGACTTATGTTCATGAAAATAATTTCTATTTCTCTTATAGACGGCTTCAATGATTTAGCCTCTTTCTGCATTAAACATAAGGTCTGTTGTAGGGCTGTAGTTCAAATGTGTGTTCAATCGTTTATTCAGGGAGTAGCCACGAGTATCCAACTCTGATTCTTACCTCTAGTAACTTTAGAAGGAAGAATTAAGCCACAGCATTATTTATTGAATTCAAAATGACCTCCCAATATTCAAAAGTTCTTTGCGTTGCTCTAGCACTGGTCTGTTGAATAGGAAGAAGAGTATTAACAAGTAAGTTAGAATAGCGATGTACTAATCTAATATTTAACTAAAAAAGATCATGAATTATATTTTTAGTAGTACATAGAACCTACAAAACCAATAACGATTCAAACAAGCACTCTGAATTTAACAAGGGGGTTTTTTTTCTGTCAGAACTGAGAACCACTAAGAAAAGTGGTTTTCACTAATTCTGGTTGGGGGGACAGTTATTTAAAATCTTACTATTGAAATACAGAAGTTTCTTGAAAATAAGAACAACAGAAGAACTCAATTTAAGAACAAGGCAAAGATTTGTCAAAGACAAATGTTTCACACTGAGTGACAAAGTAACCTCTAGGAACATGTAGATTCTAGCTTCCCTGATAGAAACCTGCTGTTTATTGCACTCCTAAGCAAGCTGAAAATGCACGATGTGCCACTGTACTAAATGTTCTAAATTAGAATGTGAATAGTACAGAAAACTAATGAAATTATTTTCCTTTCAGAAAGTACATGAAAATAAGCTTACGATTTTATGATGGAATTGGAGATTAAAGGCCCAGAAAAAAAAACCCAGGATTTTCTTCTTTGATTACTAGGAACCCACAATGAGAGGACAACAATGCCAGCCCCACCCACACTTTCTTTCTTCTTTGGGTACAAAACGTACCCTCCACAGAATCCCGGCCACCCCAGCTGCAACACTCATTTTATTCCTGGTGTCACAGTGGCATAGTTTCTCACTAGGAAAACAAACATAGTGTGTATCAATAACACACATTCAGCATTTCCACGGTTAAACATGATGAAAATCAAACGACAGCTGTTCAAGAGAACATGACAGAAAGTGCAAACAAAGCCAACAAAAGAAAAAAGAAAAATGAAGCAGACTTTAGTCTTTATTTTTCGTTTATAGGAACTCAACACTGCCCTTGAAGACTGCCCAACATACAGCAAAATGAACAGGGAAATTGAACAAATCACAGATATGGACACAGTTTCTCAAGTTCAGAGCCACATTATCCAAATCATTTCTGCTTTGACTTTAGGCTAGTCTATTTTTTTGACACAAGGATTTATTCACATTACTTACTGGCAGTAACTTAGTAATTAAAATATAACATAAATGCTGTATTTTTTAATCCAAAGAAATAATGTGTGATTCCAGCCACAGCTTTCAAACCTCAGTTCTCTTTAGAGACAGTGGACAAAACCAGCCACTGACCCATCTGTTCAAGATGCCTGCATTAAGCAGTCTGTCAAGCAACCTGGTGGTTAGTTGAGTCATAGCAGTTATCCAGCACTTAAGAATTCATTCCTGTTGACAGAGGAACTTGGTTATCTCATCCATTCTTCAATACTTTCATAATTATTTCCTCCCTCTCACCACAAAATTTCAATTCCCATACACAGAATTTTAACACATAGTATTGCCAAATATTTTTGAGAAACATTGTAAAATGCACCAAAAAAATCCCAAAATGCCAGACATATCTTTTTTAATAATCACAGCAAACAAAATGCACTAATCAAGATCAGTGGAGTGGATGACCTGAATGGGTATCATAAAACTTAATGCCAAAGCTCCTTTAAATCAGTGACAGTCTTTGGATCAGACGTAGTTAGTATCAATCCATTACCAGAGACATTAGTTTTAAATAATCCACTAATAACACATTCCTGTTAATTAAAAAAAAAAAAAAGTCTTCTAAATACACTAAATTCCTCTGTCATGTTTGCATCCTTGAAGCACTAGAAATAACATTCCCTACAGCCCATAAAACAGAAACATTGTGGTCTTGCAGGTGTATGAGAATTTGGTTTAATGTCCTTAGAGATAACTGGGGATGCAAGGAAAAATATGCTTCCAAAACAGGAAGAGTGAAGCGACGGTCTAAACCAAAGCACATGTGCAATAATCAGAAAGCAATATTGCAGATGGTCGTAACAGTGTTTACATGAAATCTGATTATTTCTCTCACTTTTGGCACAGCGAATAAAGAAGCTTATTTTTTCCCCTACATTTGTAATGCCTTTGCCAGATAGACTTTAGAGCTCAACAAACATATGCTTCCTACGTTCCATCTAATGCAACTCACTGTCCCATGAGATAAGGTCCTATCAGAAAAGCAAAGTCAAAAAACGGTCAGTTGGAGAATCCAAAATACAGGTGTTCCTGTGTAATAATGCTTCCTCAGTCTGCAGGCTTCAGAAAGAAACCACAGAAGCTTTCAGCACAGTCTGAGGGTTAAGACAACATCAGCTGTAACAGAGTTTCCAGAAAAACATTTGTTATGACTAAAACATTTGAAATTATTTTCCTCATTTTTTCTAAACTAATTCATTATGATACAGAGTAATAAAAGGAACTACTCTGTTCCTGTTCTCTGTTGCTTCATCCTGGAAAATGGAAAGTAGTGTCATATATAGCTATTTTATGAATTCTAATATGTGGAAGTAAAACGGTAATAATTACTGAAGTTCATAATTTCTTGTAAAGTTCACCCTTTCTTCAAGAAAATTACATAGCATTACCTGGAAGGAGAGATAGGTTGCTCCTAATTTTTGTTACTTTCTTGAGATTCTAAGTTTCCTACCAGAAAAGGGGAAAACTGTCTCGGACTAAAGCAACACACAAAGTCAAAAGCCAGTACTTAAAAAGCTGAAAAAAAAGGACTTTCTTGCTAAAATGTACAGCTCAGAGAAAAGTTGAGCCCCGAGAAGAAACACCACCACATAATTAGCAGGAGAGGAAGTGTACACACTCAAATAGGCATCCCCGTTTTGAAGCGCACAGAGCAGGAATAATTTGCCTACTCCAGTGACAGAAAGAAATGCTTCTAAACATAGGGGTTTGTAGCTTAAAACCTCGAGCTGAAGCTCACCTCTAACCAGATTTGCTGCAGGCAGACTTTGAATCCTGAGACATGATATTGATTATTTTGCAGCGAGACAGAATGGCAGCATTAAGGCAGTTTCTCACATACTTCACTGCCCTGGACATCATTAACAATCATAACAACTGAAGAAAAATAAAAATAGTTTTCTCTTGTGTTATAACTTTCCCCTTGGCTGCCACAGAAAAGGCTGCATCAGAACTGAATGCAAAGCTATTCATGACTAGTGAGAGAGCAAAACATAATACTTCCTATGTGTTTCACCACCCTCGAGAGAGCCCAGATGCTTGTCAGCCAAGCAAACCAGAACACAATTCTCTACTTAACTTCGTTAATGTGTTCTTCAAAAGTTCATCTTTCACGATACCTCTGCTTTTAGAGGGATCTTATTATTCACTCCTCTTGCTAATCTGCAGATCTTATTATTTCATTTCACCTTACATGAAGGTCCATCAAGGGGATCCTTCAGAACAACCTGCAGCTTTCTTTATATTGTTCAGCTGTGCATAAAGCAAAAGGACCTCAACTGCCTACACACCAACTGCACTTGCCTCTCACTACATGAAAAGGTGCTCGTGAATATATACTGTTGGTCAAAATGGTGAGAACACTTCAATATTAATTCAGCTGAGAAAGTTAGAAGAATGCAAGAGTTTCAAATTTAATGTAAATGTAGCATAAAAAAGGCAAGGCTTTTCTTATTTAAGTAGGATATACTGTGTTATAGAACTCGTCTCAAACATACATGACAGTAGACCTCATGCTTACTATGTCATGTCTCAGTGTTAGAGTCAGGAGAGGTTTTCAAGATGATAAAATTTCAAGACAGAAAGTAAACACGAGGAACCCATTCTAGATGAACCTCTAACTTTTTTTCCCACCCTGCTGCTTGGATACACCATCCTAACCAAGTTGCTAGGAATTACATGCATGAGTTTCACTAATTTTCCTGTGTTTCTTTGACAGCTTGAATGGTGTAAAGTGGTATGTAGTAAATTATCAGCAAGTACTGTCCTTCCTAAACGCATCGCCAGTGACAGATGCAGAATAGAGCTCTCCACCAGTAAGAGTTTTTAAAAAATAGGGCATCAAAACAATGATAATCCCTAAATGCAAAACTCCAGCCCTTGTAGTAGGGTCATACCCAGGACCTTACATTTGAAGTGCTTATTTGAGGAGTAGAGCCTCTTATCCTTTAAGGAGAAGCTTCACAATCATCCACCGTTTGAACAGAAGATCAAGAAGCAACTGATTTTAGCAGTGCCATATTTTAAATGACTTAACAAGATCCACAGTCATAAAGGAGGAGCACAAAAAATTGAAGTTACTATTTGAAACTGATAGAAATGGGTCTTTTGTGAGGCTCCTCAGATGGTGGAAAAAAACACCACAAAAAAGGACAGGAGCAGACGGTATTTCTCATAAAGTCAAATACCTGTGATGGAGAGAAGGGCAAACTACTCTTTCGGTCTTCTGATATTCCTGTAGTTCTCCATATGAAACTGATTAGATAAAACATAACTCACAAAACCATACTAATAATTTCTCTTGTACCACACTTCACATTCCTAACAGCATAGGGTGGATTTAATAGCACTACCAATACTTTCGCTTAAAGTTTTATTTCTGTTTGTATCAGTATTTGTTCTTTTTTCTGTGCCTAAATGTCAGGTATGATGAGGTAAAGGCTGCTGATCCTGAAGCATCAATGTAGCACTGTCAACAAGCAGCTGACTAGTTGTATCTACCAGCAAGTAGCAGGCATAATGAAGTATGAATGGACCTGAGGAGTAAAACATCAGCATAGAGGACCTGGTATCCATGCTATAGGCATTTTTGAGAAGTAGTACTTAAAATTTACTTTGGAATAACTTCAGCCAGATCCCAGGAACTGCATATCAGATCGCATTAACCAGGGGGGTAAACCCCTGCCCCCTGTAGAGGAGGATCAGGTTCACAACCACCTGACAAACCTGAACATTTATAAGTCTACGGGACCTGATGAGATGCATACCAGAGTCTTGAGGGAATTGGCAGATGTAGTTGCCAAGCCACTCTCCATGATATTTGAAAAGTCATGGCAATCAGGAGAAGTCCCTGGTGACTGGAAGAAGGGTAACGTTATGCCCATTTTTAAAAAGGGCAGCAAAGATGACCCAGACAACTACCGACCTGTCAGCCTCCTGTCTGTGCCTGGGAAGATCATAGAATGGATCCTTCTAGAAGCTATGCTAAAGCACATAGAGGACATGGAGGTGATTAATGGCAGCCAGCATGGCTTTACCAGGGGCAAACCCTGTATGACCAACTCAGCAGCTTTCTATGACAGGGTAACCGCAGCAGTGGACATGGATAAACCGACAGATGTGATCTATCTAGACTTCTGTAGAGCCTTTTACACAGTTCCCCACAACATTCTCCTCTCTAAATTGGAAAGATATGGATTTGATGGGTGGACTATTTGGTGGATAAGAAACTGGTTGTATGGTCATATTCAAAGACTAGTGGTCAATGGCTCAAAGTCTAGATGGAGATCCGTGACAAGTGGTGTCCCTCAGGGGTCTGTACTGTTTAATCTCTTCATCAATGATACTGACAGCAAGACTGAGTGCACCCTCAACAAGTTTGCAGACAACACTAAGCTGAGCGGTGCAGTTGCCACATCGGAAAGACAGGATGTCATCCAGAGGTACCTGGGCAGGCTGGAGAAGTGGGCCTCTGAGAACCTCATGAGGTTCAACAGGGCCAAGTACGAAGTCCTGCACCTGGGTTGGGGCAACCCCTGTTTTCAGTACACGATGGGGGATGACATGATTGAGAACTGCCCTGCAGAGAAGGACTTGGGGTTGCTGGTCGATGAGAAGCTTGACATGAGCCACAAACCACCAATGTGCACTCACAGCCCAGAAGGCCAACCATATCCCAGGCTGCATCAAAAGAAGCGTGGCCAGCAGATCAAGGGAGGTGATTCTGCCCCTCTGTTCCTCTCTTGTGAGACCTCATCTGAGTATTGTGTCCAGTTCCGGAATCCTCAGCATAAGAAGGATATGAAACTGTTGGAACAGGCCCAGAGGAAGGCTATAAGGATGATCAGAGGGCTGGAGCACCTTCCATATGAGGACAGGCTGAGAGAGCTGGGCTTGTTCAGCCTGGAGGAGGCTCAGAGGAGATCTTATAACAACATTCCAGTACCTGAAAGGAGTCTACGAGAAAACTGGAGAGGGACTGTTCATAAAGGCTTGTGGTGATAGGATAAGGGGGAACAGATATGAACTGGAGAAGGGCAGATTTAGACTAGACATAAGGAAGAATTTCTTCACCATGAGGGTGGTGAGACACTGGCACAGGTTATCCAGGGAAGCTGCGGCTGCCCCATCCCTGGAGGTGTTCAAAGCCAGGTTCGATGGGACCTTGGGCAGCCTGATCTAGTGGGATGTGTCCAGCAGGGAGCGTGGAACTAGATGATCTTTATGGTCCTTTCCAACCCTAACTATCCTATGACCTTTGCTTTGAAACAACCTGAAAGAAATCCAGTTTATGTACTCTGGAATAAAAAAAAAAAAAAAAAAGGAAAAAAAAATAATTAGGAAGTGGAAAAGATCAAGATATGCACTCAAAATAAATTCTAAACAGATCTCAAATGCAAACATAGATGAATCCTGAATTTGAGGACAAAAAAAAAATCATCAGGTCTTCAGGTCGCTGAAAAATCCATAGCTCATAAAATGCCAATGAAAAGTTTCATAGATCTACATCTTAAACTATAACCTCTGGCCATGATTAAAAACCCTTGCAATGAATATGAACTGAGTCAGAATAACTACATTAAATGGTCACTAAGTGAAATGCTGCATGTTGAATAAAAATCATCATACAAAGAAGATACACAGAACAGACTCCATAGAACAACTGTCCTATTCAAAGACTCTAGGACAAACATGGTGCTTGCACAGAATCACCTGTTCAGAACCACCTGGTGCACCTTCCCAGCACCATCAAAGAACCAGCAAGAAATTCTGCCCTATAGAAGCAGCATGGGAGCAGTTCAGGCAGAGACCTTTGGACTCTTCCTGGCCTGTGGGTCCTGCCTGCTTTCCTTGTCTACCATTTCATCCTCTCAGCTTTAAACTACATCTGCCTTTCTGCCTGTTATTAGTCCTTGTTTCTTTCAGCAATCAGTAAACAGAGAGATAAGTAAAAAATACTTTTTACAACTTTACATAATAATTTTATAATTTTATTCTACCTCATTTCTTACTCCATGGACCAAACCTGTCCCCGACACAGAATTTAAAATTTCTGTCTTCCACATTTCCCATTTATGGCTCTGTTCCCCATACATTTATGTAGGTTTAAATTCTGTACTACATGGCTTGCAAATAACTGAGTACTCAGGTGTTCGGTGTCAATTCTATACTATTTTGAGCCAATTATTTTGCTAGATGTTAAAATAATGAGCTCTACAACATTTAGTCCCTTTTGAAGCCAACCTTGAGCATTAACAAAAAATACTCCAATGAAGGACACACCACAATTAAAGAAACAAACCCAAAGATGTTTTTATATAAAGAAAAACTGCAGGAATAATCTTGCTTGTAGGACTGTGTGCAACTATTAATGGGTTTTCAGTGTATACATACTCGTCAGAGAACCTTTTATAAGCAGTTCCCCAGCTGGGGGATGCTTGACAGTGCAGCTCCACAGGGTGCCTCTATAAATACTCCAAGGCCAAAAGAACTTGTGAGGATGAATAGCTTGCCCTTCATACAATTTACATGCTCAAAGTCACAAAACACTTTGCATATATCAGTAGTCTCATGGCCGTAATTTATGATTTCCTATGCAGTAAAGGAACAGCATTTCTTTTCCTGAATTTTACCCAAGGAAAATAAAAACAACGTGTGAGGTAACTTATAGTATGCCTGAATGACACAAGGCCACAGAGCACTACCAGAGCCAGCCCTATTTAAACTCAATTATCAGTATTGTTGCAGTTGTACCAAGTTGTCTCATATTCTAGAAGCACTGTTGACCGTGGCTGATATGGTTGGTTAGCTCTACATTAAAACAGCCATTTAGTTGTTTCCACAACACTGAATTATACTAAGTCCATACAAACTAATGAAAACTTCCCTGTTTCTCTGTGGGCTTTAGCTGAAACTTTCTGCTAAAAAGTAAGCGAAACATTAATTTCCTGTCGCTAGATTTGCCAACAAATAAATGGAGACAACAGACTCGAATTCTAAACAACTACTAGAAGCATCAGAATCAATCAGTGTCTAAGAAAATGGAAACTGCAGGAACTGGGAAAGACTATAGGTTAATTCTACAAAAGCTGAGAGGATGCTGTAAGGGATTTCTAATATTTCTTCTCTGTGAAGTTTCTGTCACAAATGAAAGGAAAATTTATCTAGGTAACAGTACCAACCTTATATTTTTTAGAAGTGTAAATCAGCAAACATTAATACATAATTAATGGCACATATTTACTTATTTATGGAGCCGTGATCTTAAAAGAAATGCAGAAAATTACAATTAAGTACAAGGGCTGGCTTTTGCCTTCCCAAATTTTCTAAGACATTTAAGTCTTACAACAGGAATTTGATACCTATTGGTTCAGGTACAGGCACCAAGCATAATGGGTCTACTACTCATTCACAATACAAGAGGTAATGTAGTACTCAGTACTCCTATGACCTTAAATGAACATTGAGAAATCTATAAAGTAATGCTACACATAAACATAAGGTGCTAATTATGTTACTGCACAGTAACCAAGTATGTCTAAAAATGGATCATTAGTTACATGAAATGTTTCTTGTATGGACAAGGTCTCATTTCAAGTAATAAAATGTTTTATGTGAATCAAAATTATTAGAAGAAAATAATAATAATAAAGCAACTGACACTGGATAGGCAACTGGCAGCTTTAAACTAAATTTAAGATTGAAACAACAGAAGGGAATCACAAGAAACATATTATTTGAATTTATGTGCTTACTTCATATATGCTACTTGAAATCCTGATATAAAACCAGAATATCATAGCATAAGACTGTTTTATTGCTAATACAAACATGGTTGTGTGTAATTGGTCACTGTGTAGACTTTTATCTTGCGGAAAAGCAATTGTGGATATGAGAAGTAGAAAAAATAAATTTGGTGTGACTGTTTTATGGGACTTAGAGAAAACAAATTCCACTATAAAGTTTCAATGACTTTTTTTTTTTTCTGATGATGAATTTAAAATTACCAACTCAAACACCACTGCATTACATGATTCTAAATCAAATTCACTAAACAAAAAGAGGTACCAATGGGCAGTAACAGTATTCACATAGCAAGTATTTGCCAGCATACGTCAATTCACCTGGAATTAAAAATCAGAATTTCTTTCTTATGTGTTATTTTTGTTTCTGGAGCTGAATGAGAGGAAGAAGCCTACGCACAGGAAGGAACACAGCCAGACATTGGCTCAGGTACAGCCTGAAGATATTTCAGTTCTGTCTTCCATCAGACTCATTTATCTTCTACAAATAGTACTATTAAGAAAAAAATTTAAAACCAAACCCATTACTGTAGTTGCCAATAAGAATGCAAACCAAACAAATTCTTGATGTAGCACAGGTGTATCTGGCTTATTGCACTTCCACAGCTAGCTTTTTACTTCTGCAGTTTATCAGCAGTATACAGGAAGCATTTACAAGGTTTTAAATCCAAACACTTAACGCTTGTTTCAGTTCCACTGAAGACAATGGAATTTTGCCTATGTTTAATGTAAATTGCACACTTGGATGCAATGATGAAATGTGACCTAAATCACATTTCAGAAACTGATCCAGTCACTGCAGTAAAGTCTTTGACAAATGTGTAACTAGGCAAAATGGAAATCAAATAGCCAACAATTCAAATCCCTGGGAATTAACAGGCGAAAAAGGGACAGAACAGGCTTTCCCTAGTACAACCACAGAACACCTTTTCCCATTTGGACGCCAGCTGCTTCCTAAAACTCTACTCAAAATTTCAGTTTCAAAAATGGATCAGAGAACTTTTCTTTCTAAAGCAAGTGTGACACTTGTGACATGGGAAGCCGGTCTTCCAGTCCACGTGGCAAAGACTTTTTCAGGAATTTACACTATGCCTCAATCATGTAAAACACATACAAGTCTCAAGCACAGAGGAGAGCTTTACTCTTCCCCTTTCCAGCAGGTAGCCTGTATCATCATAACCTACCAAGATATGATCACAGTTTGGGGTTTTTTTTCCACAAAGCCTGAGTCATTTCTTTATACACTTGATAAGAGCAGCTGGAGGGTTTCACTCCAGAAAAGCCTTTGTGTGAGACACTCTGTGTAAAAAAAAAAAAAAAAAAAAAAAAAAAAATTAAATTAATAAAATAAAAATTGCAGTCACCATTACATTTTGGCTTGAGACAGTTCCTGAAAACACACACTGCACTGAAGTATCTGTGTAGTAAATCAAGAATCTGGATCTCAGATGTAAGTGTCACCTGTTTATAATATCAAGACTGAGAGGGTTTAGAGCACAAAGAAAACCAAAGATTTTAGGATTAAAAAGTAGTATTCATATGAGATTTAAGCAGGCTAGGGGAGTCTTCTACAAAATCTGATCCATTACACTTGCAAAAAGAAAAAAAAAAAAACCCTAGTCAGATCCTCCAGCTGCAATGTAGGTACAGGCAGCACCAAATAGAGCTGCTAGTATGACACAGGGAAGAAAGTCACAGAGTAGTTCCCTTAACATCTCATGCTGGGCCTCAATCTGCATCTAGAAATAAAAACATCAGTCTGGAGGATCATTTATAAGTGCAGATAAAGCAAGTAATGTGGTTAACAGGACTGCATTGCAACTACTGGTCTTTCACATCTGCTTTCAAACGTATATATTTACTTCTTTGTTCATTTGGACAAAACCAGACTAGCTACTAAAAACAATGGGTTTTGGTTTTTGTTTTTTTTTAAATAGTCTCAACTATTCTGGTCCCATAAAACAGCCTATTTAGGGCTAATTAAAAAAATGCTAAGTCATACTTTTATACTGAACCTAATTCTTTGGCATACTCCTCTGACATGATGATCACTTGAACTCTAAAAGAGCCATATTAATCTGAACAGAAGCCTTTTGCCACAAGGTGGATTTTTGTAGTGTTACTGGGGTAACAGACCTCCAAAGCCAGCAAATAACTAAAAAGAAAGGTGCTAATTAGATGATCGAAGAAAGTACACTGACAACATCATCTGGCATAAGAATTACAGATTTCACTTGGAAAGAATATTTTCTTTTATGCTTTATAGGTACAAACATCTTAAATTATCAGTAGCATAGAATAATTCTTCCACTATTTACTTTTTCAAACAATATCCAAATTAACTGGATGAACCCCTGCTGAACATAGTACAGGTTGTCAAAATATAAAGAGGTTAAAATAGCATTCTTTTTTTAGTCATGCTTCATCTTCACAAGCATTACATTTTTCTCAGAAAAAGAATCCTCTTGTCTTTCATCAGGCTTTAAGGTTCTCAGTTTCTCATGCCCAAGATTATAAATAATCTCTGTAACACTCCTACATCTTATTGGGAAATGTTCTTCCATTTTCCATGTTGGCATACATCCCCTTAGTTTTCTTACACTGGAGACAGACTTAGAGTTTTTTATCAACTCCCCCCTTAGGACTGTTAGTGACTGTCTTCTAATGAAAAGTCAATATAAAAGCCATGAGGGAGAAATCTGTATGAAGTTTAGAAGCCAACTGCACATATTTCTTGCTAAACACAGAAAGGTAATCATGGAAAAAAATCATAATGGCATAAAAAAGCCTCAAATAAGTTTATATGAGGCTAACTTATATAATAAACTGACACAATCGATTGCTCATTTTTTTAAATGTTAATCATTTCCGCTAAGTATTCAGTTAGTATAGTGGCAAGTATCTTATCTGGTTTTCTTGATTTTTAAATTGTCTAACTTGGTATTTTCAACAGCTGGTAATAATCCCTCAAAGCTAGACTAGGCACAAAAAAAAATACAGCCAACAACAAAAAAAGGTGGTTATCACAAATCTTTTAGAATAATGATTAGCTTCTCTTATCTTTGAGGGGGAAAAAAAGTATATTTTCCTCCTTCACTATTCCTGGCTTTCCATTCATGCATACCCTGTGTATTCTGGCAAGTAAACTATTCTGTTTCTATAGCAAAGAACATAGTTCACCAAAGCAACATCAGTAAAATCATTACAGTAAGCTGAGTTTACAATAATACACAAAATCTACAGAAGTAGAAACAGTCTTGCTGTGATATGAGCAAGGACAGAACAATAATCATAACCTTGTTCCCTCACGGAACTGAGATTTTTTTTCTAACATAGCAAGAACTTCACTACTTCTTTTTATTATAGTAATTATTATTATTATCATCATCATAAGACTGTCATATTCTCTAATCCTTTAATTCAGAGACTACAAATAACATGAACTCGTGGTACTCTTGTTACAGTCTAGTTTCCATCTCAACAGATGACAGAACAGCCAGAAGACTCTTGTCACTATACAATATATTTAGGGAGGTTGAATGGGAAGGAAGAGCTAGCTCAAAGAGTTAATTATCTTTAAAGAGATAATGGACCTAATACAACGCTTTTCAGAGACATAACTCATCCAAAGGCAAGCCTTTCAAATAGCAGGGCAAGAGCTGTGGGACATCTGTCCCATTAGTATATCCTACAGAGAGATACAGTCAAAGTATTATTAACAAAATTTTTACTACATGCTTTTTATGCCAAGCCTGTCAGTTACCTCAGTGCAAAAGAAAGGTAAGAAATTAGGTGAAACATCAACCATTTCTGAGATGAAATGATAAACTACATATATTCCTCATTTTTACACAAAGAAACCAAAAGCTAGGTCAGATTATCAACTGAAATTTTTGTAAATATGAAACTCGCAGACTCATTATCAGCATTCATCA
This sequence comes from Clamator glandarius, assembly GCA_033459285.1. Classification (NCBI taxonomy): domain Eukaryota; kingdom Metazoa; phylum Chordata; class Aves; order Cuculiformes; family Cuculidae; genus Clamator; species Clamator glandarius. Next base: position 4,030,936 of record JAUNZM010000294.1, read on the forward strand.
AGGAAACAAAAGGATACAGAATGCAATATTCTGCAAATTCTGTTCAACATTTAATACTATTAAATATGTTCATTAACTATACAAATAGAATAAAGAGGATACATTAGAGTGTCACAGTCTAAAAAACAGGATTAAAAGCTCTCTAGCAGCTAGAGAAGTCTGAAAAGCAGAGCATGAAATCCAGTGAATTTTAAAGCTTACATCAGGAATAATCAGCTCTGCAAACACAGTCATGGGAGAAATCATTGACTAGCAGTTCTGTCGAAATCACAGAAGAGATACAACAGACTTCCAATCACGAGTCCCCAAGCTATATAGTTACAAAAAGAGTGATTATCATTCCATGGAATCTGATCAGATGTATAGTGCATCCAGCTTTTAGGTTCTAATAATTCCTATTAAATAGCTGGATGTTAGAAACAGCAGTAAAAACTTGGAATATTGTAAAAGACTGTCCAAGACGCGACCTGAGCAATAGTTTAGTTTTAACATTGCACTTTTTTAAAATATGTATGTTTCAGAGGGCAAGGGAAATTATTAGAAGTCCAGGTAACATCAAGTAGAAGAACTCAGAATGCTCTGTTCAGACCAAAAGGAATCTTCAGATCCCTGTAAGATCACTACAAAAAGAAGTGAATCTTACAATACTTTTTTTACATTACCCATTCAGTTAGGACTGAATGAGAAAATCTTATAAAAGAACAAAAAAACCTATCTATAAAGGACAAAAGTAGATACACACCAATAAGAAGCCAACTAATTCATAGGATCTCACAAACTTTCTTATTTTATCACTTAAGAAAATGTTTACATAATTAAAACTAATATCTTCAGCAAACCCAATGAGACTAAGATTTTATGATTTGGATTAAAATTTTAGTCCAAATTTCTGCAAGTCAGAAAAGTTCTCTGGATACCGAAAACAAGTTTGGTAAAAATGAATTGTTTTGTCAGCGTTAATGATAACTTTCTCAAGGGATATCTCTAACAACTTCCTACTTTATAGCAGACCAGCTATAAAGGATATGCCTTGATGATCTGTTCAAAAGGTAACTAGGTTATCACCTTGTTCACATGTACTTTGCTTTATTTCTGTATGTTTTAGCAAGCAGGAAAGAAAACAGATACAGTTTGGCAGCAAAATGTTCTGAAGATTCTGGCTGTGGTTCCCAGAATTTGGAGAAAGATTGTACTCCAAATGTCTCATGTGGGCACTAAGAGGGAAATTTTGCACATAAACTCAGTGTTGCTTGATCTACTGGCAATACCTTTCTCTGCCTGACTCCATAGCGGATTCTCACTTACTTTAATTATTTAATACTTTAGAACTATTTAAGTATTAAATACAGTAAAAGAAAACATTTACGAAAGAACATAAAAACATTAAGAAGGAAATCAGTCATTCTGTATTAAAGACAGGGTAGAAATGGAAAGCAGTAAGACATAAGACCACATCTGAGGTTTAAAAGAAGCTTGGAAACATCTTACGCTTTCATACTACCTTTTTTATAAAAAACAAACAAGATTTGACCAAGAAACTAAACATTGTATTGCAAACAGATGAAAAAAGGTAATACATAGCCTTTTTCTAAAATCTTAATTCTTAAGATTCAGGCTTTCAAATGTTCTAGTTTGCAATGTTACACATTCTGTACGGGGGGGGAGGGAAGAGGGAGGTGGTCAATGGAAGAGAGCTATACTGGCAAAAACAGAGAAACTAAAATAAAGACTATAGAGTGACTATACAACTCGTACGTCACACTGTACATTAAAACTCAACTTGAATACTTCTAAATGCTTAATACTTGTAGTAAGCCTTTACCAGGTTAGGCTGATGCAGGTGTTCTTCTTCCCGGCTGCCTGGTCCAGACTGCTCCCATTGAAAGGATGGGCAAGTGCACACTGTGTGGCTCCTTTCAAGTTCTTTTGTAAGGCCAGGCTGAGCCCCATCAGCACGTGGGGGGGTGTCCTGCCTACATGCGCAGAAGCTCCTTCAGGAGGGTCCAGCCAGGGCAGTCTAGCAGGTGTGAAAAGGAGAAGGATGGGGAGGAAGGTGGCAGCACCCACTGCTACATCTCCTCCCCGTAGCAGCCGGCTCAGGACTGGGAGCTCAGCCAGGTAAGGGGGAGCGGTGCTTGCTCCTGCACCTGCCCTCCATTGAAAACAGGTGCCACAGATGAGGCCCTCAGATCACAGAATCACAGGATCACAGAATAACGAGGTTGGAAGAGACCCACTGGATTGTCGAGTCCAACCATTCCCACCAATCCCTAAATCATGCTCCTAAGCACCTCGTCTACCCTAACCTTAAACACCTCCAGGGATGGTGACTCAACCACCTCCCTTGGCAGACCGTACCAATGCCTAACCACCCTCTCCGTGAAGAACTTTTTCCTAATCTCAAGCCTAAATCTCCCCTGGCGGAGCTTGAGGCCATTCCCTCTCGTCCTGTCCCCTGTCACTTGGGAGAAGAGGCCAGCTCCCTCCTCTCCACAACCTCCCTTCAGGTAGTTGTAGAGAGTAATAAGGTCTCCCCTCAGCCTCCTCTTCTCCAGGCTGAACAACCCCAGCTCTCTCAGCCGCTCCTCGTAAGATTTGTTCTCCAGCCCCTTCACCAGCTTTGTTGCTCTTCTCTGGACTCGCTCCAGAGCCTCAACATCCTTCTTGTGGTGAGGGGCCCAGAACTGAACACAGTACTCGAGGTGCGGTCTCACCAGGGCTGAGTACAGGGGGAGAATAACCTCCCTGGACCTGCTGGTCACACTGTTTCTGATACAGGCCAAGATGCCATTGGCCTTTTTGGCCACCTGGGCACACTGCTGGCTCATGTTCAGTCGGTTGTCAACCAACACCCCCAGGTCCTTCTCCTCCTGGCAGCTTTCCAGCCAGGTCTCTCCTAGTTTGTACCTCTGCTTAGGGTTGTTGTGCCCCAAGTGCAGGACCCGGCATTTGGCCTTGTTAAACCTCATGCCGTTGGTCTCAGCCCAGTGGTCCAGCCTATTCAGATCCCTTTGCAGAGCCTCCCGACCCTCCAGCAGATCCACACTTCCACCCAGCTTGGTGTCATCTGCAAAGATGAGAGCCTAAGCGCAGTCTTTGGGGAGGTCTGCTGCTGTGCCCCCTTCTGCTGCTGTGCCCCCTTCTGCTGCTGTGCCCCCTTCTGCTGTTCATTGCTGGCACTGCACAACAAGGGCACAAATGGCCAGGCTTCAGACGAAATGTTTAAGGCAAAGAAAGAAGTAAAATTGGGCTTTACATTCCCTGTAGAAGGGAAGTGGTTTTCAGGGGAGATTTATTTACATTATATAGGGAAATATTAATCTGCATCTAATTAACTCAACAATTAACTGTCAATTATCCATAAATTCTGAACAACAATATTAAAAGTAGCTATGAACTAAATCAACCACTCTGAATTTAGTTATTTGTGATCTGAAATCTTCAGAATGCAAACACAAAAAGCTAAACTGAAGAATATGTTCTTCCTTCTTTTTTCTTTCTTTTTTCTGACACCCATCATAAATACCTGGGTTTTACCTGATTTAAGCTAATAGGATGTTAAACTTAAAACTACCCCAGTGGATTTTGTTCTGTCTGTTCTATAACACAATATATTCAGTATCCCAGTGATGAACTTTCCAATGTCTCATTCTGATAGCATTTTGATGAATGTTTCATCAATCAAAACATGATAATTTAAGTGTTATTTTTATTCTTGTCTCTAAGCCAGTGTCTGTTAATAAATTGTAGACATCTCGGCCACACTGAAAACACATATGGATTAAACAGGCAAATATTGCAAGCCTACTGACCTGTGGAAGTGTCATGAAGTGGTTGCTTTACTAATGCTTTGAACAGATATTATTCTGTCATCATCATTTGATTTATTTGATATCTTCTACCAGCAGATACAAATAATTCTATCAGTATCTCTTCAAGAATCATATCCAGTTGATAGAGTGAGCAACAAATACTCAAGATTAAGCAGTTTTGGCCTTTAATTTTCAGTGATTCATTGCACGGACTTGAACAAATGACAAAGTGTATCTTTAAAACTCACCAAGTAATTTAACTTCTCTTGCAGGCTTTAACTATCTCATCTAAAGAGGGTAACTTCATAATTCATATAGATTCTGCAGAATTCAAAATATATACAACATTTTGAGACTTAGCATAGAGAAGCTGGATGCGCTCACATATTCTGGGCATCTCACTGTCTAGGCTTTCTCTAAAATGCCTTTGAAAGAAGATATTTCAATTTGACAATTCTAACAAAAGATTACTTCTTAAGAGTTCAAGTAATAAGCCAAGGAGACAGTTTTTCCTCAATTGCAGGATTTCTCCAGACTCCTAAAATATAATTAGCAGATCTCCCACTTTAACAACATAATTGTAAGCTGTGCAAGTTTGGCTTCACTTCAGCAGAAGTCACAGCAACATAAACGTGAAAAATTCTTTTAAGGGTGTCAGGTCATTTTGTGGAACTTACCTGTCCTACTTTCTTTGCACTCAGCTTAAACCAGAGCCTCTTCCTCCTCATTCTTCTCTTATAACAGATTTTTGGAAGACCCTTATTTTTCCTACTCCAAGCCTAGTCTGACAGAATTAGTAGCTTTTCTCAAACATGGTGCTCAATACCTTTGTAATGTTTCCCAGGCTTCACATTGCAACTAACAATGCCAATTGCATGCACATATAAATTCCTAATTTTATTCTTTAAGGTATTCATTCATTGTGTTTGGATTTCAGCAGTCACTGGGGATAAGATGACTTCTGTAACATTACCAAATGCACACATGATTGTTGTTCCTTTAGTTGCATCTTCTGAAATACAGTGAAATTCTGGTTTATTAAAAAAAACACTGAAGAAGTCTAAGCTAGACAGAAGAGTAACTTTAAATAGTAATTATATAGATGACACTTCACTTCCACCTTTTATAGGAGAAACAACCAACACACGAATTATGCAATTAATCTAAAACTAGTTAAACAATACACTTCTGCATCAATTAAGTATGAAGAGTGAGAATAAATGTGGAAGAGAGGCTGTACAGTTTCAGTGTAATGCTATATAAGCAATTGAAAGGAAAATAGGTTGGGAAGAGTCCAATTAAAAGGTTAAAAGTACTCTAACCCATAACCAAGTCACAGAATCACAGAGTATTCCATGTTGGAAGGAACCCAAAAGGATCATCAAATTCAACTCTTGACTTCATACAGGGCAACCTAAAGGTTAAACAACATATATACAAGCAGTGTCCAAACACTTCTTGAACGCTAAAAGGCTTGACCACTTCCCCAGGGAGCTTGTTCCAGTGCTTGACCACTCTCTCTTTCCTAATACCCAATTTGAGCTTCCTCTGATGCAACTTTAAGCCATTCTCTCACATCCTAACCAAAACAATGGTCTTTTCTCCACGATACATTTGAGAGAGAAGGTAGTGCCATTCATCCTCACACCAAATGCATATTCTCACTCCAGTCTCGTAGGTAGTGATGCAAGTATTTTAATTAAGCAGCATATGCCTCACTTGAACTTGTGTAACTTGTCCAAAAAAATGAATTGGAATAAATGAAGAAGCCAAACTGAAAAATACAGCACTTTCTCTATACTTAGAAAAAGATCTTAAGAAGAACACAGGAAGATCACTGAAATCTATGTCTAGTTTACTACATCATGCATTTCATAGAAGACCACAGATATCCTTCTTGTAACTATCCATCTGCCTTATGGAACACAAACAAGGGAATTGAGGAAAAAAAATCTATTAAATTCTGTCTTACAGAAAAACATAAAAACACACCACATGCTATTGTTACAGAATACATATCCCACTGAGTTAATCTAACTCAAGTTTCTATTTGCATAAATACACTTGCATTTCACCCATAATTTTCCTGTATTTCAGAAAAAGAACAGAAGTGTCAGAATAATAAATAATTCATAGTAAATTGCTATAGAACAGGTGAATGACATATTCACCATCTTTCAGGTACAATACAAATAACTAGTATTTGTATAAATGCTCTACGTCCAAATCAGTTCAACTTAAGCTCCTGTTTACAAGAATTTCTTCTGGCAAAATAGGATTATTTTACAGAAGAACAAGCAGCAGGTCAAATCCCATAAAAGCATACATGTAACAGATCTCTAAAACAGAGACATTAACTTAATTCAGCTTCCTTTGGCCACTAATTGTGATCATGTCTCTTAGTGGAATTTTGTATTGTGCAAATTTCATGGGAAGGAAATGCAACTCCTTTTAAATTATTTTGACAGATTACTCAATCCCCCCCTTCCCCCAAAAAAAATTACCAAGAGACTTTTCCAAAAGCTCTGAGGTTTACCTAAAAATAGCACTTCCAAATTCATACATGCTTTACTTAGAAAACAAATCCTAAATTCTTATCAGAATTTCATGAAGAAAAACAGTCTGGCTGAAATTCTTCTGACTTGAAATTTATTCAGTACTGCTTTTTCTGAAGTATATTGGGAAAACTTCGTAGAATTGAACATTCCTTACAAAGTCTGTTCTGATGATACAACTTATTACAATGTTTTCACCAAAAAACCTGTATGAGCAGTGAGATTATTTTCATAAGTACATCAAGACCTTACCTAATACAGAGTAAAAAAACACTTAGGAAGGTTAAATAATCTCATAAAGGTAGACTAAGAAATTATTATTTAAGCTATGGCAAAAAGAAAACGTCTCAAAATTATCTCTTGGTTCTCTCCACAGAACTATTGTATTTTCCATTACCTGCAATAGACAATGTCAAAATTAAATGATGGAATAAAGCAAATTCATAGTTTTTGAGGTGCAGAGAAGCCAGTTTCATCTAGTCTGGTCACACACAGAGCCTGGGCTACCAATTTTCAGAAAGAGATGCCTAGATCATATTACCTAGCTGAGCTAGAAAAATGTTTCCAAGAAAGACACGCAGTCATGATTAGTCTTTTGCGTCCCCCAAAAATATTTTAAAACTAGGACCTGGTAAGATTTGGGGCAAACCTTTTTTTTGTATAATTGTATTTGGTCTGCTGGACTAATTGATATCTAAATATTTTGCTTTGTTATTTTAATAACTTTTATTTCAAAATGCTATAAGCATTTGAAGTACACAAAGTAATCAAAAAACTTTTAAAAAGTAAAAATTTTATTTTAACTTAAGGTATAAGTCTGATTTTTTGATGTGGAAAAAAAGTCAGGATAAAAAAATCAGTTCATACAAAAAAAGACAAATTATCCATTATTTTACTCAAAAATCCTTTGAATATGCCATTGCTAGAATTAAGACAATTTTTTTTCCCAAAAATGTGGTGATGTCAGTGCAGTAACAGCTGCCTACTCCTTGTTTGATTTTTCTTCCAAGTACTGCTGAATTATTGTTGCTCTTATAGCCACCAATCTGCATTATCATTATGGAAAACTAGAGTATGTTCTGTTGAGCTGTTTGATAAAGCAACAAATATAAAGGAACCATTTTCTCTATTTCATAATTTGGAATCAGATAGGATTGTTTGGCTGATAGAAGGTGTCATTAGTGTCTTTGGTTTGGACTGACAAGGAAATTGGGATTCCACATATTACTTATCTTTGACGCTCAAGGTGGTAGAAGTCTGGAATGCATTGTATGGTGGGCTTAGTAACATACAATTAGAAGCACAGGGCAAAATAGACTTTATGTGGAGCCAGCCAGCCTAGATTATGCTACATCTTGCCCTCTGAGCTGTATAGATGTTCCTGCGCTGTCTTTAGTTTACATGGCTGCACCTCCAGATTTCAAACTAGCTCCACAATATCACACCATGCAGATCAGACCTAATAAGCTTTCAATGAACCTGAACTACTGTGAGCTCTGTGAGCTATAATGCAGTGATACCAGAATAATTCTGCAAGAAACAACTTGGTCCTGAAGGGCTTACTGATTTCAGTGATGTCAGGTCTGGTCTTATTCCCTCTAGAATTTCAAGTGTTTCTGTACTTTCAGCAAGTTTTACATGCAGAAACACCTGAACTATGTGTCTGCGTGCAAGTGTTTGAGGTCTGTCTTGTAGAGCGTGTTAGTTCTGACTTTTCCTGCTTAGGTGTACCTCCACTGCATAGCTCAGCTCACTCCGGAGAGAGGACGTTTGCATCTGTGAGATATTTTTTTCTGAGCTAATGAGCCTCACTGGCTCTGGATAATTCTCCACAGAGCCAAATCAGAAGCCCCTGCTTGCAAACTGTTTTTATTTAGGAGCGTGGGTAACTACCAGCAGGTGATTCAGACTTGCCAGACTAGGTTAGTAAAAGTTTGCTGGTTTCCCATGCAGAACAGTCTGGGAATAATTCCTTATGCTTGCTGCTCACTTTCAAGTGAATAGAATTTGCGCAGAAGCTACCTCTCTTTCTCTCTCTCTGTGTGCCTCTCTCTTTTTAATCAATGTAGTTTATTTTACTTTTTGTGCCCTGCCAGCTTCGAGCGACAAAGTTGATGAGGGGGCTGGAGAACAAGTCTTACGAAGAGCAGCTGAGGGAGCTGGGGTTGTTTAGCCTGGAGAAGAGGAGGCTGAGGAGAGACCTCATTGCTCTCTACAACTGCCTGAAAGGACGTTGTGGAGAGGAGGGAGCTGGCCTCTTCTCCCAAGTGGCAGGGGACAGGACTAGAGGGAATGACCTCAAGCTCCACCAAGGGAGGTTTAGGCTGAACAGCAGGAAAAAAATTTCACAGAAAGGGTCACTGGGTGCTGGAACGGGCTGCCCAGGGAGGTGGTTGAGTCACCTTCCCTGGAGGTATTTAAAAGACGGGTGGATGAGGTGCTGAGGGGCATGGTTTAGTGTTTGATAGGAATGGTTGGACTCGATGATCCGGTGGGTCTTTTCCAACCTGGTGATTCTGTGATGCTGTGATGCTGTGATTATGGACAGCTGGTTACACACAACACTTAAATTTTTGCTGCATGACAACTTCTCCAGAATTCAGTTCTCTGAATGTGCTTGCATAGTATGCACGTACTTTTGACTTATATAATTTGTTCGTAAGTGTATGCCCTATTCAAGATTATGCTACCATGAAATCTATACTGTGCTGTAAAATTCCATATGATTTTGTTCATTTTAATGACTGCTTAATGAATGGTTATGGCATCTATAATATTTACTAGCAACAAACTCAAGTTCCCTTGCAGATATGTTATAATGATGATAAACAGCCTCAGGACAAGAAAAGATCTTTCGGAGCTGGTTATAACCCCATTACCTGTTTTTCTGTTTACAGTTTCTGTGGGGTATCAGATATCATTAAATCTCTGATACACTGGTCTTTGCAAAATGCTAATTTTAATGAGGTTAAATTGATCAAAGTAAGCTAAATAATTTAAAGCACTAAATACATCAACTTTGTTAAAATGCATAATCTAAAAAACAGTTTATTACAGTTGGTTTATGAAAATATTTTCCAGCACTGGATTTCTTGTTAGCTAATTTCTTGTTAAATAATCCCAAAAGTATCATGCCTCTTGATTGCCACCAGTTATCAGTCTTCTCCAGGATTTTTATCTGGTTTAGTGTAACGCTAACCTGCCAACTATTATCTGAAACATCTTGCTTCCACTTTTCAAAAGCTGGTAGAGCTTCTCGCTTTTTTAAGGCTTTCAAGTTTTTCTAGAACTGCAACATTCTTAAAACCACTTCATCAATTCCTATCATTAAATAATAGAGGATCTACACCATTCCAATTGTTTTGTGGATGTTTTTCTTTCTCAAACAATTCTTATTACCTTTATCCACAATACCAGAAGATTATATTTCCACTGCAGATTTATTTAGCTTTCAGATATCTACTCACAAATGCTAATTCATGCCTGTTATCTTTTTTCTTTTCTTTATTATGTATTCTTTTGTTTGTATTGTCATCTTCATTTCTCTTAACTAGGCTTTTTAAAAGCAATAAAATTATCTTTCCCATTTGGAGAACTTTTTCAAGTATCTAATAACATTTTCTTTTAAATAACACTCAGTTACTCATATTACATAGTTTTTTTAAAACATTTTCATCCCTTTTAATTTCATAAGGGTAAAATCTGAATGTGTTAAAACAATCTATATCACACTTGCGACACAAGTAGTGGAAAATGTATTCTTTTCTATATTGATTGTGGGGTATGTATTTGTAAAGCAGCAGTAGACAAATCAGAAAAGGAGAATTTTTCTGTTACTAAGACAATGGACGCATGACTCTGAAGTCTCTTTTGTGAAGGCAGTCACAGATGACTTCACGAAAACTGGGTTTCAGATTTTGTTTTGACTAGATTCTGAATCTAGGAAAAAATAAACATATGATAAGAGAATGTATGAAGCAAGCAACACTGTTTTTAGAAAAGGGAATCTGAGATGGGGCAACAATAAGACAATGACTTAATAATAATCTTAAATCTCATTTACTAAATGTTTTCCATCACATTACTTAGCTCAATCTCTTCATCTTCCCCATTACTTTACATATCAAGTGGAAACTTTGCTATACCTTTTAAAACCAAAACAAACAACCCCCCCCCAAAAGGCAGTGTCATGCTCTGAAGTGTTTCTGTGCTACAGCTTGTGCAGATTAGTTGTAAAGCATGCAGCTCTTTCTGAATGGAGCAAATACTTGCAGTCAAGCAGCCACAGAAGGCATCCCTGACCACTTCATGGTGATTATCTTACTCCGACAATTACAAATTTACCAGCAAAATGGGAGTTTAAATATCAGTCATTAAAATGTAACCACAATGATGGCCATTCAGGCTAAGTAGATATCTAGCCTAAAACTGAAATCAGTAAGAAAACAGAGTAAATCAATATGCTGCCAACTCACCTGTCATTTTTCTCCATGCGAGGTCTTTTACTGGCCAATAGAAAACTCGCATTTGAGAGTGAGCAGCTAGAGAAGCAGTGATCTGCCTTAAATTTAAATGAGGTATTGTAGATAACTCCAAAATTACAGTTCATAATACTAATTTATGCAAAATAGTCTGAAAGTGGCTGCATCCTCCCCTCTGAAAGTGGACTGTGGTTTTACTCAGTTGAAAGAACTCAGTCACTACTACGAACTTCACTATTTCAGAAGAGCTGTATTTGCCTGAAATTAAACTGAAGTTCTCCATATCCCTCCTGAATTCCATTACAGCAAGAAAAAATTTTTAGATAATTTTATGCCTAAGCAGTTAAAAAACATAAACAGTAGGGAAGAAGAAAAATGTTCTATATTTGTTTGGGGGTTTTTAACACACCAATATCTAGCAGGAGAGTTCCCTTTCAATGAAGTCATGAGAAGTTTCCTAAACGGTACTGGAAATAGAAAGCTATCACACATGCCTCATTAAGTATAGGGTAGTGACCATATAAAAATATTTGAATGTGAGAAGACAACTCACATTCCCTCTTGACTAAAGGCCAACGTGCAGACTGACAGCAGTTACTAGGCCATCAGGGTGGAGAGGATCAACATTACCTTCATGAAGAAAAAGTAAAGATCCATATTAAATTTTTCATGGTATTTAACAGAAATTCATTGTTTTCTCCAGACAATGACACTTGACATGTCTGGCTTCTACAAAAACTTCACCATCTCCAATGCAATTCATCCAAGGCAAAATAAAAATCTAAATAAACCACCAGCAACTTAAATAGGAAATCTTTAAGAAACATAATGCCCCTCTTTGATCTGGTAAGAGGTAATATTTGTTTTATTTGCTGAGATGTTTTTCCATATACCATCCTTGGTTTTAGGATATTCTTTTGCTTTCTTGTTGAACTGGATTGAGCGAAACGTATCCCTAGTAAGTTCAGCCCTACTAACTCCTGCTAGATTGACTCAGAAGCATAATATATCCATAAAGCCCCAAAGCTGCTTTCTTATCCTGATAGAAAGAATAAGCACACTTTACATTTTTTCCCAAGATATGTACTACAAAAGATCCCAAATTGTAATTTAAGTATGCACAATCACAAAATAATTTTCATGTCTTCACATTACTTGATGGAATATTATATTAAGTGCTGATATTATTTTAATGTTCATCGATGTTTTTATTTTTTAACAGTGAAAATGACAGCCATTCTTCAAAGAGACAATGAGGAAAAAATGTCACTCCAAAACATAAGTTTTCTTTCCAAATTAAGCCTTTGATGTCTTCTAGGCTTATTAACATCAATACACCACTCTTCAAATATGTTTCCTCTTTAACACATTTTCTGTTGGTTTTGAGTAATTAGAATACATTACTATACTGGTCAGTCAGACAAGTAATTAAACTTAGATGGATTGGTAACAACAAGGCTCTGTGCTTAAATTATCTCTATGAAGAAGCAAATGGAATACAAAAACTAGGCAATAAGACTGAAAGAATGGCATAGTTTAACATAACAGCCCACTCAAAGTAAAATATACTGCTTTAAAAAAAAGAAAGAAAACTTTAGAAAAATTTGCACAGATAAGAAACCTTATAAACTTTTGAGATATCAAAGTTATGAAACTTCCATCACTTTCTTACTTTTTTCTTTTTGCACCTCTCCTCAGCTATAACTTAAAATAAGTACATACAATCTGAGCGCCCAATTAGAATTTAAAGTGGAGTAAATAAAATAACTCTTAGCTACATAAGTAATTTTTTAAATGAGTTATGGGGCAAAAATACTTCAGTTTGATGGATACTCTGAAAAGCAAGTATAGCTAAAATAGATGCAATAAGAAAGATAGGAGTCCCTTTAAAAATTAAAACCATAACAAAATGTTAATGGGTATATGGTAGTGGCATTTACAGTAGTAAATCCTTAAAGAATAAAAAACCTGACACATGTATGAAAATCATACTGAGTTACTAGCCCATGATCTAATGAAATATCAATAAAGCATGGAACTGACCCTAAAACATAAAAGTCCTCAAAAGCCCCAAAAACCCCCAACTTGGCATAACGACAGTCATCTTTATCAACATAATTTCTATTTTTCATCAATAAAATTAGTCACCTAAAAATCTGTCACACCTACATTTCTACCAGAAGCTCTTGCAAGCCAGTGGAGCAAAGAATCATAGCATCTTTTTTGTTTACGCCCCCCTGGCTCCTATATAAGCTGAGAAAACTAAAGCAATGGTGTCCATCGAGATGTACAAAATGACTACAAGGAGACAGCAGTACACTGTCATAAAAGCACTTCCCAAAAATAAGAAAGGCATGAAGAGGTCTTGAGATTTGCTCTTGCCTGTGAACTTTACTCTATTCAGAATTAAGAGGGATGGGAAATTCCCCTTTCTATAGTCTTACTCTACATCTCCAAAAAAGGGAGGAATATACTGAATCTCATCAGGATATGAGGGTTTACAATTCCTTCTTCCCCACAGAGTGTAGGAGTTGTCGCACAATGTTCCCAAAGCATGTATTGGCTGAATCCAGAGGTATGGCTTAATTAACAGAAAAGTTTGAAGAGGAGATGACTGAAACCCTACCTCTATAGTATATGCTCTGTATAGAATCATAGAATCATAGAATCATAGAATCATAGAATCATAGAATCACAGAATCACAGAATCATAGAATAGTTGGGGCTGGAAGGGACCTTAAAGATCATCCAGTTCCAAACCCCCTGCCATGGGCAGGGACACCTCCCACCAGACCAGGCTGCCCAAGGCCCCATCCAACCTGGCCTTGAACACCTCCAGGGATGAGGCACCCACAACTTCCCTTGGCAATCTGTTCTAGTGACACCACTCTCGTGGTGAAGAAATTCTTTCTAAGGACTAGTCTAAATCTGCCCCTCTCCAGTTTATACCCATTCCCTTATGTCATCCATTGACACAAAACGTACCCCACAAGCTGATTAGGGTAATTAGAAGTCTAATTTAATAATGTATCCTTTGACAGGATCCTGACGGCACACAGAAATGTTAGATACTGTAAATTACAAGACATGCTTATCTCCATTTGAGTAGTTTAAAGTCCTGAACTATTAGCAAGGCCAAGCTTGAACATGAGACTTCCAATTTATAAATAAGCCAAATTCAATAGCAATCAATGCTTGCATGCTTCTCAGGCTTGTAGACATATTTGCATCACATTATTAGACAGAGTAAGCAGAACTGGAACTTCAACTGATAACTTGCAAGCAGCTGACTTGCTAAAGCTTAAAAGAACTCTTAATTCAAACTACAGGTATTTTGGGGGGTAAATGGGAATTGGTTTAAAGCAATATAAGCATTGCTTTTCAAGCTAATGTTGCCATAAGGCAAACTCTATGCATCCATTTGATAAAGAGGAAGAAAATTCTTCCCTCCCTGACATAGCAAGTGCAGGAATAAATATACTAAACTGCACAATACATTCAATCTTTAGTACAGCACTGTCTTAAGTGATTGGCAAGTGACGGCAAACAGCCTCATTTAGGCTTCTGAACTCTCCTGTGTGAATGTAAAAGCACAGTTCTTCATGTCTAAACAACAACTGCAAAAGAACTTTAGAACTGTGCACTGCATGGGTATGCCAGTGTGCATCTGCACAAATGCACATTTTTTTATATAGACATTTATCCACCCTTCAGGAGTTATCCCCTTTGCTATTGTCCTCATTAATGTGACACAGAATCTTGGTCTCTGCCCTGCCTCTCCAAATGCAGTTGCCTTAATATTACAGCAGCTCCCAAACATGAAAAGTGATTTAAAATATGCAATGAATCTATGCCTCAGACACTTAAAAACAAAAAGAAAAAAACCAAAAAAACCCAAGGCAATATAATAAATATAATACCAGATTATCCTCCAAAGGTAGTCATTATGTTGGAGAAGGCAAGAGACAGAAAAACTTGGATATCCATATTAATTATAGCTTTCTCACAAACAAAATGACCAGTGATCTAACACTGGTAATAAATTTAAAATATCTTTTTTGAAGCTCCCACAGCATTAAAAAGAATGTCATATTTGGAAAACAATTACTTTTTGTTGTTGCTTGTTGGTTCTGGTGATTTTGTGGAATATATCATATGGAATAAAGACCTGAAGAGCAAAATGTGACAATGATTAGAAGCAAGACCTGAAGAAAAATTATTACCTGAATTAAAAAAGAAGGGAGTTTTCTCTACTCTGTCAAAACTAACTTACATCAACACAGCTTTGAAACTCAACAGTGACATGCACTTACACTGCAAAAGACCCATTTTTAATGTAGTTGCCAGAGAAATGTAGCTCTGCCACAGATCATTACTGCATACCTCATAAGCCTAATTCACTAACCCAGTCAGATGCAATCACAAGAAACTCATCCGAATGTAAACTGCCTCCTTAAGAAAGCTGTCATGTACAGTTTCTCTGTAATAAAAGAGAACTCAAATACTGATACGCAGCACCTGGACTGTATCATTTCTCAGTTGTGGTATTTCTGGGTTTTCTTCTTTTCAAAGGTTCATCCGCATGAAGTACACAACAGTAATCTAAAATAACATCCAGTTTAAGAACAGAATATGAATCTCAGAAAAAAGCTCAAGTTCAAACACAAAAGAAATCTAAAACTTCCCTTGATAAGACTGCCCCACAGACTGTTACGTGGCTTCCTTCCTCTGCCTTCTAGTTCCAAGTTCCAAGTTCCAAACAAGGGTCCAACTCCCTTTTCCTCTAGAAGTCCTATCAACTCCAACAGCCCTTTCTGAAACCTTTCTTTTGTTTTTTTGGTTTTGTTTTTGTTTTTATATATTTCTCTGGTGGAACAGTTAGAACACCGGAATTTTTCTTTATTAAAGGAATCTCCTTGAGCCCAGTGTCATGACAGTTTTCCAATAGAGACATATGATTTCCCACTAACAGGGTACTGCCATCAGAAGGTGGTGAGGCAGTTAAATAAAATTATCTTAACATAATGCAGCCCACAACTCTACATTATGTCTTTCATCTACAAACTACAATTTTGTTTTCTTTATGGGTTATACTCATAGAAATTTGATTACATTTCCTGAACTTCAGATAAACTATTAGATAGATGGAGAGTGGGGAAAACAGATTAAAAGCTTAGATTTTAGATTGTTCTCAAAGCGGGTGTAAAGACTCTTCCAAGCATATGCTGCCGAATTACTGAGTACTATATATTCACTTACATATATATTCTCCACTGACACAATATCTACTTAGTTCTCAATCAGTCATGATTTGCTCAAACTCATGACAGAATAGGAAAATTAGCAAGAATAGGAAAAATACCCTAGTAGAAGTGAAAGGCTGGTGCAACACTGCTCTCTTACTCCCCATCTCTTCTTGGTATGGGTCAGTGCAACTGCATAGAATGAAATCCACAGCACCATGTAACAAACTACATTTTTTCCTGATACAAATCTGTCTAAGTATATAACAATTTCTGTAACAACACCACCACAGCAATGACTGGTATGCAAAATGAACAGTTATATACAAGATTTTTTATCGAATTTATAAGCTCTCCAAAGAGTTTGCAAAGTGACAGAATAAATAAGGACCCCCTGGGATATTTATTTCCTGACAAGGTTGCAAGTTTTGTGACAATGTAGTACTTTTTACACTGGCCCATTTGTTCAAACTGATTATGAAAAATAAAATATAACTAGTATGATGTGTACATATTAAGACAAGTGAAAATCCACTGTCATGCTATATTATAAAAGGATATTTTTTACCACTTAATGCCTAAGTAATCATATATTTTTTTGATTCTCAGGAACTACTAATGATTCAAAATTAATCATTTATATTATCCAAAACTAAATTCAATAAGATAGGGCAGGTAGCTTCCTTAAAGGTAGAATGGTTGACTTGCAACTAATTAACTTCTGTACCACAGTATTGACATCTGTTGTACTGCTCTGTGGATCAATTCTGCTTTCACAGAATCACAGAATCACTAGGTTGGAAAAGGCCCACAGGATCATCAAGTCCAACCATTCTCATCAATCATCAAACCGTGCCCCCAGCACCTCATCCACCCGTCTTTTAAACACCTCCAGGGAAGGTGACTCAACCACCTCCCTGGGCAGCCTGTTCCAGTGCTCTTTCCAAGAAAAAGTTTTTTCCAATGTCCAGCCTGAACCTCCCCTGGCGGAGCTTGAGGCCATTTCCTCTTGTCCTGTCACCTGTTGCTTGGGAGAAGAAGCCAGCATCCTCCTCTCTACAGCCTCCTTTCAGGTAGTTGTTGTTTCTAGAGAAAGCATTTTGGCGTTTTCTTGTCTGAACAAGACAGTCATCCCTCTATTTTCTAACTTTACAAAGAATTACTAACAGTTTCACAATTAGCCTTTAGGTATGTGCTGTTGGTTTCTGTTCCTATATCATTACATACAGAATTAACTTATTACACTTTATTCAAATCAGAACAGTGTTTTTGTCAATTTTTCAGGTTAAATTTATTTCCTCCTTTTATTCACTCCCTTCTTTCTTCCTACCTATGTTCCTTATGACATTTTTTTCTGGTTGCCTGAAACTGCTTCAAACATTGTGTCTCAAGTGCTCAATCAGTACTGTCCATTTTTCCTGGTCCTTTTACGCTTCATATCCTCTCTTCATTTACGGCATCTAAAGCTGGTTATTCCATAATATGTTTAGAATATAATTTTGATTCTTTATCTACAGCCTAAGAAATTCTTCATCTCTAAGTCAATCCAGATGAGAACAGTACTGAGTGAAGATCATTATCATTTGGCTGGCCTGTGGACTTGGGTTAAAAAAAGTTTCAAATCATCTGACATTGTACAAGGAAAAGGACAGCATAAGGTCATTCAAGACTCAGTAAGTCAAAGAAGCGAAATACTGAATTAAAATAAAAAATCATGTCTTGAACCTAACTATCTGATGATTATTAGGTCATGCTGACAGCAGAATGTAATAGAACATGTTCTTCCAACTTAGGTTCTTTTGATAACTACAGATAGTTTCCGTTTCCAGCTCAGCAGACCAAAACCTTTTATGACGTATATTTTAAGTTTTTGAAAGAAGTAAAGTAACATCATCACAGAAATTTTTAAAAAAATATTAAACATTTAGTATTCATTTAACATTCTAGGCATTTTAATATTTTTAGCACCCTACTAGGCATCAAATAAGCTTTCTTGTCTCCAAGTTTTACTGACAATAAATAGGACATAAATCACAGGAGCAAAGTCTTTTTAGAAGAGACTGAATGCTCTTAATTTTTAAGCAAATTAAATGATCAAAGCAAATCATGTAGGTGGGGATTTGCAGCCTTCCATCATGCCTCAAGCGTTGTGAGGGACTTTAGATTATTCTACCAGAAGAACCATTATACAGCAGATGTATATAAGGCAGAGCTTAGAAGCTATTTCAACAGTTTGTTGTAGCCATTTTCTTCTGACTGCTACCTATTCTCATTTTAATATGATTTTAGGAAGGCAGGAGTTGCTTTATTGTATCAAACTCATATTTCATGTAATATAGGAGGTTTGATATAACAATCACTAGGTGTTCCAGAACGAAACCAGAAATACCAAATCAACGAGAAATAATTCTCCTCTATTCCTAATTCAATATTAATTTTAATGGTTGAAGAAATGTTGAAATCCTTCAATACAAAGTTTTTATCTCCCTTCAATACTCCTTTTATACCCTAGAATATTATCAGTCTCCAAATACTTGTTCAAATTATCTCCAAATTTTAGAGTGGTCCAAAGGGAGTCTTAAGGTCCTGTTTTCATTTAAGTGAGCATCCCTGTATTTTACATTACAGAATCGGCAAATAAAAAGCATGGGGACCAAGGATTAGATAAGAAACTATTCTGTTTGCCAGATGAATTACCTTAACACTACACAATATGGTCCCATTTATACCAAAACACTTGTATTTTTCAAGTGACTGGTGACATAGCTTTAGCAGGAGAGGTATAACTTAAATCCCACCAGCTTTGTGTGCATACTGATGCATAAAAAATCTTCGGAGATGAGATTGAAACATCTCGGACAGGAAAGAGATAGGAACACAGTCATCACATCAGGAGTGAGGGACCTGTTTCATAAAAAATGGTACGCTGTCAGACATCACCTGTAACACCTGTCATTTAGAAGAAAAGGCTGCAGTTGCCATCTGTATCCAGAACAACAGAGACACATACACAGAGTAGTAGGCCAGAAATCTTGATGTCATATAGACCTGAACTATGTGGAAAAGATACTAAATTTCAGTATCTGGCAGCAGTGTGCCATTCCTATTCATTCAGAACTCTCTCTTCCATCCCCACATTTTCCCCTGTATCCTTTCAATGTTTTAATCTAATTTAAACCTAAGCTAGTCTTATTCTCGATAGTATTAAAATGCTTAAATATGTGGTGAATACTTAGTACAAGTTATGTTCTTGTTACCTAACTTTTGGGGGTTTTAAAAGATAGTGAGCACAGAGTGGTAATTTGAATAAACTACAAAGATTAAAATTGCTTGCCAGGCAGCCTGCTCAAGGATGCAATGTATGCAGCACTTCAGCATGAAAAATTAAATTATTTTGTTTTCTACTCTTTTGCAACCTTCTATCTCTTTCCTTAAATATTTCATCACCTACATAGTAAAAATTTTCTCTACACAATATTTCTAAACATCAGCAGATCACTCAATAATTGCGCAAAGCAAAAAAAAATAACGTTTTGGGACACTAAACTAGAACACTTTTTTGCAGCAAGGCCACTAACTACGATATTCAAATGCCATGTACAAATCATTTAAAATGCTTCCAAACAGAAAAATAAATGCTTTACTCAGTTGGCATCTGATTGAGAAGATCAGCACTTAAGGATACTACGATATGACGTGACACTTTGAATACTTAATGTGTGCTTTTAAGTTATACAGGATATGCAGAACCATAGTTCGTAACATCTCATCTATGCAGCTATGGCACAGTCCTACACATATATTCCATACTGCACAGCAGCTTCTGTGGCGGTGGTGAACATTGAATGAAAAATGGGACTTAAAATTAATATATTAACCAGTTCTCTATTCTCACACAGAATCACAGAATCACCAGATTGGAAAAGACCTCTTGGATCATCGAATACAACTATTTCTATCTGCCAATAAACCATGTCCCTGAGCACGTCTACCTGTCTTTTAAACACCTCCAGGAATGGTGACTCAACCACCTCCCTAGGCAGCCTCTGCCAGTGCCCAATAACCCTTTCTGTGAAAATTTTTTTCTGATATCCAGCCTGAACCTCCCTTGGTGCAGCTTGAGGCCACTCCTCCTTGTCCTATAACCTGTCACTTGGGAGAAGAGGCCAGTATCCTCCTCTCCAAAACCTCCTTTCAGGTAGTTATAGAGAGCAATAAGGTCTCCCCTCAGCCTTCTCTTCTCAAGGCTAAGCAGTCCCAGCTCTCTCAGCCGTTCCTTATAAGGCCTGTTCTCCAGCCCCTTCACCAGCTTTGTTGCTCAACTCTGGACTCGCTCCAGAGCCTCAACATCCTTCTTGTGGTGAGGGGCCCAGAAATGAACACAGGATTCGAGGTGCAGTCTCACCAGTGCCAACTACAGAGGGCAGAAGAACCTCCCTGGACCTGCTGGTCACGCCGTTTCTGATACAAGCCAGGATGCCATTGGCCTTCTTGGCCACCTGGGCACACTGCTGGCTCATGTTCAGTCAGTTGTCAACCAACACACCCAGGTCCCTCTCCTCCAGGCAGCTTTCTAGACAGACTTCTCCTAGTCTGTAGCTCTGCACAGGTTGTTGTGCCCCAAGTGCAGGACCCGGCATTTGGCCGTGTTAAACCTCATGCCGTTGGTCTCAGCCCAGTGGTCCAGCCTGTTCAGGTCCCTTTGCAGAACCTCCCGACCCTCCAGCAGATCCACACTTCCACCCAGCTTGGTGTCGTCTGCAAACTTGCTAAGGGTGCACTCGATGCCTTCATCCAGGTCGTTGATAAAGACACTGAACAGGGCTGGACCCAGCACTGAGCCCTGGGGCACCCCACTTGTCACTGGCCTCCAGCTGGATTTAACTCCATTTCCCAACACTCTCTGGGCCCGGCCATCCAACCAGTTTCCCACCCAGGAGAGTGTGCGCCTGTCCAGGCCAGAGGATGTGTATGGTAGTTATGTTTTGTATCAGAGTGATGATATATATGGTAGTGATGTTCTGAATCAAGGTGAAGTCAGATGGTAAGGAAGATGAATCATAGAATCATAGAAATCATAGAATACTAGATCTTTTAGTAAAACATTGAGCTAGTTTGCTGCAAAGTTCCTACCCTTCCACTTGCACATTTAAGCTGGTGAAGGGGCTGGAGAACAGGCCTTATGAGGAACGGCTGAGAGAGATGGGGTTGTTTAGCCTGGAGAAGAAGAAGCAGCTCACTGCTCTCTATAACTACCTGAGGGGAGGTTGTAGAGAGGAGGGTACTGGCCTCTTCTCCCAAGTGACAGGAGACAGGATGAGAGGGAACGGCCACAAGCTCCACCAGGGGAGATTTAGGCTGGACATTAGGAAAAAAAATTTCACAGAAAGGGTCATTGGGCACTGGCAGAGGCTGCCCAGGGAAGTTGTTGATTCACCTTCCCTGGAGGTGTTTAAGGTGAGGGTGGACAAGGTGCTAAGGGGCATGGTCTAGTGTTTGATAGGAATGGTTGGACTCGATGATCCGGTGGGTCTCTTCCAACCTGGTGATTCTATGATTCTATGTTACATCATCTCCGAGACGTGACAAATTCTGCAATTGCAGTAACAGAAAGACATCTGTCCAGCCTACCTTGTATAACACTGAAGGCTGTTAGAAATGTTTTCCCTCGAACAGCAAATGTACTTCTATATTTAAAAAGTCATTTCAAAAAGAGTTACACCATTAAATTCCTGTAGAAATATATATAAAATTTACATTACTCATAACAGCTGAAATTAAGCAACTACATAGTTCATATTTTAATATAAAGGGTGTAAAATTATAGATCAGATGGTAGATAAATGGTAACATGGACTACTGGCCCTTATAAACTGACCAGGACCTCAAAATACGCATATAATTCTTCAACAGAAATGTGTTGCAGAGTAACTGTACCTCTTGATTATAACCCTTACTCCAAAAGCACAATGTAGCACTGAATATATACACTGCAGCTTCAAGAATTGCAGTGGTGAATTTCATACATAAAGGTGAAATATAACACATCATAGCAGAAAAATAGGATTAGAAAATAATATTGTTCCAAAGTGTAGAGTATGTAGGACTTTAAAAAAATGGGCTCAAGTCACAAATCTCAAAATTACAACCCTTTTGGTTAAAGCTATTTAAAATAAAGACTAAAATATAAACATTTTAAAAATTGAGCAAAAAAGCTAAGGACAGATCTTTCTGTGGAAACCACATGCTGTTCAAAATAACTGCAAAGCAAATTTTAATTACCTTCTGCACTTACAAAACATTGTAGACTGACAGAAAGAGAATGTATATGTTTGTGAACCAGACCATGAAAAGGTTGCCTGAGTGCTTCCATTGTCCTGTGCCCACTTCTCAGAAGACAACTGCTTCGAAGCTCTGTCTGTGCCTATTATTATCTTCTGTCTCAAGCATTAAAACAAATCCAAGTTCCCTTTCTTTAGTAGTTCACAAAATTTTAAATACAATTATTTTTACTTGTTCATGTATTCAGTAAAGGGTTAACAGTGAGATGAGCCATGCAGCATTTGTGTTTCTGTTTCTCTCATAACTGAATAGTAGGTCCCTTCTGCTGACTCCATTTTATTTCCAACAAGCACGCAATATTTAGCAAGTCAGATTTCATGTTCTTGCCTAGATCTAACATACTAAGGAAAATCCATATGCTGATACAAAAGCTCCTCCAACTTAACTCTACTAAATGATCGTGTGATACTTTAATATGATTTAGTTAGTCAAAGATTTACTGATTTGATACTTTAAAGCAGCAATATGGCATCTTCATGGAAGTCCAAAAATTCCCAGTTGCTAATCAAAGCAGTCAGCATTCCAATCTGCACAATAAATAGAATTGAAAAATACATGATATTTTAGGCATACCTGCTTCAGACTAGTCACCTGAGTGCTAGGTATTGACTGACTAATATGGCCTCAATGCACTTTGTAACAAGACAAGTGCAAAATCAAAGGTCTTGAGTTTCAGCATTTTAACAGCTATTGTTTTTTCCTCCACACCTCCACACTGCATATAATACTGGCAAGCAGTTGTCAGTCTTTAGAATATTCTAATGTCACTGCCAGTAATTCTCAGACTCCTTGAAACTAACATGAATATCTCAAGAAATGAGATTAAACTTCAACTAATGTATTTTCTATTTTAATTGTTTGTTTAATATATAAAACATCCCTACTATTCCTTGAATGCAGTGCTTCATATATGTTTACTCAAGTAGTACAGACTATATATAGATTACTGCAGAATTGCATAAATATATATGTATATACACATTTATATAAAAATAGCATGTTTGCATAAAACATTACAACTTTTAACACAATATATTGAACAGTAAATACACTGCCAGAAGACTCCCTATGTGTGCATCATGTTACAAATGAATGTGCCTAGTTTAAGCCATAGCTGCCATATATCAGAACTATAGTCTGGGTGTCTTTCACACAGGGCCACCACTGAGTTTACCTGAAGAGAAATACACTTCATCTGCACTTTCACAGCATGTCTGCACTTAACACTACTCAAGTATAGGAGGAAAGAATTATCTGTATTCTACTGACTTGTTGACTTCATCAAATGCAGCTTAACTTCAGTGTAGTTCAGCTATAATGTTCAATATACTATTGACTCTAATTGCAGTCATTCCATTTTCCCCAAAAGGCAGTTCACGTAACATCACAGGGAGCAGAACATTCTCCCTGACAAAGTCTAGCCATTTCAACCTAGATTACTGAGTTTTAAAGCCTGAATTTTTTTTTATTCTATGAATACATATGTCTTTGCAGAGGCCACACCCAAACATTTACCTTATATTTTTAATCCCATCAGGAATATTAAGTTGAGTGTCTTATAGTTTAAAAAGAGCTCTTGAGCATGTCTTAGACACAGACAAAATATATGAGATATCTTAGATGGCATATATAGTAATAGCACCCAGAGGGAAAATAAGTACACATACTTACTGCTTAAATGCCTAGAGAGATCTAAAGCATGCACTAATGGTAACTTCTGTCCATAATATATCTGTGTCATTATTCACAAGCATTTAAGAAGATTTCTTAATTCATGTCCCTGAGATTTTTAACTCTTCCCCAAACTACACCTATTAATCTCTTTAAAGTTCCTGCCACCCCTGTAAGCCTCACTTTACCAACCTGCAAGTTATTTTTCATGCTTTCCTCTGTACCAAAGGAAAGTGACTATTAGCAGATCACAAAAGACTCTTTGTAAGTATTTACTGAGGTTTCAATTTCTGCTGTTACAAGCTGCAGAAACTTTTTCTTCCTGCATCTTTTGATAAGATAAAAGCATTACTAATATACCTTTTCTTAGTATGCAAAGAAAGGTTTGTGCATCCAAAAAGCTCACTCATTTTCACTAAGTAAACCCACTGATCTAATAAACTATCATCTCATCCCTTCCTGTAAGTCCTATAAGCCTATAAATTACTTCTAAGACCTAAAGCTGGAGAATCTGAGATGATATATTAAAGCCAGATCTCTGTCTGACCCATAGAAGACCAATTACACATTACAAATCTGAGGTGTTACGAGTAGAAGAGTAAAAATGTCTGTCAGCTGAATTTGTTTAGGTTGTATTTTCACTTAACAGAACATTTTATAGTTCTGTTAAGCACTGACCAACCATTATTTTACTTAGGCTTGCTGCAAGCTTCAATGCAAAACACGAGAGAGAGAGAGAGAGAAAGAGAGAGAAAGGGGTGGGGAGAGACAAAGAGTGGGAAAGAGAGAAAGAGGGGGATAGAGAGGGAAACGGAGAGGACATGGGAGAGGAGATGGGAGAGGGGAAGAGGGAAAGGGAGGGAGGGAGGGAGGGAGAAATGATAGTGAGTGAAAGAGAAGGGAACTTAGAAATGCTCCTGATCTTGGGGAAGGAGCAAAGTACTTATCTCCAGGTATTAATATATGGTCAATTTTATTATTTTGAGGGGCTTGGTGACCAAAACTATCTCAGTCATAAGACCAAAAGATATTCAGAAGTGGAATCTTCATGAAAAAATTATTCAGAGCTGTGTAACTTACTTTATCTTTGTCATTCCCTGTTGATACCACCATATGAAGGAGCTTAAACTTGCATGATAGTATCTGGGCAAAATACCATCACACTGTGGCCTATATCCGATGGAGTTCAGCAGAACAGAAAGCTTAAAATCAGGCACATAGTTACAGGGATTTGTTTATAGGATCATCTGGACAGATCTCCCCTAATTCATTACCTAATCTGCAGGGAAGTCAGCATAACTTCCTAGTTCCTTCTACTATCTCCCTGTTTCACACTGATTTTTAAGGAACCCAATATCCAGCCTATTGAACACTCTGGGCTTTAAGAAAGATCTAGGGCTTTCCACACCTCATCTTTGAATGTATAATATAGTATTTATATACCAAATAATTGTCAAGTTAATTTCAGATAGTAAAAGAAAGAAAAACACCGTGGAAAAAAAGAGACAGAAAATTACAGCAATATAAAAGGATGCAAGCAGCATTTGCTTTTCATGTTTTAATATGAGAAAATAAGCAGCAAGGCCAAAATCTACATAGCTTTTTAGAAATTAAAACAGAAGTAGAATTAAAGATAAAATCATCTTGAGTTTATGACTTCCATAGTGAGCATAACACAGAGACACACAGACTGTTTTCACCTGTTATTTCCTCTATACCAAACACCAGAACAGCATTAGTGAAGCCGTACTTGGAGGACTCCAAGACCATTGCTGTTGCATCCAAAGCTGAACCCTTCTTTCCTGCAGAAGAAACCATACCTGCTTCAAATTTCTGAGCCTAACTAAATTTAAATGTAAGCTAAGGCTTCCCTCACTCAAGAGAAGTGACCACATCAGAAGGTCAGATTCAGAAACTCAGTAGGCCTCCAAAATCTTCAAACAGCATCTGAACTCTTTGGAGTACAAATAGTATAGCAAGTGTCCACAATCATTCACTATGCTCACCAGGACTTAGATTTTTAAAAAAATAAAATTTCAATGGCTTTTTCACCAAATTAAAAGTTATCTGAAATTCATCTGACCTCAATGACGTTACCTAAAAAGTTCAGAATCTTCTGCTCATCAGGTAACTTTACCTATGTTCCACATGATGCAGAGGGCTTAAGGAAAGGCTTCACAAACCCTGTCTCTCCCAGTTCTCAAGCTCTTTCTCAAATGTCCATGTGCCAAAAATCTAAGTGTGCTGGAAAATGAAATTAATTAAAGTTAGACTAAATTAAATGAATTAAAACATTAAATTGTGCCAGCCCACTGGCCACAGCTACCAAAAGAACCCTCCACAGTGGTCATAATCCCAGCATTGAGCTCCAGGTTACATCTGACTGCAATTCATATACTCAAAACAACAAGCAAACTTCCCCATAACCGTTGTTTGTCATGTCTCATGGTACCGAGGCAAATAATTTTCTGTTGGCTCAGCTTTAGACAGAAAGTACAAGAAAATCTCAAAAGAGAACATCTACATTATATTTTGGTTACGGAAGTTCAGCGACAAGACAGCCAAGTTCCTTTCAAATAATGCTACACAAATCTAGTGAGGTAGTAAGCATGAACCACACCTAGTCTCTGAAGGTAATGGAGATCACAGCTGCTCCTTTCACAAGACTTGAGTTTTGTCATACTAAATAAATGCAACCTTTTTTTTTCCCTTTCTGTACACAATATTTCCATTTTACAACATAAAGTCAGGTTTCCAAAAATTCGGATCATATCCTGTGCCCTTAGAGATTTGAGAAAAGAACTGAATCCTTTCCCACTTTTACACAAAAAGCTTCATGACATGTGTGGCAACCTATCTATCCCTCGTTGAAAAACAGTCTTTACAAGATATTAGACCTTAAACACCCTCTCTGGTGTCCACTGGGAGAGGAGGGGAAAAATATGGCAATAGGCATGAGAAGTCATCCATTGGTAATGCCTGTTCTAGTGGATTTAGTTTATTTCCCAGTTATTGCAAATTTGGATGCTTTAAGGCTGCTGTAGTAAAAATAATACTGAAAATTGAAATTAATTTTAAGATGTTATTTACTGACACTGGGTACTATCTTTGCTTTATATACAGAAGCCAAATTCAAAATACAATTCTGATTTTTTGGCTAATTTATTTTTCAGAAAGATAGAAATTAATGTAGTTGGAAAAAATGAATGAATAAACTTCCCACGGCAACATTTGAAGTTCTTCTCTTTCCACCCTCCTGAGTTGCCAGGCATGTGGCTCTCACTGTATGGAAGCTGCCAAGTCCTCATCCTCTAATCCTATAGCATATGGAATATTTTACAGACCTCAGTTTCTTTATGCAGAATTGTCTGTGTTATCTAGATCAAAAGAAATTAAATTACTACAGGATGAAAATTATCATTTTAATACTGTTCCACTATGCTTCCTAACCTTATTTCTCCTTGCGTTTACAAAAAAAAGTCACAATCACACTTATTTCCTGAATTCAACCTACATGATTCAAAACGAGAACTAGAAATACGCTTCCTCCTCCTTTCATAATAGCACTGTTTAACTAATAACACTGAATCATAACTACAGCTGCAAGTAATATTTTACTGATGGAATTTCTTTACAAAAAAAAGCTGAGCTACAAAGCAAATTAAAACCATGTCTAAGTCTCAGTAAATACAGCGTTGTAATAAAGTGGCTACAGAAGACATTGGTAGTTGGTTTGTACTACTAGTTTTAGCACTGAAAATTTTAGTTCTACCTCTTTGCTTGTCATATAAATTTTTGTTTGCCTACAGTACCTGTAGCAAGATATAGATAAAATATGTCCATCCTGTAGTACTCAAAAATGACAATGCTAAAGCAAGAAAGCAAGATCTGAGTTTTAAGGAGTAGGTTGCAGCTCCTGGCTTGTTTCAGTTCTGGTTATTTCAACTTCAGTCTTAGCAATACTACAAGTATCACTCACTTTCAAAGACTTCAGTTACTGTCATTTCCACCAAGTGGTACATGATTTGTGAATTTCATCACTCTTCCACATCTAATAAGGCTTCTGAAATAGATTGTTGAAATAAACTGAATGGTTTCAGTACAGAGAATTTATCCATATTTGCCCCAGAGTATTTAAATCTATGTTTTCCATCTCCCAGGATACTGGCCCAAACTCCAAACCTGTTGAGAAGGAGAGGGAGGGAGTAGGTATTTTTACTTTTCTTATTCAACCTGTTCTCCTTTGAATTCTTGAATATTAATTGGTGCTGAAGACAAAAGGAAGCATGATTTTTCAGCCATAAAGACTAGTCTAGTCTAGACTTTCAAAATGAGAGATATATTGTAACTTCATCAATGTTTTTCTCATTCCTGTTCTTTCTTTGCCCTTCTATGTATATACTATTAGTTTCGATTACAGTAAGTATGTAATTAGTATATAACCCACTATTCACTTGAATTAGTTCTTTCTTCATCACCTGCCCATTTTCCTAACAGCATCAGGGTATCAGAAAAGAAAGTAGAGTGCATAAGCTGAGGGCAGTAAACCTCTCTCTTTAGAAAGGATCAAGCCTCCTTCAGATGACAAATCAGAGCATCTCAGACTTGTACTCTAAAGCGCTGTGTGAAACAAAATAACTGTATTAATTATTGACAGAAATACTGTGTCCCTAATCAAGCTACATGCCTAATGTTAACTGGCATAGATTCTTCCACCAGCACTTTATGTCTCAATGGCTTGGGTTTCCTTGGCAGCTTTGTGTTTTGGTCATGTTTATGAAAAGCCTTCTTAAGGTGTTACGGAAATACAATGTTAGGACACTTCTAGCATAAGAGAAAGTAGCATTCCTCTCAAAACTTTCCTGATTTCCCCATTCTTAAATGAGATGGGGGCTATTGTATAATTCTAAATTGTATCCTTAAGTGAATGGAGCTTTCTCAGTGTAATAATGAAATGTTGATGTTGGAAGGGAACAGATTTTGGTATTTTATTCACAAATACTATTCAGCACTCAGAGAGAGCAAAATAATTAATTTTATTTGTTCATACCAAATTTTGCTGTTGAATTTTACAGACAATTTAACCTATTGTACATAATTTCAACAAAATGTAAAAA
Organism: Clamator glandarius; assembly: GCA_033459285.1. Classification (NCBI taxonomy): domain Eukaryota; kingdom Metazoa; phylum Chordata; class Aves; order Cuculiformes; family Cuculidae; genus Clamator; species Clamator glandarius. Next base: position 4,060,157 of record JAUNZM010000294.1, read on the forward strand.
AAAAAAAAAAAGCTTACTTAGAGGAAGCCAAATAACAGTAATTTCATCGTAACAGTAAAAAAATTTACTGCCATCAGAGAAACATGAAAGCAGTTAGTTACATTAAGATGTTGTTTTGAATACGGCTATATGTACACTTAAATATAGCACAAAATAATATTTAACTGCACTAGATCTATGTAGTCATGTAAACTGCATGCTTATCATTTGGAAGTGAGTCTACACACAAAACTGAATACAATATTTTTCTCTTTGTGGTGGGGAACAGTTAATCACGGATTACAGGCCAAATAGGGATAACGGAGACCATTCATTTATAAAGGAGGTTGATTTTGGATCCAAGCTTGTTTTATCTGGCATACCAGATATACTACAGGAAACCATGCTCAGATGAGAACATATAAGATTGAAAGATTCACAACATTATCAGATTTCCCATGGTGCATACTGTTGCTCTGGGTAGCATCTTAAGACTAGTAACAAAATTCAGATGCAAATCTAGGACATAATTTTTTAACCTTTATTTAAATTTATAACTTCCTGTTTCTGCGGTTCAACTATCAAGTTACCAAAAGTTTATTAGTAAAGACAAAAAGATATACTGTGACCTGATCTAGAAGGCCACTAAAATTCCTCATCCTTCAAGCATTATTTGTCCTTCTGGGGTCTGATTCTGCAAACACAAAGCATTCCATTAATAACAATAACTGGGTATTTTTCAAATATCTCATACTGAGCACGTAAGTATTTGTAGAATAAGAACACTGAAAGTGTAGCAGTAAAGACAGTATCTCTATTTACACAGAATTTTCTACAGCTAGCTGCACCATCCTCTCCACACCAAGTACTGCATTAATACCAATATCGCATTTTTAAAAAACCTTCTTGCCATGTTGTTATTCTTCTAGTCAACTGATACATGCGAGGGGCTAATCATTCACATTCACAAAGACTACAATAATGGGATATATCTGAAATACAGATATCCATATTTCAGATAGATCTGAAATACAGGTATCCATACACATTGTGTATCCATGCGCAAGCAATGGCATGGATTGCTTAAAAACCATCAGCCAGAGGAGTTTTCCTGGAACAGTCATATCTAGGAAGGAAACGTGACCCCAGCTTCTTTCTGTTTGGGTCAGTATGATTCAAGCAGATAAATTACAGATTTTAAAGGAAACAAATAATTCTGCATCACACACTTAAAATAACTGAATGCAGCAACAGACCATCCAGTACTAGAAAGCCCCTGGCTGCAAAAATGTTGTTGCTATTTTTCAAATTCTGGACAAACGTGCTTCTTCCTTTGAAAAAAAAAAAAAAAGCAAGCTGTTACTTTTTCTAAGGGAGACAGAGGCTGGCACACAAACAGATGTTCTTCTCAGACAACAATGTATTTCCAAGAGAAACACTACTTCTGTTTCTGAGCCTACTGAAATAATCCCCTTGGGCCTTTTTTATCAGGCTGAAGACTGAACCACAGACAAACTATTCAAGGTGTGTGCACCTCACCTTTTCCTTTCAGGTCCTGTACCAAGTAAACTGCCAGTAAGGGTAAGTTTTTCTGTGGGCGGAAGTAACAAACCTATTAAACTTAATAATATTAATAGAATAATAAAACTAATTCAGTAGTCCGTTATATATCCATTATATCAAAAGCACAATGCACTAATCAACACATTTCATTTATGAATGTGGAAAGAACAACTTTGATCACCTTTCAAGTACACATCTACTCTAGATAGATACAAGTAATTTAATGGAAATTATGCAGACATGCCATAGAGAATGGGGATGGAATAATTACAATAATACTGGAACACAAAAGGCTTCTTACAAGAGTGGGATATATGACCTGTCTCCAGTCTAGAATGTTCTTAAAAATACTGTTTAAAAAGCAACATACATCAGAATGACTATAATCTCGTTATTTGTCTCTCCTCACAGTAAATCAGCCTATACTGCCACAGCTAAGCCACCTCTATCAGCTAATTTGTCTGTGTTAAACTACATGGTCTGTATCTCACACTTAGATCTATAGTCTAATGTTAAAACCACAGATTGACTCAAAACTGTTCCTAAAATATGAAAGTCTTAGGTAATTAATTCAGCTGGAATTCTAATGCAGTCTACTCACATGCAGTAATTCTAAACATTATGTATGTTGCATCTTAGGTAGAGCAACACACATTGTGATGAGACTGAAGTCCTCCATTGTATAGTACAGCATACTGTAGACAAAAATTAAGTTAAAAATATGGAAGAAGATTTTAGTAAGACAGAGCATCCACTAACAATAACTACAGTTAAAAGAGGTTAAGATTTCAAGGTTTCTTTTAGAACAAAAATATTCAGGAAGAAAACAGCTTGTGTGTCTTTGATAATTTAAAAAAAGGTAAATTATTTAAAATAAATATACTCATTTTCTTACATACTAATTATATTTCCTACTAGAGACTAAGGCTGAGAAGCAGCATATCTTAAAATCTCTTCAGGTTCAATAAGTGTAAATACACTCTTACACATTAAATCCACCTTAAAATCTAAAATAAGATGCAAGAAACAATAAGATTTGCTAATAAATATTATTCTAAATTATTTAGAATAAGCCTCTAAACCCTTGAGCTAACATCTTAAGACACTTTATCTAATAAAGGATGAATCTCTTGCTGAAGTCTCTTTGCACTGGTAAAATCTACAAAAACTATTTGTTCATAAAGAATTATATACTAGTTGAAATTACCACTGGTAAAGTTTTTCACAGAACATACATACACTCACAAATGCACGCGTAGGAGTGATTAATGTTCATGAAGCAGTACAGTGGGATTTTAGATGTACCATCTGTTGACATGCCAATCAATATTTTGATCCTCACAGATCTAGAACAGCTGTTTCTTCAGCCCAGCTGATATAGTGAAAACATCTCAGCTTGGACATAGAAAAGTTTAACTCCTAACAGAAGAGATTGCTATGGGTCTGTATATGTCATTTTAAAGAACTTCCCCTTGCACATAATTTCCACAATTAGTTTAGCTTAAAAGGTAATTGGTTTTATTTACTCTTTAGGTGCTGCTATAAAGTCAAGGGAGCTGATACAAAGATAGAAACAAAGCCTGACTTAAACAGGAAACAACACTAAATGCTTCTTCATAACTCTCAGTGGCAACTCATTCCTTATTTTTCAACAATAGCTAATGGTTCAGTTTCATTCTGCCAGCTCTGGGATCCTCTGGCTCCTCTTGTTCTTCCAGTCATTGTACAAATTAATCACTTACACGCACATATGTCTACCAGAGCACTAAGACAAAACTAAATGTTATGTTCTGCGTTGTATGTTCCCCTTTTAAGGACTGGGAACAAAATTCTTGCCACAAGCAAGTCAGTAAGAATTTTACCATGATATCAAACAAACCTAACTTTCACACTTAAGTACATATCACACAATATTAGGAATTTTACTCAGGATTTTCAACTAACAGCCATAAAGGAAAACCAAGCAGTGAACGAGAGAAAATTATTTCGTTGGACTCTCCGTGGATTTGGTTTAACAAGAGAATACCTAAATTCTGTTTCACTTCTAGGAAGTGATTGTACAGGATCTGTTATACTGTAGATAGATGCTACATTTTTAAACTAACTCCAGAAGTGATTTAAAGGTCTGCTATGCAGAATATAATGGCTTTTTAAGATTTAATTTAATAACTACTTTAGTTTATGAAACAGACCGAGTAATTTCATCTCATTCTAGATTGTCTTCATAATATTGACTCACTCTGAAACTATATGGTATATTACAAAGGTACTTACATTAATTAAAGGATTAATTAATCAATAGATTTTCCATTAATTGAAAATATTCATTTTCATATGGCACATCTGAAGCTGGAGATCTGCCAAGTAATCTTAGGCACATGCTACCCAGATTCTTTTGCACAAAAATAATAGTGCATGCAACAGTTACTGGAAATAAAACTTTTTTTTTACTATTTTGAGTTGTACTACTTGGCTTAATCAAGATGAAATTCAAAAGATGAAGACAAAAAGCAGACCAGCAAAACAAGTAGTTGCAGAACCTATCAACACCTCTGAATCACAGTTTTGGGACAAATAAGGTATTGTAAGAAGGAGCAAAGTACTGTACAGCTACAAATATGTCAGTATTATGAAGAACCAATACACTAGAATACAGCTGCATCCATTGATCCCTTCAGGTATTATCATCTAAGAAGGACAGCCAGAAGAGAAATGACGAGAGCAACAATATTGACCAAAGGATAAGCTTCATCTTCAGTGAACAGACAAATGACTCAGTGCTACAAATGGAGTTGCACTTTATTCTTCTGGGACAGAGTGTAATTTCTCTGAGAACTGACTCAAGCTCTAGATGATGATGATGATGATGATTTTTATTATTATTGTTACTGTTGGTGGTAGTTTCTCCATTATTTTTCTATGCCACAAAAGTTTTTTCACCAATTAAACAAAGAGCTTCAAAGTCACTTTTAAATAACTCCTACCAATATGGCAAGCAGGCTCAGTGCATTTTTCCCTCTAGTTAACAAGCTATGAACTTCATACAAGCATGTAACTTAATTTTGCTGGCAAAAGACTACCTTATTCTCCATGTCAAAGCTGCAGCTGGGGGATGAAAACGAAGCTCCATGCATAATCAATAACTCTAGGGTATGCAAGTAAAAGTTTCCCACCTACTCTGAATTTAGAAAATATTTGCCACATTTGCTATATAAGTGTACCAAAAGTGATGGGGAGGGAGAAGCATGCTTACGCAGACACTAAGTCTACACAACACACAACTTTAATACTATGGAAGTAATTCAGAAGGCTTTGCCCAGCTGCAAAAAGACACTGTGCTTAAAAGAAGAATTCAGTGTGCATATTACAAATATATTTTTCAATTAAACCTGTGGAGTTTTTTACAGTGGTGAAGAAAAACTTCTTGTATGAGAACTCGGTGTTCTTTAAAAAGTAATGATTAATAAAAAGTATTCTCCAATTACACCACATGCAAAAGCCAATGAGAAATGTACTTTGGTTTATGCCATGTACTGTGCATGGGAATTCTTAAATCCACAGCTGGGGTTTTCCACAATTGTAGTAAAAAAAAATACTATACACAAAGGTAGCACCAAGAATTTATTTTTTCAGGCAATATTAACAAACTCAGTATTGTCAATGATGGCCTAAAGTTACACACATGAAATGTACTTTTGGTGCCCTGCGGTCATCTTTATGCTGCCACTGCAGAAATATCCACGCATAATTCACACAACTAAGTCAGGTGTGCAACTGCATCATACGCAGATCACCAACCCGGGGATTTAAACAAACACAGATGTTCTGTTCTTGGTGGTTTCAGATATCAAATTGAAAAGCCCTGTGTATTTTATTTATGTCACTTTGCATACTTTAAAAGGTGTGGATTTCTTCCTGTTTCATAGAGCGCTCTGGCTTCCAGAGGAATCCAGACTACTCATATTGCCTAACATTCCAGATAGGTTTAGAAATGCAGAAAACGGTTAATATTACAACATAGTACTTTATCACAGATATTTAGAAACACAGTAATATATACAAATAATGCTATTTATTTACTCCTTCTCCCAGTCTAAAAGCTATTCAGCAACAAATTTATAGTAGTAGTTCTGCATTCTCAATGCAAGATATATTCCAGGAAAGTTAATGTATAGCGCATTTTCCTGCAATGGAGATTATCCAGATATTTCTGTGGAAAAGGATGATAGGCTGTTGAGCAGCTAGCATAAACAAAGGAATGTATTGCCATGTGCCATATCGTCCATTAAAACCTAAAGGTAGCCTGAGCCTAGAACTCTCAGGATTCATCTGCAGAGGTGATGTATTAGCAGAAAACCAAATTAAATCCTAATAAGTCTCACTCTCACTGGAAGTGTGCAGAAAAAACAATGCTTCTGATTTTTTTTTTCTTGCACCTCACCAACCCTCAGCTTTGCTCCATTTTCCCAGGAAATATATAGTATGTTTAGTGGCATTTTCCAAACTTTTCTGATGAAGAATTTATCTGATTCTTTATAACTGACCTCAAAGATTGTCCCCACTCATTGCAGTAGGTGAAGAATTACAAGGTATAGTACTTTGCTGTTAAAAAAAAATATTACATAGCTATAAAAATAGGATTTTTTTAAATCCTGTTTTGTTCACTTTTTGGTAATTTCCTTTTTATTAAATCTTAAATCCATTAATTATGACAGTAGTAGACATATATGTCAGTTGGGAGAGAACAAGGCGTTGTGATAGTATTTGGATAATCCACTCTGCAGGAATGTACATTATTCTTCCTGAGATTTCACAAGAGTTCCCTGGCATAATACTGCTACAGCTGCTTTACAACCTAATGTTATTACAAGGTCTGATTCAATGATAATGTCTGCTAGAGGAATCTGGCAGGGAGCGGGGTCCTAGAAAAATCCTTGTGATACTAAGGTGTAACTAGTGGAGACTGAACAGCTGAAAACATTGAGGGTAGTAACAGCTATTACTTTTGAGTTTTGCAAGAATCCTGGGAGATCTTTGTTATGTCTCAGAACAAAAAATCATACAATTCCAGGTTACTTTTCCTGAAAATCTTATCATTTTTCTAATCAAAAAAAACCATTAAATAAACTAAAAAGGTCTAATCTCTACCTTATCCATGGTACAGATGTGGACTAAATTATTGTCATTTTCTTCAGTACCTCTATTATATACATTTTTTAACTGAAGAGAACATCACAACTGCAGAAAATGAGGAACTCGGAATCAGCTGTCAACTGCAGTAGCTGATAAGAGAGAATAAATAATATGTAGTCATCAGCAGGAACCAGCTCATTAACGAACTTTATTGGCAGACATCAAGGAATTCACTGTCTTGATTCAAAGACATGGATGGAATCAATATGAAGTTCAACAAATATATCATATTTGTCCATATTTCACATCTGCAAGCATGCTTTGGTCTGTATTAATGTGGCCTGAGTTGTTACTGTGTGACAGATGTTCTAGACAGAACTTCATTCATCAGAAAAACATCCAGTAATTCATAGATTCATAGATTCTTAGTATAGTTAGGATTGGAAGGGACCTTAAAGATCCCCTGGTTGCAACCCCCACGTGACGGGCAGGGACACATCCCACCAGATCAGGCTGCCCAAGGTCCCATCCAGCCTGGCCTCGAACACCTCCAGGGATGGGGCAGCCACAGCTTCCCTTGGCAACCTGTGCCAGAGCCTCACCACTCTCATGGTGAAGAAATTCTTCCTAATGTCTAGTCTAAATCTGTCCCTCTCCAGTTTATACCCATTGTCCCTAGTCCTACCACTACAAGCCTTTGTAAACAGTCCCTCCCCAGCTTTCTTGTGGGCCCTCTTCATGTATTGGAAGGTTGCTATGAGGTCTCCTTGGAGTCTTCTCTTCTCCAGGCTGAACAACCCCAACTCTCTAAGCCTGTCCTCACAGCAGAGGTGCACCAGCCCTCTGATCATCTTGTAGCCCTCTTCTGGACCTCTTCCAACAGCTCCATATCCTTCTTATGTTGAGGATTCCAGAACTGGACACAATACTCCAGATGAGGTCTCACAAGAGAGGAATAGAAGGGCAAGGTAATTAAGGGCTTAGCATCTAAGAAAATAGTTGGGAAAGAAAAGAAGATAAACAAGTATACAGGCTTGTTCATACTGCATGTATTTATGTCCTATCACCATTTCTGACCTACAAATATAAGGAATCTGGATTTAAGGGGTAAAAAACTGAAAAAAACAACCCTGCACCAGGCATATTGCCTCTTATTCCAAAATACTATAATCTCCAAAAACTGTCAGTCCACATAGCTGGATAAGGAATTAGAACATGCGTGGGTGGATTCCTTCCTCCAGCCTGAATTAATTAAAAATGTTTGCTGTATTATTTTAAAGCGGATTTTTGGAACAGGTTAATGAATCACTGTTCTAACTGCAGTATTTTAAGCCTAATAAGAAAAGCTCCTGCAAAAAAAACTTGTAGGAGGAAAAAGTAATAATCAAAGGCTTAAATATAAAGCGCATCTTATGTTTTTATTTGTTGCTTGGAGAAATTCACGCATTCTTGTACAAGACCTACCTCATTCAGTTTGGCCATGATTATTTCAAGTTAAAACATGTACAGAAAAAACACACAAATCCATGTCTCCAGTCAGTCTGGGCAATTCCACCTATTTCTAATGCCTTAAATTGGCCCTTAATTACTATGTTTTCCTCTCTCACATTCTAAACCTGAAACACTAATACTCTCTGGTTTCACTTTCTCAATAATGTGTCTTGTATACATACAATTATTTAAAAACAAACAAATAAACAAACAAAAAAAAACACAAAACCCAACACGTAAATCTTCATTTCTACATCACCAAAAGTTTACCCTCAAAATCATTTAGTAGCATATAGAATGAATGTAAAAAGGGCAGATACAGAATGCACTTTACTGCAGTACACCTTCAATGAACAAGGCCTGTTACCTGTCATAAAACTCTGATATTGGATTAAAGAACTCCTTTTTTAAACTTACACAGAATTTTACACATTTTAAGTCCCCCCACCCTCCACAACAGGCATATTCTCATTCACATTCTTGAAGCCAGAGCCTCCACATACATTAACTAACCAGACTGAATGGATTACATAATGGTTAAATTCTACCTTTCCTCTCGCAGAAGTGAAAGTACTTTGGGGTTCCTCTCCCAAAAAGCCATTGATTTTCAGTGATTATCTTAAAGAGTTCTACACTGCTTTCAATTTTGGTTAGTATTGGACAACACCTCCAATTTTCATTTAGGTGAGAACAAGCCGATAAACAGCAATCACCTAAGGCTTGTTCTCTCAGGAAAGCAGAATGCAAATTTACCAACATTTTTCTTCCCAATACCAACTAAATCATTTAGAAGCACTATTCTCCAAATAAAGTCAGCAGAATATTCTAAATGGTTAAATTCCATCAACCATAACAGAAATGTTCTATACGTCAAGATTATAGATGGGAGGAGTTGGTCATTTTTGACCAAAGAGGTCCCTATAAAGAAATAGGAGACTTTACTTCTGCTTTACCAGATTACATTAACATAGCATATGTTGTTTTATCTCCAGAAACACAGAATCTAATTCCAAACAATCTTAATAGATTAAATATTAAAATTATGTCCCAATATCTCTCTTTTCAGAGTACAGAGTAAACACGTGGGAAGGAATATTGTAACGCCTCATTTCCTTGAGATAACACAGAAGGAACAGTTTTCTAATAAATTCTTAAAATTCATTTTAAAAACCTACACCTACAGATAGTCTTAAAAATATTGACCAAGCTGACACCATCCATTGCCTAACATACTGGCACCAGTCATGTTCTGCTAACACTACGTTGACATTCACCCCTCATTTCCCTTTTAAGTGAGAAATTTCATTTTAACTTTACGAGCATCCTATATACATCAGTTCTTGGAGTCAACTTACACTTCCGATTTGTGAGACACCAAGTATCAACTGTGCTCTGTGAATTATCTCCGCTATGTCAGCAGCTGACGCTACAGATTAAATTACTGTGCATCTTATGCTCCTTAGCCCTATGCTTACTATTCACATCTTTCACAGATACATAGCTTCAGCTCTCTCCCATAATAGATACTTAGACCTTTTAATAGAAGGATGAATTCTTGAAGAACAAAAGCTAGTTTTTTATTCCTTTCTAAGTGGCTACTAGTTTCTCTCACGTTCAAAAGGAAAAAAGATGAACCAAGGTTCAAGATTCAAAAGGCACATGATATCGCACTGCAGTAAGCTTGCCTTGATCGCAAGTTATACATATCTTTCAGAAATCGTGTTACAGAATTCATAGGCATTTCTGGTTCTGATTCTTCCATTTTATTAGACATCCTACATGCCCACTTAGTGTTTAAACAGAAGAACAACTAACATGTGTAGCTGGGAAAAAAAAAAAAACAAAACCTTAAAATTGACTCCAGGTTTCTGGCCACAATAAATCTTCTACCCACTTAAAAGTAATAATAAAAAAAAAAACAACTGAAACAAAACCCCAGAATTACAGACTGTTCTCATCTTTGAGGTGCAAAATGTTCTTGAACTGTTCTGTTCTCAAAAAACAACATGGGAATTCATTGTGATGTCTCAAATACTGTTTTCCAAAGCATTGCAACTCTGTTACATAATTTTCTCCCCAGACATCTGACTGGTGCTAACAATTAGAAAGCAATACTTGCCATCCAGTGTTATGGTTATCACCAAATAAGTAGAAAAGCAAAAGTCATACGTCTAAAGCCACAAACTACGGGTCCAGTAACATTTTTGTACATGTTCAAAAATCCCCCATGACTTTGTTGAAGGCAGACTTTTCAAACTTTTTGCATTAGAGAGGAGTTCATTAGCTCCTTGCTTGGGCAACACAGTGATATCTACATAGTGCTAGCACCTCCTAGCAGCTGTAACAGAACTTAGAAAGAAATTTAGAACAGAGTAAATGTCTTAAAAATTTGGCAGGCCAGTATTTGAATTCAAATGTGAGGTTTAGAAGGTCCTATCATAGCATTATTAACATTTAATTACAAGTCCTAGTGCTCCTCACTGAATTACCAGAACTCTATAAAACACCAAGGATACACTAGATAAACACCCAAGACACTCACTCCTCATTTAAAAGGAAAATAATGACCATATCCTTTCACTCTACTTTTAAAATCTCGGTCTTCTGATTTTACCAACAAGACATCATGTAAACACGATCCGATTCTGGATGTGTTTTCATCTAGGCAGATACTTGGTCAACTGTCATTTATCCTCACTCAGTAAAATCAGCATTAAGGAGTTAGCTGCTTGAGACACTTTTCTCATGAAAATGATAGTGCATCATGTTTTCCAAAGTAAACTCTAAACCCTAAAAATGCCTAATTCAAAGTGTTGCGCCCATAGTGAGACGTCAAGGTCAGGCAGAAGCAAGCTGTTCTTCCAGCAGCTTTTATCAGTTTTATTTAACACGTCCATGGTATGTCCTTACTGGATTTTTTTTTTAGCAAGGCTAAAAATGTAAAGAGCAGCAAATGCAGGTACCAGACAGAATACTGTGAGATGTAGGATGTCCTAAAAGGGCTGATACATGTAAAAGTTTATTTCTCCCACATCTATGCATCACCCTTTTGGATCTTTTTCCCATATAACAGCAACCGAAAAAGCGAACAAAGACAATCCGAAGAGCCAACACAAGCGACCACTGTATAAGAGAAGGGGACCGTGTGCGTGAAACACTGACTGCTCCGGCAGGAGCCAATTCACGATGCTCCCATCGCAGCCGTGGCGAGTTTTCAAGCCCGAGAGCAGCTTTATTAGGAGTCAGCGCGCCCAGCTGTCACCTTAGGTAAAAGCAGAGCGAGCCCCCCGAGCTCCTCCTAACCGCAGAGACGGGCACAGCCGTCCCACGCGACGCCTCGGGGACCAGGACACTCTAATAAGGAGGATTTTGCCCCTCGGCGTTCGGCCGCGAAGCCTTTTAACAGCGGGGTCCGTGCGAGTTAACGGGGACGGGCGGGCGGAGAGCCCGGAGCCGCTCGAGCCCTCCCTCCTCGTCCCCTCCGCGGGCTGCAGTCACTCGCCACGCTCGCTCCCCGTCCCCCACCCCGGTCGCCTCCCCGGTTTTGTCCCCGTCCGGGGGGGTGGGGAGCGAGGCGCGGGGTCCCCCTGTACCTCTTTGCTGGGCTCGGCCGCCGAGCGCCGCCAGGAGCAGCAGCAGCGGCGGCAAAGTCCCCCGCGCCATGGCTCCCGCTCGCCCGTCCCGCCCGGAGAGTGAAGCCGCCCGGGAGGGGACAGGAGAGGAGAGGAGCCCCCGGTGCCCGGGGAGGGGAGCAGGACACACCCCCGCCCCGCCCCGCAGAACCGCGGGGAGCGGGCGCCGAGGGGCAGCGCCGGCCCCGCTCGCGGCCGGGGGGTCCGGCGGGAGGAAAGGGGAGCGGGGATGGAGTTGTCTGAGAGTAGAGGAGAAATACCTGTGCGGGGGGGGACACATCAAAAAGACAAACAAACAAACGAAACCCAAACAAACAAAAACAAAAAAGCAAAAAAAACCCAAACAAAAAACCCATTAAAAATCCCAAACAAAAAAAAACCCAACAGGCCAACAATCCAAAATAAAACGAGCGAGTCCAGAGAAGAGCAACGAAGCTGGTGAAGGGGCAGGAGAACAGGCCTGATGAGGAGCGGCTGAGAGAGCTGGGGCTGTTTAGCCTGGAGAAGAGGAGGCTGAGAGGAGACCTCATTGCTCTCTACAACTACCTGAGGGGAGGTTGTGGAGAGAAGGGAGCTGGCCTCTTCTCCCAAGTGACAGGGGACAGGACGAGAGGGAATGGCCTCAAGCTCCGCCAGGGGAGATTTAGGCTGGACATCAGGAAAAAATTTTTCACAGAAAGTGTCATTGAGCACTGGAAGAGGCTGCCCAGGGAGGTGGTTGATTCACCTTCCCTGGAGGAGTTTAAGGTGAGGGTGGATGAGGTGCTAAGGGGCATGATTTAGTGTTTGATAGGAATGGTTGGACTCGATGATCCGGTGGGTCTCTTCCAACCTGGTTATTCTATGACTCTATAATAAAAAAAAAAAAAACCCAAAAAAACGAACAAGCCAACAACACAAAGTAAAATAAAAAAACCCCAAAAAATACCAAATGAAAACAAACAAACAAATGAAACAAAAAACCCACAAAGAACAAAACAAAAAAACCCAAACAAATAAAAAGCAACAAAAAAAACCCCAAAAAACAAAATCAAAAAAATGAACAAAGAAAAAACAAAAACCAAGCAGAAACAACACCTCAAACAGCACAAAGCAAATAAAACAAAAGCATAAAAGAACAAAACAAAAACACAAGCAAACCCAACAAATAAAAAACAAACACAAAACCAAACAAAACACAAACAAAAACCCAATGAAGAAAGAAAACAAAATCCAAGGAAAAAATCCAAAAACCAAACAAAAAAAAGTAAAAACAAAACCCAACAAAAACTCAACAAAAAAAACCAAAACCCAAACAAAAAAACAAGAAAATGAAAAAAAAACCAAAAAAACCCAAACAGAACAACATCCCAAACAATAAAACAACAAACAAAACAAAAAACCCAAAAATGCAAATAAAAACAAACAACCAAGAAAAACAAAGAACAGCAACCAAACAAAAAACCAACAACCCAACAAATGAACAAAACAAAAAAAAGTCCCCAATGAAATGCGAAACAAACAAAAAAAACAACCAAACAAACCCCCTCCCAGCCTTAAATTTACTGAGTAGGCATTTGATTCAGAAAACCAGAAATGCTAATAAGCCAAATGTTTTTCCCTACTGTGTGTTGGTATAGTATGTTAGAGCTAGCAACATAAGACAAAACAAAAAATCCATATTACTGAATAAAGGGAAAATTAACTTTGCATTAAAATAAAATGCTGGTTAGAATATGTTGCAGAGTTTTCCTAGGGAGAAAAATACTTCCAAAAAAAGTCAATAAAATCTGATTTTGATAATGGAAGTAAGTGATTACCAAGGCTTCCAACCTTCATATAACCAGACTGGAAAAGTATGTAATAGATCGTAAGTAAAAGAGAGCTGGGCTAAACTTCCCGTGTATCCGCATAAAAGCACAAAAATGCGATTGTGCTGGCAGCGCGCTTCGAGCTTGCATGATCACCCTGTATCTTCACAGACTTCATAACATAGCGCTTCAAACTGAACGTGCTTTGTATTTCTCATAGAGTTTAAGCAATTATATGTATTTCCTGACATTAGTACTTATGTATGTATGCACACAAACGCATCTTTACTTGCTGAAGTCAACACTGAGCAAGGCTAGGGGTAAGTATGTGCAAGACTGAGTTCAATCCATTGTCTATTTTAGCTTTCAAACCACAGGCTTTTCTGTTGGTAAATTTGTCTGTTAATCCAAACCCAAATTCAGGGAATGTGGCATTTTGTGTATAATAGACTGTTACATTGAGCAACACAGCCTGCTTGTTTCTCTCACTGTCATCCTGCCCTGAGTAGGCTCATTCTTTCTCTTCACAGTGACTACTCACTTATGAGGTTTCACCCTGAATGGCCTGGGCTCTGCTGTTGGGATTCCTGCTACCCGGCACCCATTGCTTCCACAACCTCCTAGAAACTGCTGCGCCAGTATAGAGTGGGAACAATAATGCTCTTATACAGCTCGGCCAATTGACACTCATAAGTCAATGGGAAATAGCACAGTCCTCTTGCCAAGAGATAATGTATTGGCCTTCTGCACTTCTTACTAGGAAACTCAAGTTCAGGGTTCATCTTGATGGCTTTTATGTTGTCAGTTCTCTGCATTAGGTATACATAGTCAATGAGCTGTGATGGAAAGAGATGGAAATGATGTTTATGATACTATCCACAGGTTTTTTCACTGCCATTATTTAGACCATATAGTGTTTCCAAACAAGCAGTATCGCCGCTGATTTCTTCTGGATGCTCCTCTTCCTGCAATTCCCTTCATTCCTCTCAAATATCGTGTTCAGTTCTGGGCCCCTCGCCACAAGAAGAATGTTGAGGCTCTGGAGCGAGTTCAGAGAAGAGCAATGAAATTGGTGAAGGGGCTGGAGAACAGGCCTTATGAGGAGATGCTGAGGGAACTGGGGTTGTTTAGCCTTGAGAAGAGGAGGCTGAGGGGAGACCTCATTGCTCTCTACAACTACCTGAAAGGAGGTTGTAGAGAGGAGGGAGCTGGCCTCTTCTCCCAAGTGACAGATGACAGGACGAGAGGGAATGGCCTCAAGCTCTGCCAGGGGAGATTTAGGCTTGAGATAAGGAAAAAATTCTTCATGGAAAAGGATGGTTAGGCATTGGAACAGTCTGCCCAGAGAGGTGGTTGACTCGCCGTCCCTGGAGGTGTTTAAGGTGAGGCTGCCCAGTGAGTTGTTTGAGTCACCATCCCTGGAGGGATTTAAAAGATGAGTTGATGAGGTGCTCAGGGACATGGTTTATTGGCAGATAGGAATAGTTGGACTCGATGATCCAAGAGGTCTTTTCCAACCTGATGATTCTATGATTCTATGCAGAAAATTTGCCTGTGAGTAATTTTGTATATATATAAGAGGAATAAGCTAGTGAATTGTTGTTAAGTACAATAATGAAAGTAAAACCACTTCACCCCAAGTATATGCCTGTAACTTTGGAAATTTCATGCCAGTTTTATAGGAAGGGATTTGACTACATCTACACTGTTCTGATTCTGAAAAACACATTTATTGGTTGAATTAGGCCAAGCATATTGGCAGCTGCTGTCTAAAAGCCATAGCAGCATGAGTTGCATACTCCCCCAGCTGGAGAAATTCTTTCCAGGGCTCCAAGAGCTGCAAGCACTACAGATGAGTTTGAGGTAACAGTCCAGAAGCAGACTGTGGAAGCCGAAACTGGCCCATGAAGGCAAAATTCTCTACTACTTTATGTAAAGGCGGTGTGCTCAGATCTTAGGTAGTAGGTTCAGATATGGATTCACCATTAAACTGGGCTGAAATAGGATATAATTTTGACTTTATGTTCAAAACTATCTTAACAACCTTTTCATTCATACCCAAAGACAAGTCAAATTCACTCTTGTCAGTGCGATTTTATTCTGTATACCAGCTTTTCTTGCCTTTACAGCTTCTCAGTTTGCTGTTTATCTGGAAAACAAAAGCTAGTACTTTTTTTAATGCTTTGATGTGTTTTCCTCTTTTAAGGTACCTGCAAAATATCTCCATGACTCATGAATTATTAATATCAACAGCAGATTGGCTGTAGGGGTCTCTACTTCCCCTAGTATCAATATTACACCAGTATGACGTATGTTATTTACCTGACCTTTTTCCTTTGAATTGGCTTTTCCTACTGTTGAGCCTGCGTGATCCTAAATGTGAGAGAGAGTGTTGTAAGAACTCAGCCTGCTTTCCGTTCAGCTGCATTACTGTCATATCCAGGTTCCTAATCACCAGTCACAGCCAACACTGGCATCTCTGTAGCTGTACATCAGAGCTGTAAACTTTAACAGTTTTGTGAGAGAGAGGCAAGAGGCTCCAGGGTAATCTATCAATTTATTAAATCAACAACATTTTTCAGATCTGAACTACAGGAAATAATTTGATACTATAAAATGCCAAGCTGCATCAAGGAACAGCAAGAGGGAGCTACTCCAAAAGAGGAGGTGGGTTGGAAGATGAAGGCAAAATCAAGGTAGGCAGGGCAGCGGCTTCACTGACAGGGCCTGATCCTAGAGTACCCAAATGCGGGAAATGCAGACCAGAATCAGCCTAGCATCAAGCTCTCCAGACAGATTCATTGTCAGGAGACAGATCTGAGGTAAAGCCAGAAAGTCAAGTCTGTAAATTAGAGTCAGGATCAGTGAGGTGCAAGGCAAGGCAGAGACGTGCAAAGTGCAAGCAGAGACTGAGGGTTGGTTTTGAGCTTAAAAGCAGCATTCGCTACTTAAACACAGGGAGGCACCAACAAGGTTTCTCCACACTCTTCCTCACACGTCAAGCATCTCACCACTGCCTGACACAAGGTTACACATCTGTGCCAAGTCAGATGTGGCTTTGAGCACAGGCAGCCAAACCCATAGGACTAGGGAGAAGAAGCTATCAAGCCTGTAGGTGCTCTCAGGGCCATGACAAGCTGGACAAAACGGGGACAGATACGAAGCTTTTTAGTCACAGAACTGGCCAAATGCCAGTGAGAACTACTAGGCTGAAAGAAGGATATGGGTAGAATCAAGTAAGGACTCCTCTAGGAACCAATATCACTTAATATTTTCATGACTTTTACATAAAAGCAAGAGGTTTTTTTAATGAGTTTTGCTAATAATATGGAGGAAGAACAATGTGTATGTTATAAATTGATATATTTATGCATACATATATACATTATGAATTTGTACAGTTTTTATTCTCAGTGACTGAAGTATGGAAAATTTGAAGATACTAAATACTACAGGATCCGGGGTCATGCATTTAAGGACTAACAGCGGCAGTTTCTTAAGAGAACTAACAATAAAGAATATAACCTGAAACTCCTGGGTGGCAGTCTGAGAGTCACAAGGCACTTGTTAATCACCAAAGTGATGCAGCTGTGAAATTAGCAGGTAGTGCCTTGCATACAGAAGGCCTAAGACCACATAAAATATTTCCAGTGAAGATAAGAAAATTATTAGAGCTGTACTGTTCCATCCCACCTAGGATGTCATAGGGAATCATGATCACCTGTGTTCAGGAATTTATTCAGACTTCATTTCCGAATGGAGCTCATTTTATTTAAAAAACTCCATTTTCACAGAATCTCAGAATCACAGAATAACCAGGTTGGAAGAGACCCACTGGATCGTCGAGTCCAACCATTCCCACCAATCCCTAAATCATGCTCCTAAGTACCTCATCCACCCTCACCTTAAACACCTCCAGCGACGGCGACTCAACCACCTCCCTTGGCAGACCGTTCCAATGCCTAACCACCCTCTCCGTGAAGAATTTTTTCCTTATCTCAAGCCTAAATCTCCCCTGGCAGAGCTGGTGGCCATTCCCTCTCGTCCTGTCCCCAGTCACTTGGGAGAAGAGGCCAGCACCCTCCTCTCCACAACCTCCCTTCAGGTAGTTGTAGAGAGTAATAAGGTCTCCCCTCAGCCTCCTCTTCTCCAGGCTAAACAACCTCAGCTCTCTCAGTTGCTCCTCATAAGGCCTGTTCTCCAGCCCCTTCCCCAGCTTCGTTGCTCTTCTCTGGACTCGCTCCAGAGCCTCAACATCCTTCTTGTGGTGAGGGGCCCAGAACTGAACACAGGATTCAAGGTGCGGTCTCACCAGTGCCGAGTACAGAGGGAGGATAACCTCCCTGGACCTGCTGGTCACACTGTTTCTGATACAAGCCAAGATGCCATTGGCCTTCTTGGCCACCTGGGCACACTGCTGGCTCATGTTCAGTTGCTGTCAACCAACACCCCCAGGTCCCTCTCCTCCTGGCAGCTTTCCAGCCAGGCTTCTCCTAGTCTGTAGCACTGCACAGGGTTGTTGTGCCCTAAGTGCAGGACCCGGCATTTAGCCTTGTTAAACCTCATGCCGTTGGTCTCAGCCCAGCAGTCCAGCCTGTTCAGGTCCCTTTGCAGAGCCTCCTGACCCTCCAGCAGGTCGACACTTCCACCCAGCTTGGTGTCATCTGCAAACTTGCTAAGGGAGCACTCAATGCCTTCATCCAGGTCGTTGATAAAGACATTAAACAGGACTGGACCCAGCAGTGAGCCCTGGGGAACCCCACTTGTAACTGGCCTCCAGCTGGATTTAACTCCATTTACCACCACCCTCTGGGCCCGGTCATTCAAACAGTTTTTCACGCAGGAGAGTGTGCACCCGTCCAGGCCAGAGGCTGACAGTTTCCGAAGCAGAATGCTATGAGAAACTGTATCAAAAGCTTTACTAAAGTCCAGGAAGACCACATCCACAGCCTTTCCTTCATCCAAGAGTTTAGTTACTTGGTCATAGAAGGTGATCAGATTACTCTGGCAAGACCTGCCTTTCATGAACCCGTGTTGACTGGGCCCGATCACCCGGTTCTCTTGTAAGTGCTTCATGATCGCACTCAAGATCACCCGCTCCATGACTTTCCTCGGTACCGAGGTCAGACTGACAGGCCTGTAGTTCCCCGGATCCTCCCTGCGCCCCTTCTTATAGATGGGCACGACATCAGCCAGCCTCCAGTCCAGCAGAACCTCCCCAGTCATCCAGGACTGTTGGAAGATGATGGAAAGGGGTTTGGCCAGCACATCCGCCAGTTCCCTCAAAACTCTTGGGTGGACTCCATCCAGCCCCATAGACTTGTGGGCATCTAGCTGGGCAAGCAAGTCTCTAACCACCTCCTCTTGGACCTTGGGAATCTCATACTTCTCTTCCAACCCTTGGGAACAATTTTCCCTTCTGTTAAAGACTGAGGCAAAGTAGGCATTGAGCACTTCAGCCTTGTCTTCGTCCCCTGTTACTCTTGTTCCCTCTGCATCTACTAGGGACTGGAGATTCTCCCTAGCCCTCCTTTTGCTGTTGATGTATTTGTAGAAAGACTTTTTGTTGTCTTTCACAGTCTTGGCCAATCGCATTTCTAGTTGGGCCTTAGCCCTCCTGATTTTTTCCCTGTACATTCTCCCTTCCTCCCTATAGTCCACCCAGGATGCCTGCCCTTTCCTCCAGAGGTCGTAGACCCTCCTCTTCCTATTGATGTCTCTTACGACCTCCCTACCTCAACCATGCTGGTTTCTTACCCTGCCAGCTACTTTTCCGGAACTTGGGGACGGCTTTCTCCTGAGCTGCTGGGAGTTCCTTCTTGAAGAGCGCCCAGCCCTCATGGACACCTTTGCCCTCAAGGAGAGCCTCCCATGGGACTTTTCCGACCAGCCTTCTGAACAGTCCAAAGTCTGCTCTCTGAAAGTTGAGGGCGACTGTTCTGCTAACCTCCACCTTCTTCATCTCACCCTGCACTGAGAACTCTATCATCTCATGATTGCTTTGCCCCAAGCGTCCTCCAACCTTCACATTTTGCCTTGCTCACCGCTCCTGTAATTAGACTATGAATCTCATGAACCCAACCCACCTACTGCCATTATTTTTATTAACTCTTATGAAGATAAATGCTCATCTACTAATACCTCACTGCTGGTACATAGGATCAGATAGGAGTCATGGCCTTGCTTGATACAATGTTCCATGTGCCATTTGTAAGCACCTCTTATATCTTGTCTTGAATTCTAATAACTTCCTTTTAAGATTTTGTCCTTTCTGATTATGCTGCTATTTTAAGTGGGTTTTGTTTTAAATTTTGTCCTGTGAGAAAGAAACAATTTGGAGAGCAGTGGCAGTGATATTATGCTGGCTTATATTTAGCTAAGAACATGAAGCAGAAAGCAAATAGAGTTGCTCAGTCCATAATTAATTTTTACAACCAAAGCATTTATATACTCTCTATAAATATTATACCTGTTGCAAAGTGTTTTGTAGCTCTGTTTTAAGAGAATCAGATAGCTGTCAAAAAAAAATTACTGATTCTAGTAGCTACTCATCACAAAGAAAGTAGAACTTTCTCTGAAATGACACATAATCCCTTCCATTTTAGAATGTATTTAAAAATAGTCTCTATCATTCATTTATTTAGGAGATCTGTTGCATGTGAGAAAATGCCAGAATTGTTAGAACTGATTTATAAGAAGAGTTAACATCTACTAAGGTTGCCCTGGAGTATAACCTTGCCTCTCAAGGAATGGAGATGAGGATTGTGTGGCTGAATCATCAGTGTGGGTTTTATGTTTCCCTGCCAGCCGTTAATGAATTGTAAAAAATAATAATAATAAAGCAGAAAATTAAACCAATTCCATAGAATTATATTGATTTGCCTTCCTAAAAATGGATATTACTGCAAAACATGCAGACAGGGAGAGAAACAGATGGGTGATATCTGACAAATAAAATTTCCAGATACTGTCCCATCTGTTTCCTTCTACATATTTCAGCTCTAAGATTTTTAGCATTATAGGGTAGCTTAGGTGATATTCTTCTTTGCAAGGACAACACACTCAAAGACTGGCAAAAGCAAGTCAATGAAGTAATCTGAGGGCAAAGATTGGTTCACTAGATTATTACCAATTTATATGCTCAAAAAAGAGCCATTAAATTTCACTCTTTCATTATGGAAAAATTCTACCTTTAGGAAGTGTTTCACGATGTCTTTGGTTCACTTTCAAAATTGTTTTCCAGAAATAGTAAGACCAGCAAAATTAAAGAAAAAAAAATGTGCAGAAAATATTGCTTCATAAAGATGATAAAAGAGATGTAAGTACATTGGTGGCAGCAGGTCATTGCCAGTTAAGATGCAGGAGTTCTTGATAATCTTCAGTAGATTTGAAGGCTATACTTCATTATCTGGAAAATCTAAATTTTTAGCTCCTCTGTTTAAGTTGTATTATACTTTCTTCACTCCCAATACATTTCTAAGTAAAGATGGTATTTCTTCTCTGAGATACTCAGTGACATCATTTATGAAAGAGAAATGTGTTATGAATATTGTCAGAAGTTATAAAACCAGAATTCGTTAACTAGGAAGTACCTTGGGCCTGAAGAGGATAGCCATAGACTATTGTCATGGTTTAACCCCACGACAATAGTTATTGTCATCTAAGCACCGTCCAACCACTCACTCACTCCCCGACTCTTCCCCCGGTGAGATGGGAGAGAGGATCAGAAGAGTAAAAGTGAGAAAACTCATGGGTTAACATAAAGCAGTTTTATAGGTGAAGCAAAAGCCACACAAGCAAGCAAAGCAAAACGAGGAAGTCATTTCCCATCTGCAGGCAGGTGTCCAGCCACCTCCAGGAAAGCAGGGCTCCATCACGCATGACAGTTACTTGGGAAGACAAAATGCCATCACTCCAAATATTCTCTCCTTCCTTCCTCCCCCGGCATTAGATGTGAGCTGACATATGATGTAGACTATCCCTTTGTCACCTACTTGTTGGTGGGGTGATGCAAAAAATGGAAAAAGCCTTGACTCCATGTAAGTGCTGCTCAGCAATAACAAAAACATCTCTGTATTATCAACACTGTTTCCAGCATGAGCCCAAAACATAGCCCTGTACTAGCTACTATGAAGAAAATTAAGTCTACCCCAGCCAAAACCAGCACTATCCAAAAGGCAACACAGTCCAGACTCCTGTCGCTGACTTCAAGGAATCAAAATGGACATTAGTCTAGCAAAGTATTTAGAGAAATGTCTTTCTTCACCTGAAGTATTTAGAGAAATGTCTGTCTTCACCTAGGTATTCATGGAGACAACGGAAATGAGTATGAAATTTTAGAATCAGTGAGATCAGTTAGATTGTTAAAGTTACACACGTTTACATCTTACCAGCTGGCTGTACTGTTGCTTGATACGCTATGGGAAAATCTTTGTTGTTTTTCTGGATCAAGGCTTTGATTATAATGTAATTGATTATAATGTAATTGATTATAATGAAATAAGGCTCTGTATTATAATGTAATTGAAGCTGATAATGATTTTGACATAGAATAGAAAAAATTGTAACTAACTAGAAAGCAAATCATCAAGGAAGGAAGGAAGGAAAGAAAGAAGGAAGGAAAGAAACTAACTAACTCACTCACTCTTACACACCTTAAACTACTACTGAGTTTTTCTCCTCTGATTAACTCCCAAACAGACCTAGGAAACTACGGGCCTGTCAGTCTGACCTCAGTGCCAGGAAAAGTCATGGAACAGGTGATCTTGAGTGCTATCATGAAGCACATGCAGGAAAACTGGGAAAACTCTTGGATTCCCATACCTTCTAGAGCCCTATCCCATGGTATTCCTCCAAATAAGTCTTTGAAGATTTATTCATTAGGAAAATGTGGAGGATATTGTAAAAGAGTAATGAAGGTCACATTTTTGTCAAATTACATATTTTTGTACATGGCCAAAATTGAACTGCTTCATTTAAGCTGTAGCATAATTTTCTATTTAATAAAGAAGCCTCCAGATCTCACCTACAGCCTTAAAACTGGGATTTTAGAAGTAGCCACAAGTCAGATGTTTTTTGACTCACTTGAGTTTTAGTTCCTATTTCTGGAGTAAAAAATGTAAAAATCTAGAGACTGGAAATACACAAATGAAATAATTTTGAATGCAATGCTCTTTTAAAGAGAACAGCATATTGTGTACTATTTAGCAACTGCCTTTGTGTACATTTACAGAAAAATCTGTCAAAGAATAAACTTCTGTACTGATAGCATACTTTCCTTTTAGCAATCTTAAAATGTACAATGAAGGGATGTTTCTAATACGTATGACCATCTTCAAAAATAAATTGTGAATTGATGTGATCTGTAAATTATTTATTTTACAAGATTATAATCTTTTTAAAATAAAATCTAAAATGGCCAGATTAAACAACTATATTTAATTTAAATAAACATCCAATTACCCAATCTTGATTGATAGGTACGCTATATCACTGTTGACTGGAACATTTTTTTAGTCAAATAAAACTAGTTTGTGGTATGAACTCCAAATCTTTCATTATTGGTATACCTGCCCATCTATTATCACACAGCACAAAAGAGAAGACTGTCTGTTCTAAACATCAAAAATAATGCC
The DNA here is from genome assembly GCA_033459285.1 of Clamator glandarius. Taxonomy (NCBI): domain Eukaryota; kingdom Metazoa; phylum Chordata; class Aves; order Cuculiformes; family Cuculidae; genus Clamator; species Clamator glandarius. The sequence continues at coordinate 4,083,380 of JAUNZM010000294.1, forward strand.
ACTTCTGCACAGAACCAATATAAGAAGAAATAGGCACATGGGAAGTAATTCTGTTAATGAACCAATTAATCTTATTTCAATCTTTCTAGTTACAGATCATCTCTCATCAATCTTCAGCTTGACAGCTTGACTAAGATAAACAAGATATATTCCTAGGTTTATTTTATATGAGGCCGGTGACTGAATGTTCAGAAGAACAGAAGGCTCTTCGTTCTGTTTCTCCTCCTCGGTCCAAGGTTGTAGACTTGCTTCAAAATCTACTTCTTCATGACAGAAATGAGAAAAAAATGAGAAGAAATGTGTTTTAATCTTAATCTAGGCAAAACGTTCTGTATGTTTTATCTCAGACATGGAGCTTTTTTGGCTTTTCAGGTTATTATCCCAAGGATGTTGGGATAGTGTTATTTGATTTCTTTGCTATGTGTAATTGGCTTATAGAGTTCATTTGCTCCTCATGCATTTGTTTCAGCTTCACACACCAACTTTTTTATTGTTGTTTATAAATAGTTAGGAATAGCATGACATGTATCAGATCAACAGGATAAAATACGACTATATACACTGGGCAAATGCAGATGTTTTACTTCCATTTATTGGCATTTGTTGGATGTAACATACTTTTCTTTAATAGGAATTTTGACATCATATCCTACAGGATTCTCGCTGGGAACCTGAAAACATATGAGCTGGATGAATCAACTGTTAAACAGGCTGAGAACTGGCTGGATTGCCAGGCTCAAAATGCAGTAATCTATGGCTTAACATCCAGATTACATCTGGTAGTGAACTAACTAAGGAATTGTAAATGCAACATATAAGGCTTAATACATTCATCAAAACAGATTTCCAGGTGACACTAGACTAGTTGAAGTGTCTGACACAAAGACAGTAGACCTTCAGTTCAGTCAGAGCACTAACGAAAGCTGCACAGAGCCATGGCTGACCTGATATAGCATTGGCACAAGAGCTGCATCAGGCAGGAGGCTGGACTAATGGACCCCCAAAGATCTCATCCAATCAGTATTTCTGCCTGTGATTTCTGTGACATTTGCTGAGTATCCTCACTGTTGCTCAAAGATTATGAATCTTTCCTTTATAAATTGTGAATGATCTTGTGAGAAAATATGGACACTCTCATAAATCAAAAGAGGTAGAAAAAAATACTTTTCCTTGGCAATTTATAGTTAATGTATTGCAAACCATTCCCTTTATAACTAGTTTTCAAAATTGTGTTTTACATTTTCTTATCCAATTACTGCATTTATAAGAAACTTGGTTTTACATATGGATAATGAGGTATTTGGCATAAACTGTTTGCTCTCTTTGGGATATTAGACTCAATAAAATCTTGAAATGCATATGAAACGAATATTAAAACCATGTGTTATGCTGTAATAACATTAAATATAACACTAAAATCACAATATTAAATGTGAACACATAAATATGCTTCCAACAGTTGCTATATTGTTTTAATTTTCTGCTGATCTATATACACACCCGCTTGCTGTATGTTAAATACAACTTTTTAATGAAAGTGTATGTAAATGAATGATATATATGCCTCAGAAGCAATAGCCATGCTATTAAAAGTTTTAGTAACACTTTGGACTAAAATTTAGCTGAGCAGAATTGAGAAAAAAATTCAAGTTGTTTGAAAATTGCCTGTATTTCCAGACTCTAGGAAACAGATAAATTAGCACAGGAAAGTGTCTCCTAGCTCCACGTTTTTATTTTCTTCTACTATAAGCTTAACAGAATCTCACCAGAGACTTTTCAAGCTTAATGTATTGTTTATGAAATCACTTAGAGGCTCCCAGTTCAGATTATTAAACACAAATAAACAAAAAGCAATTCAGTATGTTAAAACACAAATTGAATTATATCTGACATCTCCGAGAGGAGATTACTGATTCCTTTCTGCTAGAGAGGGCACTAGGAGGGTATTGAAGTACTACTTTGGGTGTCCTGTTTTGCAGGATATATATGAACATACAGAATGCAAAATACTGTGAAGTCAGTTCAGCTTCTCGGTCTCCGAGTTAACATAGAATGGGTTCACACTCAAAAATGGATGAAATCAGTTGATTACCTGGGAACTGCCAGCATGCATCTTCCCTTGTCCTGAGAATCTGGCTACTTATTTCAGGGCCAACTCTGATGTGGTAAAGGCCTTGAGGAGAGCTATGGGAAGCCTCTTTGGGGAGCCCTCCCTCACTTCTGCGAGCAGGACTTAAGCTCAGTCTCTTATCCTAGTTCTGTGCCTGGGTCATGGTGCAAGTATGGCTGCTCATACCTCTGTGATTCTGACTCTGACCTACAGTCTTGGCTCTCTGCCTGGTCCCAAATCTTCCTCAGCACTACAGACTTCTTTGATAATCACTGGGCTGTGTCCAGCTATGGCTACAGTCACTGGACTTGATCTGCATTTCTTGCTGAAGTACTTGGTTCTTCTTCGTCCTAACACTGATTGGATAATATACATAAGGATTCAAGTCTGCACACAGTAGAAAAGTAACTTAAGTGGGCTCAACCCACTATGGTTCTCCAAGGATGTCCCAGGAAACGTATTATCCCCAAATTAGGGATTAGGGGTAGGGGTTAGGAGTATGTCACCACCCCCTTCCATGGGTGGAAGGCCTATATTGTTGAGGAGCAGGGGACAATGAGGCAGCCTTCAAATCACAGTGCTCTTCTGCCATGATGTCATGGGAATGGATGTGGATTCTTCCCCCAAAAGACTTGAATCATAAACAATGTAGATACAAATCCATTTATGTTACTTGGCATAGAGAGTGTTTTCCAGCATGGTGACTGAAGGCAATATAAAATATAGATTTAATGAGAGACAACCTTTACCTTGTAGACCTTATGAATGAAGAGAGCTAAGATAAACGAGAGGAAAAAAAAATTAAAAAAGGAAAAGAATAACCTTGAATTTTGAAAAAGTAGATTTTTAACAGCTGAGATATTCAAAGGATTTTAAATGTATATATTTACCACCATAGTAAATTATTGCAGAACATATTCTATTGTATTTTGTGCCACATACTATCCATAGCTATTGATGTACTCATGTGGTACTGTCTATGCTAGCTTTAACCCTCAGCAAGAGCTGTTCAGGCAGGCTAAACATTATCAGAAGTCTCAAAATATTTTGTTTGAAGGTGCACTTTCTGGAGGTAAGTGATTTAATGTGAATATCAGCTTGATTTTAAAACAAAATACTGATTTATAGGCATATTGATTGCAGAGGAAAGCTTGATCTAGGGGCATCTAAAAGAATAGTTTTTAACAAAGCAGTAAATAAAATAACACAATGAGTATTGTGTCCAGTTCTGGAATTCTCAACATAAGAAGGCTATGGAACTGTTGGAACGGGTCCAGAGGAGGGCTACAAAGATGATCAGAGGGCTGGAGCATCTGCCATTTAAGGGCAGGCTGAGAGAGTCGGGGTTGTTCAGCCTGGAGAAGAGAAGGCTCTGAGAAGACCACGTAGTGACCTTCCATTGACTGAACAGGGCCTACAAGAAAGCTGAGGAGGGAATTTATTACAAAGGCATGGCATGATAGGACTAGAAGGAATGGCTATAAATTGGGAAGGGGAAGATTTAGACTAGACATCAGGAAGAAATACTTCATGATGAGAGTGGTGAGTCACTGGCACAGGTTGCCAAGGGAAGTTGTGGCTTCCCCATCTCTGGAGGTGTTCAAGGCCAGGTTGGATGGGGCCTCGGGCAGCCTGATCTAGTTGAGGGTGCCCCTACACATGGCAGCAGGGTTGAAATTAGATGATCCTCAAGGTCCCTTCCAACCCAAACCATTTTATGATTCTACGATTCTAAATAAAATTTTGGATTCTTAAGAATTTGGAACTTGGATGTAAATGCTGGATGCTTATAATTGTCAATACCAAGACTTTTTCAATAAAAATGGACTTGGGTTAGGATTTTGGCACTGGAATTGGGTTTGAAGGAGCAAGAAAAAGCATCCTTCAAGCAGGCAGATATTCCTGTTGAAAAAGTTTGTTCCCATTCATGCTTAAAAAAAAGGGGGTAGCATTAGAGATTTACTAGGAAGACATTCAACTTAACTTTTGTCCCTCGTGTTGTAACTAGGAGAGCTTCTCCAAGCTTACATAGCACTGTCACCACCATCTGACCCAGGGTTACCTGCCTGCATTGTGTCAGAGCTAGACTTGAGCACAGGCAGCCTACTGTCTGGGAAGGTGTGTGGCAGGCTGCACACAGAGCCTTGACAAGGACTGAGAAAATATATTGCCTTTTTCTATGGGGTAAGTTCAGACTAACTATATGTCAGTACAATTAGCTAGTTTCAGGGTTTTCTTCAGTGTGATTTGACACCAGGATTGGGTGGGGTGGTGGAGGGCTTTGTGTGTAGGGCTGTTACAGTACTGAATAAAGCCTCTTGATCTCTCATGACAGAAATCATAGAGGTTTTGCAAAGGATAGCAAAAAACCCATTTTAATTAACTGCCACTGTTACTATCAATAAAGGAAATAAGAAAACTAAGAAAAATGCTTGCAGATGTCTACCCAGTATTATAGTGGAATTACAAAATAAGACTCATACTACTATGTCACCTGAAATCATCAGACATATCGTATTTTAAAATCACGGGATCCAGTAGCCTGAATTGTTGATAAAATGGATGAAAGCAAATCAAAGTGAAATTAGCACTGTCAAAAATAAAAGAAATTCTGTTTTGTTTTATCCCTGTGTTACAGTTGAACCTGATTCTGAAAAACTAATTCTCCTAGTAGGATCAGTGTGAATAATGTTGAAGTCTATAGTCAGCATGAATGAACAATGATTTTTTTTCTGCCTTACCTCCTAAATGAAAAAAGAAGTGTTTTAGAAAGTATAGGTATGAAAGTTTAAGCTTCTGACTAGCAAGCAAAGATTACTTTGGCATTATGTGTAGGCATTTATATCTGAAAAGCAAATGGAATGCAATTATTTTGACAAACCACTGTGGTTTTCAAGATTCATTTCTCGTGAACAAAAATTAATATGCTTAATAAGTGATCATTCTTGTTCCAGACTAGTAGTTCCAAACTTTTAAATGCTCTTTTCTTAATTCCAGTTAGCATATTAAGCATGGAATAATTTTCAATATATCATTTGAGCTATTGTGGTTTATTTAGGATATGTGTTGCAGTCCTGGTCAAAATCTGCTTCATCTTTTCTGCTACCAGGTGTTAGTCTTCTTTTAGCCTCAGCTGTGTTTTCAAGCAATATGAGTCCCCTTATTTTTTGGATGAAGACTGTAGCACTTGAACAACTGCAACACAGAGATCCATGTCTGCATTTACAGTGTTCTCCCAGATCTGTTCCAACAGATGTCCTAACAAGAATATTTTTGGGGACTCACAGCTTTATTTGCATCCATACTTTACATTTCTTGGGCATCTCTGGATATTATACCCGCTGTGACTTCACAGTCCGGCTTGAGAGGAAGTCAAGTATTAATGTATACTGACACTACCATTTTATCTTCACATTCTGATGTCGTCAACAATGACCTAATTTCAGTATAACCAAGTCTAGGAGTTAACACTAGGTCTGATTATTTCTTGTCCCCTATTTGAAACCTAAGACAACATTATTATGTTCCAGATGCTGAAACATGCCCAGCTGTGCTTGCCTTTAGGATACCCATTCCTTCCAACATCCATGGAAAAGAGTCCATGACTACTATAAGCAACTGAAAGAAGACACTGCTGCTCACTATACTTGAAGGTTTCATGGTTACATCCCGTCAGGATTAGACACATCAACCATTCCTATGATGCCCAAAATTTTTGAAATGCCATACACCCTGTATTGATACATTGGATGACAGGTTTTATATTTATTGTCAGCATTGGTACTTATTTGACATTGCTGAATGTTTAAACTGTTAAGGTACACCAGGGCTGCATGTGATATTGCTTTGATGACATGTGCCCTTTACAACCTATGGGAAGCAAATTAGTAATCTTTCTCACTCACTTAGTTGTAGAAAGCATGATCATTTCTGAGGCCTTTGTCCACCTGATGCTGTATTAATAGGCTTGTAGATTTGGTTCCATGAGGAAAACATTATCCATGACTTCATCTGCACTTACACTGATTCCACTTGCCCTAACTTACTCTAGAGTGCTCCTCTTTCCATCTGTTCCATACCTCTCCTCCTGTCCTTTATCCCTCTCTCTTCCGGAAGACACTAAATTTCTTTCCAAAGTCTCTCTGTATGTATCATCCTGCTGTTGTGCATGCCTAGTCTTTCTAGCAAAGCCTGATCCTCTGAAAGTTGAATGAAAAACATCATTCTATTCAATGCTTAACATAAGGCACAGTGGGCAGCTGCCCACACATGCAGGAAGTGCAAAAATCTGTCTGCAGGATGCTTCTCACACATTTCCCACTCTTCCCTTGTTTCCCTGCTACTATGCTGTACCTGGAGCCTAGAGTCAAGACATTACCCCACCCTTCTTCTAAGCTAGAAAGAACTAGAATGTGCAGAGGTTTCCATCACTCAGCAGAAAGCCACAGAAGACTTGTCTTCTGTTGCAGGGACTACAAGGAGAAGCAAGAGACAGAAATGAGCTTTGAGGTGTCGGTGCATCAAGAACAGTTATGTCCCCTTTATCTCTCATCTCTTACCTGTTTCATTTTGTAGCACCTCCCTAAATGAGCAGAGACCAATTCTTCTTGTCTCCCAAGAAGAACAAGTTATTTTCCATATCAGTCTAATCATGCCATTTGGAATAAGGGACAGAAACCCAAGATGAAGCAGTAGTGACTCACAGTGTCTTAGGGCCAGCTGATGAAATGGAAACATTTACATACTTGAAAGTCCACTTTCAGGCTGTTGGCATTTGTCCTTAATGGGTTTTGGCAGAATAACAATGCTGGAAAGATTTTTGGCTGTCAGATGACACCCTGCTTTTGGTAGTGAATTACCTCTGGTAACTGAAGGCCTGAGGAACTCAATTCCTTGCTCCTCTGTGCTTTCTTTTGACTGCTTTCTGGGATGGCCTAACTTACAGTGTACCAAGAAATAAACACATGATGAGTGGGGTGAGGGGAAGGATGATCTCCTCTTTATCTGCTTGACAGAGAAAGGGAAGGACTGAAGAAATAACAGGTTTCCAAGGCAGAAGACGGCTCCATTAAGGACTGTGAAATAACCTCAGAAGCATACCCCATGTCTAAACAGGGTCTGTTTAGGACAATGATAGGTGTCTACTAGCTCAGACCATGCTTGTGGCCTAGTGTTTTAAGCAAGAATCAGCAGTGAAGGTGTTTCTTCTTTGGGACAGAAAAGCAGCCCTACATTAGCCTGTGTCACTAGTATCCATATTGTTTCTATGTGTTGAATGAACAAAATAATTCTAGGGTTTGGTTACCATGATTCAACACTGATGGCTTTAGAGGGAGTTCTGTAAAGGGAATAGTAAACCTTCCTTTAGATATAAAAGTTTGTTTGCCCTTTTGATCGCAGTGATAGAATTTAAAACATATTTAAGTGCTACTACTGAAACACTGGATTTAAGGAAATAAGCAACTGAACTTTAACTCTCTGTCAAGATACAATGAACATTTGTGTCAAGATACAATATACACAACTTTTTGTGAAGTTCTAGAAGCACCTTATTTCTAATACCTAGCCCTCTTCAGAAAAAGACCTTTGGCCAGGTCTGTTCATAATGAGCATTTTAGGTGCAGAGCCGTTGCTGAGAGGTGAATAGCAAGAACAGAAATTGTTAGAGAACGGAAAAATATTTGCTTTATAAGTCTAATTCAGAAGGACAGATTTGAGTCTAGACCATACTGGCATTTTATGACCTATTCCAACACAAAAGTTTTTAGAAAAGCAGATATTTTCCTGGTCTCTATCTAGGAAAAGAGAGTTGGGTTATTCACATTGTATTTTCAGGATTTCTGACTTACTTATTTCAATAGCTTATTGTGAAAATCCATGACAGAGATGATAGGGATACTTACACTATGCTGTGGCTGTCTTACATAAAATCAACAGCAATTTACTTTAACAATTTTTAATTATAGATTTTCTGTATATGCCAAGGAAACCTTCCTTTCATTGCAAGTAATGAGAGGTCTCTTCTTATTAAAAATCTGAGAAATTGAGAATATCTGCCAGACAAAACAGCCATATGTCCTGACAATATGAATAGATTTTTTTTTCCCATTCCTCTGGCTTACAAGGAATATTGCATGAAGCCCAATGTTGCTTTTCAACCTTTTTTCCTCTTGGTTGCAGCTGTCAATCTCTGGTTGGGAAAAGTGATGATGATAACACTTCAGGGTTTTGTGGAGCAACAGACAATCATCAACCCTTTTTTTTATTATTTTGGTTCATTTAATCTTCTTTTCTTTCTTAGCATGCAGTGCTTGTTGTTTAACTTTGCCTATATCTGTCAGAAAACACTTAATCTGTGGGAGACATACAACATACCAATTAAATTCTGCTACAACTATGGTAGTAACAGTTGGAGTTCTTGCTGGGATATATGCTTGAACTAACATTTTTTTGTTTCCACACAAAGGAGAAGCGAAAAGGTTCTGGCTGTGATTTTTCATGAAGCCATCAGTTTTGAGCTCTAAAGCGAGTGATTTGGTTAAAAGTAATTGAGGTCTTTAAAAATACACAAAAATAGTCTCTCATGCTTATTGTTGAAATAGTAATTTTTACATTATAGACAGATGTAAGTATATAGCACTAAAGAGTTATAATCTGGGTAATATAAATGAAGTATATCTATTGATGTCCATGTATCATCTATAGATACTGAAATTGTTATTGATCCATAAACTGAGAGCGTGCAGAAACTCTAAAAATGAAAATCATCAAGGTCACAAAAGTATATTAAGAAAAAGATTTATGTATCTTGCAGGAAAATATGCGGAACAGGGTCAATAGAAGTGGGATGGAACCTGAGGAGTATGAACCACAGTGTTACGCACATAAAGCTAACAAAGATGTCTGCAGTGGAAGGGTGAGTTACAGAAAACAACTGAGAAGGTAAGATACTTTCACTTTAGTCAATCACAAGTTCTCTATGATTTGCAAATGTGATAATATAATGAAAAAGATAAGTACATCTGTCTCAAACATTTCCCACAAAAGAAGGCAAGATTGACAGCATTGTTCAAGCTTTGAGAGACCTCATGTAAGGTACTATGTACAATTCTGAATATTCACATTTAAGAAAAATTAATACAAAATGAGATGAAACAAAATCTAATTAGATTCATATGCTCTAAGAAAATATTTATTTTGGGGCAAAAGCATACAGATAATTATTTTTCTATAAATTGGCATAAGTTAAATAAGAAAAATTGTAAGCTAGAAATAACAGTGCAATTTTAGTACAATATCCCTTAATAACATATGCCACAAGCCTGAAACTAGGCTTTCAAGCAAGCAAATATATTCTTTCCATCAGAATGTCTCCAGGAGGCAGTGAGGCATTACTGCTGCATCTTGAGTTGCTGCCTCTTCTTCCACATTGCATGATTAGACTGATACAAAAACCAACTTATTCTCAGGAGGCAGAAGGCAGACTAGGAAATATATGAGCCCATTGCTCAACAAGACAGGAGATCTGGTTACACAGAACATGGAAAAGTCTGAAATAATAAACTCCTCCTTTGCCTCCATCTTTAATAACAAGACTGGCCTTCAGATATCCCATATCCCAGAAACAAAGGAGAAAGGCTGGAGCAAGGAAGGTCCATCATTGGTGGAAGAGGATCACATCAAGTAGTACTTAAGAAAACTGTACATACAGAAGACTGTGGGCCCTGATGGGATGCACCTGTGAGTGCTGAGGGAGCTCACTGATATCACTGTAAAGTCACTCCTGGTAATCTTTCATTAATTGTTACAACTGAGAGGATTACCTGAAGACTGGAGTAAAGCAAATGCCACCCCTGTCTTAAAGAAGGACCACACAGGGAGCTACAGGCCAGTCAGACTCGCTTTGGTCGCTGCGAAGGCGGTGGAGCTGCTAATCCTAGAAATAGTCCAGGTATATGAAGAAAATTATCAGGAGTAGTCAGTATATCTTCATGTCTTCAAGTCTTCGCCAAGTGAAAATCATGCTTAGCTAACTTCATAAACGATAGTGAAATGACTGGCCTGGTAGACAGTGGAAGAGCAGAGTATATTGTCTACCTGGACTTCAGTAAGGCCTTACACACTGTCTCCCATAAGATTTTTATAGATAGGCTGTTGATGTATGGGGCTGGATATGCAGTGAGGTGGATTTAAAACTCACTGAATGGCCAGGCTTGGAGGGTGGACAACACTAGAATGAAGTCTAACTGATGGCCAGTAACTAATGTTGTACCCCAGGGGTCAGTATTGGGTCATTGGACAAGATGACCTCCAGAAATCTCTTTCAACCTCAACCATTCTGTAATTCTGTGATTCTTCTCATAGGAATAATTTAGACAAGAAACACAGTAATTTTAAATCAAATTTCATCAGTTTAAGGTACAGATTACATGAGAAAATAATCCATTGTAAGAAAAGACTAGAACTGAGGATAGTGGAAGTTTCTCATTCGTATGCGTCCTACTTTGAAGTTACTCTAAAAAAATCCAGTAATATCTCTCATTGAAAATACTTACTGATAGAAGTAGAAATAACATATTGCAAATGTTCAAAAAATATTTATGTTGTTTAATCATGCAGTGATATGTGTGCTATGCATAATTTAGACAGCTTTTTTACCTAACAAATTTTATACACACAGCCACAAGAAATCTTCCTCGTAATCAAACCTCTATGTCAACTCTCTTTACACTTAATGAGATGATAACAAAGAAAGAGCTGCAAGAGCTGGCCAAATGTGAGTTTCAGCAGAGACTCACTATAGGGATGCACTGTTATTTCCTTTTCATTTTCTAACTTCTACTCCTGTCTCCCCTACCCAGCTCAAAATCAGAGTTGATTCTGTTACCTTCTATGAATCTGGAGTCAGCAGGTAGATGTCTTACATACCCAGCCCCTCTTGAGTCTTAATGATTTCACCATCTTATGGACTGATCATAAGAAGTGAAAAGTCATGTGCTTGTGCCTCAGAGGAAATTGTTCATGAAGGTCTGCAATTTGACAAGAAGTGCTCAGTAATTCTGTGTTTAAAATATGAATAACTTCTTTATACACAATCTTAGAAGTAACAATAACTCTATTGTATTATTATTAGGGGGTTGTAACACAGCCTGTGCACCAGCTGTTTTCATTTACAACATGAGAGAACCCTTCATCATAAAGGCTTAAGTTAAAACAGAAAGCATGTCATATATTTTGTTCATGCTATAAGCACGTGTCTCTTCTGAGCATTTGTGTGAGCTAACCATAGTATTTGATGATCACTTAGATCTAATTACGTTGTGGTTGAATGAACCTTGATCTTTCATCTTATATTTTCTATGTATATCAGTGCATGTATATATGTAGATAGATTTAACTTAGAAAGAACAGTTTATTATTAAGCTTGCTCTACTAACAGGTAGCAAGATGCTGATATCACTATGTAGAATTAATTGTTTTGGTTTAATTAACCAAGCTAATTTGTATCCTCTTCTGTTTTCTCAAAATCTGCCTGTTTTGTAATCAAAAAGGCTGTGTCAACATATGCAATATGCAGAGTGCCCTTCTATTTATGTATTGCTGATAATAAGCTACCACACAATTCCTCTTAAGTTCTCAGTAATGAAGTGCTGGCATGTGTCTGATTTTTCTCTGCATGGTTTTAACGAAGAGCTTTTCAGTTTTACTAGCGGATAATTAGAATATATGCATAAATCCCACTCTATTGCTCTGATGTAATTAAAGATCCTCCTTCAGGAGGAAAATTATAAAGCTTTTTTAAGAAGAGTTGCTGAAACTTGAAATCCTTGACTAAATGCATTTTTATGCATGAAGCAATCTTCTGAAATAGTTCTGAAAACAATTAATAGTGGTCTGCTTAAAATAAACCAACTTGGTTGTCTAATGTGGGAGAGGAGTTTCTCAACATTGTCTTCTGCACAATTTCTATAACAGTGCTGAGAAAAGTAGAATGTTCAGGCATTCTGCTCATTTAGAAAATGCAAACTCTCTTTGTGATAATTAGCTGAAATAAATCTCTTGGCAGGTAATTTTACCTATATGGATGCTTTGTACTATATACTCCAATAAAGCATAAAGCAGAAGACTCATTCAAAACCCCAAAATTATAGGGCTATACAAGTAATATTAAGTGATTTAAACTCCCCCTCCTTTGCCCAGGTTGCAGCAAACAGAGACAGCTAATAGACACAATGCTGCAATCTCTAGGCTTCTTTTGTTGCCTGGGATGGATGGATTCTTGGAATTTGTCTAAGAATTCTGGGGTGCCTACTGCTGCTGGAAAACTGTAGGTACTAGAGGCTTTCGGTTCTAGCCAACACTGTAAAAAATATTTGCTAGTCTTTCCTGCACAAAAGGTGCGGAGACCTTTTGTTTGCAGCTGGTTCCTGATTACAGAGTGTCAAACACCTGCTGTGTAACTACCATGCCTACATGGTAGCAGCAAGTAGTACCTGACAGATACAGTAATTCATGCACAAGAGTGCATAGAAGGGAGCTGGTACACTGCTAAAAACAGCATGGATCTGCTCATTCATCTTAGGCATGTGCTGCAAGGCACGGTCCCTAACATCAGCTGGAGCAAATAGTGGTACAGCAGAGGCCTTAACTCAGAGTTTGAAGGGCAGATGTGGCCATACAGGTCTGGGGCTACGTGCATGGCCTGGTACCTCTCCCTGGGTTGGGACAGGAGAAGGTGGTTCCTTGACTGCAGAGGGTGTGCTCTGGCTGAGGACCTGCATTGCCAACAGCAGAAGGAGGGCAGACTATGCAGTGTCAGAGAATGTGAAAAGGTTTGATAGAATCTTCACAGAGATCCTGCAGAAGTTTGAAACATCCAACTGCACGAGAGAAGAACAGTCAGAGACTTGTATTTTTTTAAGCAGCAAATAAGACTTCCACCATCAGGGACGTTGGGACTGATTATGGAGTGTCTCTGCAAGGAAAGCTTGGGAGTTCAGATGAGCAGCAAACTGAGCATGACCCAGTGGCTTGTTTGATCTGGAAAAGTGAAGGCTCCAGAGATCTGGGGGAGATGAGGAGCCCAACAGTAGCCTTCTCATGCCTATGGGGAGGTTCTTAAGAAAATAAAGCAAGGCTCTTGGCTGTGGCGCATGGTGGGAAGTCAAGAGACAACAGACATAAAATGAAACAGGAGAGGTTCAGACAAGCCACAAAGAGAAAAATCTATTGCCTTGAGAACAGTGGTGCAGGTTGCTCAGGGGTTGTGTAGTTTCCATCTTTGGAGGTTTTTTAGCCTCACCTGGAGAGAGCCCTGAGCAAACTTGTCTGATGTCACAGCTGACCTGGCTTTGAGCAAGATTTTGAACTGGAGACCTCCTTAAATCCCTTCCAACCTAAATTGTTCTATAACCCTAATATGAATGAAATATTTCATTTATCACATGTTCTGACCAGTACATGCACAAAACATGAAAATATTGTGAAGATTTGATATGGTAACTATTCAAGCACAGAGACTTGGATAGTCCCACATTTCTTTAACCAGAAATACTTCTTGGCAATGGACCCTATCACTTCCCAAAGGAGTGATGGTTTTAAAAAATAATCATTAAAAAAGAAAAGATGAGATAAGAAGAAATAAAATACACTGGTTTTTAATCAAGTTCTTGAAGAAATATCATTGCTGAAAGGGAAAACGAAAGAGATAAAGCACCTGTGAAGCTTGATACATTTCTGATCTAGAGAGCTGAGCATGGCAGTTTTATAGTAAGGAACAGCAGAGATCTGTTCAGCTATTTTCTACACCTTTCATTTTCTCTGCTTCTTCTGATTTAACCACCTGTAAAATTTTCTATTTTTTTGATTTAATTACTGTATACTGTTTATTCTAATCTGGAGAAGTGCTCATATTTAATCTTTCTTGGAAAATAAAACCAAGCTTAGCACATGAGAGCATTTATTCACCTGTGAAAGCTAAAGACAGTGATATATTTTGCAGTTCATTCTTTTTTTCATATATACTCAATGTGATAGATGGCTGTGTTGTGAAACTATGTAATTTCACTATTTATATACATATTTGACCTTTGCATCAAAAACTTAAATGCAAGAGACTGTGAGGAAAGTAACATGACTAGGCTAATGTTTCACCTAATCATCCTTCAAAGTCTAAAATGTATCTTACTAAAAAGGAGAGTAAAATATTTTGGTTCCAAATCACTGTAAACATCACAACCTAAATAATCTTCTGTGTTAACTACACCTACTCCTAAAAGTAAGAGTTTTCACATATAACACCAAATGAAATGCACAGACATGACAATAATGCCATGTATATAAATTACATTTTATCTTCCAGAATAGGATTCCTTGAAGACAATGCTTATAATGAAGGCATATAACAAGTGAAGAAACTCTTTCTCTGAAGAATGAATTCTTGAATAGAGAGGTGGTGTACAGAACTGAGGGAGGGGAACTTGCTGATGAAGCAATACAACATCTATCCACTGTCCACTCATCTACATCACTGAATTTCGCAGAAATCATAGACTGTTTATTAGTCTTTAAGTGCTATTAATATATGGGTTGCTGGATTAAAGGTCAGTAAGTTGGGCTGAATATGTCTTTTGCGATACCATCTAAAAATGGAATATAAATACATATTTCTTTTTGTAAAACTGCCATTTAAATTCAGAAGAACAAGAGCAAAACTGAATTAATATGCCTTCTACCATTATGACTAAAATTTAAGATGAAATTTATGTTATTTTGTCAATCCAGTAAAAGAATTATGCCATTGAATCACTGGGCAGTTACAATTTCTGAATGAGCTTTATGGCATATATTGGGACCCTTTTCTAGTTCTAGTAAATGGGTGATTTCTACAGAACAGGTATAGTCCAAGAACTGTTTAAAAAGCAAGCCTGAAAAGGTGACGCTGAAGAACACTAAATGCTGTTTGTGCTTCAGCTCCTCACGCGTCATTGCAGTAGTCATTTATGACATGAACACATATTTTCACCCCCATATTATTGCATGCTCAAGGGATGGTCTCCACATAGGATACAATTATTTAGAATCTCTTTTTAATCCTCATCCTCACTGTGGAAGCTCATACAAAACAGAGTGCACAACATCAAAACCACACCTTGGAAACAGAATCATCAAATTCCTATTATCCATAAAGCTATAATTTAAGAAATTTATGCATCTAACTTTCTAAATCAGTGAGAATAATCTACTTCCAACTAAATTTGGTCTAAAATCTTGCCCTTATTTCTTTCTAAAAAAAGAAGTGAATCTTTTTCTACTGTAACATTTAGCAATAGGGCTAATTATTTTCATTGACATATAGTTACACCTCAGAACAAAATCATAGAATAACCATAGAATAACCATAGAATAACCAGGTTGGAAGAGACCCACTGGATCATCGAGTCCAACCAATAGAATCATAGATTATCAGCAAAAATGCCAAAAATGTTTAATCAGTGTCTACTGAAAGGACTAAGATGGGTTACGTTGCAGAAGGAATTATTCACAAATTGAAATGGTCATTCAAGAAAAGCGTAGTATGAGATTCTCCTCACCTGTCTTCACATGACTACAGTATGGATGGGTATAAAATTCTAAGCTAGTGATTCCAGGTTTCTCTTTCATACAGAAGAGGGAAAAAGGGTCAATTTTACGGCACTAATCTGTGGCATATGGCCTACTTCAGGTGCCAGCTTTAGGCTGAGACAAACCATTCTCTAGAAGCAACTGTTTTATTCTACTATGTCTATGACAGGACTCCAAGGGTAGCTCAAAATATTTCCCTGCTGCTCAGAAGAATCCCATTCATATTAACCCATGTGAAAAACATAATGCCACTCATCAAGATGCAGTTTAGTGTTGCAGTCAGAGAGAAAACACGTTTCTCCCCTAGTACAAAACTATCTTGTTTTTTCATTTCTAGATAACAGGGATTTCTCTTTAATGAGCTGACCAACAGGAAGAAATAAACCTCTGAACAGTTATTGACTACATCATAATGTACATGTACAAATAGGTTGAGTTAAGGTCAATGCCTACTTCTGGCATTTGCATCTCTTGTGAGCTTGATTTGGAGACCATATATTCCTTGAGAGTTGTTTCTGGGACATGTTTAAGTAGCCACTCCTGATGAAGCATCTTTCTGTCTTTTTCCTTGTCATTCTTTCTGATCCTTAGAAATTACATTTCTTTTTCCAGCATAGTATCCTTAACTGTGAAAAATGCCAGAAATAATTTTCTTTCCCACTGCTGTAAGAAACAGAAAAATCTTAGCATATAGCAACTTCTAGAAACTTATAAAAGGATTCAAAATTCTGGTTACATATGGAGATTTTTATGGCTCGTCTTAGGCAATATTCTAAGTAAATAAGTAACAAGGTTTACCATGTGTGACATCTTGCCCTTGAACACTTAATTTTTCCAGTTTCCTTTCTGTTTCTGTGCTTGTTTTTATTTTCTCTTACTTACACCATGCAGATGAATGTTTCTTGCAATCCTCTGTCCTACTGTTTTCTTTATGCTTCCACTATTGGCTTAATTCCTTTCATATCTCTTAGGCTTTGAATAGCTCCTTCTTCTCCAGCAAGAACTGACCTCAGCAAATTCTGGCCAATGATCAAGGTCTTTCAAGAAAAAGAAAGATAGTAATCATCTGTTCAGTGTTCACTGTTCAATTCTTTTGTGTTTATTTTAAATTGGTTTTACATTAATTCTATTCTGTCTGGATTCGAGTTTGTCTTCTTAGAGGAGGGCCTTATCTTTCATGCACTTCTAAAGCACCATACACATTTACAGCTATATACTTATATGTATATTTTTGTGCATGAACATAATTTTGAATAATTTTTCAAGAGCTGTCAGAGTAACGTGCATAGAGCAAGCACCAATACAGAAAACTTTAACAAAACATACAAATAAATATAAGTGAAAAAAAACTTTCCACAAGCTTACAATCAACTACTAATATTATTTTTCATTGTGTGTTATAACTTCTCTGTGTCTGCTTTCCAAATTTGTGTAATTGGCAGAAATACTTGGGGAAAATTAATATTTATAAGAAATCTGAGCATTCATAAGAAGCATCAGTTATAAATGTGAAAAAAATGTTGCGAATGTTTGTATTAGGGATCCACAGTAAGAAGACTGAAATCTTTATTTCACTACAAAAAAATTACTCATCTCAGTCACCATTAGCCTAAAGGAAAGAGCAGATGGATAGTCTATGATATTTTTGTGGATATGTCTGTCAAAGTGAACACTGTTTTGTTTCAGGTATTTATTAATTTTGTACTGTCAGCTCTATTTTAAAGTTATTCAGGCAGTACTGAAAGATATACTAATATCAAAAAAAGAACACATATCTTTTATGAAGAAGTTGAGGGAACTGAGGTTGTTTAGTCTGAAGAAGGCTGAGGGGACACCTTATCGCTCTCTGCAACTACCTGAAAGAAGGCTGTAGTGAGATGGGTCTCAGTTTCTTCTCCCAAATGACATGTGATACATCAAGTGATACACTGGACTCAGGTTGTGCCAGTGGAGGTTTAAACTGGATATTAGCAAATATTACTTAATTGAAAGGCTTGTCAAGCAGTGGAACTGGCTGCCCAAGGAAGTGGTTGAGTCACCATCCATGGAGGTATTTAAAAGACATGTAGGTTGGTGCTTAGGACATATTTTAGTGGTGCACTTGGCAGTGTTAGATTTACGGTTGGACTTGATGATCTTAAAAGTCTTTTCCAACGTAAACAATTCTGTTATCTATTGAGCTTGTGTTGGAGAGTGGGATGGCCAGAATGTACCTAAACTGTAAAAAACGGGCACTCGGCAGTGCACTTGTGTTCCTGGTCACTCCATCAGACATTCAAGGTTCTGTGGTAAAAAAAATAGAAATCAGTCTTAGCTTAACTCTCAAATTGTCATGCTCTTGGACCCAGGTTTACACATGGGCCTACTGCATTGATATGGAAAGTCTGAAAAGCCCTTTAGCTGTAAAACTGATTCCATTATGGGAAGTAATAACAGTGCACATCCTCTAATCAGACATTAATTCTAGAGAAAATTTCTAACATTATCTATAAGTACTGTATTTGCGTCAGCTTGCATCGTGACTAAGAATGGTGACTGCTAGAGATACCTTTTTTTCTGAGAGACATCTTCTTTGTGAAAGAGTATGGTAAGCAGCCGCAGCATGCTACTACCCCAGTACCTGCACAAAACCCGTATCCCACAGTGAGAGTGAGGCTATAAGAAAGAGAGAGGATCAACCATGAGACAGAAAGATCTGTAAACACACTGCTGTGTAAGATAAAAGCATATGGGATTGAGAAACTACTTTGTTGACCTACTTTTCTAGCTGTTCTCAAACAGTCTTTCAAGAGTATGACTGAAGGATCCTACAGTCATCTAGAATTGAAAGAAAGAAAGGCCAAAGCAAGTGGCAGTTTTGAAGACCTGATTCCCTCAGGCATAAGCAGCTACACTATGAAATCCTACTGACCAAGAAAGATGTATTTTCCAAGCCTATCCACCCACTCTTCCTGTTTCTGAAATTCAGCTCTGTCAAAATTATGAAGCATAGCGAGACTTTGCTGCTGTACAAGAAGAAAATTTAATTTCAATTTAGGTACTGAAAGAGAAATACGTTAATGAGGGCAATGATAGGCAGGTCTTGCCAAACTAACCTGATCTCCTTCTATGACAAAGTGACTCTGCTGCTGGACGAGGGAAAGGCTGTGGACGTATCTTTCTGGACCTCAGTAAAGCCTTTGACACAGTTTCTCACAGCATTCTGCTATGGAAACTGTCGGCCTCTGGCCTGGACAGGCGCACACTCTCCTGGGTGGGAAACTGGTTGGATGACTGGGCC
Source organism: Clamator glandarius (assembly GCA_033459285.1). Lineage (NCBI taxonomy): Eukaryota > Metazoa > Chordata > Aves > Cuculiformes > Cuculidae > Clamator > Clamator glandarius. Next base: position 4,102,393 of record JAUNZM010000294.1, read on the forward strand.
CAGAGAGTGGTGGGAAATGGAGTTAAATCCAGCTGGAGGCCAGTGACAAGTGGGGTTCCCCAGGGCTCAGTGCTGGGTCCAGCCCTGTTCAATATCTTTATCAATGACCTGGATGAAGGCGTCAAGTGCACCCTTAGCAAGTTTGCAGACGACACTAAGCTGGGTGGAAGTGTGGATCTGCTGGAGGGTCGGGAGGCTCTGCAAAGGGACCTGAACAGGCTGAACTGCTGGGCTGAGACCAACGGCATGAGGTTTAACACGGCCAAATGCCGGGTCCTGCACTTGGGGCACAACAACCCTAAGCAGAGCTACAGACTGGGAGAAGTCTGTCTAGAAAGCTGCCAGGAGGAGAAGGACCTGGGGGTGTTGGTTGACAGCCGACTGAATATTAGCCAGCAGTGTGCCCAGGTGGCCAAGAAGGCCAATGGCATCCTGGCTTGTATCAGAAATGGTGTGACCAGCAGGTCCAGGGAGGTTCTTCTCCCTCTGTACTCGGCACTGGTGAGACCGCTCCTCAAATCCTGTGTTCATTTCTGGGCCCCTCACCACAATAAGGATGTTGTGGCTCTGGAGTGAGACCAGAGAAGAGCAACAAAGCTGGTGAAGGGGCTGGAGAATAGACCTTATGAGGAGCAGCTGAGGGAACTGGGGGTGTTTAGCCTGGAGAAGTGGAGGCTGAGAGGAGGCCTCATTGCTCTCTGTAACTACCTGAGGGGATATTGTAGAGAGGAGGGTGCTGGCCTCTTCTCCCAAGTGACAGGGGACAGGACGAGAGGGAATGGCCACAAGCTCCGCACAGAAAGTGTCATTGGGCCCTGGAACAGGCTGCCCAGGGAGGTGGTTGATTCACCTTCCCTGGAGATGTTTAAGGCATGGGTGGACAAGGTGCTAAGGGGCATGGTTTAATGTTTGATAGGAATGGTTGGACTTGATGATCTGGTGGGTCTCTTCCAACCTGGTTATTCTATGATTCTATGATAACCATACTTACAGGCCTACCACTAATTGGGAAGTTCTTTCTAAGACAAGACATAAGATTTAATTAAACTTAGAATATTGGCTCGTATGGATAAAGAACATCCGTACTAGCTGTACAAGAACTAGCTAAAGTAGTACTTGAGGAACGTGAACAACTGGACTACCCTTTAACTGAGTCCAGATCTCTTTTCATGTCTTTTCTGTTTATTTCTGATGGCCTGGAAGTAGCATAATAAATATGAAATTTGCTGCAGTCATCTAGACAGCAGTTTTCAATGCAATAATAAAACCAGATTTGTTATATCTTCCTTTGCTCATTATTTATATGAGTGAAACCGCCAGTAGATAAACAGTGATGTAACTAAGAGGATAATTTGTCCCACTGACTGTAAAAATCAAAGCTGCAGGTAATACAGAGAATGAAAAATCCATACCCAGTAGACAAAGAAGAAGGATAAACTCCCAGATAGCCAAGTCTCTCTCTGTCTTCTCTTGTTAAACTGTAAACCTTTCATAAAGAATCTGTCTCCTAATATTTGATTTTAAGACACATAATCCAAAGGTGGCTGCAAGGATCTCTAAGCAGTAATATAAATAAATAATAATAAACATTGTATAATAATAATCTGTGTTGTGCTGTGCTATGCTGTAGTCAGGGATTAATAATGATATTTCATTGGAAAAAATAGTCCCAACAGTATAACTGGCTTGGGACGTGTAACGTGAATATTTTGTTAACATTGGGATATTTCTGAAAATATATAAACTTAATTGCATGTGTATTTGGTAGCCAGTAGGGAAGCAGTGATTTTAAACCAAATAAAAGCTAGTTTTCAAAATAGATTTTGCATTTTTTTTAAGATTCTTTTGTATAACTGTTAAAGAACATTTTTAACTATTATTTCATTTTTCTGACTTCCAGATGTGATGTGTCTGTTAGATAAGAGATATGAAAATGGAATCTTTCCACTGCTGTCAGAGGATCTTGGATAAGACTGGACAATTCCTCCCTGACAATGTAAAGACAAATGAAATAATTCTATATCCACAGGTATCCCTCTGTTCCTTAACTTTCTTACATTTCCCTTGATTAAGTTAGCTTTGTGAAACCTTGACTAATTTAGAACAAATAACAAACTTAAAAGAAAAAAACAAAAAATGAAACATAGAAAACAAAAAAAAACACCAAGCAGAACTGATTGCTGTCTCAGTAAATTCTTTTAGACAGAAAGAAAATTCTACAAACATCAGATAAACAATGCAATTTCTTATGTAATGCATCATTTGTAAATGCACAACAACAAAAACTTTTACATTTGATGTAATTCAGTTCCTCAGGATGTTAAAATTGTTCTTATATGTATTTAATTAATTAAAAAATGGCTTTTTAAATGCTAATTGTGTGTACCGTGAGGTCAAAACTTTCACTTGAGACAATGACAAGAAAAAGTTTCTATCCAAAAATGTAAACATCTTCAGAAATAATGCTTAAGAATTGACTAAAAATACAGACTAATATTTATCACTTCCCATAGTTCCACTTGTGTATCTCAGATCATTCTATATATTAGGAAAATCAACCTTGTAATTTTTGTCATTATTTTCACTCTATTGATATTGTTACCAGGGTTACTTAATATGAGCAGTTTCTCTCAGAAATCTGCCTGAAGCTTTTTGTTGGGATTACTTTGATGAAAAGAGGACTAAACTGAGGTCAAAATTTACTGTGAGAAACACTGCTGTATTTTCAAGTACCCTCGAGGTCACTCCAGGAGATCACGTTATGCTTGTCAGATGGCTAGTGACGTTCACTTCAGGCTTCAGAAATACCAATAAATGGATATTTTGACAAGCAAGAGCCGCTTGTTGTTCAGCTCAGGTCAACATCAGCAGATTTCATAAAGTGTAAAAGAAATACCCTGGAGTATCCAGTGATAAATCCATGGGCATGGCAAATACAAGTGTCAGTGATGAGGCTAGAAAAAGGTAAGCACAGGAACATGTTCTATACTGGTAATATTTCTGAAGTATTTTTGTTTCTTAGAACAGATGGATAAACTGTGGAGAGCTTCAGAAGATTAGCTATGTGATGAAACAAGAGAAATTTCAGTGTCTGATCACAGAAGACAAAACACTGAAAATAGTCTCCATCTTTATTTAATTCTAAGCACATAAGAAAAAATAAACAAGGCTTGCATAATGGATATTTCATTTTGGAAATGGTCAAGACCTGAGAGTTACTAGTGAGGCTGAAGTTCACATATATCTGGCAAAAAAAGTAATCAGTTCAGAATTCTAGTTCAGAAATATAAACTTCTAAATTTGTTTGGGGAATTACTGAAATTTCAGCTAGTAGGAAGGATACACTAGTGCAAGCAAGGCTTGTAATTGATTGCACATGGTCAAATTCAGACCTCTCATAAGCAAATACTGTTTTCAGCCTCATCATCATCAGTGTTATACCATTATTCAGTTGTTAATGTAGAAATATTGTTGTTAAAACCCACTACTCTTAACAAAGAAACTAGGAGGGGAGAGGAATGAAGGGCAGGCATGGGCATGAATAATCCTACAACTGTGCAACTCAACTATCTCTCTTCAGCTTTCTTTCATAAATTCCATGGGCCATACAAGGAAAGAAGAGGATACTTCAGTAAATACTATTTTTAGGATTTTGCAGTGTGAATAACAGTAATGCATCATTATTTACATTATGGCTCTATGTCCGTCACCTGACACAACTTTGAGCTTTTTTTAAGAAGATACTTAAAGTTCTACTGACCTCTGTAGACACTAAAATACAGAAGAAAATTCTCACACCTGGAAAAGTGAATTTGTTTACCTGCATTTACTTAGCAGTCAGTCCATCAGCTCTAGTTCTTAATGAAGCATTTTTTTTCTCCTTTTGGCAGAACTATTTATTTGTATTACAAACATGCATAATTTCCAGGAAGGGATTCTTGCAGCCACTTGTAAATGCTTCATGAATGACTGATCTACCATAGGCAAAAGGAAATAGGATTTGAATTGTAAATTACAGCTTGCAGACTACTAAATCTCACTGTAGACTACTCTGGGCAGTATGTTTAGGACCCTAGAGGTATTTACTTAGCTGGCATCTGAAAACAGCACAAATAAATGAACTAAGGACAACAAACTTCATTAATCACATCTAAAATATTAAGGCTAAACTTACAAAAGGATCACTAATGTACAACTGCTGAATAAAAATAAAACATATAGAGAAAGGTTCTACTTTGATATTTGGTATTCAGGATGGCTCACCTGAAGCAGACTTTTTCATCTCTTTTCAACTGCTTTAAGAAAATACCATCTCTCTTTTGGGGAACAGTGAGATGGGACAGCTGCCTAGACAATGATGAAGAGTATGTGAATTTTGCCAGAAGAGATGAACTGAACAGAGCTCACAGTGAGGAGAGAGATGAACCAGAGGGACCACTGAACTTTCAGCTTGATATTTGCCACCAGGATGGAGAATACAAGTCCCCAGCTCCCCTACCACCTGGCCAGGTCAAACTGATCACCAGCTGGGAAGCAGGATGGAATGTAACAAATGCCATTCAGGTAACCTTTTACTTCCCCACTCATTACAGTCATCATCCCAAAAACCTGGTCACCACTTAGCTTGCTTTATTTTACTTAAGTGTACCATCATTTCACAATATTCTAAAAGGTTTCTGTGAATTTATTACTAAAGTATTTCAACATTCCTACATAAAATTAGCACTCCAAAAAACAAAGTTCCAAAGGATAAAAAAAAGATGTTAGCTAAAGTTTTAAAAATGTTTAAACTAGATGAAAATGGAAAGATGGTGATTGCATCTGTTTTAGAAGTGCAGACATTATCTTTAGGATGTTTGATAGAAATGGGAGGTAAACATCTAAAAAAGAAAGGATAGTAAGAGCTAGACTGAAGTCAGACATAAATTTATTGACATATAAGTCAGATGAGATATAAATTGGAGCAAGAAGCACAAGAAGTATAATAATACTTGTCAATGTTAAAGAAAGTAGGCTGAAAGACTGAAGTAATTTGGTCCCGGCATTCTATGGGGAATTTGAGTATCTTTCTGAATCTTCAAATTTAGCATTAAATGTTTCATTTTCTTTTCTCACTTTTCATGATTCATTTCATTACATAATCCTATCATTACCACTAACTTTCTGTCTGACATGGTAAGATGAAAGCAATACCCACAGACATATCTAGTCCGTATAACTGTTACTTAAATACTTTTTATGGCAATTTAATTACAGAACAATAATCCTTCCAGTGTCACACAGGTCTGTGACTATGCCAGTGAATTTTTGTTTATGTATTCATTTCATCCCTCAACCCTGCAAAAGAGGATAAAATGGATGTATTTCTAACCCCGCTGTATTTTCAAACGTGAGCAACACCACATGAGAGCCCATGTAATGACTTCTAGTGCACAGTAGCATGTCATACTCAGAAAGTGTTTCACTGTGAATAGAAGTGTGAAGTCCCAAAATACCTCAACACATGTGTTCTAGTAACACATTTTATCTTCAGTCTCCCTCACAGCATCAAGTCAGCACAGGAGTCTAGGATGAGAGCCAGTTGTTTTCTCTATGAGTCTTGCCTTTGATTTCACCAAAGCCGAGATTTCATTCTGGAAGTCAATTTTGTCAATATTTGCTGTATGACCTTTTGGCAAGTCATGATCTCTCTAACCCACTGTTACCCTTTCTGAAAAACAAAAGTAATGATGCCTCTGTAAATCTATCAAAATGCCTAAAAATTCCTGAATGACATTATGTACACAATTACTGTTATTTATTAATATTATGGCTTCCAGTTAAAAAATAGACCAAAAACACAGTGTAAATCCACAATCAAACATACAGTTACCTATTTAAAAACAGGACAAATTTAAGCTAAGTTATTCAATCAGTTCTGTAACTATAGTCTTAGTCAAAACTCTCAGCATGCTGAGTGTTGCGTACTGCTGTTCAATTTCATTTGGTCAAATATTTTAGAAATCAGCATTAAAAGAGCAGTTGGCTATGGTTGTAACAAACTTACATGGATGGGATGGGAAAGCTGCGAGCTGCAGTTTTGTTAATAGTATGATTGAAGTGTCCTTACAACATGTTATGAAACTGTGTGAATATGTGAGTACATATGTGAATCAATGTACACATGTATGTATTTTTCCTATTTCCCAGTACCTTGGCATTTGGTTTGGGAATAAGAGCAGAGAGAGAGGAGGGGAAAAGAAGGAGAGGAGAAGAGAGAAGAGAATATTGAAAGGGCATCTGTCAGTACGAAATAACAGTTTGAAGAATATTCTATGAATAGCTTTGAAGAGAAAATCAGAGTTGTGAACAGAATGATTAAAACAATCCAAACATTCTTGACTGGTGAAGACAACCTATGCTAAAATGACAGTTGTTTTTACCCTACCCAGAGGAAAGGGCAGGAGTGTTTTGCATGGCAATTAGAGGTAAACATTTCAGCAGAATTCTGAAGTGTGCTAAACAGATATTCAAGGGAATACAATTACCCTAAAAGTGAAATTATTTCACAATCTGGATTTATTATAGGAATAATTGAATCTTTGATCTCTGTAACTAAACACAAGAGTTTTCTTACAGTTTCTTTAAATGCAAATATTTCAAAAAATAGGTAGAGATTTCTATCTTGTTTTTAACTTCAACTGAAAAAATGTGCACTTTTGGTAATGACATTGTACGTATAAATGAGTGCTTCAGACATCTGAAATTTCCAGAGAAACTTGCTTCATACTCCAACACTGCACCGGCAAATGAAAACCTGTATTTAATGAATCTAGGTATTGACAGAGACCATAAAGCTGAATTAATTCAAAAGGAAAAATGAACAGCATCATCTGGCAGTCATGCAAGTTGCATTTTTTTGTATATAACAGTAAAACGCAAAAAAAATGTTGCTCTGACTTTTACGGTAGTGCTAGATAGATAAGCAAATCAACAATAAAAAGGAAGATGGTGGTTAAATTCTAATGGTACAGCATTTCACAGCAATATCAAAAGACAATAAGGTCTATTTATTAGCCAGCCACATGTAGGAGGATTGTTGCAAACAGTAAGAAGAATGTTTGTCCAAGAAAGAGAAAGCCAAAGCAAAAGAAAAAGGCACTCACTCTGTAGTATCATGAGGGTGTACAAGACAACAAACAGAGAAACAACAAGAGAGAGGGAATAATGTTCATTTCAGGATAACTGTAATTTACACTATCATGAAACTACCTCCACTCAGGTCTCAGGACCACAAACAAGTTAAACAGTGCAAAAAAATGCCAACAACTTTACCAGGCAGCTCCAATGTACTTACAGTGCTACAATGCTTGTACAATCTTTAAAATACAGTGTAATATAAGTGCCAAATCCTTTCCTGGACATTTGGTAAAAAATGATCTATCAAAGCATACTGAATGTGCAGTTTTATTCAATTTGTCTGATACCTGACATAGCCATCTTTTGTCTCCTGTCTTTTGCAGATATTAGGGTATACAAAGATTAGAAATACCTTTGGGGTAGGAAATTTTCTCATTCCATGATCAGAATAACATGGTAGGGCCCTTGTCTATTGAGAGTGCATCTAGGAATAGCTATCATGCAATTAGCATTATTAATCATTATTTTAAATAATGTCAATAAAAATATTATTAAAATTGTGATCATAAATATGCTTATTATATTTATATTCTGTATATTGTACATTAGTTTGGAAAAGACTTTACACTTCAAGAATCACTGCTTTTTAAAATGAATTTATATATCTCTATACTGTTTGCACATTTGGTGCCAATTTGCTCATTGTTATTTATGTAACTCTACAAGATTTGCTTAAGAATATGCTATAGTTAATCTTTATTTTTCTGTGATGTTTCCTCTGAGTTACCTGCCTTCATCTCCCTAATCCAGACTGAATTGTTAAGAGTGCTAATGGAGTACTAACAACTGCCAAAAACTTAAGTGTAAAACACAGTGACACTGAGGAACAGAAGTATCAGGTATGCCTCTAAGAATCACAGAATCACAGGATCACAGAATAACGAGGTTGGAAGAGACCCACTGGATCGTCGAGTCCAACCATTCCCACCAATCCCTAAATCATGCTCCTAGGTACCTCATCCACCCTCACCTTAAACACCTCCAGGGATGGCGACTCAACCACTTCCCTTGGCAGACCGTTCCAATGCCTAACCACCCTCTCCGTGAAGAACTTTTTCCTAATCTCAAGCCTAAATCTCCCCTGGCAGAGTTGGAGGCCATTCCCTCTCGTCCTGTCCCCTGTCACTTGGGAGAAGAGGCCAGCTCCCTCCTCTCCACAACCTCCCTTCAGGTAGTTGTAGAGAGTAATAAGGTCTCCCCTCAGCCTCCTCTTCTCCAGGCTGAACAGCCCCAGCTCTCCCAGTCACTCCTCATAAGGCCTGTTCTCCAGCCCCTTCACCAGCTTTGTTGCTCTTCTCTGGACTCGCTCCAGAGCCTCAACATCCTTCTTGTGGTGAGGGGCCCAGAACTGAACACAGGATTCGAGGTGCGGTCTCACCAGTGCCGAGTACAGAGGGAGAAGAACCTCCCTGGACCTGCTGGTCACGCCATTTCTGATACAAACCAAGATGCCATTGGCCTTTTTGGCCACCTGGGCACACTGCTGGCTCATGTTCAGTCGGCTGTCAACCAGCACCCCCAGGTCCTTCTCCTCCTGGCAGCTTTCCAGCCAGGCTTCTCCTAGTCTGTAGCTCTGCACAGGGTTGTTGTGCCCCAAGTGCAGGACCCGGCATTTGGCCTTCATGCTGTTGGACTCTGTCCAGCAGTCCAGCCTGTTCAGGTCCCTTTGCAGAGCCTCCCGACCCTCCAGCAGATCCACACTTCCACCCAGCTTGGTGTCATCTGCAAAGAATAGAAAGGTAAACATTTTTTAATGTGTCTAAACACCCCTCCTATTAAGCTTTACTGACACCATATTTATGCATTTTCTAAATATAAATATGTACACATCTGCATGCCTAGAAAGCTAAGTGTTTTTGCCATTTGGTTATTAGATGTACTAAGATACAGATCTTCTTAGCCTCAACCTTAAATAATTTAACTAAATAACCACTTAGATCTTAACTGCAGTAATTGATCATAAGTATTTATTTTCCAGACTTGAGAACAAAGGTCAATCTTTTTTGATGCTCAGAGCTGTAACTTGCTTGAATAATACATTGAAACTGTAGTCATATTCTGAACTAAATTATAGATGTCTGAGGGAAACCAGACATTCTATGATTTTATGAAACCAGCTTATGCGCTTCATATTAAGAGGTGATATGGAGAATTAAAAGGAGATGCCTGATGTTGATAGCTAACCTAGGACCAGCAAGTAATTCAGGTTTCCAGCTGGAACTAGTAAAAAAAAACGACAGCACAAAGTAAAATTCCAAGGCTGCAGAAATATTGTGGTGCATATAAAAAATATCTATATGATTTTAGCTGAAATGCACCGGCAGTAGTGTCCAAATTTACTTTTCATAGCTTTACAACCACGAATCCATGACTGGAAATCAAAAAAATGCTTAGAGACTGGTGAGAGCTATCAAAACTCAGATCTGGTTTCCTTATGATAAAATGTCACCATTATGCAATGCAGTTGCTAAAAGTTATGTTTGAGGGAAGATGACTCTGTAACTAATATTTGTGCCCTCGTTTTCTCTTTGGATTTTCTCTTGGCAGAAAAAGATTCTTGACATTCATCCCTACTTCACATAACCTTTTGTTTCAACTCAGACTCTGCAGTAGATTTCTTCAGTTTCATAGCACAGGAAAGGCTGCATATAGGATATATATTCTCTCTATTCCCAACCCTACTTTTTATCACAAAAGCTTTTCATCAAAAATATGTTAACCTGCAATACTGAAATTACATCTGCCTCACAGAAATCTCTTTATTTGACATGTATGGACTGTGCAGTGGACTGATTTTGAGCTAGCTAACTGCCATTCCTATAAATCTCAATTGGCTAATTTTCTGTTGGTCAGTTGCAAACACTGAAAATGTTTTGAAGCCATTAACTCCTAAACACAGAGAGATGGCTTGTATAAATTTGTTTCTTATTCCAGGAAGAAATATTTGGATTATTCTCATGGGATTTAAGTTGCTGTTTCATAGTTTTTGCATTTTATGTTGATTGTCACATCATCTGGACAACGAACATATGGAGGAAGCATTGAATGGATTTATATCAGCATATTCTACTCTAACTCTTATGGAAATGTTAGAGATGGCAAATCAGTTTTCTGTATCCCCTCTGTGCACGTACTCAGCACGTAGGAGCTGCAATATAACATAACTACTCGACAAATTATTCCCTGGACGTACAGACAGTCCTAACGTGTGGACAATTGGTTTAGAAAGCACCATACTAGCTCTTGAAGCATCTCAGAAATAAGTACATGTGTTACACAAGCAATAGATCAAAGTGTTGCAGTTCTTGCAGCCTACTAGGTCTTAAAATGACATGCAAAAAATCCTTAGTAGTTAAAGCAGTCCTTAGCTTGTGTGTCACACCATGGTCCCAAAATTGCATTTTCCAACAGATGAGTTGCAAGAGAGTTACAGGAGGTGTCTCTCCCTCCGTCTCCTTCATAAATTAGTCTACTAGACTTGAAAGTTTGGCTATAAGATAGATAACTACAGGCACACATGTGCCTCATTACTCTATTTGTATTTTTAACTGAAAGATTTTTTAATGAGGAAAAATGCTACATGAATTAATGCACACAGTCACTACTAGCTTCCTCTGCTCTACACTGCTGTCCATAACCAGGCACACAACAAATGCTGGCGATGTCTCCTGAAGGTCTGCCTTGCACTTTCTGCACGAGGTCATCACCAGCAGCAGACTCAGGGTCTCAGAGCTGCTACAGGCACTGCTGGTAAACACTACCTCCCTCACTGCCTGTGGGAGTGTTTGACTACTGCAGAGTGTGTTTTCCTAGGCCAGTTCAAATTCACATCTTATTTAGAGCCCTCTGCTGCCCACATGAAATACTGGGCTGTCTGTTCAGCAATCAGTAGCCGCACCTAAACAGAGCTACTCGTCTTCCTCCAAAGTGTGTGTGGTTGCCCATACCAACCTTTCTTTCTTCACTGCCTCTGAATGTCTTTGTAGTTGCTCCCATGCAGGCCTATAATCTGGCACCATCTTTCAGTCAGGCTTCTTTCTAAATCCTCACACTCAGACTATGTTCAGCTTCTGCTTACTTTTACTGTTAAAACTCACTAATACTTGGTCTGATGTACCAATCCACAAAACTAAAACTCTTATCTGAACACTAAGAATTTCCTGTGTGGGTCAGAGTACCACGGTTTTCCCTGACCTTGCCAGGCTCTCCACATGCGCACCCAAATGGAAAGCTGATACAGTTCCATAACCCATGTACTCACCAGCCCTTGCAAGTACCTCTTCAGACATTAAATTAGATGTAAGCTAGTCATCTTTTCTTTAATAATCTGCCGTTTATCTTTCTGCATCAATTGTCTCTGATCTCTGTACTTCCAGTCACTGTCAATTTTTGAAATATTTAAACAAACATTCCTATGAACTTATCTGAAGATATTTATTTGCTCTTCTCTAATCCTCCTAGAAATGTCCCTGTGCTGAAAATTTCACAGTTATAAGCTACATTGAAACTACCTTTTACTCTCTTGACTCATAGTTTCCAATATTGATTCCTGGTTTCCTTGAGTCCCCCATTTTTCTGTGTTTGCATCCTGTTATCTTACCTTAAGATTTTAAATACTTTGGAGAAGAGACCATCTTTTTGTACTTTGTTTGCATAGTGCCCTGCACAATGGCATTCCAATCAAGGACTTCCAGGTGGTCCAACAATTAAAACAATTTTGAAAGCAAGTGTTTTCTGTTTCAGAGAAACTCTTTACAAAATAATGATTGCTTAAATGTAGCGTATGATCAATTGACTTGACATTTCATTTGATTCCCTTATTTTTCTGTATAGAATGAATTCTTCTTGCTACTGAGACCCATTGTAGGGGGTCTATTATTAAACAACTTTGGGTTTCTATATCTGTTACATCTGCTTACTTTATTAATGTGAAATTAGGTTTGACAGTTACCTTTCAAAACAAAACCCAAATTACCTGTTATAAACATTTTACCAGCCTTCTGTGGCTGAGATAATTTGTACGTTCGTGCCTCTCTACAGCACATGAAACTGACCAGCTGTCACTGATGGAAAGTATTCTTCTTAAAAATGTTCCTTCTGTCCGTATTCTTAAACTTATGAGGTGCATAACCTCAATGAATTTTCTTTAACAAACCATGCTGAGACATATAACTCCTCCCAAGATAACATTTCTCCCAAGAGAGCAAGAACATAGTGATAAGCATCAGAAAGTAAAATCTTTTGTCAGATAGCATTTTGTCCCTATTTTTCATAAACTTCCTTCACTTCCATTAGCAAAATCTTCAGAAGGGAGCTCATTTTTTTATATAAAGAAAGAGCAAGCCTTAGGCTTCATCAAGGAATAAATGTTGACCAGCTCAACATCTGCAGATGTGTATGCGAATTTAATGCTTTAAGTGAAGGACATCTGAATTGTTATAACATCCTGATAGAATCAGAAATAGTAATCTTTCTGTACCAGACTTTCCACATGGTAAATCTTCTTCCACACAATCTTTAGATGGTTAATGTACAGTTTACTTCAATGTATGTAATTTGTGACTGCACGAGAAACACTGAAATGGTGCAAGCTTTATCTGAATGAGCAAATGAAACTACTTGAGAAGATACAAAGCCCTTAAAAGAAATTATACACAGTACTGGATAATTTAACCTAGTTTTAGCACAGTATTCTGTATAAAATATTTTACCCCTAAAGCCAAATAAAAGTAACTGACTTCTATTTGCATCTATTCTCCCTCTTCTTCCCCCACACACCATGTTTCTTGGAAGGCAATGTTTCTCTGTATTCTTGGCCAGTGGCACTAGTTTTGCCATATGTACAATACTGTGTTCACTAAACAGCTACCAAAAAAAAAATCAAATTTAATATTTACTTCTCAAAAATGTAAACATATGAGTCAAAGTAAGGAAACATTCACTTCAGCTCATACACACATACTCCGCTACCCGTTTCAATTTCTTTCCATCCATTCCTTGAGTTGACACAAATAACAACACCAGCAGATTATATTTTGTAGGTTCCCAGAGTAAGCATTTTTGGTTGTTTTATGTTATCAGTAGCAATGGTAGATTCAGCCTTTGCCTTTACATGAACATTTCAATTCATTATAGGTTTTTTTAATTGCTGTTTTCCCCTCTGAAAAAATGTTTGATTCAGGCTACTTTCTCCCCATTAAGCAGAAGAATTTTTTCAGTTTCAAAACTCATTCTAGTTTGATTATTTCAAACTAAATCTATTTCATAAGTTATGAGTAGTTCCACCAAAGCTTGAAAAAAATGCAAATATGGCTATGAGAATTATATGATGCAATATATCTTATTTTTATTTTACAATAAAGTAATCTCTTTATAAGATGTTCTCTTTATTTTATAATGACTGTTAATTCTCTCATTTTAATGTTTGCATCATATTTAGAAGGTGGCACTGAGGTCTTTTCTATCTTACTACATTTTAAAGCTCTTCTTTTGTGTCATTGACTGCATGATTTCTGCAATTCCAAATGATTTCACCTCAGCCACTTTCCCTTAAGGGACTTAGAAATCTTGTTCTGAGCTTTAATTGGGATCTAGAGTTTAAAATGAGTTCTCCACTCCTGCTCCTGTTGCTTTTGCTTGCCTGCTGACGAGTTTCACTTTTGCTGGGGAGCCAGCTGCTCTCAGAGCTCTTCCTTTTGTACTTTCTATTTTTGTCATCTCGAGTTAAAAATAAGATACCTGCATGACACTGAAGACTTCTGTCTTCTTCTTGGGTGGGATTTCAGAGACTCTACTATCTCCTGAATTATAAGGAGCTGCCATTCCACCCCTGAAGGTTTCCTTTCTTAATTAGAATGGATAATCGGCTGTATAATTCATATTTTCCCTCTAGCCTTACACTTATTTCTGTCTTATGTCTATAGTTAGATATTTCTCATATCCAGCCATTTTTCCTCACAGCCTCTTGCCCATTGTCTTCTCCTACCTTTGTTTCTACCTCATATGGTTCACAACCTTATGTACTAGTGTTCTCTGGTTTGCTAATGACACCCTGTCCCTACCTTCTCTGGTGCAGTCATGATCCCAAGTTAGCCAGGTTCCTGCTCTTTATTGCTCTTCCTGGGCACCTCAGAGTTTCACAGCTTTCATAAAGAAATTCATCTGACTCTATAGATGGCATAGAGACTTTGATGGAGACTCTCAAATCTTAAAATAAGTGCCTTACACTGTTGGAGTGAATAGTCCTCTGGTGGTCCTTATTTCTATCTGTCCTTTTCGGAGCTAGCAAATTAGCTTTACTTTTTGCTGTATTTTGATAGGTGAAGTGAGGAATCTCATTCCTAATAAGTGTCCATGAAAGCAAGGTAGATTTGTCACGTATGTCTTCTCTGCTACTGTGTGTACTTATTCATTAATATTTGGTTTAGACAGTAGAAGTTGAGTGAGATTCATCCAATTCATGGTAAGATGTGATCATTTCCTTGGGTACCAAAGAGAGTAAAAAAGAGTAATAGCCTTAGTAACTTTAGTAATAGTTACTGGGCTTTCACTTAAAATCCATTAATTTCACCTCATGGATAAATTGAGATTTTGCCTAGAAATTTGAATGGGAAACATGAAAGTTATTTAGGAGACTGGATTAGCGTTCATCTCTACAGCTGTCAACATTGAAGTCTGAACAAAGGAGAGATCCAATAAGGCAATGTTTTCCCCACACTGTCAGAATGACTCAGGTTAGGTAAAAGGTATTAAACTCTTTTTTTAAATGTACAAACTTTTAGAGCAATTACTTAACTAACTTTGTTTTACTAATGAAAGAGGTGTTTTTCTCTCTACCTGTACAGACAGTACTTATATCTAAAGCTAAGAAAAAGCCTGGGAATTTGTAGCTTCAACTTTACCAGTATCTGTGCATGATGAAATATCAGCAGTAAAATGTGTTGCTGCTTCTTTTATCCTAAAGGTGGGAGCCACAGGGATGCCACTGAAGTTTAACTAAACTTAAGAAAGGAAAAATAGTAGTGATTTGTTGTCTGTCCCCAGTCTCTTTGTAAGAGAGCATCTTTTCTCACCTATTCCAGAAGAATACACTATGATACTCTGTATTAGTTTACTGATTCCTAGAGACCAAAAATAATAGTAAACCACTGTTTACGTCTTTCATCCAGACTATTAACTATATTCTCTCCAGACAGTGCTGTAAGACAAATTTCCCTTTTATACACTGAGCTCTGGGAGTCATTATAGCTTGAATAAGAGTCCACCTAAAATCAGT
Organism: Clamator glandarius; assembly: GCA_033459285.1. Classification (NCBI taxonomy): domain Eukaryota; kingdom Metazoa; phylum Chordata; class Aves; order Cuculiformes; family Cuculidae; genus Clamator; species Clamator glandarius. Next base: position 4,117,847 of record JAUNZM010000294.1, read on the forward strand.
GGCTGGGTCTGTACTGAAGAAAGAACAGGGTAATATTAGCCAGGGGAGGATTCGATCATCTTTTATTCCACATGCAGTCATGACAAATCCTATGCTAGCTTCCAGAAAACATAATCCAGCTTCCAGGTATTATAACCTAGCTTCCTTTTCACCTCTTAGAGGTGCATAAATTTTGTTCCAGCGCAATGTTCTCTGTAGCTTGAATTTTTTTTTCCATTTTCTCTTCAGACTTACTTGTTTAAAGTAACATGAATTGTGGCTTGTCCCATATAGGCAGCATTAAAAAAAAAAAACCCTCCCAACAAGCCAAATGCTTTCTCCCTGCCTGAGTTTGAACTTTCTAAGCACTTTAACTCTCCCTTTTGTTACGTCAATACACCCTCAAATAAAGTCATTTGGCTCCCCAGTTTGCTTCTAGACTCCCAAAGTCCCCTTTCTCCCTCCTCTCAAGCTCTTTTGACCATACTTTAACGGAAATTCACATTCTATGCTGAATGCTTTGAGTATTTGCCTGCTTTCAGCTGAACATCTGCAAGTCTGTGATGAGCTATAATGTGAGAAATAGGGAAGCAGCCAGTGAGTCCATGTTGCTCGCCACTATTAATTTTCAAAATAATGTTTGTTCTAGTTTTCACTGCCTCAAATTTTTCATCTTTTTTTCCTCTCCACTACATAGCACATAATAAAAGCCCTCATTCTTTTACCAAAGCCTGCTTTCTCCACTGGGACCAAGAAAAATAATATATTTTCTTAAAAGGTAATTTGCTTGGGAGATTTACTTTGTGTGATTCTATGCATTCTTGCAGACAACTCTGAATTTATGCAAACTAGCATTTTCCAACAAATCATTGAGAATTAAGCATCAAGCATATTATTTCAGTTTTAGAACAAATATTTAATCCAATAGCTGGGATCAGCTGTAATACTCAACACCAGCAATTCCTTTTTTTTTTGTTGAGACATTTTCTTTTCTCTGTTCCCTTTCCTCATCTGTAGGAGATTCCTAAAACTAATCTAGCCACTAAAGGGAGAGCACAACCAGTGGCTTTTGTTAGTCTAATGGACACATGCTTTTTTGCAGTGCAGACCATGTGACTTCCTTACTTGCTTATCTTATCACAACATCTCCTGAGCAGTCTATCTGCAATATAATCTGCTTATGGAACCTGAAGGATTGACAGAACAACATTTCTAAATTTTCTCTCAGTATATAAGGTGATTGCAGGCATTAATCACAAAATAAACACCATAACCACTTTCCTCCCTGCAAGCTAAACCAGGATGACATTGGCAGAGAGAAAGAATAAGACAAATCAGGAAAAATGAGATTGCTGGGGTCTAATTCAACCATCTCAGAAGTTAAAGGAAAATTTTTCACTGACATTAAAGGAGATGGATCTGCTGCTAAAGTCATACAGGCCATGGACAATATTTGAAGTTTGTAGCATTAATTCAAACTCAACTGAGCTGAACAGACTGTGAAGTGAGTGGGAAAGGAGCTGAATTCTCTTCCTGGAGTCTGTAGAGCACTGCCAGGAGTCTGGGTAGCCAGCTAGGGAACCAAAAATTCTTACTGCTGAGATGAAATAGGATCTAGCTAATATTGCAAATACATGGTAGGATGATTTATGTGACTGGAATTTAAAAATAATTATAAAAAGTATGTTTACAGAAAAAGAGTAGATAAAAGAATTAACGGTGGTGCTTTATGTTAGGGAGATAATTTTCTGTGTTGGAGCTTTTTGGAAAGAAAAATTTTATTGGTTTTGGTGACTTCTGTTTTACAGACATGCAGGAACTTGGTATGCAGTCTGTAGTAAAACATAATCAAAGTTTCTAAAAATGATAGGTGATAATTATCTAACACAAAAGATATTGAACTTAGCACAAGATAATACTATTTTAAGCACCGTTATGTTTTATAAAGATGAACAGATCAGTGGATCTAATTATATTCATTAAGGGAAAACAGAGGACAGTAATATATATGCTCAGTACTTCAAAAGAGTGAATATTACAAACCTGGAAAAAATCTCAAGATATAATTCATTAGGAAGAATAAATACAGACAGCAGATTGTCAATGCAATTTGGAAGTTATTTAACAAGAATTTATGAGATGTCCAAAAGCCACGTCTCATAATTAAGGAATAGAACATCTATGTGTTAAAACCCATTCTGTGAAGTGAATGTGCCAATTAAAATTAAAAAAAATAGCAAAAGGGAGAAAGGGAAGGTGAAAGTAATCATTGTAAATTATAAATTATGAAGTCTGGCAAAGAGATACAGGAACCCAAAGACACTAGAAAAAAATGCATCTCCCATGGGATTAGGACAGTAAGAAAAGAATTTTTAGGAAGTAGGAAACAAAACATGTAGCTTCAGTGTAAAGATGTGAAACAGAAATGCTAATAGTGGTGTAAATTAAGTATGAATGGAAATGTATGTCTCTATATATGACTATGTATGTTTCTCCAAAAGCAGCAGGAAAAACAGCAGAGCAAAGTTAAAAGGGAAGTTATGTGTTAATTGCCATAGAGCACTGTGTATGTGATTTCATTCAAATGAAGGGGTAGAAAAACTAACCTACAGATAAGTGTTAAGAGAATGAAGCAAAGGAGAGTATATAAAAAACATACACATATGGAAAGCAAAAATACTGTGAAATTCAGGAATTTTGCTTAATATTTATGAAGGATAAGACAAAATAATGAGGCAAAGGATCCAAAACTGCATCCGCTCCACAGGAGTATAGAAAGTAAATCCATAATCTGTTTGTCATCAGTAATGAAGATTAACCCCAGAGACTTGACTGGCAGCAACCCTTGTCCTCCTTGATGCACTCAAGTGATCCTGGAAAAGCTACCATGACAAAGACACACACCAGTGCTGTGGAGCATGTGGATGTGAGAGTGGATAAAATCAGCTTAGAGATTCTCAAATGTAATAACACCTTACTCACTGAGTTTTGCTACACTGATTTCCTAGCAGTAGATGGAGGTCCTAAAATTGTTCAAATCTCTGTAAAAGATCTCAGAGGAAATTTTTCTCAGCATTGCTAACGACCTGTCTTAAGAGAGTTATGAGTTATAAATGGAGGTGGCTACTTTTTTCCAAGCTTAGACTCAGACAATTAACTATTATATAACAAAAGTTACTACTTCAAACTGATGATTAAATTTATCTTGTTAATATTTTTACAAGCAGAATGCCCAGCAAGTTTGCACTTAGGAGGCATGCAAAAGATGCATCTGACCTGAAAATACTCTAATCCAATCACTATTGTATTTGGAATTTTCAGGCGATTATGGATGTCATTCCAATATTTAAAAGGCCAGTTAGATCCAGACTAGTGAAATCTGGCAACAGTTCTAAGAAAAAGTATGTAATTGCTAATACCAGGTTTAGTTGATAAAGAATAAAAAGATAGGAATATGATTAATGTCAGTCGTGGTTTTGGAGAAAGTGTCCATACAGTCCTTATTAAACACTTGATATAATTATTTGATGAGTTTGGAATAGAGGCAGTGAAAGATGAATAATATATTTAGACTTTTAAAAGGAATTTTGACACATTAATACACAACATTGTAATATAAAAATTAGTTCAACAATAGAATATATCTTAAATTGATTAACAACTGCCTAAGTGACAGATCCAAAGAAAGTAACTGTCAATATAGATCTATTGGAAAAAGTATGAGTTTCTAGTAGAATAATTGGCATCTGGTCCAGTATTATTCAGTGTATCAACAGTGATCTGGAAGAAAATATAAAGTCACAATTGATCACAGTGGTGGCTGAGAAAGAGAAAAGACCGTGGACATCAACAAACTAGTAGTTCTGTTACCATGTCATGAAATTAAGAGGTTTTCTCTACTTTTTTTACTTTAGTGCTAATAAATTTGTATCTTCATATAAATACCACAGCAACACAGGCTTGCATCGGTTCTGGAAAATTATTTCTTTTAAATGGCAGCAAATGCTAAATGACATGATGAAATATTTTGTGAAAATGTACTGAAAAGTCATGTTCTTGAATTCATCTCTCTACTCTTCCAAGATCCACGAAGGAGTCTTTCCTGTGTCATTTCTGTGCCTGACCCATGTGGAGAATCAAATACACAGTTGAGAAAATAGTTAGGCTTAAGGGAACTGTTACAGTGGAGAAGCTACAGATGTTGAGAGAGGCAATCGGAGCTAGTTCAGCAGTCTGGCATATTAGGATGTATTCTGCATATAGGAGAACTGTAGTAACTGAATAATTTTCCATTAAATTCTTCTTAATTTCTTAATTTATTTTTTTCTGCCTGATTGAGTCTTAAAGTGATATATTTTTCTCTTTCTTTTTAGCATTGTTTTTTGCTCCATATTTTTTTGTTGTCTTTTATCATGTCTCAAATCTGACCATGACTTGATCATCTTTACTTTATAATCACTTTTAATTTCCTTTGTTTTTCTAAGTATCATGTTTGAGGTTAAAACAGCCTATGAAATGAAGCATAAGAAAAGTCTTAAAACTGAACATTAAGGAATTATGGTGTTTTCTAAGAGTCCTTGACTGTGCTCATTTATGCATTTTTCTAAACAATTTTATTCCCTGGGAGATGCTTGCCTGAAGTCAAGTAGTCTAAAACAGTGGTAAGACAGCAGAAGACTTGCTTTTTGCGTTCTATGCTGATCTAGAGATCCACTAGTTTTAAACAAGGAGACAGCCTTGATGACATGGGAAACACTCCCATGTAATTCTAATACTGCAGTCGAGCCATCGACAAATGCAAAAGATGTTTTGATGTGCAGATGTAATTTGGAAATCCTGATCTGCTTGGTTTGTATTGTGGGTGGATTTGTAGTTTCTGGTGGCAGCTGTCACACCTGGTTGCTTCTGCTAGGAGATATTCTTTGCCAGCTAATAAATAGCTTCTAGCTGAGACTGACCTTTCCTTACATGCCCTTTTCGCTCTTGTCCTCACCAGGCTGATCACCAGTTCAGCCTTCAGGATTTCTTTCTATGCCTAGGTGCCTATGGCTAAATCTACTCTGATTGTTTCCCAAGGACCTCCACCAAGGCACATGTACTCACTCCACTACCACCCTCAGTCTAAGCTGAAAATACTCAAGTCTTGCAAATGTCTTGGGAGGCAAGGGAAGATGCAGCCCATTGGGCAAGCCTGTGTCCTCAACAGGGAGGAGAGAGTGATGGCAAGTAACATGCCCATTCAAGCTGAGCTGTGATATAGAGGACCATTTCAAAAGCTCCCTCTCCCTTGTACCCAACTGTGTGCGTGCTTTTTCTAGGTGCTATTCTATTTTGTAAACAGATCGCCTTATAACAGCATAATTAAAGCTAACATATTTAACTTTGCACTGGAGCAACTGAAATACCACTCAGACAGGAACACTTCCCAGACAAAACATCAAAACTAAGAGCTGGGAGGCAATTTAAGAAACAATTCCTTTTGCTGCTCATCTTTAATTGATGCCTCACAGCTAAGGCTGCCTGTGCCATAAGTTGGACATGAGAACTCAGGATAAGAAGACTCAATAAAAGCAAGTGCTGGGACCAGACTGGAACAAATGTACGTTGACAAATGATGTAGGAACTACCTATGTCACCAGCAAAGAATCAGTGACATCTTGACATGCTCTGTCTACCTTGTGTACACTCATTCCCCATAAGAGAACCACAGAAGATACTTTCAGCAACATCCGTGAAAGAATTTCTTTATGGAGGAGGAATTTTCTGCAGATAAAACACTTTAAGCAATGCTTTAAAATTGCTGAGCAGCTTTAAACCATAGATGCCTCTACTGTTATATTATATTGACAGCAAAATAAGTGCTTATTAAAGATATACTTTTCTTTGAAACTAAACTATTTAAACATGGTGACATTCTGGAAATGGTCCTATCAGAAAGTATTGCTTTTGGAAAGGTAAGAAAAGAAGATCAAGTAGAAAATGGGTTTTGAAGTCTGACAAAGGGTCTCTCATTCTTTGAGTTCTTGTGGCCATCACTACTATTTTTGGCTATTTTGTAGAAATTTGACAATATACTGATTCATGAAACCTTTTTCTTCTTAAATTGAAAAAACACTTCCGGCATGGCGGGAAAAGCACTGTCATTGTACCACATATATACTTCATTTATTGGCATGTTCAGAGTTCTCCCATTTCTCCATTTCTCTCTCCTAAACTTGCTCTCTATCCAAAAAGCTGCAAAACCAGTTATGTCAAAAATGTTTGCTTTCTGTTATTATCTGAAAGCTAAAGTTTGCAAACCCTGGGGAAAAAAGTGTCAAAGACATCAGCTGAAAGGAAAACTTACAGTTGCTGTAGAAATCTTCTGTTTAGAATTCTAAACTCTAGACTTTGAAATTGGCAATGATGGATGCATAATTTTAAGAAAGAATATATATATATATAATGCAAAAAAATATTTTTTAATAAGGTCTGAATTCAGAAGATGAAAAAATATCAACACAAAAAGCCCCATCTTTATCATTCTGTATTCTATGTTAGGTACCAAATAAAATTATTTTATATAAACAAACAACAGCAAGGAGATGTTAGAGGTCAGAATTATGTTATGCTCTGATTAAACTAACAATTAAGTGAGGAAAAGCGGACACCTGTGGGGAGGACTGTAAATGGCTGTCTAATATGATAACATCTCTGAAAGATTTATGCTTTGTTTTAGGTTGGGGCTAGTCATATAAACGTTAATAGACTAAATTCAGCAGGGGAGAAACCATTGTGTGGGTGAGGCCTGCGTTGACACTTACCTGCAGTTTAATTATACAATGACCTTTTGGGTCAGCAGAAACTGTTTGAAATCTGAAATGTAGATTAAGGGGCAAAATAATAATGCTGTGAGTGTGAATAAATGAAATAAACTTGCTACAAGCTGCAAGGGACTGAGAAAACATCATTATGTTAATATGGAAGATGGCTCTGTGGCTTTTATCTTTCTGATTTTTTCATAGACTTCATTTATTTGTGATGCTTTTAAACTCAATCTATTATGCAAATGCTCTCCCAGGATTCTTTTAATACGACAAAAAGTCACATTTTTTTCTTTAGGCAACTACGTGACTTGCCAGTCAGTGAAAGCCATGATTAAAAATGGCATGATAACAAAAGTTGCTGTTACATGTGTGCTACTTGCAGTCTGTATAAGGCCAGATATCCAGTCTTTTTAAGTAAGTAGAATCCTACATGGCAGAAATAGTAGAATTCTGAACACTTCCATGATGTTCGTGTCCAAAAGAAATGCTAATTACACTCACTGCAAGCTAGTTGGATGATGAGACCTGTATAAGAGTGGAGCTAAAGCATTGGAGTGGGGGGATTTGGTTGGCTAATATACCACAAACTATGTAGTTGAAATTCCCAACTCCTAAATGAAATGGCACCTGTGACCTATATAATATCATTGCTGCAAACGAAGTCATTGAAAACCACCAAAAACCATGTCCAGTCAGTAACTTTGTTATTCTATCAGTAATAATAGCTGTTTCAATTCATAAGGCATAGACCTTTCAATCAAAATTTACTGGGATATATATTTCATATAATTCTTCCTGCTCAAATTCCTCTGAAAGCTGAAGGTATCTACATCTAGAGTGAAGCCTGGTGAAATAGGCAATGCTGCACTTTCACGTGATGGTCACTACATTTTTCTCATCAACTTAAGAGAAAAAATAATGCTCTAACTTAAGGACTTCTGATCTTTCTTCACTGGTTCATGCTTATCCTACTATCTGCCTGAAAAGGACTGCTAATTTGTGACTGGAAGAAAAGGAGAATACTTTTTATACACTGATGATTAATTGGTGTTTGAAAAATTACCTCTCTTCAGAGCTCTCCTGATGGATCAGATCTATGAGTAATTGCATCACTTAGAATTGGGATGCTGGATATAAACCCTAGAAAGCTGAGCTGGGCACCTGCCTTCCTGATGAGCTCCAGCAGAGCTGGGCTCCTAAAGCTCCCTCACAGAAACTAACTGCTGGTTATAAAACCAGAAGGAGTTGATAGAAAACATGAAAGGCAGAAGCATGCCTGAAACACTCTTTCCCTGCACAGCCTCATGACCATGATTGTGGACAGAAAAGTCTGAAATTAAGGTTTAGACCATTAAACTCACCTTTTCTCTTTCTGCTCCTGAAACCAGGCAGCAGCGCTACCCACTCAGGAAGCGAGAGAAAGAGTGGGTCACCTCATCTGTAAGGAGCGCTGGTTTTGTCAGGGATTCATAAGTTTTGCAGAGCAGATAAGGTTGCTCAGGCTTGTTTAGAAATAAAGTTTAGATGAACTTGTTCCTAATCAAGTCCTTCTGTCAGGGCAGAATACCAAGCATGAGCACAAGTGCTCATATTTTATCATGTCATGGTGTGGTAAGACATACTGAAATAAAAATTCCCATAGAACTAGCTAACAGTATTTTACTTCCTCCCTACCTTTCTTCAGTCATCAAGAATAAAAATCCCTGACCAATCTGATTAATGTGCATTGCTTAATTTCAGCTTTGTAGCACAAAAAGAGAAATGTCTTGGAAGCATCTTTTCTAAACTGGATCTTTTTATGAGTAACTGTTGTTAAGGGCTCTGTTAGTTTTGTGCTGATGAAAATTAAACCACTTGAAAGTGTTGTTTGTCCTTAAGTGCAGAGAGGAAAGAGGGAAAAAGACAAAGAAATACACAGGGTTCTGTGACACTTAAATGCCACTAAATACAACTAAACCACCAAATTTTTTAATTGGATAAAACAAGTATAATTCTGTTCCTTTCAGAAATTGTTTAGAGAAAAGTATGTCTATGTGCTTTACATGTATTTTTAAACACTTAAGTAAGTCTGCACAGTCTGGAATCTTGGCTGTGAGAAGAATCACTTTAGCACTGGACTTAACAAGAACAAAGGCTACATGAGGCATACAGAAGCCACAGAGGAAACACAGGCAAAGTCAGATGCCACTCTAATGCTGTTTTCTGGACTGATCTACAATGCTATTTTTAATTTGAATGAAACTTGTACTGATGATGCTATTATTTGCTTAATTTTACTGATATTGCATGAGCATGCGTGTGACTGAATAATTATCTATGAATCTTCTAAAATGTGTACTTGCAATCACATCAGTGTTAAATATTAACTAGGAGGCTGACTCTATCATTCAGGCATATTCTCTTTTTCCTAGCTTATCACTATATGCGTGTCAATAAGAGCAGTTATTTTTGTTGATAATTTCATTTATGAAAACTAGCATATTTCTCACAATTGTTACTTATTTAGCTGAATGTAGCAGTATGTCCACCATGCAGTTAGGTAAAAACAATGTTCAATAGAGGGTAGGTTTAAGAGCATGGCTTCTAGAATATATTTTACCTCAGGGATTTTGTGCTCATTTTGTGCTCTCTTTTCTTTCTCTTTTTCTTCTTCAGGGAATATTTGTCCTAGGATTGCCGTATGCTCTTCTGCACAGTGGATACAGTGGCCTGTTTCTTCTTATCTTGGCTGCAGCATTATGCTGTTACACAGGCAAAATTCTAATCGCTTGCCTGTATGAAGAAAATGAAGATGGGCAGCTTGCAAGAGTGAGAGACACATACGAAGATATTGCAAATACCTGTTGCAAAAACCTATCTCCTGAGCTAGGTGGCGTAGTTGTCAATGTGACCCAAGTGATGGAACTGATCATGACATGTATTTTGTATCTGGTTGTTAGTGGGAACTTGCTGTCACATAGTTTTCCAAACTTACCACTGACAGAGAAAATGTGGTATGTAATTGCATTTGTTATATTGCTGCCTTGTGTGTTTATCAAGACTCTCAAAACGGTTTCCAAACTCAGTCAGCTTTGCTCCTTGGTCCATTTCATTATCATTCTTGTAGTGATGACTTACTGTCTCACACAAATACATCAGTGGTCCTGGGCAAAATTCAGATTGTCCATTGGATTTGAGGAATTCTTGGTCTCTGTAGGGGTGATCATTTTCAGTTATACTTCACAAATATTTCTTCCCACACTTGAAGGTAACATGAAAAACCCAGGGGAATTTAGATGTATGTTGAACTGGACTCACTTTTTTGCTTGTGTCTTGAAAACAACGTTTGCACTGACTGCATTCTTGACCTGGGGTGAAGAGACAAAGGAAGTTATTACTGACAACCTGCCATCATTTCTCCAAACCATAGTGAATTTGTGTCTCTTAACCAAGACTCTTCTTTCTTACCCTTTGCCCTTTTTTGCAGCCACAGAAATTGTTTATTCTTGTATTTCTAGAGGCAACCACTCCAATTACAGACCTCCAATATTTGCTTTGGGTGTAAGAGGCTCATTTCTTCTGTTAACTCTGCTGATGGCCACGCTCATACCACATTTTGTCTTGTTGACAGGTTTAACAGGAAGTGTAACAGGCTCTGTTATGACTTTTCTTCTTCCTTCTCTCTTCCATTTAAAACTTAAATGGAAAAAACTGTGCTTCTTAGAGAAATGCGCAGATACCTCTGTTTTTATTTTGGGTTTCCTTTGTAGCCTTGCAGGCATAGTTTGCTCAATAAAAGGGCTGCTTGAAGTATTTGGAGGAGTATAGAAAGATTTCCTGGAAGCCAAATAGGGACTGAATTTTATAAATGTTTTTATCTTGTTAGTCAGTATCAGTTACCTAGTGACAAAAAAGACATTTTGTCACTATGTAAAATTAAACATATGCTTAAAAGTTTACAGGATCAGGGCTTTGACTGTAAAAGTATGTGGCTCTGAGCAAACTGGAAAATAACTTTTTTTTGTAACCAGAAAGTACAAATTTACCCATCTTTAACATGTTGAGAGGAAAGTGGTGTCAGAGATGGTTTAGCATGAAAATTATTTAGAAATAATCCTATATGGTTTTGTTCAAACATGACATGCACTTCCTAAAATGGTTACTGCAAGTGATTCCACCAATATAACCAGAATTTATCACAGGGTTCGATATCATTTTGTCTCAAAGCTGTCAAATGTAGCTTACAGGATATGATAGAATTTGAGAAAGCTATCATTGTAAATGCATTAAAAGTGATTTCACATTATTGGCAGAATGTACTTTAACATGTGAATAGAACAAATCAGTGACTTTTGGTTTTGATATAAGACAAGTTCTACTACTTGTTTTTTAAATGAGCAGCTAAAAGGAGAACTCAGTTTCCAACAGCTCTGAAAGCCTGCTTTTATCATGGGTTCAAATAGCGCTGCAGTCAAACAGGCATTCTAACAGCTTACAGTCATGGATAAGGGAATTTGTTATGTAAGAAGCTATAGACAATAACTGTAGCTTTTCTGCTAGTCTAATTCCTAAGATTCATGCCTCTGCAATGCAGTTATTCTATTGGTTGGGTTACAAGAAGTCTCACTGATAGCATGAAAAAGTTAATAAGCAGTTCACTTTTCTTCTTAGGCAGGAAATGTCTTTGATCTTTGTATCGTATTTGATGATAATAAAAGCTCAACAAAGTTAATCAAGTTCAATAAACAGACACACAGTTAACTTCATGTATTTTTTGCTATATCTTTAGCTTTAAAAGAGATTGTCTTAATAAAAAGATCAACATCGCAATGTGTTTCGCATTAGTGATAAAACATTATGACAAGAAGCAATCTAATCAATGTACTCTAATGAGTACATAGCATCTTATTGTATTAAATTTGTGTTACATTAGGTAATCAAAGTAATTATTTGAAAGAAGAAAGTTTACGTTTTCATTGTGAACAATTTCACACAACCTTTTACTGCGTCATGTGAAAAATTCTTTGCATATCAAGATAAGACTGGATTATAGAATAAAAATCCTAGTAGTAAGTGCTTAACTATGTAGTATCTTAGCATTAATGCCTCTGTCCTGTGTGAGCAACAGTGACCTCTCAAGGCTAATTTGCTAAATGATAAATAAATGCAATTAAACTTAAGAAAGGAGTTCTGACAAGCCTTGTATGTCACTTTGTCCCCTTCTTACTCTCCTAATATATGCTTGTCATGTGGAATAGTGATAAAAAGTTTATTACAATGAATTAATTGTGCAATTACAAAATTATTATGAATGCTAAGGAAATCTTAGAATCAGAAGGCTCTTGGAACTTGTATTAATTCTTCAGTACAATGGGTCAAATTCTGCACTGAGATCCACAACAGTTTAATTTTTAATACTGAGATTTATGCTGAAACAAATAAGAGATACATAATTTTAAGGAGCCTTTTTATTTTTATGCAGCATGTCAAAAGTATATTACTCATTGAAGTACCTGAAAGCTTGTTATTACCCCTATGACATAGTCAGAAGGATATTATTACTTGGATTATGTCAATGAAAGGCTGTCATTACTTTTTTGTGTGCAGAAGTTTCACAGATAAACAAACATGCAAGAACAGTATTTGTCCTATTTGTCCTATTTAAATCTCTGCAGACAGATGAAGGTTGTCCAAAGAGTTTTATAAAAATTCTTTCAACTACTTTATTTTAAAACTGTCCACAAACAATACACCATTTTCCTTCATCTCCTACTTTTTTTTAATGTTTTGTCTCTGACTCTTCAGAAATTCTTGGAATTCTCTCAGTGCATTTGCTGTTGAGGAAAGCTTGGAAATGGGATAAGTGGTTGGTTTGCATGGCAGTTGTCAAAATTCCTATCTCAGAATTGTGATTCAAAATTGGTGTTAGTTGAACTTCCTTCTCTCAGCCTTTCCAAGAAGTCAATGTCTATTCCTTTCAAGTTAAAGGTGGTCACTCCCCCCTGCCCCCAAATCAGGCTCTCTCACTTAACACAAGCTTTTTCCTCTCTTCATGTTTAATAAGACATGTACCATTATTGTTCTTATTTAACCATTTACATGATCTCAGCATTAGGGAACTGCAAGGATTATGATAAACAACCAAATACAACTGTAAATGCACAAAAGTGAAAGGCAAGTCATCCAAGCCTGAGGTTTGGAGAAGTCTCTTAGCAGAGGCCACTAGAATAAGAGGGAGAACATAGTTCAAGATCCCCTTTTTTGTGGTCAGCACTCAGCAATATTGAAGTGTGCCATTGCTGTGGGACACAAAAACTCCATGACCTTCCTTTTAAAACCATGGCCAGACACCTTCATGAGAAACTGTCTGCTGGAATCAAGATTAAAGAACCTACACACTCAGAAAGGCAAAGACACACCCTACTGTTTAAGCCTGAATGTGGTGACCAGCACATGATAAAGACAAAAATAAATATTCATGATACAAGGCTGGCTCACTGGATTTCATTTCCTAAAACACATAATTGCTTATTTTTAGATACAGGCTTATTTCTGAATACTTTCAAGTGGTAAAACAGTATTACTAATGTACATAAAATACTTGAAACTGTCTATATTAGACATTAAAACACCACCTATGGAATATGTTCAGAGAATCTAGAGAGGTAGTATTACTATCCATTATGAACCAGCAGGTACTGTATTTATCAGTATAATAACTATCATATTAGTTTATAAATTTATACTACCAATCATTAGAATCACCAAAGCTAGAGAAGTAAAGGACTGACTAAATATTAATCTATTATTTTGGCCACTCCTGGATTATTCATTGTAATATGATGGTGTTTTATCACAATTAATTCTGAAAAAAACCAATCAACTCAACGAAACTAGTAAGGAACAAATTTCCTGCTGCAGTGAAACATTTTCAAACAATCTTGCTTCATTTGTGCAAGCAAAAGAATGAGTAAAGGAATCTGTTTCCTTTCAACAAGAATATCACAGGCATTGCCCAAAATGCTTCTCTCATTTTATAGGGATTGCAGTGTCAACATCGAATCTGGAATTCCTACTTCTGACAGTAGTTATATAGATTTAAATTGATCAGATTACTTTAAAATTAAAAAATAGGCTCAACTAAGGTATGTTTTATAGGTACCTTAGTACCTACCCCAGAACTTCAAGTGTTTTGCTTGTGAAGGCTTTCAAAAGCTTAAATCTGAGGTTAAGGTGAAAACCTCACTCTCATTGACTCAGAGGGAGCATAATCTCTGACACCAGTGGACCAGGGCTCTCATGTCTATAGTTCATTAAAAGTGCTTAATTTACTTTTACACTAAAACTTGATTATCACTTCATAACTGAAAGTTCTTTTCCACATTATCACATCTTTTCTCTGTTTTGAGCTGCGAGATAGATGTTTTCACTGTTGATGCTACTGAAATTACAGAGGTGTCAGAAGCACTGTTGAAAGAAGTTCTTAAAGTTAACACTATTTCATTAACTCTTCATCCTTTGTTATTAATTTGATTTTTATTTTGTGAAGTGCAACTGAATTATGTGTACAAAATTCCGTTCACATTAACTTGTTACTCTGAAAATGTGGTTGTACAAAAATGGAACAAATAAGATGTCCTGTGAATGCTTCATTAAATCAAGTTTCAATTTTCAGTATTTCTTTTCAGAACTACAACATTATAAAAACAGATAGATGATTTCTAGAAATCATTCATCCCATATTTCTGAATTATTATTAATTATATGGATGATATATTGGTCTTAGAAAATATTTCTCTTCCAAAATTGAGTACAAAAGGAAATGTATCTCAAAAAATATTTTGATAGTATGTTGAGATTTAGTTGTCCCAAGACCTCATGTGGGAAAAAAAAAAGTTGAAAAATGTATTGTGTTCTTTTGTTGCTGGCAATGAATTTGAAAATACACAGTCTGAAAACCACTTAAGTTTTATTGTCCACTGCTTAAACATTTCTCTAGCTGTAACCACTTGGAATTTAACTGGTTTTCATCCTTCTATGGTTTCATTAGCTTTTTTATGTGGTAACCCCTTAAATTTCTAAGGTATTTGCTTTCACATTGCCTCTTTGAGGGAGGTAAATTCCAAAATCTTCATTTTACAGTTGCAAAGCCCATATTTAGAACACAGCTTAATCCAAAGGAGAATCTCAAGTCTCTACATTAAGCCTGTATCTGTGGCTAAACAATAGGCAACAGGTTTCTTCTCCTACGAACCCTCCCAACTCTAGAAGAGCAATGGGCAGAAGAAAGGAAGATTCATGTGTCAAAATAGAAAGAGTTTTAATAAAACAGTAACACCTAGCTCTAATACTAATACTATAAACAAAATCTCCCAGCAGTGGCTGCCAGATGGTGGACACAGTGAGCGCAGCAGTTCCAATGAAACCCGATGATCATAGCAGGAATGGTGAAATGGGACATCAAGGGCAGAAGGGCAGGCAGGCCCCCAGAGGGGCAGTGACCATTGGGAAAGAGAAGCCAGCCTCCAGCAATCTTCACACTTACATATGGAGAGTGACATTCATGGTATGGAACACTTCTGTTGGCCAGCTTGGGTCAGCTATCCTGGCTCCACTCCTCCCACCTTTATACACCTGCTTACTTGTAGTACATGGGGAACTGAGAAAAGTCCTTGGGTTCTATGGAAACAGCATTCCATCGCTGACCACAAAACTAAACCAGAATGTCTTATCACCTTTATTCCCACGCTGAACTTAATTCTCCAGCTACTAAAAAGTGTGGTTACTTAGTAATGTAACTTTCTGAGAAAAAAATCAATTCCCTCCCAGCTGAAACCAGAACACTGAGGAGGCTCTATATTAATATACTCTTCACCATACCATGCCATCATGGTGATCCTGACAGCCAGCTTCCTTCCTTTCTCTCCTTCGTCCTTCATTTTATCTCCTCTGTCACTCTGTGCAAGGATATATAACACAACAAGCAGCCCATGATGCAGCATAAATACTTAACTGAAAGTTACTTTTCCCGTTTAACTTTTATGTATTTTAAGAGAGAAATATAAAAAGATGTGGGCAAATAAAGTAGCTAAATAATCAAATATAGTATAGGGAAGCAGCAAGTGACAAGAAAGAAAAAAGGCACATGGTAAAGATAGCTAAATGCAACAAAAAAAAGCAAAAGGGGAGAGAAGGAGGAGAAATGTGGTGAGGGACTGGAAAAGAAAAACTGGGAACTAGCAACAAGTAGTACACTGAGAGCAAGTAAAAAGGAAAAGAAAGATCATAGAAAGGAATAAGCTCAGAAAGAGAAGGGAAAGGTAAACTGGGAGATGCCATCTGATGGAAGAATAACATTGCCTGTAAACATTTTCTACAGTTTTGAACAAACAGTAATTCAAGCTTCTCTAGTTGATGCAAATCAATATATTCTCTGTGTGATCAGTTTTCATTTATTTCACTTCCCCAAGCCCCTCATGAATTCAAAAGGTTTAAAATAAGAATATTCTCATTTCTCTGGAATTATCTCTCTGTTTAATGTTTCCTGTTTCCCAAAGGAACTTGAAAAAAAAATATTATAAGCAAATTCTATTTCTCTGTGCATCCTTATCTATTTCTCTTCCTGACCCCTCCCACAGCACTGATTCAGACATATGCACTGTTCCTAGGCAGTTAATGCCCTGCAGCCCCAAAGCCAGAGCAGAAAGATCTTAAAATGGGAAAAATCTTCTGACGATGACCACCACAGAGGGTCTTTTGCACCTTGGACTATAAAGAAAGCTAGTATGCCTGTGGAATTCCCAGTGTGGAAATGGTTTAAAACCACTTAGGTGCCTGCTAGCACAGTCCAGCCAGACAGGAGCTGGGAAAAAGATAACACTGAGATAGCACTGTACTCTACATCTGTTGTTCCTCAGGTACAAAACATGTCAAAAGGCAATTCCTGCCAGAATACAAATTAAAGTATCCCTATAAGCTTCTTCATACGGCAATAGGGACCTAATTACCCAGTCAGTTCTTTCAAGACCAGGAATCTGTGGGAGCAAGATCCAGGTCCCTCTAGAGAGTGTGTAATACACCAGTGCGAGACAGGCTTTCTTTGGATGTAATGTACTAACCCACATCCTGGAGGATGCTTCAGAGAAGATGTGGTCCAACATCAAGAGGAGTTTTACTGTACACTTCCTGTGCTGATGCTAAAGCACTAATGATGACAGAGAGAATGACAAGAGATAAGGGATTTATTAATCAAATAAAAGAATGCAATGGGAAAGATGATGGGATAAGGATCTTGAGGAACAAATTTGGAAGGGACTGGAGAAACAAAGCAGAAGAAGAAAATAGAAACACTAAGACTGCAGTAGAAAAGAACTTGAAGGGTATAAGCTTAATTTTAATTTCGCTCTGTGTAAATTTGAACATCATTTCAATAACAGCTGAAATTTAAGTATTCCATGAAGGTTATCTTTCACCCTTGTCTTCTGACTTAAGTGATAGATACAAAAGGAACCGAGTTCAATAATTAAGCCTGGCATTATGTTCGAGTGTCATGGGCGACCGTTTAAAATCCTATTTACTCCTCCTGCACAAGGCTCTTGACATTCATATAAATGTGGAAAGAAAACAAACAAACAAATAAAAAACTAAAAAAACAAGAAAATAAATAATTAGTGAAGAATGCAGAGTGAAGTCTACCTTTGGCCAGGAACCCAAAGAACACAGGATGCAGGGGTGATGTCAACAGGTTGACATATTGTTAGAGCTTTAGCAGTGATCATAATTTGTAATAATAATGTAATGAGCAAAGATAAGGTGAAGGCAGAAGGATTAAAGGACAGCTTTTAGCACACATAAGCCATGTTATATCTACCAAATTCCCAGTGCAGCTGCTTCAGGGATTCTAAGCCTCACACAGACAGCTGCATCCCCTTGTTGCCATCTGTGGCTTGCGTCTCTGATGCTACCACTCACGACAAACTGACCAGTTGTAAAGGAATAGTCCTTCATCAGTAGAAGATATATGCTCCTACACCTGCTTGCAGGGAGCGTGGCTAGCACCCAATCCATAGGATGCAAGGGCTTTCCTAAGATTTAATCAGCTGATAACTAATCCTAGGAGTGATGGCTACAAAGAGGAATGTCTTGCCAGCTGAGGCATCAGATGGAAACACAGAGCAGGCATTAAGTTATCAGTTTTATTAGACAGCACTAATCTCATTCGTACAGACTTGCTAATTACACTTCAGGAGAAAGTTTTAGTAAGGTGGGAATCTGAACTGGGTCAAAATTTAAAGGTGGGTCAATCTAAATCAATCCAAAACCAAAGTGGAGCAAGCTTTCTATAAGTGTTCCTGCAAGTCTTGGAGAACTGATTTACAAAAGCTGTCTTATTGTAGCATGGGGACTTAAATGAACATAGTGAAGTAGGTCAGAAACAAGACATTTATAAATAAATTTCTCCTCTGACTGAGATGTCATTATTGGGAAGAGCCCTTGATTCAGTTGAATCCTTGGATATTTCCTCTCACGTAGCTCACTCCTAGGTGTTTTCAGCAGCTTTAAGGAAAGGAACAACTTCCCCAGTCAATAGAGAGCTGAATATAAGCCAGCAGTGTGCCCAGGTGGCCAACAAGACCAACAGCATCCTGGCTTGTATCAAAATAGCGTGGCCAGCAGGACTAGGCCCTCTACTCAGTGCTGGTGAGGCCTCACCTTGAATACTGTACTCCCTTTTGGGCCTCTCACTACAAGAAAGGCATCGAGGTGCTGGAGTGTGTGCAAAGATGGGCGACAAAGCTGGTGAAGGGCTTAGCACACAAGACTTATGAGGATCAGCTGAGGGACCTGGGGTGGTTTAGTCAGGGAAGAAAGAAGGCTGAGAAGAGACATTATTGCTCTCTACAACTACCTAAAAGGAGGTTGTAGTGAGGTGAGGGTTGGTCTCTTCTGCCTGGTAGCCAGTGACAGGACAAGGGGAATGGCATCAAGATGCATCAGGGGAAATTTAGATTGGATGTTAGGAGGATTTTCTTTACTGAAAGGGAGGTGGTTGAATCACCATTGCTGGAGGTATCTGAAAGGTGAGTAGGTGTCATACATGGGGACATGATCTAGGGATGGACTTGGCAGGCCTGGATCGAAGGTTGGACTCAATGATCTTGACAGTCTTTTCCAACTGAAACCATTCTATGATATAAGCGCCTCTGATGGACATTTCTTAAATAAATGTCTAATGCAAGGCATCATCCCTGAATGCTCTCCGTTCAGCCTCATCTTGCAGACCAAATCCTTTAATATGAGTCAAGGCTACAATTCAAGACTTACCTGCAGCCTCAACTTGTCCATCTACTTGGGAACAAAAGACTGTCTTTGATTTTCAACAACACTTGACTTATTTTAACTCCAGAAGCTGGAAATGAGGTTATTTGACAAGGCCATCAGCTGAAGCAAAAGCAGCATCTAACTATCCAGCTTTTCTGTCAATGCAGCATTTCAGCTTAAGGCCTGATTAGGATTCTTTTAGGGTGATTTGACATGGTAAGCTCCTGGAATAGTGCTAAGCCAGTACAATTGGAAGAGGGTCTTAGAGGAGATCTAGCCTCTTAATGACATATGGTCTAAAGGTTACTTTGAAAACTAAGAAGGCTTTCTGGCTTCATTTTTCAGGTCTGCAAATTTCTTCTTGGCTAAACCTAGCGATGTGGCTCTGAGACTTTCTTCTTAAGGCAGAATAAGGGAAAAGAAGAATTTGAATGTGGATTTAGTATGGTAGAAATGGTGCACTGGAGCAATGAACATAGCATTTTAATGCCTCAGACTACTATATTTTACCGTTTAATATTAATAAAACTGCTGATAAAAGATTGCTTGATCTCAACAGTTAATTTCTAATACATAATGTATTATATATAAGAACCACAATTTCATTCACCATTGAACTGAAACAATCTTGGAATATATAACGTAAAGTGCAGACTGAAACTGGACAAGACAGAGTGGGTAAGAAAAAAATAATTTGTATCTTTCTGAAAATAGACATAATTGATATTTCAGGGAGGGGAAATTTTAAGGCAAGTAGTAGTACTAATGTTGGTCACATTCAAAAGTATGATTATATCACAATGTGATCAGAATTTTGTTTTTCTGCAAGAATGGCTATGTACAGTAGCACCTATTTAGAAATTATAGATCTAAATCCTGTTTATTTCTGTGAAGATTTCACCCCTGAGAATAAATAGCAGAAGAAGGGAGCTCTGGAGGGAGAAAGGTACAACAAATCCATGAACCAAGGTAGAGGTCTTTGAGGGAATATGGAATTTCCCTGCCTATGGTGTAAATCATAACCATTGAAACCTTTAGCTTAATGGTAAAACACTATTTAACTTCATATAAGAAGCCTATAATATATTCTGCTTCAAAGCTCTTGACAAAAAGCAGGTGGCAAAACCATCTAGAGCTGTTTTATGATGCAGCCTGCTGTACGAAAGGAAAAACAGAATAATCTGCTGTTTTAATTACATGCTCGCAGCAAATGAAATAGCTGCAGCTTCAATAAACATTGACCCTTTAACTGAATGTGTCCTACAAACACATTAATGTCCATCTGGGAAATAATCCAATGAAATAATCCAATCATACCAACAGGGAACAACTGTTAGATTGGTAAGTGACGGCTCATACACTTTGAGTTGTAGCAGGCTGTTCCCTACTAGCTTGTAGCCAGAGCTGTGCACCTTTCACAGAATTCTTCACCTTTTAAAAGCAACTTGAAAAACCACTTGTCATAAAATGAGTAAGACTCACATCACTGTGAAATTAAGGCTTATTGGGTTACACAGATATTAGTTGGTATAAAAAAATGTAAACTGAATTTCTCATTGCTAGCTTCAACCCCTGCTTCACAGAGATGTGGTTTTTTCCCAGCAAAGCAGAGATGATGTTGCTACAGTTTGCCTCCTCTTTAGTAAGTCTGCTGAATGATAGCTGTCGTTAGAGACAAAAAATAAATTCGATTGCAGAGACTGTTCAGAAAATCTCCCAACTGTCTGGAAGGACCCAGCCAAATCTCAGAAGCAACGGCTACCCATTTATCACCTTTGAGACTCCAAAAACATGATGTCCAGCAAACAGAAATTAGAAATTCTCTCTCCACTACCACACTGATATTTATTGCCACCAGTTGTGACCAAACCAAAATAAAATATTCAAAACTTTCCAATTTTAATGTTACAATGGGCTACAAAGTTGTAACTGGCTCATGTCTCATGGCTATATAAAATCTCTTTGAACCAGGGTCCAGCCAGACCAATTTTGATTATTGTGGTAATTATCAGGAATGTTTGAAGTGCAGAGGAGCTACATTGCTGACAATATACCTGGTCCTAGACAAAAGAAACATGACTGTGCCTGTAAGTCTTTTTATTTAACAAATTAAGAAAATCAGCTGCAATCACCTTCAAAATAGTTCCCTTCTGAGCTGGCACACATTTGCACATGATGCTGCCAAAATCCAATGAGATTCCACAGATAATTTTCTGAAAGGCTGTTGAGGATCTCTGTCATTTTTGTTTTCACATCTTCTGCTAACAAAAATGAGTTCTTTGAGCACCAACTTATTTTTTTGAGCACAACATATTTTTAATACTTACATGTATAGGTCCCTATCTACTGGCCTAAACAACTTTTTTTTAATATGGACTGTTTCCAAGGAGAAAAAGTGAGATCAGACTCCAGTGTGATTCACATCAGCTGGGGTCTGCTACCAAATTTACCATTCATGCTAGGTTTTGTGTTTGTTTGAGTATAATTTGTGTAATTTCTGTAAGGTCTTAAGAAGATATACAAGGATCTTTTTCTGATTTCAAATTTCAGCTCTAATTTGCACTGATAAATCCATTTACTGATGGAATTAGTAACTGTGTAATGTCTACAGATCATAAGCCTTAATGGAGATCTAATTCTGTTTTAAATTGAAAAACAATCTGACTACAGGAAAGATATAAGTTTTTTACTTTTTTTTTTGTCACTCTCACTCAAATGATTCCTGGACACAGATTTTCCTTATGGACATTTTAGAATATTTTGTTTTGCTCTAGCTTCTCTTCAAGATGATTACACAGAATTTCACACACTTCCTCAGAGGCACAATGTTGTGTGATTACACAGAATTTCACACACTTCCTCAGAGGCACAATGTTGTGTGCAATTAATAGAAAATAATATTTTTTTATTTCAGACCAACATTTTTTTTTTCATTTATTCAAGATCTGGTGAAGTAGTTTGCATTCTTGAAAGGCAACGTATTAATAGAAGCCATGCCATTCCCTTCATACATGAAATCTAGCCACATTTATGCCTAAGAGAAAGAACAGGTAGATTCTGACTGAGACTGCCCATGCACCAGGGCATAAAGGACTTCAGAAATTAACCTGGATGTCTTTTAAAACTTTCTATGGGGTATCCCTATATACAAATATGTAAGTATAGCTTACTTTATAAAATCAAAAGTCAATCCAAAGGTGCAACGCATCTTCAACAATGGCAAATGATATATATCTGGGTAATGGTGTAAAAAACAAGCCAGAGTATGACAATAATTAACGCACAACACTTTTTCCATCTCCAGTGATTAGTGGTTCATCAAATTCCTGAATGAGAGCTATTATCTTTATGCTTACAGTAGCTGGTGGATTTTTCCTCCATTAATAAAGGCCAAGGAGGGAGAGGGAGAGGGAGAGGGAGAGGGAGAGGGAGAGGGAGAGGGAGAGGGAGAGGGAGGGGAGGGGAGGGGAGAGGAGAGGAGAGGAGAGGAGAGGAGAGGAGAGGAGAGGAGAGGAGAGGAGAGGAGAGGAGAGGAGAGGAGAGGAGAGGAGAGGAGAGGAGAGGAGAGGAGAGGAGAGGAGAGGAGAGGAGAGGAGAGGAGAGGAGAGGAGAGGAGAGGAGAGGAGAGGAGAGGAGAGGAGAGGAGAGGAGAGGAGAGGAGAGGAGAGGAGAGGAGAGGAGAGGAGAGGAGAGGAGAGGAGAGGAGAGGAGAGGAGAGGAGAGGAGAGGAGAGGAGAGGAGAGGAGAGGAGAGGAGAGAGGAGAGGAGAGGAGAGGAGAGGAGAGGAGAGGAGAGGAGAGGAGAGGAGAGGAGAGGAGAGGAGAGGAGAGGAGAGGAGAGGAGAGGAGAGGAGAGGAGAGGAGAGGAGAGGAGAGGAGAGGAGAGGAGAGGAGAGGAGAGGAGAGGAGAGGAGAGGAGAGGAGAGGAGAGGAGAGGAGAGGAGAGGAGAGGAGAGGAGAGGAGAGGAGAGGAGAGGAGAGGAGAGGAGAGGAGAGGAGAGGAGAGGAGAGGAGAGGAGAGGAGAGGAGAGGAGAGGAGAGGAGAGGAGAGGAGAGGAGAGGAGAGGAGAGATCTCTGATCTGTAATCCCAGAATCCCTAATTGAGATACTTGTAAATAGCTACTGTCATAGTCACCACCTTCCATATATTTTGTATAGAGGCAGTTTTCAGGAAGACAGAAGTTGAGCTATTTCATCCTCAATTTCCTTTAGATCTCCTGGGTAAATACCATATGGTCCTGGCAGTTTGCTACTGTTCATTTTGTAAATTTGTTCTATAACCTCCTCCACAGACATTCCAGTTTAAAACAAGATCTTCTGATATGTTCTTGTAAAGATGGTTTCTGGAGTGTGAATCTCTACAATCTTTCAGTCTAAGGAAACATGCAAGAAACCCTTTGGATTTTTTTCTGCTATATCTTATCCTCTTATTGATACATCAATTGTTCTTAATAACTCAACGGGAGGCTCTCCACTCCCAATAGCTTTGAGGAAGGGATTGCTGTCAGTTTTCATATGTTTAGAAAATAGTCCCCAAAGCCTCTATTATCAGCCTACGATTTGTGTCAGTATGTTTAATTTACCAATTTTCACATTCTCTTATCTTTTCTTTGCTTGGACATGGCTTTAGTATTTTGAAGGATACTTACATTTTTCAGGTTTTATTAGAAACATTTCCTGTACAAATAAAGACTGCAAACCCACTTTTTTGGGAGGTGAGGTGGTGGGTTGGTGGAAGAGGACAAAACACTTTCATGAATAATTGTTAAAGAATCTTGTTTGAAAAAAAAAGTTTATTTTATTGCCTTTCTTTTCTTCACTACTTTTAAAAGACTGCTTTATTAATTAGTTTTTGCCATGTCATATACACATATTCAGCTCGTACATTGCTCTGTTCATGCTTTCTTGTCCTCTCAATTTGGTATAAATTGCTGCATTTATTTACTATCTTTTTTTTTTTGTTGGCTGGAATCCATGGAGCACATTTTTAGGCTCACCTATGTCACGTGCTGATTGTAAATGCTAAAAGTCAGATAATTGTGATTACCATGCAAAAACTAATGTATGAGATGAAAAATGCATCATATAAGCAAGAATTTTTCTGAGACGATCTACAGAATTAAAGTATAAGCTGTGATTTATACACTTAAACAAAAATCAGTAGATGGAAATGAAAATATCTTGGGGAGCATTCTCTTGGGAGAATGCAAACATTTCAGACACAAACAAGAGCTGTTCATTGCGAACTGAAGAGGAACAAAAGTACGAAAGATCTTCATAGGAGGCTTATTCTGTCCTGTATCCTGAGCATCCTACAGATAAGCATCAGGTAAATTTAATGTTTTCTTCAATTGCCTTAGCCACAGAGAACTGCTGTCCTAAGAAAACAAGTGAAATGTCCAGCCTAAGATGACTCATCTATTTAGAAGAGAAGACCTATAGATCTTACCTTTATCAGAACCACGGAAAACAAAATTTCAAAGGATGGAGTGTCTTAGATGACTGATGTAATGAATTACCTAATCAATTTTCTGTTGAAGGAGAAGGTAATTTCCTGTCTAGTCTGTCTTGTAGAAGTGCTTGATACTAATTTTCAGCAAGCAAAAGAATAGTTGTCTGCTACTGTTTTCTGTTCAGACAAAGCCTGCAGAAGACTTGGCAAGTTTTTAAAAGTAATGCTGAGGTGGCTGAAAAACAGGATACACAATAAAACAGAACTTCCTGCTCTCCTCCGTATTTCTGTTGAGAGCAGACAGTGTTTGTTTCCGACTTGTCAATTGAAAAAAATTGTGATACAAAAGCCAACCTTGCCTGAGGTCTTCATTTACAGCCTCAAGGCTGTATGACTTAACTGTTATACTCTCCTATCTGTTTTACCAAATTAATAGAACTATTTGGGGAATAAAATGCTTTTTGAAAGTAAAGGCATCACAATTAAACTGTTAGGTTGTTTTCCCTGATCAGCTCTTTTTGTCTCTGTCATTAAACAACAATTCAAATGACAAACTAAAACAATTATTTTTGTTTCTAGACTGGATTTGACTCATTAAATATGCTATCATTTTGCAAACAATTATGTTTCTTTGATTATTTGTCATACACTTGTTACCACTGTATATTTGTTACTAAGTACTTACTCATTTTCTGGTATAGGTGAATCACCTCGTTAATATTAGTCTTAGTAGTGACTTGGAACAATCAGTCTATAAATTACAGGACCTCAATATATCTTTCTTGGTCACATATATTCTGCTAATGGCATAACAGAAAAAATGGCTCTAAAATTAAACAGGTAACTTAAAAGCACTGTGGTCTTGCTTAAGAAGAAGGATACTCTATTTTATTCACACATCAGGAGCTGATTTCCATATATTGATATAATAACATTTTCAGAAGTAAAGCTAGAAGGGAAATATTTGTCATTAATCCAAGGCTGAAGAAATGAGTGGCAGAAATGCTCTGAAATTCCTTTTAAATGTTGAGTATACCTAACAACTATAAAGATATAGAATTACTAGGTTGGAAAAGACCTTTGAGATCACCAAGCCCAGCTGTACCTGTCCACTACTAAACCATATCCCTAAGCACTTCATCTACCTGCTTTTTAAATACCACCAGAGCCAGCAATGTGTGCTCGCAGCCCAGAAGGCCAGCTGTATCCTGGGCTGCATCAAAAGAAGCGTGGCCAGCAGATCAAGGGAGGTGATTCTGCCCCTCTATTCCTCTCTTGTGAGACCTCACCTGGAGTACTGTGTCCAGTTCTGGAATCCTCAACATAAGAAGGGTATGGATCTGTTGGAATGGGTCCAGAGGAGGGCTGTAAGGATGATCAGAGGGCTGGAGCACCTTCCATATGAGGACAGGCTGAGAGAGTTGGTCTTGTTCAGCTAGGAGAAGAGAAGACTCAGAGGAGATCTTATGGTGACCTTCCTGTACCTGAAAGGGACCTACAAGAAAGCTGGGGAGGGACTATTCATAAAGGCTTGTGGTGATAGGATGGGGGGAATGGGTATAAACTGGAGAGGGGCAGATTTAGACTAGACATTAGAAAGAATTTCTTTACCATGAGAGTGATGAGACACTGGCACAGGTTGCCCAGGGGAGTTGTGGCTGCCCCATCCCTGGAGGTGTTCAAGGCCAGGTTGGATGGGCCTTGGACGGCCTGATCTAGTGGGATGTCCCTGCCCATGGCAGGGGAGTTGGAACTAGATGATCTTTAAGGTCACTTCCAACCCTAACTGTTCTATGATGACTCAACTACTTCCCTGGGCAGCCTGTTCCAGTACCCAATAACCTTTTTGGTGATGAAATTTTTCCTAATGTCCAACCTGAAGCTTCCCTGGCACAACTTGAGGCTACTCCCTTTCATCCAATCACTTTTTACTTGAGCAAAGAGAGCAACACCCACTTCACTACAACCTCCTTTCAGGTGATTATAGACAGTGATAAGGTCTCCTCTCAGCCTCCTTTTCTCTAGGCTAATGCACCCCAGTTTCCTCAGCCCCTCCTCATAAGGCTTGTTCTCCAGCCCCTTCACCAGCCTCATTGCTCTTCTCTGAACACGCTTCAGGACCTCAATGTCTTTCTTGTAATGAAGGGACCAAAACTGGGGCAGAATCACTTCTCTGATCCAGCTCTTTCTGATACAGGCCAAGACTCTATTGGCCTTCTTGGCCACCTGGGCACACTGCTGGCTCATGTTCAGTTGGCTGTCAACCAACACCCCCAGATCCTTCTCTGCCAGGCAGCTTTTGAGGCACTCATCCCCAAGCCTGTAGAGCTGCATGGCGTTGTTTTGTCTCAAGTGCAGGAACACTTAATTGTATATTATGTAGCCATTGGTACACTAGGACAAAGCTGGAAGGCCTGTAGCTCTCTGCTATCTCAGCGCAAGCAAAGAATGTGGCTTTCAGACTGTAAAACTGTTTTCAGTAGCTGTAAAGTTCAAGTAAAAAAGCTACTTGAAGTTTTCCAAACTTAATTACTTTGTTTTATTATGACAGAAGAAGTAACATCAGCTGTCAGTGTACATCTCAAAATTAAATCTGCATGCTATGTAAAATAACACTGTCCTGCTTCCATTGCACTACTGCATACTTTCTGAAATAAGATATTACAGGAATAACACAGTTAGCAGTATTCAGATGTCAGAATTTTTTGGAAGAAGAGGTGATTTTAAGAAGCAAACTTTCATCACCATGTACCTAGTGCAAATCCTTTACTATTTATAATCTTAGATCCCATTATAGGAATGACCTATAAACATCTCATCCTTTTATTACAGGTGCAGGAACGATGGTTGCTTAATAACAGAATTAGTGTGACTCCAAGTACCAGTGTAGCTAAAGCCAAACTATGTTTGACTGATATAGCTCCGATTTCCACCTGTCTTCAGGCCAAGTTTATTAAAGGCAAATTAATTTCAAAATTATAGTTTGTCTGTTTATACATCTTTCAGATATTATTTCAAACTACCTGTCTGCAAATGGAGTAGCAATATAGCCATTTTAAAATGCATGTCAGATCATATTCCACGTGCTGAATGGTGGCAGAGGTGTCAAAATATGGTGCTGTGTATACAGTAGACAAATTGGCTGGTAGGTCAGTACCAACACCAAGTCTTTGCGTTTAGCACATCAAGACTGCCTGGGCTTGGAGGCAGTGCTATGGCAGCTTCGGCATTCTATTGTCAATGGTAGATTTTGCTGTTTATGATCACAAGAAGCGGTTAAATTTTCCTTTGTCTTGTGCCTTATGCAGCCATTTAAGTATGCCCAGCTGAGCAAAACCCTGAATCAGAGCAGCGGTGGTGCAATTACACACATCTACTCACACACACCTTACCAGGCAGTGGGCAAGTTGGCTTCAGCTAAGCCACCTCAAGAGCCTGCCACCCTTTCCTCCCCAGGAACTTGCTCTCAAATCCTTGACTCTCTCCCTACCATGCTGGCACAAGTATTTCTACTGCCATACATTGATCTAGCATAGGAATCTGTGCAGGATCCAACTGAAAAAATAGGCAACTGATGCTGGGGGAGGATTTTATTTTAAACCAGGCCAGTTCCCCACACAGTTTCCATGTAGAGTTTTGCAAACTCTGTTGTTAACACAAAAGCAGAGGCAGCAGTGTGCAGCAGACTGTCAGATCACAGCCTGAGGGGCAGTGTCTTATTCCAGCAAAAGGTGAATCCAATAGCCAAATACCTATTACAGAAAAACCTGTCAAAACTGGAATTGCATATAACGTTTCCCATAACAGCAAGGAAAATTACTGGAATCTCTCACCGCGGGCAGTAGTTATGTGGTTTGTACCATCGTGCTCTACATATCCAGACCTGCTTTCCTGCAGGCTGGCATCATTGAACTTACATCCACGTGTCGTCCTGTAAAACTCCCTTAGGCACAAGTCCATG
The DNA here is from genome assembly GCA_033459285.1 of Clamator glandarius. Taxonomy (NCBI): domain Eukaryota; kingdom Metazoa; phylum Chordata; class Aves; order Cuculiformes; family Cuculidae; genus Clamator; species Clamator glandarius. The sequence goes on from JAUNZM010000294.1 coordinate 4,146,345, forward strand.
ATTATACACACAGATGTGCGTATTTTCCACAAGAGGAACACATCATACAAAACCTCTCTAAGAGATATGATACTCTATAAGACTGTTGACAAAATGATACAAAATAAACCTGAGTCATTTGTCCACAGTATTAGTCTTTGTATTCTGATTGATTTGCAAGTTTCTGGATTTTTATAGGACAAAAAGCACAGCACTGTTTGTTGCCAAAGACCGGCACAATGATCACAGTTAATCACCATTTCCCTAACTGCATCATATATTTTATCATCTTTGCATGAAACAGTAGCAGTACATTAGTTATGTTACTATTACAGGACATGTGCCTTCAGCAGGAGGGAATGTACTCTTGTATTGCACTGGAAAAAGTCAATAAATTAAGCTAATACAACTATCAGTCAGTTTGAAGAAAACAGCTCTTAACTAAATAAAAGCAGAAGCCAAAGACTAACTGGTGCATTATCACATATATCAAATTTTTCAGCCCTCAGTACTCATTTTATTATTTACTAGTTATTTTTGTCTTCTATGTTAGCACAGTTCTATGTCTTTGTCAGATACACAGTTATATACAGACATGTACATTTCATCCTGATGTCAGTGCAGATGATACTAGATGATACTAGTACAGATAGCAGTAGATGATATCTCTGGGCCAGATCAGAAGCTAGAGGAAATTGGCTTCAACGTATCCCTGACAGTTTATACTAGCTGAGAATCAGGATTGCTATCTCTATGTGAAACAGAGTTTCAAAGACACACCAGAGCACTTTATAAAATTATTTCAAATCCTTCAGCAAAGAATTATCTTTATACTCCCAAACTTTCCAACAGGTGGTTTCCTACTTTTTCTCCCTCTTATTCTAACAATTAGTTTTGTTAGTAACTTTCTCTTCAGTTTTTGCAATCTGAAGTTGAATTTGACTTGCCGTGTTAAGAAGGTTACTTCATGCACTTAGAAAGAGATCTAAAAAATCAGCTAGGCATCTACAAGTAACACAAATATACTCAGATATGCACTCTCTATAGCCTGTGCAGGATCATTATACACCACAAAGGATTACCAAGCAAGGTGATAAAATGAATGTGCAATTGCCTCTACACCAAGAACCACTGAACTCTAAGGAGTATCTGAAATACCCATCTCACTGAACTCTAAGGAGTATCTGAAATACCCATCTCTTCAATGCTCAGGATCTAACTGGGACTTACAGCATTAAAATCTCCACAAGAAGCAGTTTTTTTAAATAACTCATTTTCTCAGGAAGCGGACACATTTGGTTCAACACCTGCTCAGCCGGAGGTTACAAACTCACATCTCCCATCACTCTGTGAAGTTCTGTGACCAGGTCAGAGAGCCTGAGTGGTGCTGTTAGTATAGCTCTGCCTCCTCTCTACTGGTGGTGCAAGTTGGAGACTATGCAAAGGGGCACAGAGTCCCTATGTGGCTGGTGGCACATCGCCCTGAAATGGAGAGGTGAGGCATGCAAGTGCAGAGAAGGGTCTAGGGGAATTTCTTCCTTTCCAAATGCAGTTATTCTGCATTTTCTGACTGACTCCAGGCCTGCAAGAGCATATTTATACAACAGGGTACCTCAGATCTTGGAGCTTGCTTTGTTCTGTATGGTACAGAGCACAGATGCTCCAGAAGTACAAGACCCCTCTATTTTGCAGTCTGACAGAAAAACTGGAAAGCCCACTGTATTGAGTATCTTCAGGAATAGGAGGCAGGCTGCACAGGAATTTTTCTGTCTTGTTTGGCTTTTAACTTGAGCTTTCTGATTTGAATCTTATTCACTTTCCATAAGTAACTCCATCCCTTATTCAAATACCTCTATGTAAGAGGAGATTGAAAGGCTTGTTTTGTCACCTAGATTAAAGGTTATTCTTTGTCCCTCACACATACTAGTCTTGGTACCTCATTTCTAAAAAAGGTTCACTATTTTATATTTTCTTCACCTGTGCTTGTTACATGAAAGCACCTTTTATAAAATGCAATTCATTATTTGTCTGAATCCCTCTAATTTCTGGATTTCTGTCAGAATGTTTTAAATTCTTTAAAGCAATAAAGTTCACCGAAGTACTTGAGCACGTATTGAACCTTAAGCATGTTCTCAAGGCAATCTCTCTTCAGAGGTGCTCTTAAGCAACACAGTTTAAGTGTGTGTTGACAACTGGTTTGCTGAAAAGAGGATATACTACATCAGATCCCATCTTGATCTGATTGAAGCCAGTATAAAAGGATATCATCAAAAGCAGTGAATATAGGATTAGACTGTTAACCTCGCTGCTTTGAGACTAATCTGTGAAAAAGTCTTATGTGCTTAATTCTACAATAACTCTCTAGAAACTCATGGAACTTCTTTCTTATGTATTAAAATACCAGGTATTTCACGTTATGAAAAAATATATTTATACCCTCAATTTCTTTAATGTAATATCACTATTAAAAAATTAACACCACAACAATCTACAAGGAAGCATCTTGCACTTACAAGGTCTAAAGTCACTTAAAATAATGAAGAATATTAATTTATCTCATCTTTGCCAAATATATGTATTATAACAAATTATGTGCTGTGGCCTGTTTGGGACAGAATGACTAATCCCTGATTTGCTGCCTGAGATCACCAACACAAACTGCGCTGACAGTACAGCACCATTTATGACTTGAAAGCATTTAATGGATTCTGATAAATAAATGATTAATAGATTAATATTTGCAAAGTACTCAGACTTCCTAAGATAAAATGTGTGGAAAGTGCACATGCTTATTTCTTATTATTTTGTGCTAACAAAAAGCAAAGAATTTTACAGAATTGCACAAATTCTCATTAAACAAGAGTTTCAATTAGCACAAAATACTGTGAATTTTCTGCACTATGTCGGGAAATATCTGCACATGCAACAAGCATTTGGGGATTTAAGCACTGCTATTGATCTCTGAATGATGCTCGCTGAGCACAGGGCTGAAAGAAAGCTGAAAGAGGAGTCTGCTGCCCTGGTATGCAATGCTGAGCCTGGATCCTGCACCATGGACTCTCAATCTGGGAGAGGTGTCATGGGCTTCTTAGCTCAACCCTCACTTCTCCCCAGCTACAGCCAAGATTTCAGAGGAGGTGTAAAAGGCTTCAAGTCTGATCTGTTAGAATTAAAGAGACTGACCCTCATATTTAAATGTGCAGTTTTGACCACTGCATCAGTGCAGTGTATGTAATATACATGTATGTAACTGCATGTTATATATATATGTTACTACATTTTATATATATAACTACATACGTTGTATATTGCATTACATTACATATTACACACTTTGTATACATTATGTACATACATTAAATAGATTTTAAAAGTATATTTACAATCATTTAAAGGTTGTCTGTGGACAAGTCCAAAGAACTGTTTCTTTCCATCTGTTCAGTGCATTCTTAATTTCTCTTTTATTCTTATAAAAGCTCAGATTTCCTCAGCAGAACATGTATGTATTCTCATGTTCCTTTTCCTTTCCCCCTCACCTCATTTTAAGGCCTATAGGCTTCACCTGCAAGTGTCTGTTCTGTACACACTTTTACTGAAAAGATAATCGGATCATCACATCACATTGTGTACTTTTGTCATTTTTCTGGATGAAAGTGATAACAGTGACAAAGCAGCCTGCCTGTGAACCTGCAGTCCATCTCAGAATGGATAGTCTGTGCAGCTGAATTCTGAGACAAATGCTTTATATTTTTCATTTTTTAAGTTGTTCTAAACTGTACCATAAACCTAGCATGAGAGCTTCAATACTGGTTCTATTTGAACATTATCATGCGTGGCAACCTCTCCCTAACACCTCATACCACTGATGTGGTCTCTACTTTTTTACAGTGATGTGTATAAGATGCAACAGAGATTGTAACCACAGAGAAGAGGCAGATCTTGCTTTTGTCCACATCTATTATACTTGGTCTTCCAACCACAGTGCAGATTATTATGATGGGCTTAAACTCTAAGATATGTATTTTCTAGACTTGAGGAAGGTAACAGTTGGTCAGTGCAGTCTACTTCACAATACAGAGTTTTCTTGTTCTGGAAACAATCTACCTCCTAATTGCAGCAGTCTGGGGAAAGTCAAAATAAAGGTGAAAAATTCCTAACACTCACTGTAGTGGGAGGAAAAAGGCTACAACTGCTTGTTGTAAAATACCACAGATGCCCTTTTATCTCTGTTAGTTAGGAAGAGGGAAGAATTTGGCGAGCTAGTGTACAATGGCCTGCACAGCATTTACTGCCTGTACAAAAATTTCCTACAGGGAAAGCTCAGGTTTTCAAGAAGAAATCCTGCAGGAAATAGCTCCTTATCTAGCCACAAGCACCACTCACAAAGTGAAGCTCTGTTGCCAAAGGGATCCAATAGTAGAGAGAATCTTTACTTCTTGTAGGTATTTTCTTACCTCTTACTGTTTTCTGCAGATCTGTGCAATTTTTAGAGTATCTGTGGCTTAAAGGAATCTTGGCACTTGTTGTATCAACAGCCCAGCTTTCAAGCTTCAGCTCTGTTATCTAAACCCCATTTTCTAACTGTAATATAGCTATTTATATATATAATGGTCCTATATGGGCAGAAAAATGGCCAGTGAAGTTTCAAACAGGGCAAGTGCTTCGTCCTTTGATAGATCAGTCAAAAGAATAATAGATTGCCATGCAGGAGCTTTTTTTTTCATGTGGGTTAATTTTGCTCCGTTTTGTTGAATATTATTAGAACTGTTACAACTGTATCTGATATATGGTGTGTGATATCTCTCTAACTGAGTGCCTATCATTTTTGTATGTGTGCCTGAAGATTGGCTACTTGATCTAGTGTTGTAAATAATATTTTAAAAAATGAGCGTGGAGCATTGCTTCCTGTGTACTTGCGTGAACCACAGATACTTAGTCCTGAAATCTTCAGAAAGTTGAAGTCAGCAGAAGGCTTAACCTTCTGAAATTAGGAATCTTGATTTCACAGGCTCATTGCTTATAAACTTTGCTTGAAACATGTAAGTTTGCGTTCTGAACCCAAAATCCCAAAATCTTTTAGCATCCTCTAACTCTATTAAGACACAGTAAGCTTAGCAGTGAATTTCCACCATTATATTGGAAGCAGGCTCTCTCGTGTGCCTTATTAAAATAGTTTACAACCAGAAATAGCCTTAATTGCAGAACTCCATTGTCACCTAGTTCATGCCTTCTCTTGTCAGTCCTTGTTTTTCCTCACACCACTGGAACTCATTACTTAGATTTTTTCAACAATTTGAGCATTTAGGAAGTAAAATACACTTCAGTTTTGAGTGGGAAATTAATTAATTAGTTAGGGATCTTTTGCTTTTGAAAGAAAAACTGCTTTTTAATCTTTTTTTATGTCCACATTTTAGACTTTCATCTCTTGTAATCTACTGATTAAGACCCAAGGCTGTTAACTTAGTTCAACTAAGGATGCCCAAGGGTGCTATTTAGTTCAACTTCCAAGCATTAAGTTCACAAACACCTTCTCATCTTATCCACTTAATGTCTTTGTCAAAACTCTGTTTTCCACAAAACTCAGTAGAATTTAAAAGTCAGGTCTTCCCTGCCCCTAATTATCACTTTTACAAAGCCTGATCATCTTGGTTTTCTGGAATAGTGTCTAAGCCAAGCAAAAGGCAAAGAAGAGATGAAATCAATCCCTCTAATTACATCATTAGCACCATTATAGCATTTACTGGGAAGGTAGGCACAGGCGTGGGTACAATCTTGATCTGCACAGGGAACTGGCAGCTATGACTGCACTTGGCATTACCAGAATATATATACCACACCCCTGGCAGTAACAGGAGAAGCTATTTCCCACTACTAGCTCCTTCCTTTACGCCCAGTAAGTCAACATACGTAACATGCATGGAAAACTTCCATTCCTGCTTAACTGTTGGTCTCTTAATTTGTCACTAAGCATATTTTTCATTCAGCTACATAGGTTTCTAAAACTGGTCTCTCCTGCTGTCTTCTTCAAACACTTGTGCACATATGTGGAAATGTGTTACGGGCAGAACGTATGAACTACAGCCTGCCTGACAGAGCATACATAGATGTCCTAGCTTGTGAGGCTTCCAGGTGTTCCTTGCATTGCTCTATAGCCTGTGAACTACACATTTACTTGAGAAATTGAAACACACTTCACATTCATGCTTCAGCTCAGACAAAGGACTGATCTGTGCCCTGCTTGCTGCTCTTACTGATTACTTTCACCACTAGCTATCAGGAGTAGTAACGAGGGATACAGCACATCTCTGCTTTACCTGACTTAGAAAGTGAAGGGCTTAGTTCCTCGGCCCTTACCATTGAGGATTTGTGGCCAGGAAAAATGCTCATTTATGTGAAAAGAAGAAAGAAGAAATCGTATTTCTCCCTTTGAAATTTCCTTTCAGTTAAGTTTAGTGACAGTACAAAAGCCTTGTTGCTTTCGCTAGGTTACAGGCACGTAAAGATTATTGCAGGGATCCCTCTAAGCACTGCTCAGCACTGTGCTCTTCAAGTCCTTCTGCGAGTGGTGCTCTCCACTTGTTGAATTCTCTGCTTACTAGAAGTCACCCGTAGCTACAGATTTCAAATTTCTTCAGGAAGTTATGAAATATTTTGGATGTCATGTTGCTCATCATAAGCAAAACCTTTGGCACACAGAAGAGACTAGCAATAAAAAAGATGGTTTATGCTCTACATTCACTAATAAAAAAGAGGTAATATCTGCTTTAGAAGGAAGGACTCACAGGAGTAACTTGAGACACTTCAGGGAAAGAGTACAGGTAGAGAAATGCTGCTCTTTGGCAAGGTCCAATTTAAGCCTCAAGATCAGTCCCACCACTGCAACAGTTCCCAATGTGAATAATCTCCCTAAGATGCGTAAGGCCACAAGAATAACCATCTGTTGCCTCCCCACAAGCCAGTTTACAAACTCTAATAGGAGCCCCAGACTCCTTGAAGGCACACTACACTCCTCCATCCTGTCAGGATGGGCCTCACGTTCTCCCCTTTTCTTTGCATAATGGCCCCCACACCGACCTGGAGAAAGCCTCAGTGGACTACGTTTGACTCATGACTGGCTTAAATTTCTCTCTGATGCTTTAACTGTATGATTTTGGTTTAAATATAATTAATAGGAAAATGACCTATACTCCTCCCTTCTGTCTATCTGAGATAATATCCAGGCCTATTTCCCTTAGCAAATAACTTCACAGAGGGAGTTCAACTTCCTTGTTTTCCGGAATAATTCAAGTTAATTAATAACAAATTCTTAGTCATTAAACTAAGGATAATTCCTTAGGGAAAATTCCCCTTTTGTTTCATCTCACACTTTTATCATTGTCCAAAGAGACTTTTCGTTTCATAATGACAAACCCCAAATAATTATCTTTCAATTAAAAGCAAAAAATCTTACCATGTCTATCCCTGTTCTTTTGCCATTCCTGCAAAACTCTGCAGGTACCAAACCCCATTGCCCAAACCAGCCCCAACCCCAGCAAACAGAAAGTGAAATTTGCCCCTCTCATACACCCCTCCCTTCTCTCTTCCCACAGACTGAGGACTATTTGTATCCGACGCATGGGTGCAGCCTGTGAGTCACCTGCTCGGAGATCTGAATCTAGACTTTGTATCCAGAGGCAGTCAGGGTATCCAGGGCGTTTGGTTTCAAAGCATGCATTTTCCCTGATGGTACTTTTTGGAGGGCCACAATCAGGGAGTCTTTATAGAACACTTCAAGTGCATAGAAGTGTCCTGATTTACTTGTTTATGACTTCAGTTCAATAGATGTAGCAACATTTTGGCAGTGACCGACAGCCTAAGTATTTCACCTGTCTAGATTTAACACAGAAAAGGTCGTATTAATCAGCAGGGTAAATAGTGAATTTGATGTACCATACAGGCTGCAAGGATGTTATTGATTAAAAGATGCCAGTCTTAGTTTAAGTTACTCCAGTTCCACGAATCTCCAATAACAGGGATATGACGGCGCATGTGGTGTATATAACTCTGTGGAGGAGGATGAGAAATGTTATGTTAAAGCAGCCTGTTTCTTACCACAGCCTATCGTAATGCTCAGGAGCATACAAAACAGAGCCCTATTCCTAATGGCTCTATCTACAAAAAGAAAAATGCAATCACTTTGTGTCGATTGCTTGCTCTGGACACCAAAACTCCCTTTAAAAAGAGTCAATTAAATCTTTAGATTCTTGTGTTTCCTGTCAAGGCATGGAAGGAGGAGGTGAGTGAGGTTTGGGACAGCAAATACTTTCAACTGCCTCAAAGCTTGTTACATAGGAAGTGAAGCAATTCACAAGGCAGAATACTTTGTAGCTCCTGGCAGCTGTATTTTTCCTTGTTTAAAACTGCGTTGTTTGCAAAAGGGCTATGCATGGGTGTACATGAAAGTAACAAAAGTGCCTGTTTGCAAGGTTCCTTAAATACACTAACCTTGTCTTGGAATGGGGCAGGGATTTAGTTTAACAGTTACAGCAGGGGCAAAGAAATTCTTGAATTGAACTCTAGCTCACATCAATATTTAACTTTGAGGAAGGCTGGAATTCAGAGAGCTATTGCTTTTTCCTCCTCATTTTAATTGGTACCATTCTCCTCTCCCAAGATATTTGAAGGTTGTAACGAGAAATATTTAGACCCCTCTTTCCATATTCATTGAATATACTGCTATTATATTTTATTAAAGAGTCTTAAATAGCTTACATCCCACTCTTAATAACCCTATGCATTACAAGCTTCTGTTTCCTCAAGCTACAGACAAATCCTATTACAGGGAGTAGATTAAACTGGGCCTTGACAGATCTTTGCAATTCACTGACAAAAAAGGACAAGTTGTCTTACTAATAAAACAACCTTGTGATCACCTAATATTATGCATCTCAGTTCTCTCAGATGCAAAAACCTTTATGCATACCCCATTCAGCAGGCACATTACCCAAATAAGATCCAAGCAATTTTCTTTTAATAATAAACTAAGTAGAAAGAATTACTTCAGATTCACACTGTGCGAACAAGCCATCAGTCAACAACAACTGCATGCTTGATCATGCCCTCTGGCTCCACATCCGCAAGGGACCTGGCTCATCCAGATTTGCTTGTGACACTATGAATGATGTGTATGCTTTTGTGTACAAACATAAGCCTGGAACAGAGGGCCGAGCCAGGGCTGAAGGGAGAGAGCACAAAGAAGCATTTTGTTCAACTTTCTCTTAGGCTCTACAGTGTAGTAGAGAATGGACCTCGGATTCTGAATGCGGAGAAAAAGGATCACAGTGCATAGAAAAACAGTTGCATCCTTTTAAAATGCTCTGAGCTATCTAATAATCCCTAGTGTGCAGCCATTTTTTTAATCAACAGAAACTAGTCTGAGTGGTCAGGTGCTTGTAATCAGATTTTAAAAGAGGTCATGTGATTTCTTCACATTATTTTGGCCTGTGTATGGATGAAGGAACTTGGTGGCACCACCACCACCAGAGCAGCAAACCAGCATTCAGGGCAGCAGTCTGAGAGGAGCATGCCTTCTAGCAGCAGTTCTGTTATCCAGGATTTCCCACTCCTAGAGAACACCCACAACAATTAGTAATGGAAAACTGACAGCATGGGGAAATTTGCAACTCCTTGGTTGTTGCTTCAGTAAAATTAATAAAACCATAAATAGCATATACTGAACTGGCAGACTGGCATCCTTACTACTTTCTCAAAGATAGATTTAGCAATAGACAGGTTAAAAAATAACCATGAACAATTCTTGCTGTGTTTCTCAGTAAAGGTACTTTACAACAAAACCTTAGTTGTCATGCTGTCCAAGAGAAAAGCAACAGTAACAGAACCAATCAATCACAGTGGTTGCTTGGAAGAGGGAATTTAAAGTCTTGCCCAGGCTTGTTTAAGTACAGTCTTAAGATGGATGTTCTTGAGAAAGAAATAACATGATCACGTAGATAGCCATGGTTAGACACAGCTGCACAGCCTTCTTGGGGAATAAAGGGTCTTATATAGCAAATGTGGTTGCAGTTCACAAGTGTCCTGAATGATTACAGTAGATTGCTTCAGCATTACACCAGATAAAATCAGCACAGTCCTTTTCATTCACATAGATATCTGTTCACAGAGAAAACATGTGAACACATAAGCACAGTTCTGGATATTATTTATTATTAATGTCTTGTTTATATACTTAATCTACAATACACTGGCCAACATAGCTTTGTGACACCAACAAAGGCACTCAGGCCCCAGTAGCTTTTGTAAGTGACCTAAACTCTTCAGAGGAGTTTCTGGTATGGACATACATTATCTGCATATTCTCCCAGATGCTATTTTGATGCTAACAAACTGTTTTCCAGGAAGATATTATAAGGCTTTGTAAATAGAATGTGCATATTTGTCGTTAACTTCTATGTATATATAAAATGTTTTGTATCCTTTTATATAAAGATTGTATTTCTCTCCACCTAGGATGTTCTTCATTGACAGTGTCATCCAATAAAAAACAGAAGTAATTAAACACGGGTTTTCTGTGAACTGTCAATTATACTCATGCATTATATTGGTACAAACTCGTATACTTCTAAGAGTTTTTAAAACAGTTTCTTCACTGTAAATGGTTATTCAGTGTGTTTAAGGAACTTTTAGAAAACAGCTGAAGCATTATAGCCACAGCAAGGCCACTGAGTGCTTGTCCAGATTTTGAAAATAACATCTTCTTAGATTCCACATCAGGCTTCCTTCATGTTGCTGTTAACTGTATAGGGCATAAAATTCATACAGATGGAGTTATGTCATGCAAGGGTTATGGCTGGATGGGAATCAAAGTCACAGCAAAGAACCTTCTTCATCAGTCCCTTCCTTTGGAGAGATTAGAGACTAGTTGTAGGTCTTAGGTGCGTTCTCCTCAGAGCCCACAGGAAAGTAGTGAAATCTCCATTTTCCAGGAAGACTGAATGTGCATCTGAAAGAAGAATTCCTTCCATAATGAACAACAAAAAGTTTACAAGGGTCTATTAACATACCTTCTGATGAGTCTTTATCTTTCTAGAGTTAAAAATGGTACAGTGGTTATAATAATCTCTTCCTTTACTGGCTACATTGTAGACTGTGCAATAACGGCAGATAGAACTGCCTAAGAACAAATATGGCTTGAGAGAAAGAAAAAAGAATTTTTTTAAAACCAACATATATAAAAAAATCAACCTTTTCTCATGTTCAGCAGCTGGGGCTGAATCTCCACATAGGAGTCTAGACCCATTTTTTCTGTTCCTTTTAAGAGCTATTTGTTTTTCCTTTGCATTTCTGGCAGAAAAATGATCATGTTCAGGTGGTAGTTCAATAAAATTTGGAGCTGATAGATAGATAAAATCTGAGACATATACATGCAGCAGTATTGTATCCTGTTGCCAGATCCATTTAGCTGAATTCAAACTCATCACATTTTGCCAATCATGATTTTGTTTACTATTTAAGACTGACATTATTTTAAGTGTGTTATTGTTCCCGTGATGCTTATCATACCAACATACTATTGACTGGAGTTCTGTCCAATGCTTTTTTTTCCCATCAACTTTCTTTACACATTTTTTTTAATAAAACTTGGTAGGGGGAAAAAAAAAAAGAATGTGTAAAAAGTCAGAAATTCAAAGTTATGGTTCCCATGGCAACATTAAGTCCCTCATGTTGCATTGTACATGCACTAAAAATAAATACGTAATGAAGTACCACATTTTGTACGTCAAGAGGAACAAGTGACTGCAACTTTAATTTTACTTACTTGAGTTTTATGGATTTTAGCTCTCAGCCTCAGCCCTAATATTGCAGGAATGTGATTTTACACTGACACAGATACATAAGGCACAGCATCTATTTACAGCAAGTACATACAGTCTGCCGGTTGCACCGTGCTGATTTACACCAGCTGAGCTGGGGTCCATCTGTGCACATTTGGAGTTCGCTGTGTTTGTGGAAGGCTGGGGGACAGCACCTTCCTGTGTAGTACAGACATCCCCGGGGAGGCTCTGTTACATCTACAGAGCCAGAAATGGGGAGAAGAGGCACCACAGACCTTACCCAGCCTGTCATTGGCATCTCATCACAAATACCAGCAGGAGCAGGAATGAACTGATATGCCATCCTGTGTTTCTCCACAATTTGCAGCACCCTGGCAATATGAAGGCATCTCTATATGGGAAAAAAAAAAATCATTAGAAATTCCAAGCAAATTGAGAACTAAAGCATCTGGAAGTACAAAATATGGAATAGCATCATAAGCAAAGACCTCCCTTTCACATTATGAAAGGAAGAAGTATTTTTTAAATACTTCTAGTCTTCAATTAAGGTCTTCTAGGTATGGATACATCTACTTACAAGCAATTTTTCCTCTTCAGAGAATATGAAATCCAGAACTCAAAGTACATAAGCAGTTCCAGTATCTTTTTATGTGGAGGTATGCTCAAAACTAGCTGAGCAACTGATATTCAGTCACTAAGACATTATTTTCCTTTACCTCCAGACCTGTTTGTACATGTTTGGTGTCCTTTGTCCCAGACCATTCAATCTTTGAAGGAGGGATTGTTTTCTCCTGCATTGAGGATCCAGCATGAAATCACATGGCTCTGACTCTTGACAAGGCTTTGGGATGCTGTAATACTTCTAATGCTTCCCATAAGCCACACTAACACAGTTTTGTTTGACTTACAGTTACTAAATAAATAACATCACTTGCATAGCTCAATTTGAAATAAATTATTTAGCTTAAAAACAAATAAATCTTTGGCTTTGAGGATGGGTTTGGTTTGTTTTGATTGGGTTTGGTTTGGTTTGGTTTGGTTTGGTTTGGTTTAGTTTGGTTTGGTTTGAATGATCCTGAAACCAGCATGCAAATAAAATCATACATGCTTTTAAGGATCACAGGCAATAGGCAAAAAATTGGACAAGGATGTTTCTGACTGAGTCCAAATAGTCCTATTACTGTGTCTTTTACTGTATTTTGGAAAGAAGTCCAGATATATCCCTGATTCTTGTAATGCTTATGGTTTGTGAAATTAATTTAATGTAATGACTATCTTAAAAATATGATTCCAGTCCTACAGGGTAAAAACACTTTCTGAACATTTTCAAGTGAATAGTATGGTGTTTGGACTTACTAAGCACTCAGAAAGCAGGTAGGAGTCCATTTACTAGAATTATTAATGTGAGATAAAGAATATGCATTTAGAAATCTCTGAATTTCCAAATGTGTGAAATTCAGATGAATGAAATCCTCTGTTCTGACTCATTGGGAAAAAAGAATTGACCTTAGAGCTCTTCCACGATGTTGGGGTTTTTTTACAATTACACAGTAACTGTCAGCCTAAAAACCTCCATTCTGGAAAGTTCATGACTTTTCACCATCTTTCTTCATTTGCTTACTTATTTTCTCCCTTCCGTGAAAACGCAGAATTCACTCATCACTTTTATGCAACAGTAAATAATTGAGTGAAGACAACAATGTCAGGGGCATACGTCTGTTTCTTCTAAACCTACGGGGTCTAAAATTATGTTTGTCTCACAGAAAGCACACACCAAATACTTAGTACAATGAGACTCTATATTAAAAGCATCATTGATAATTCTGAAGTCTTACTGACAACTGGCATAAGCTTTCAGAAAGCAAAATGCTAGAACTGGCCCCTCTGGAGCACGTACCTCAGATGAACTGAGGTGTAGAAACATATTTTCCTTTTTCTAAAGAGAAAACTGTAATAGCAGCTGGATAGCAGAGCTGTTTCACACAGATGTTATTGAAGGCAGGATATGCACCCTAGCTACAAATGAACATATGGTATACTAGCTACAATTTTATTTTTCTATCTTTACTGCTACTGACTAAAGTATTTTATTACTGGCTGTCGCAAGACTGAAAGAGAAACAACCCAAAAACTATTTCACTGCTGCAGCGACGGTGTAAGACACAGATAATACAAACACTTTCAAACCGAAGAAGTATTTTTAGGCACCTCCTGGCACTCCACTGAGCTGGTGGTGTGGATCAAGGGGATATGCCTCACCTGCTTCCCTGCAAACTTGGTCTGCTTCAGGTGACTATCAGATAAGACTTAGCAGAATGACTTTGAAGTGAAATAGAGAACAGGCAGTTATCTTCCGTTAATGTTTGGTAACAAGTAGTAAGAAGTGGAGATATCTTTCTGCTCCAGTTAGCCATGTCCTGATAAAGGTCCATGGAAACAGCCATTTAAGGAGAATAAAAACCTAAAAGGCACGAGAATGTTTTCTGTTTCTCTGTTGTGTTTTTTTTAACTGCGCAATCTCTATCAAGCTAACTGCAAGCGTAAATGCATTGTGATTAGAAGCATTTAACACTTCTCAATACCTTTATCTCTTCTTAGACCCAGGATACTGATGGAAGGAAAACAAACACAAAAGCCTAAACAGTCAGGTTATTTCTGCCAGAGAGAGGCAGGCTTTTAACAGGACTAATCAGTCAGAACTTGGCTTGCTATTCTCTTGATTAACCGTAAACAAAATACCATCTTAACGAACTCTTTGCTAGTGCTTTAGAAGAGCCATTCTCTGTTCACTGCTCCACCACCCCTACATTGTACACCTCAGCTAGAGGGCATTCACACCATTCCTGTGTCCTGTTCCACTCCTAAAGTACTTCACCATAACAGATCTTTTCAATCTTTTGGTTTCCTGTTTATCTCACAAGAAATTCTCCAGACCTCTCCCCTTGGAAATTCCCTTATTCATTTCATCTCTGCTCCCAGGCCTTCAGTCCTTACTGGACATGCAGCTCTGCCCATCACTCAGGCTGCTCTACTCTCACCTTCCTGCCGACTTCCCAAATTCTACTGTTCGCTGCAGTTTCATATTTCTCCAAACCTCTGGAAAACCTAGTAGGCTTTTTCCTTTTCTTCCAGCTCTCAGTTCATTTAATGGCATCTGATCTACTTACATCCTTCAAAAGACTCCTGTAAACGTCTCTCACTCCCAAGCTCCTTACAATTCCCAATAACAAAATGTGTTTATGAGATCATATACTTATTAATTCACTGATGCTTGTGCACTTTTTATTCTTCTGCATGTTTAATTCTTTCTTTCTGTATATCTAACTCTCATTTTCTCTGTAGTTTTGGGGAATAGCAAATTTTTTATGAGATCCATAACAAGGACTATTTATTCCAGCTCAGATCAGCTGATTCTTACTAATTACTTAAGGGTAAGTGATCATGTAAGAAACATTTTAAAAGAAGCACAGATTAACTACTGGGTGCCAAATGACTATTTCTAAATATTATAACTGAGCAATGTACATTTGTGATACATCAATCCTACTGCTTGCGCAAGTGCCAAAGTTAGAACCTTTTACATAAAAGGGCTACTACAAATATTATACTTGCTTAACTTAAAAATAGTTGAGGAAATACATGCTCTTTGAACCAAATACAAAGAATGAGAAATCTCTAATGATGAGGTAAGTTATAGAAACAAAACTCCCGTATTGAGAATTAGCTGTTGTTACAGAGAGTTGGACTGGAGTAATAAGATCATTAATTCTAAATCTCTTCCACTTCTATACTTTGTGGGTTTGTGTTTTCACACATATTTCCACAGTACCTAACTGTAAGTGGGTGCTTCTATAAAACAGCTACTATTAATAATGGATATCTGAGATGAGGCTGATGTAGAGAGAAAAATTATAAACAACTCATGCAGCTAATATGTTGACTATTAATTAATATGAGTGATTCATTCAGTGGTATATCCAGACATAAAGCCAGACTGGAAGATGAAAGGGCAATTTAGAAAAAAGACTATAACTTGCACAGTTATCAGCTGCAATATTTGAGACCTCAAATAACGGCCTAATTACAGCTCATCTGAAAAGTATCAAGGCCTTATCCTCTACAGGAAGTATTAATGGAAAATTACTTGCTTTTCAAAGCCACTAAGCCCATCTGCAGGTCCCATATCAGCTCCCACCAGACATATATCTTTTTACACATGGGTGATTTGTCACATGATGATTGACTCAATCTTGACAAGGGAAGGGATAGAAAAATTATCACTTTCTACAGATATCACCACTTCTGACTTTGGCAGGTGAGGCAGTCTGGATTGCCCAATACCATCTTAATTGCAAAAGATAACATTTTCTTCAATTCTTCCATTTTCATAAGCACCAGCCAACATATCTGTCCTTTCTGTGTTCACTAATCCCTTCTCAGATTATGACTTCTGCCATATTTTTTCCACTGGATCCAGCCATACAGGTAACAGTGTTCAGTAGTACTGAATGCCACTGAGTACTCCTTGCACAGAAAAGTAGTGCTGAATAGCACCTCACTACACAAATGCAGCTACTTATAGTCAGGCTAATTCTCATTGTAAGCAAGGACATTACGTTTCTGCCCTTTTACTAAGGCAATACATATCATCAAAAATAAAGTGAAAACTATTCTGCTGAGATAATAGCACCCTGGCTTATAGCAGAAATAGTGGCCTTCAGGTGGTTTGAATGCCAAGACCTGAGCAAGTTCAAAAAAAATAATGCCCAAGATTATGATGCCAACAGGCAAAGTTACCTAGGGTACCCTGGGACCACTAGATCCAAGCCACTTCTGAAGTGGGTTACAGGGGTATTTGAACATCCTCAAACAGTAAGTTTAACGTCATTCTCCCTCCCCTCTCTACAGCTGGCCATTGACCATTTAACTGAGGTGTCCAATACAGTGGTGTAGACAGTCACACAAATTATTTCAAATTTGGTTGATTTCAATTCTCCTGCAAAGGAAGAAATCTCTATTCTTGCCTTCTGAACACAGAATTCATCTTAAACCCAAACCAGGAGGCCCTGCCGATGCTTATTCACATTAATTTATTTATAAAACAAATGCTTTCCAAAAGTAAGGTATAAGAAGGAACACGAACAACTACTTACCAGATCAGTCTTTAGGCTATGTTTCAAAATACCTTTCAGCACACCTGAGTGTCACTAAAGTTGGAAAAAAATAATAAATCAACCACTTCAACCTCACGTGAATAGTAAAGTACTGGCAGATGTGGAACCTGAATATTCAGTAACTACTAGGCAGAAAGAGTAAGTCTCTCAGTGTGGGACTTTTTTGTTTGTGTTAATTATAATAATTAGAACTAGAACTTCCACCACTCCAGTTTTCTGCAGCTGTGTGGTGCTAGTTGCTATTGTTAGCACTCGTGGAAAATACTCCAACAGAGGGCACCAAGAAAATTACTTACAATCTGAACACCCACACAATCCTGTCACATTGGAAAGACTGCAGACAGCATAACTAATAAAGTTATCATGCTATTTTGAAAGAATAATAGCATGTTTGAAGAGACCATATTAACCTTGTTGTAAAGTATTGATTGCACTCTGTAGTAAAGGAAATGAAACAACAAAGACATAGTGTTTTAATTCTTTTCCTGTTTGCTCTTGCTAGTTTTACTCTGTTTCAATTTACACCTATATTTGAGAACACAGAAAATGTATTGCCTACGGTTCACAAAGACAGTTTTATTTTCATAGACACTCTTTCAGCAACTTGATGCTTTTAAGATTGCACTTCAATTGAAGCAAATGGTTGTGAATATGAAAGAAATCCTTGTCTAAAACTGCTTGTATCCTGTTTGTCATGTTTACTTCTGTGGGAAAAAAAGAAAGCCAACAAAAATGTCAAAAGATGCCAGTTGATATGCTCCGGACATCTCAGTTTACATGTCTTACCACCAAAAGGTATAATTATCATTTCAGTCTCTAAGGGAATGCTTTAATTCCATACCAGTGCATTATAAATGAGCAAAACAAGTAGTGTGTGTTTTGTAACAATTTACTGTTGTTTTGAAAGCACATCTGCGTGTATACATCTAGCAATACAATGCTACTATATAAAGCTGTTCTAGATATGGTTGAGGGAAATATTTGTTTTTAAGACTGAATATTTTCACTGGTCCTCTCATTAAAATAATCAGATTCAGTGAGTTCAACTAGGTTTGTTTAAACTTGCTAAAAGAAATTTTTTTATTCCTTGCTAAACTGCGATTTTAAAGGCAAGAGGACAGCTGGATTAGCAGAGAAAGATGGACATTTCAAACATCATATTTTATACACACCAATATATAAAAAACAGTAATAATTCTTTTTTATTGCAAATGAACATAATTTGCAATCATTCTCTGGGGTGATCCGGTATATATAAAATTACTTCATTTTTTTTTTTTCCTCTCAAATGGTGTTTTTAAGATCATGATTTCTGTAATTGCATTTCCTTCCTTTTCTATGAGAGTATCTGTAAAGACATTTGGCGTCTCATCAGCAAAAACAGCAGATGGAGAAAGGCCTTCCTACGTGTTCTGTCAAGGGAATTGCAAGTTTAGGAGGAGTTTTAATAGACATCAAGGATTTAGTGACGTGCAAAAGATTGCATACCTTCACTGCACCTATTATTTGTGCCTTTCTCTTTTAATAGAATTGAAAACAATTACTGTGCAGAAAAGATTTAGCTTTTCTTTGAAAGTACCACAACATATGGTATGGGGGATGTATAGCTGACAAAATTAATGTAAAAATGAAGTACATACATACACTTCAGATGGTGCTAGTTGAACTAAATTTATGTTTCAAATTTTAACTGAACTGATAGAAAAGTTTACAAATAGCGAAAAGCTTCATATGCTAATATCAATTCAAAAAAGACATAAAGATACTTGTTCCTGAGTTTGGCTTTATATGAAAACGGGCTTTAGGACCAAAGAACATTGCAACAGACAACTAAGTAAGCACTGTCTTTATAAAACTGAAAATCAACAGAGTTTTTCAAAATAACAGTCTTGTTATCACATGGTAGCACATGAAATTGCAAACAGAGCAAATATTTTTCTCTGTTACTGAGAAAATAGATTTTCCCAGTAGGACATGATATTCATAGATGAGGCATGAAGATATTTGTATGGGCCATTCAAGGAGAAAAAAAAGCCCTTTTGGTGGGAGAGCAAGCTCGCAGTCTAAAGCTTACATATTCCTCAGGGAGCCAATAAAAACAGTTGCATTCAATGAGCTAAACCCTTATCAAACCTACAAACAAACCCCCAGCTATCCTAAAATTGCATTTTTTGTGAGTGACTAAATGTGTTTCCGAAAAGCTCCTTAATGTTCTCAAAATCCTACTGCAGATGAAAGCAGTGACAAAACTCCCCATCAGGCATGTATATGAAATGTTTGGGCTTGTGCAGATTCCAGAGCTGGATGGAAAGATTTTGTACAGCACTTTCAATGGCCCATAGTCTTTCATTCTCTCACAGTATGAGTTATCTCCTCATCTCGGAGAGCAGAGGGAATTGCTGTTGTGCTCTAGAATTCAGTGTGGAAATCTGCTAGGCAGACCTTCCTCAATGTGGAGAGAATATTCACATCCTTGTATCTAGTATTATTTGTAGAAAACAAGAAAAAAAAGTCAAAATAAGAGTTGAGGACTTTGGGTTTAGTATAACAGTGACATTTTAGATATGGTGTTATAAAAGCACAGGGGAGTTGCACCAAGAACTTGGTAGATGCAGCAAGATCTCTTGAGTCAGGTTTCAGACGGCTCGGTATCTGAGTGCACAAGGGAGAAACATGAGCTATTAATTGCAATATTAATCATATACTGCCACCGTAGTAGTGCAAGGTAGCACTTCGCTGCATACTCACAAAGTGCAAATGTCTCCTCTGTAATTTCTACAGCTGCTGAATTCCTTGCACCAGGACTCTACAGAACCTTATTTTCAGGGGTAGGGAGGAGCGGAAGAAAAGGGGAAAATAGAAGAGTATTTCACTTGGGCTGTCTGAGCAGATACCTGACTAAAATTTACTGCAGTCACATAATCTTAAACTCACTTCCTGAATATTGCAGTATGACTAAACACCAGGCACAGGACACCAAGAAAGACAGTAAGAGAAGCTTCTCTGGTCACCTTTCCTCTGCAAGTTTTTTCTTGCCTTTTATTTCTCTTTGATCACAAGAGCATTCTTGCTTTAATCTCCTCCTCTCCCTCACCAATGCCTGCTGTTCTGAGACAGCCGTATGCCCAGCCAACGTGTTCCTTTTCCTATCTCCACCACAAAATGCTGGTTGAATTTTGACTTCCTTTAAACAGGAATGTTCTGAGAAACCGATCATTAACATCTCCCATTTACATCTCCAGTGTGCCACTTCCCAAAATGGTACTAAAGCACTTTATGATCTGTAATCCTCCTAATCTCCATCTGTGAAAGTCTCTTGCAATAATCAGCGTGCAAATAACCACTCATTCACTGTGTTATTCACTGTCAAAAGCTCAGGCCGCTCCCCCAGCTATTCCCTCTAAACTCACTGAATTTTATAGCCATGCAAGAAGACTCACAAAAAGCTTAAGGCATAGCCGCATCAGTTTCAGAGAGGTACCAGAACACTGAAATGAATGAGTCAGCCCCATGTATCATCACCCAAGATCCCTCTCCCCCAATTCAACAAATGCAAAATATAACCCCTCCTTTTATTTCCTGTCAAATAAGGGACACTCAGAGTAGCTGGAAATCTGAGGTGACTGGAGGCATCTATTTAGGAAACATGGTCCAAATTCAGACCAGATCAGTCTTAAATGAAAGTCACTACCATGTGATGACCACTAAATGAAAAGTGGTGTTCTCAGACATCCGAATAACAGAAACAGCCATCACAGTAGTGGGTAGCTTCAGCAAAGACAAAGGACCATGTAGCCTGGATAACAAAAATAATGTCTAGCATCCTGAATGTTTCATTGGCCACGTAGATCAGGGCTGAAACGCATTGGCAGGGTGGCTCATGGAAAGCTGCATTTTTACTATTTGTGTTGTATCTGTAGTGGGGATAAACAGAGGGCTTTCATTCTCCCAGGGCTGTCAATCTGTCATCTTCTAGAAACACAGAGAACAGGTTTTGCCTTTTAAAAGAAAGAACACTGTGAACAGAAACTCATCATTAATCAAGGCTTATTTCTTCATGTGAAAAAAGAAAAAAAAAAAGAGCAGAGTCAAGTCACCATCTCCACATTTGGAACTCTATTCCACTTTGCAAGCTGTGGATAAAAAATATAAAGTATAATCAGAAAGTTTGTCCTTAAAGAAAGGAAAAAGATACGCTTAGGTTTCTGTGTGGGATATGCTGGTCTGTGGAGGTTGAATAAAGTGGTACAATACACAATCCTATGACTCACAGTGCCGGATGGAAGAGCACTGTATGCTATCCATCAAACATTTGCTTCAAGACAATTCTTAAAACTTTGAACACAGCAGGATGAGAGGATCACAAACCTCTCTGGAATGTGTGCATGCTGCTAGGCACTCTACCTGCCTTATAGCAACCATGGTTATAAAAAACCCTTCGTGTGTTAACCTGAAATAAATTAATGAGACTGCTTATAATTCATGACTGGATAGGTACGCTTCGTCTCTGTGATCCCAGAGACTTGTTGGTGTACTCTTTGTTAGCATAAGCCAATAGAATAACCTGTCTTCTCCAGGTGTTAGAAATGCAGATTTAATTGTAAATCGGGCATGACTCAAATCCTGACAGTTGATGATTAAAAAATTACAGTAAAAATAATTTTAACATAAATACTTGCTAACAATATATTTTAAATCATTTTATTACTGACAACCCCCTCTGAGATCTATAGTACACAGATAAAACAATAATTAGTGTAGGAAAAAGCAAAGATTAATTTAGAGAGATACTGTCAAGAGCAATTTTTGGAATTTAAAGCTTGACAGATTTTCCAAATTAAGTAGATTAGTCACTGAAATCCATTATAGGCAAAGACTTAGACTCTTCAAAAATAAAGATTGAATGCCTTCCCAGTCTTTTGATTTAGTTGAGCATGTGGTCATCTAACAGATACTTTTGTTGGATGATATTGACCATGCTACACATAAAGTCAACAAATGACTCTTTCTAGCGGCCTTAAAAGCTAAATCTTGAAATCTCATCAATTTATGGGTACTTTGTACTTTTACTGGTTTGAGTGTTTTAATACACAATATTTTTTTCTTACAAATGGTTTGAAAACACCCTCAGAAAGGGTGGGGGAAAGTTATGAGATCTGGCCCAATCTAGCAAACCACTATCAACAAGCATGATGAATGAGGCCCTGATTTCAGTGGAACTATTAGCAGTACCATGTGGAGACCCAGAGTTGCTGAACAGAATTGTCATTCATTATATAAAGAAAATCAGCAAATAAGTAGACCTGAAGTGCTGTAAAATGCACCATCTGTGCACATTGAAAAAAATAAGGGGGAACATAGACTCTCTAACCTCTCAGGTATAATAATTTGTAAATGTTACTTGTAACCTTAAATGTAAAAATGTAGCTAGAAGTGAGATTTTAAGCAGACCATACTCCTTATTAAATTAAATATTTAGCAATTTGGAATTAACAATTCTAATCATAAATGCCAGGCAACCACTTTTGAACTGCTACCATAGCTAATTACTCCAGTGGGAAAAGAAACAGGAGAAAGGGCATTTCAGCTGTGCAAGGACAGGTTCTCCCTGAATCTACATTTTGTCTGAATAAAACCTGTAGATAGACAGAGTTCATAGGAATCTTAACCCTTCATTTGTGGGAAATACAGGGTTTCTAATCGTTGTTGTCTTTTTCTCCCTGCTGAATAAACTAGTGATTTTCTCCAAGACTAACATAATTTATAGATATAGTTTTCTTCTTTTGCTTCATTGTTGTCTATAATCCCCTCTGAGAAAATGATTTTTCCTGCAGAAAGGCATCTGGGGAGTTCTGGTTGACGGCAAACTGAACATGAGCCAACAGTGTGCCCTGGCAGCCAAGAGGGCCAACCGGGTCCTGGGGTGCATCAAGCACAACATTGCTAGCCGGTCAAGGGGGATGATTGTCCTGATCTACTCTGCACTGGTGTGACCCCACCTCGAGTATCATCTGCAGTTTTAGGCACTGCAGTATAAAGAGGATATCAGCCTACTGGAGAGTGTCCAGAGGAGGGACACAAAGTTGAGGAAGAGGTTAGAGGGCAAGTCGTATAAGGAGTGGCTGAAGTCCCTTGGTCTGTTCAGCCTGGAGAAGAGAAGACTGAGGGGGAATCTCATAGCAATTTGCTGCTACCTCACAAGTGAAGGAGGAGGAGCAGGTGCTGATCTTTTCTCTGTGGTGACCAATGATAGGACCCGAGGGAATGGCAGGAAGAGGTGCCAGGAGGGGTTTAGGTTGGATGAAAGGAAAAGGTTCTTCACTCAAAGGGTGGTGGAGCACTGGAGCAGGCTCCTCAGGGGAGCAGTCACAGCATCAAGCCTAGCACTACTCAAGAAGCATTTGGACAATTCGCTCAGACACATGGTGTAAATTTTGGGGTTGTCCTATGCGGAGATAAGAGTTGCGCTTGATGATCCTTGTGAGTCTCTTCCAACTCAGGTCATTCCGTGATTGTGTGTGATTCTCTGATTTAATTATATTGTTGTTTCAGTGGTGTTATTACTGATGCTGTCATTATAGTAGTGCCATGCAGTCAGCAGTCCTTAACTTCTGCCACTTAGGTGAGCACTGTAAAAGGAGTAAATATCTAGCCATTGCCTCTCATTGGGACACCAAAAATCAAGAAAATGTGTCAAATTATTGTGAAGAGGACCTAAAACTGGAATTTCTTGGAGAACAAAATCTTGCTGACTTACAAAGCTTTGAGATCACATTCACTAGAAGTTACTATAATAAACCTTATTTTGCATCAGATTAATTCTTAAACACTTCTTTGAGTTGTCTGAGCCTAGGAATCTGACCTTCTTCTCTGGAGGATGAGCAGCCAAGAGGGAAAAGGAATGGACCAGAACATGGAGAAAAACAGGCTGCAATCCCACAGACTGCCTCAGATCTCCTACGGCAGTTTTGATTTAGGAAGATTGTAAGCTGCATAAACTGAAGCTTGAGGTGAAAAATGTCCAATTCTTTTGACTAGAATATCACTTTGCAAACTGTATTAACACTACTGCTGTTGTTAGTACTGTAAGGGTGTAGGGTTCCTGCTTGTACCTGAAATGCCCCTACCCAGAAGAGATGGCAGTTCAAGAATAGGATGGGATAATGCAGAGTGCAATAATAGGTTGTATTGATCCAGTCATTGAATCTGGAGCAACTTGTAAGCTAACAAGATCCATAAATACATTTGAATCTGCAAGCAAATATTGCTGAGAACCTGAAGACTGTGGTTTGCTCGAGAGAAGTGGCATCTAGAAGGAGTTAGGCAAAACAAAGGATGCATGAAGGGCTTATTTACAGCACATAAAAAGATGGTACAGTATATTTTTCACAGCTGAGGAAGGCTGGCATTGCATTTGCCATAAGTATTCTTGAACCGAACTTCTGTCCCCTAGTCTGTCATTGTTGAGATAAAATAGATAGTAATACGGCTTAGCTGTGTAAGCGATAAATAATAAAGAATCAACTCAGTACAAACAGAAAAAAAAAGCAGACAAGTTCATTAGAAAAGCTGCCAGATTATTTGACACAAAATGTAAAGACATTTTCCTTGGGCCTGCACTAAAATGAAAAGAGTTTCAGAATGCAGCGGAGGCATATTTTTAGAACTAAAATGAACAATAGCGCCAGGTAAATATTTTTCTCATATAAATGGTTGTGTGAGCCTTCTTTTTAAGAAACAACAAATTCTACAACAAACTTTCAGCTAAACCCCACTAATTCTGTTCTACAACGTTTTTACTCTTCAACACTCTCCAGACTATAATAAAATGATTGTTAAAAGTATTGAAGCATCCTATCTCAGATAGCATTGTCTTTCACAATACTGTTTTCTCCAACTTTTCTGATTTGTTCTTATAAACTAATTGTAGAGAAAGAAGAAATATTCCAGGTATTACACAACTTGAACTGGATATAAGAAATGCAAGCTTTAAATTTAAAACAAAAAAAAACTAAAAGGGGAAAAAAAGAAGAATAGAATAACTATACACATGGCTCCAACATCCTGACATACAGTAATTCAGAGTGAGTCACTTGCCAACAAGCAAAGACAAGGTATGGTAATTCAATTGCCAATAAACCTTTTGGTAGAAGTTAACCTACTTTGGATATGATATATATACATCTATTCTTGGAGTAGGTAGCCTTTTCCATTTTAGTAGCTTATTTTAAAAACTGGAAATTAAAGAGAATACTTCAGCTCTGAAATGAAAAAACATAAAAGTGGAAACTTAGGGCTTTGTGGTAGATATCTGAAAGTCACACTGAAATCCTGGAGTTAAAGTACACAGAATTGAGACACTAATATTCTAAGAGCAACCAGAAAATAGCTGTTGAACCCTAGGAACAAAGATTTTATGAGTGTGTAAGATTTATCTGATGAGGCCTTCCACTTCAGAAGAGAAGTTTAGTACAGGCTTATGAAAGACTGTTCTAATAGAGAAAGCTTTATGGAATGACATGAGCAATCACTATACCAGACGTCAGTTATGACTCGTGAGTCTGCTGAGTACATATTAATGTGGCTTGATTAATTTCCCTTGGGGATGAAATCTGCCTAAAACTACAGACAAGATGGCACCTATGAATTTTTAGCAATTGTTTCTGCAATAGTATGTTCAGAGTATTAACAATTCAGTTTTATATGAGATGAAGATATAATTCAATATCTATTCTTCTTTCTCTGAGAGGTCATAGATCCCTACCCCAGGCAACAAATTTGCATGGTAGGCTGAAGAAGAGAGGGCTGTATTTTATTTGGCATCTTTCCCTGTCCTGTTGCAGGTAATACTGGAGATGGCCTTTCCTTTTCAGGTGGGCTGTCACTGATCAGCAGCGTAGCCACAGGTAAGACATGCACATATCTGCCCCAGTTTTGCCTGGCAGTGAGTGAGATTGTAAAAATAAATCTGAGTATAGTACTGGACTTGAAATGTCTTTAATCATAGCCTTGTTCCCTTGAGTATGGACTGATTGATTGCAGATTCCAATTTTCATTCCTAGCTATCATTAAAATTTGTGAAGGTAAGGTTGAATAATATACTGGGCTTCTAGAGTCTCTTTCTTATTTAAATCATAGCCATCTCTTGGTTAACAACAAGAACCTGAATATATTCCTTTTTAAAGGATAAATGTGCTGGAGGAATGGGTAATACTTTTATATTGTCACTTACTCCTGCTTGTTTATGCTCAGGGTTGTTTCCTTTAGGTCATTTTATATTCAGGCAGACTCTTCAGCTACCCGCATGTGTATCAATTTCCAATTAACAAGAAGAGGTGGAAACATGTAAGAATTTGGATCTCATAAAAGTTTTGAATACACCAATGTAACACCAACAATTATAACAGGGAGAGTAATTGCTCTCCCCCAAGCCAAGCCCAGCTCTATTTAATTTCAGCAATAGGTTTTGCAGTAATCTATATTGGACATTTATGCCTGGATAAACCAAACAATGTCACCACCAATCCCAGGAGACATGCTAAACACTACAGAGCATTACTTAAAAGTAATTTTTGATTCATAAGCTTTATTTATTTCACTTCAAGGTTTTCTCAGATAGGTTTCTTTCAGATAAGAGTTCAGCACCTGGGGTACTGAGGATCTAATGGTAATGTCAAGAATGTTACTTCCATCAAGGGAGGGAAGACTGAATTCTCAGTTTATTGATCTTCTAAATAATTAATTTGCCTCCAAGGTCCCTTAATAAACTGATCACTGGATGTAGTACAACTGGACGTAACTGCACTGCAAAAGGTCTTAAGGCTATGGGCAACTTGCATGTCTTTACTCTCCCTAAATGAATCACACCATTCAAATAAAGTTGTTGAAATTTTTGTCAGTAATGGGGTCAGGGTTTGACATTTAAAAATGCATTTCTGATGTCTGTTTTGTATGAGATGTCTCCTCTGTGACCTCCAAATCACTTAAACCTTGTAGAGAAAAAAGCCTTGGAAAGAGATACTTAAGTGTTTCCAGCCCTATCACCTGACAATGTTCACAAGCTGTGTGCTCTTTAAAGGTTCTTAAGAGAAAATTATCCAGCTCTGCACTTCTTTTTACATAGAAAATATTGCCGTGTTGCTTGTACCAATCACAATGTGTTAAGACTGGGTAAAAGCTGGATGAAAAGTGCAATGTTATTTTGGATTACATTGATTTTACTTTCAGGTTTTTTTCATCCATTAACTTTTTACAAATATTCTACTTTCTGAATTTTATATGTCCATGTTTACCCAATTAAGCCACAAATAGATGCAAGTCTACTTAATAAGGGAACAGAAGCAATACTGTGTGATTTATCCTACTATTCATAGCCACCTATTTAGCCCAAAAAGACGCTGCTAAAATGTTCTCTCTGGATGGCTCTTTGGATACATTATTTTTTACATTCATTTTTTTTATTGGCTTCTAGTTTTCACTGCATCAGATTAATACCTGCAAGACCTCATCCCTCTGTTGGATCTACTGCTCTCTACTGTTATATTGTTTTGTCTGCTGTACTTCAGTGACAACACATGGCCTAAGGCCACTTGCCCACTTTTCTCCCAATTTCTTATGATTCTTCGAAGGTCACATCGAGCTGCCCCAAAAACTGAATGAACACCTTCAACTGAGTTCACGCTCAGCTTTAGTGTTGTGGATTTTAAAGCTCTACAAGTCTTCAAACCATTGCAAGAGTCAGGTACAGGTACAATATTCTAAAAAGAATTGGTTAATCAGTACAGAAATGCAATGAACCTCTGCAGGTTTTCAGAAACTTCTTAAGTCTTGTTGGCGTCTTCCTTGATGGCACAAAATTATGTTTCCTCCTGTGCTTTTAATGAGGAATAGGAGTATGAAGCTGTGAAATGGCACGGGGGTAGAAGACTCCAAGTATTACAAAAGGTTTCAAGGTAACATGGAAAGATTTATTTGCTAAAACTGATACATACAGAAAATGTATTCCAAGAACGTATTTAAAACTAAAGAGTTCCGATGAGTGTAATTCATTCATAAGCACTGATAGACACACTGTGCTTCACCTACTGGGTGCCTCCCAAAGACCAGCTCTCAATGTCCCTTGTTTTAGCCAAATGGGGTGTTAGAGAACGAGATTCTATTACAATAGAGACTTTTACAGACCAGTTTCTTTGATGTTTATACATACCTCAGAGTTTCTTTGTGGGATGGACCCTGGTATAAGGAATGCATAGTACTATACGATGTTGAAGGGATGGGATTCAGTAAAACAATTTATTTCAAAGCAAGTCCATGCTCCACTCCTGCTTGAAAGCTATTCCCATGCTATATTTCAGTTGTCAACTATTTTGTCTGCTCAAAGAAAAAATAAGACAGTATTTGGTCAATAATAAGGAATGTGTTCTTTTTTAAAAAAAACACAGGCCGTTTTATCAAAACTGCAGAAATGATGAGCAGATCAAAATAATATCCTGTCTCTAGGCAAGCAATAAAAAGTTCTAGCCTGAAAGGTGGATGTTGCTGAGAACAGTGGTCAAGGGAAAAAAGAAGACTCAGGGTGGGAAATGCCATACAGTTTCCTGTAATCATGCAAACCTGTCACTAACTCTGATTACAAGGGAGATGGAGAACATGACCCAGAGCTGCAGAAGTTTGGGGACCAATAGTCACAGAATAGTTGCCCTGTTGCATGCCCTGTTCCGACCATGTACCACAAGTAGGTGGGTAGATGCGGAGTGCTCCTATTTGGAAGCTATTATTCCAGTCCACCTGGGCAGGTGTCATATGCAACAGTGAATCCCCATTCTTTTTAGACCCTCTATCTGCCCCACATTTGCATCCAAAACTCAACTATATGAGGGGAGACTGTTTAAAGTCATCAGGGAGACTCAGCATTGTCTCCTTCTCTCCAGTCCACATGTCCATGGTTTGTTAAGACATGAGCACTGGCTGCTAGTTCTTTGTGAAATTAGTATGCTCTAAAAAAAGCCTTGTGAGTACTAGGCAGTAAAACAATACATTTAATTGAAATTCACAGTACATTTTATTGAAATATTTTTTTACAGAAGTCAAGATACAACGAAGACCCTGCCATGGGCATTATTGGATAACACCAAGAAAATCTGAGTCAATACAATTCTCAATTTTCTCTAGGATCTCTAATCTTGAAAACCCAGATCTTCAAGGCCTTAGGTCTTGCTAAGGCTCATAAAATAAGCAAGCAGATTTTCACAAAGAAAGCAAAAGAGCAGAGGGGTGGAAAGTTGGGTGGGAGCAGAAGAATAATGAGAATGCTTGACTATCTGATCTTTTGACTAGAAAACTTTCATTTAGATCTCTGACAATCCCCTTGCGCTCAAGGGGTATGGTTGAAGTTCCTGAAAAAGAGGGAAGAGGAAAATATTTTTGCTGGTTAGGAATATGTATTTTACTACAATGTACCTATGTTTTTCATACTACTCAAATACCATCAGAAAATACCATGTTAGCTATGAAATTCTATCATATAGCATAGGAATATTGCCAATTTAAAATAATTTACCATGAGATGATAAATTATTCTAGACATCTGTCAGTCATTATGAACAAAATTAAATGATAGCCTGTGTAAAAAAAACACGTTATGATGAGAATTAGCAACACCTAAATGTATAATGGGAAGTTTAACAGGTTATGTAAACAGGGTAGAGGTGTCTAGAAGAGTTTCAGAAACAAACTTTTTTGAATTTGACAGATTTATTTGAAACTTTATTTAGAGGTTGTAATTATCAGGATAAAGACTGTACCTTCCTTATGTTCCAAATGCCCCTGGGGCTGGAGGGTAAGACATTACTGTGGGGTCTTTCTATATTTCTGCTGTTATATTTAGCTTACATTTAGCATACAAATTGTTAGCTCAGACAGGTTAAAAAAGATGTTCAAGAGGTAATATAAATATGGTCTGCTCTTAATTGAAAATGCAAAAGACTGTAAAACATTTAGACCTCTCAAAATGTATAAGCAGGAACAAAAATAAATCCATTCATGTCACACGACATAAAACTTACCTCAAGCATGATGCGTAAGTTTAAGTATTTGTCAGGATGCCAAGTACAGTGGAAGGACAAGGAGTGAACCACATATAATAGCTCAACAGATAGATACCTGGAGGAAAAGCAGGGTCACATGTGCATCTTGCCCATACCTCTCAAGCTCAGACTCTCCAATCAAGTAAATATTAGCAAACAATTGCTATTATTTGCTTTTTAATAGGAATGTGAATAATGCGAAAGGATGAAATCCCAGGAGACTCCCCTTGGATGATATGGAAACTATGTAGGTAAAGCACAGGTAACTATCTGCCAATGGGACCCAGCACCCCATAGGAATAAAATGGAGCAGCTGCACATCCACTGTCACCTAACAACCTCTCTCACAGCCTGGACATCATGACCTGCAGTCTTGGTCACCAGATACCCACAAAACTGCTGCGGAGGTTAACAGAAAGCAAGCATTAGTCCTCACCTCCCCCGCCCTCACAAACCATTCACAAGTTTTTTTGCTTGAACTTACTTCTACAGCACAGTCTCTATAGCTCCCAGTATGAAGAAGAGCATCAGATATGTGTGTACTTTCCCACTCTAGCAGCCAGACGAATCGGTACGGCTTTTACATTACCAATTTCCACATAATAAGAAATGGTAGCCTAGTGTATCGGGAGCTGGGCTAGAAAGCTGCTTTCCTTCACCTTGCGCAGAAGAATCTCCCATGTTTGCTTGGAGCCAGTACATGGCCCGAGACACCCGGTGCCCAGAGACCTGCCTCACCCAGCTCCCATCCTCCTCGAAGAGAAAACAAAGAGCCTGTGTTCGCTGAAGCACATCATTTTATAGCTCACAGCAAGCATGCGAGTTGGTTTTCAGCCACTCCACCCAAATAAAGTACAGGGGTTTCCAGGTGTAGTGCTTTTGAAGTGTTCAGGTTTTATTTTCTTGATGTGAAGTACGCATTAGTTTGTATAACAAAACAAACTGCTGCGTTTCACTTTTTTGGGGGGCTGTGAAACCATGAGGGGTTTAGATACAAACCTATCAATTGCCACACGTTGGCTGGAAAGGATTTTGAATCACAGCAAACCTTCGATGAACCTGGATTGAATTTCCACTTTGCAATAAAACCTGAGAGTTTCCAGTGGTTTCGGGTTCTGTTGCAATCATTATACGTCATCTCTAATTACAAGCTGCCATGCAAAAAAAAAAAAAAAAAAAAAAAGCTAATAAAAAAAAGGTTAAAAAATTCAGAGGAAATTTTGCTTCCTTAAACAAAAAATTCAGCACCGATGCCTTTATCTGTTACTCCAAATGCTTTTTAGGGTCCTGAGCTCTGGAAGCATAGGAAGCTCCGGTGCTCTCAGAGACGGAGAAGGCGGCTTTTATCATCTGGCGTACCTGGAATCTGGCGAGGAGATCCTGCTTCTCAGCCCGCGGCTGTCGGGGTTGTACAGCCGCACGCAGACCTGCCTGAGAGGTCAGGGATTTATTACAGGTGGAAACGGCAGCGTTAACGGCACTACCCTTTATTACAATTTCAATTCCCATCAACGAGACTTGGCTGGCGTTACGAGACGGCAAAGAGAGGGGAGCACATCAAAACCACGAACCCCGGCTCGGAGATGCGATAACGCCCCCGGCTCGCCACCCGATCGATAAACGCGTTTCTAAAAGCGGGAGCGGCCAGCAGACCGGACTTTCCACTCCCCCCCCCCCCGGCAAACGGGATCGGCCGCCCCGCAGGGTGCGGGATCTCGGGGGTCTCGCCGAGGCGCGGGGAGCCCAGAAGAGCCGAGCCGAGCCGGGAAAGCCGAGCCGGGGAGGAGGGAGGCGAGGCGAGGCGGTGCCGGGCCCCGCGCCTGCAGCAGGAGGCGCTGCCGGGCGCCGCTCCGCTTCGGGCCGGAGTCCCACGTTCCCGAGTGCCGGGGAGCGGGGGGCCGGCCGCGCGCTCTCGGCTCCTCCCTCCCTCCCCGCTCGCCCGGCGGCAAAGTAACTCGCGGAGTACGGAGGGAGCCGGTGCCGCCGCGCTCGCCGCGCCGCTGACGGCTGCCCCAGCCGGCGGCCCCGGGGCTGCGGGCGCCCGTCGGCCAGGCCAGGCGAGCTCCGCCCGGCGCCGCGGGACGGGGCGGCCCCGCGGCCTCTCTCGGAAAGTTCTCCGCCGGTCGGCATGGGCAGGGGGGCCGCCGCCTCGCTGCCGCTGCTGGCCGCGCTCGCCCTGCTGGCCGGCGGCTCGCCAGCCCTGCTCGGGGCAGCCCGAGCCCAGCTCTCCGCAGGTGAGTTGGCGGCCCGGGCAGGGCAGGGCGGGGGGCGCAGGGTCCTGAGGGGCGGGGGAGGGGGGGGGGGCGCGGCGGCCGCCCCTTCGCATCCCGCGCGGTGGTGTCCGACCCGCGCCGCACAAGCTCCCCTTCCTCCCCACCTCCTTCTCCTTCTCCTCCTCCTCGCTCCCAGGCAGCCTCCCAGGTGGTGTCGGAGCTGCCGCCGCCCCTTCCCCCGCTCAAACTTTTCCCGGCGTTTCCCCGCTGGGCGCCCGGCGGCTCGCACGGGTTTGGTTCTGCAAAACCCCGCGGCGTGGAGTGAGGAGGCACCGCCGGGGCTGTCCTCCCCCGGTGGAGGGGGAAAAAAAAGAAAACAAAAGAGAAAAAAACCCCAAAACAAACGGTGGGCAGAAAGGGGAGGGAAGGAGGCGTATGGGGCCGGCGTCTGTTGTGTTTGAAAACCGCGAATTTCTTTCCCTTTCTCCCCCCCCGCCCCGGGTTTGCAGAAGGGCGGGGGGGGCCGGGGGGGGGCCGGGGGGCGCTGGGGGGGCAGCAGCGCCCGCCGGGTTTGTGGAGCCTCCTCGCCTGTTGGGGTGAAAAGCGAACGGGTCCGTATTGTTGGCGGCGTGAAGTAGAACGCGAAGGAGCACCTGAAGTAGACTTCAGGCTGGCTTTCTTTTGTACTTTCTTTTTTTTTTTTTTTTTTTAAATAGTACTTGAAATTGCAGCGTGTCTGTCGGTCGGACAAGTGTTTGAAGCCTCTATCGTAGGATACTGATTTGAAAAACTGCTGTTAGTCAAACTATCTACTACAGTCATGAGGCTTGGACGCATGGTTTTTCATAAAGACTAATGTGCAGTTAGGAGGCTTCTCTCTCTTTTTTTTTTTTTCTTTCCCCTCTGGTCCTCCTATAAATTAATGTTTAATTGAGACGTTTGAGATGTGTTATCAATTAAAATTGTGCTGAAGCAGCGTAAGAAATTGTGCTGGGCTGAACAGATTACATCCTTCCGATGTGGCTGCCTTTGGTGTGTAAAATTTAATGTTTGCAGATCAGAATTAGAAGATTGCATAAGCACCTACAAGCCTTTTACCAGGGGAAAGGAAGCATACCATATATGCAGCTAATATGTTGTAAGAAGAGTTAAAATAAAATATGCCCTAGTGTAACATTTGCATTCAAAACCATGCTGAAATCAGACCAGTGATTTTTTTGCTTTACTGTAACTTATCAAGCTGATGTTAATGCCAAAGGTAACTCTTATATAAATATTTTTTTATGAGCTTGTTCACGGGTGTAAGAAGAGTAGGAAGTTCTGATAACTTCTACGCTCCGTGGTATTTTATGCTGGAAATGTGGCACACAGCCCTTTCTGGAAGTGCAAGTACAGGAAGCCAAGTTGGTACTGTGGGGTATGTGTTAGGTAAGCAGAGAAGAATGTTCAAGATTCTTCTGACCGGAGTTGGTGAAGCTTCTCAAAGGAGTCGAACAATTGTATCTAGGAAATATGAGATTATTTTGTGTCTCTGTGTGTGTGTGTGTGCGTGTAGCCTGTCAGCAGCTAGAGTTTTAGTTTCTATTGCCAAGTATCAGAAATACTGATGTGTTGCACTGCCCAGAGGCTTATTAATTGCACACTTACTCAGACTTTTTTGAAGGTTTGGGGAAGCAGATTTGTTCGTAGCTGGTGCTTTCCGTGTACTCAGTTTCAAGTATGGTGCTCGGACTCTTTCTAAATACATTCAGTAGCCACATGTAGACCTGTGCCCTGCTGAACACTTAGTTACAATAAAACTTGGTTTGAAGACTCTGAATTTAATAACTACTACAACTTTCATTTTGTTCCTTTATGCTGAACAAGTCCCTGTAGGGGTGTGTGTGTGTGTGTGTGTTTGTGCATCTGTTGATGAGACATATTCATCCTCGTGTTAGTGGATGCAGGGCACAAAGGTTACTGTTTATATGTCTGTTTCAGTGAGGTCCTCTCTGTAGACTACAATGAGATGTGTTTGTATTTGGTGCACACAGGATCATCCGTTTTCTTCGTGGTCATCTGTTTGACAGGAGTGCTGTTTCCAAGCATCTTCCTTTGACTGCTTTCCACCCTCCTCACCTTAATATAACGGCCTGTACTCTTGCATGTTAAACTGAATCTAACTCATTTTCAGCTTCCTTTGTGTTAGTATTCTTATTATATGAACTGTAAGAGTTTGAAACTGTTAATTTTTCTTTGCCATTAATGAAGCTATTAACTCAGTCTGGACCTTTCACAAATCTCTCTCTCATTGTAATTTTTCATTTGCAGTAATTAGCTTTTTATTCTCATTTCTTATGATCTTTGTACTACTTCTGACTGTGAACCTCTGACAGATCTAGATTTCTTCGTAATAATTTGATATGTTTATTAGAGTTTTAATTAAAATCACAGAGATATGAATTTCTTGAAACGTGACCTTCTTGGAGCACGTGTGTGATGGTTACTTGTCTTCCTCATAAACATATTCCATGAGAGCAAATGAGAAGGCGAGAAGAGGAGCAGCAGCAAGTTAGAAAAGAAACAAGACGCATCTTGTGATTTAGTTGCTGTATTAAAATTAAGGTTATGTATCGTCTCTGCCCCTTTGCATATAGTTGAAACACTGTATATTTTGCCTTTTCCCAGGAGCTCAAATGTAAAAAGAAAACACCAGACAGCTTCTCCCTGTGCCCCCCCCCCAATCCAGCCATAATCCAGCTTTTCTGTCTCTGTAGAATGTTTCTTTACACCACCTGCTTTCCATGACCCTTCAACTGTGTGCGTTGCCTGTCAGAATCTAGGCCAAAATGTTTTGGCAGTGTGTCTCTGTTGAAGTCTGTTTATTCTTTATATAGCACCGCCTTTCATCTGTAACTCAGCTACAGTTCGATAAAGAACAAGTTTCTAGTTGTTTCACAACTCCATCACTTTAAACTTGTGCATTTTTTATTAACTATTTTAGTATTTGCATGTGTTCAGATTTTGAAAAAGGGGGGACCATTTCAAACTTTATTGCAGAATGCTGCTTGCTTGTCAACTAGCTGGTGGAAATACGCGTTGCACGCTGCATCCAATGGTGTCAATGCAAGTGTGGATTTCTGTTACTAAATGGAAGATAAATATTCTAGGAACACCTCTGCTTACCTGAAGTTATTTAAGCATGGTCTTTCAGACCACCTAAAAAGGAGGACGTTATATTTTTCAATTTCAAGTCCTTTTTAGACTTCCTCAGATTTTCTTATGCCAAAGAGTTTACGGTGTCACAAATGACAAGACAAGTAAATATTTCTGGATTAATCTTATTTTTTCTCTCCCTGATAATAGTACAGTCTGCTTTGGGAGAGAATGTAACTCAGAAATTAGATACATAAAGTAGAAGATATTTTAATAAGGATTTATTATTAAATATACTTAGAGCGATACATGAAAATTGTATAAGCATATCTATTTTTTTGTTTGTAATCAGTAGTAGAGAAATTAAAGGCTTTTAAGTAATTAAACTCAAATTAGCCCTTTGCTGTTGGAACAGCAAAAGTTGCTTCAGTCATATTTTATCCTTGAATGTGCTACAATTTGCATCTGATATACAAAAGATACTTGTGCAGGTAGGCCTGAACATATAGGAGTCTTCTCACTAATTTTATTTTTTCCACCAAGCTGTTAAAATGTATTAACATATTATATGGAAGATGAGTAGAATTAGAGGTGAAGATATTTTTTTGCTATTCCTTCTTCCAAATGTTTTCCTTTCGTTTATACATTCAGTTTTTTCCATGACACTGTTGGTTCAGAGATCACTTGCCTATCTGTATTTTCAGATGCGATATTACAATTATAAAATGTATATGAATTTTCAAAGTGGAACTTTACTTGCTCGTATGAATTTGAAGGTGGCCAGAACAAACTGACGCCTGAAATCTTTAGTCCTTTTTGTATGAGAAATCGTGGTACAATTCTAGCTGTTTGGTAGTGATGTAAGCAGTGCACTGCATACCAGGTACATATCTTGCCCTTACTTAAGATCTGCTTAAGTTAATTAAAAATAAAAAGAAATTAAAAAGAGGAGGAGAAAGGAGGTAGGAAAACTGCATAGGATCAAAACAGGAGTCTGCCTATCCCTGTACACGAGCTCTGATGGCTCTCAAGGAAGAGTGATTTTTGGCAAGGTGACTGACTTCTTCTGAGTCCTGTTTGTCTGCAGACACAGTGTGTTAGTATTTAATGTCATAAGTGGATTGTGCCTAATGACATCTTCAGCCTGTATTGCTTTTAGCATTCACCTCGCTTTGTGACAAGGATTACATATATGTGGTCCTTTGGTTTTTATAAAATTCCTCATTGTACTTAATGTCTTCTGGCTCTTGTATTAAAAGAGGTGGTTAGTAGTTGCTCCCAATTTACTTTCTTCATGCCACACAGGATTTTTCCACCCTTTCTCAGCTATTTTTTTTACCATTTGGAAAAGTCCGGTTGTGGCCAGTTGCTGTAGACTCACAATTCCATATCTTTTTTTCATCCTTTATCAGCCTTATCATTTTTTTCAATTCTACTACATTCTTCGGGCTGTCCAAGACAGCTGCCTTATGGATTAATATAGTGCTTAAGAATGATTTCTGTTCTGTTCCCTATCTATAGTATGATCATTCCTGATATTTACTTTGCTTTTGACCATTTTTCCCTTCTTGTTCTGAGCCGTCATTTTTATAGAATTATCTATTTCATTACTGAAGAGCTGAGATCTTGCTTGCAGTTAAATGATGGTCTGTGGGGTGGCTGTGTCTGTGTCAGGGGAAGAGCCTTTAACCAGCCCTTTTAGTAGGCGGAGAACTTTTAATGAAGGCTCTTGAAGGATCTCTGAACTCACATTGGTTGTCTGGAAGAAACATCCTGTTTAATGCTTACTAGTGTGGTTTGTCTCCTCTTTCTGAAATGTTGGTATAAGTGAGTTAATAAGAGTTTATCCTCTTATGTGTAAAGGTTGGCAATATCTACATTAACATGCAGGGATCTGCAACAGTGCTATATAGCTGCTTCTTGCTCTGGAATCTTTATGATGTCTTCATATGACCTCTTTAGCTGGAAGACCTTTAGGTCATCTTACCTCTCAGGAGTTTGACACATCTGAGCCTCAGCTTTGTTTTACATCAGCATCTGTTTTGGTGAAATCCTTACCTTTCCTTTTGCAACACAAATCCTGTTGAATGTGTAATAGGAAGCTTCCAAAACTATTACTTTAGTCCTGATAACTGAGTCAGTCAGGACACACCTCATATTTTCATGTGCTTATGGGATCCCATCTGTCATAGTTTATTATTGTTGTAGAATGATGCCTTTGTGGTGCTGCTCCCAGAAGCGTGGACTCAGATGTGGAGCTTCAGTTACAATCTGCTTGTGCCAATTAAAAAAAGCCAATTTAAATTTCTGCTGCCACAGAGAGGGGCATTTCCATCACTTCAGTGGTTTTCAGGTCTTTGCACGTGCTAGATCTGGCCACTGCGTGGCCTGTGGGTGAGCTGGAGTAGCTTTATGTGAATCTTCTTGGAGGAAAGATAAGGCTTGGGATTAGCTTCTTTTTGATTGGTGAGTTTAGTTGACTTCCAGTTGTGTGGCCACAGAAATTTGGTGTACGGGAGGATAAAGGCTGATGGTGGGATGGCTGAGCGTGACAATTATCTGTAGTAGCAGCAAAACTCATGTAAGATGAGTCTTGTTGGCTCCACGTTCTGCTTGCCGTGTGGTGCTTCCTTCACCCTAGCAGTTGCAAAGAGGAGGCAGGAGGGCACGGAGAAGGGTGGGAAGAGGGGCCTGACACTCCCTCTGAAGCTGGAGGGCTTAGACGGAGTAAAGGTGGGTGAGGCTGTGTTCTGGCTGACTGCCCACAAGCTAATGACATAATGCTAGTGTCTCTTTCCTGGACCTGCATCTTTGAGTAAGCTGGCCTTAAATATGTTCTTTCATTATAATACATGGGTAAGGTATTTATTATATATATTTATAAGCAAGAAGTGGCACTTAGTAGAGAGCAGGTGTGATGACAAGCTGTAGAGGGCTTGGAGGAGATGTCACCTAGATACCAGGCTAGAATTAGAGGGTGTTGTGGCACCCAGTTTGGGGTGCAGCAGGAACCTGGTTTAAAGCCAGGTTCTGTGGTTTTATGTTTTCCCTTGTGTGATCTGTCCTTCCCCACCTGATGGGGTGTTCAAATAGGAGTGCCCAGGAAACGTGTATGAGTAGAAGAGGAGGGCCAGAGTAAGCCACCTGCAGAGTGCAAATGGCATCAGTGAGAATTTTGTAGCATCTGCCTGAGCATAAGAACCTTCTACACCTAATTTTGTAGGTCAGAAAGGCCATTTCTTCGTGCTGTTTCCTGGTAAGGCTTGACTACAGGTGACTTTAAACTACGTGGTTTAAAACTATGCAAACTACTGAGTTTTAAGTCACCTATAGTGCATGCTCGCGCTGTAGTTTAGTCACTTGCAGTCTGCCCTTACCAGGAAGCCATATAGTTGAAAGTAATGTTTGCACATTCTAGAATTTTTACAAATATTAGATGCTAGCAGAAACATACCAAAACATTTCCCTGAACAAGAAGTTATTAGTATTTGTGTCAACTCAATGCTATGTTTAAAGAAAAAAGCAAAAAAGCCACATGTCACCCCGGCCTCCCAAACAGTGAATATCACAAAAGAATAGATAGTTTATAGATTTTTTTTTTTTTTTTTTTTACAAATAGATGCACGTGTACATTCAGTCTTGTAGAGCTGATGTTGGTGGCATGTGCAACTATTTTAAATCTACTTCTTCCATAGGAATATTGAGCTGCTCAATAACCATTATAATTTTAAGCTTATTTCCACAATTTTTCATTACGGAGAACATTTAAGGAGCTCCTTTGAGTTGACTTAATAGCTGATATATTTCTCTAAGCTGCATTTGTCTGTTGAAAGTTAAAAGCTAAGTATTGATCAGGGAATTTGAAACAATAAATGTTTTTAGGCTTGCTTCTTGTTACTGAAATTTAATTTTCATGAAAGGTGGAGTTTTTATTAACAAATCTCTACTTGCATTTCAGTTAGGGACCATTTATTTGTTGATCTAATCAGAACTATTTTGTGATTACTCTCATGGCCAAATCTTTGCCTTGACAGTCTTTGCACTGTTTTATTTTAAACAGTCTAAACTATTCAGTGGGATTTTATCAGTTACCTAGTATGAAAACAATGATATAATGACACAGGGCTGTGGTTTGGTTTTTTTGAAGGACTGCAGATGAAAAGTTTTGTGAAGTTGTTAATAAAGATAATTTCTCTTGTTGATAGATAAAGTGGTTGTAGTATTGAAGTTGCTGAATTTAGCCTCAACAGGGACAATATGTCCTTGAAGCTCTGTTGGATGGTCAGGGATTTGAGTCAATGTATTTGTTGAAACATCTGTAAGATGTAACTGTATCCAGGGGTAGGAACATAGGATAAGCATATAGCAGCAAAACTTGCTATAAAATAATAACATGACATCTTTGGTTAAAAATATCCGAGTCTCATTATAGAGAAGGGAGAAGTGCTGTCTGCTGCCAAAAGGGAGAGGTGCCTCCTCAAAATCGCAGAGGACTTTGCAGTAGTGGGACATCTTTGTGCTGATAATTTTTAATCACTTTCTCAAGCAGAATAAGCCATACTTGAACCTGTACGTTTAAGACTTTGGGCTGCATTAGGATTTTTTGCTGGCATGGCTATATTTGCCAGAAGGTTTGTGTAGATTTCCACTCCCCCCCCTCCTCCCCCAAATTACTCAATGGTAGGTGATCATACAAACAAACAAAAAACTTTGAGTGTGGATAAGGTCTAAAAGAAATTCTCTAGTCTAATGGTTCAGAAGAAAACCCCAGTATTTTCCATAAGCGTGAATTAACTTTAACATGTAAAAACTTGTTTTAAGCCAGAAGGTGCTGTGGATGGGCTTGTCAGGCACTTGTTCTTTTCAAGGAGATCATATGTGTATGGAATTGGCTGATACTTATGGTAATGCACCAAGTATATGCCTCAGTAAAAGATTTGAGAGACTTAATTTCTTGAGGATTGGTACCATGAAAAGATTAATTTTTTTGCTCAGTACCATGGGTAATATGAGGTTATTTTTCTTAGGCAGTACATGAAAGATTGGACCCTTCAGTTAGCCAGAAAGTCATTTACTTCTGCTGTCATTTACTAAAAACATGTGATTATATTTATTAATTAAGTGACAAAAGAAGCCATTTCTCAACTAACATGTCATGAACTTAATTCTACTGACTTACGAGGTGCTGTTGTATACTTTAAAACCAAGTTCTGTTGCAATTAAATTATGGTATGTTCATTCTAATTATTACTGGTTACTCAATTTATTCTGAGATGGTGTTGTTTGTATGCTTTCTTTTGTGTGTAAACACTTGTTCTGTAACAGTAAAAATGACTGATGAATATTAACCAGAACAGAAAAATGTTATGGAGAACAATTGTGGCTGTAGTTCAAATGAATTCAACCCAGCTTAGAATGAAGATTTTGACTGGATAGCCGATTTCTTGAGCTACTGGGGTTTTTATTTAATCTATTTTTATTGTTAATTGCCAAATACAGGTTGTGTTTATTTGTGAATACTGTGATGTGATTTAGGATACCTGTTGCTTTTTGAATGATTTAAGTAAGAAAAAAATTTGAGCTCTGAAATTTTAGGCTGCTATTGTCATCTTCTCTACAGTGAAAAATTAAAATTATAAGACTTGGTGGAGACTTGCCTCATAGATATTAATTAGAAGAATGCCCTGATTTGATATTTTATAATTTTATTATCTGTGTCATCTCTGTGTGGTATTGGGCTGGAGCAACATCAAAATAGGGGGTATCAGTTGTCTTGATTCTCTTGGTGTTATCCCATTTGCC
Organism: Clamator glandarius; assembly: GCA_033459285.1. NCBI lineage: Eukaryota > Metazoa > Chordata > Aves > Cuculiformes > Cuculidae > Clamator > Clamator glandarius. Next base: position 4,187,564 of record JAUNZM010000294.1, read on the forward strand.
TATTCTTTGTAAATGTGAAATCTCTTAATTGGTATGCTGAAATCTGAATATTGTATCCATTTTAAGTTGGCAATACACCAGAACATTGATGTATTAACTTTTTGGTGGTTTTTGTCTAGTGTTTTACTGGGGAGATAATGGTGTTGGTGTAAAAATAATATTAAATAAATTTAAAACCCCATACCAAACTCAGAACCATTCCACCATCCCTTAATTCCTTTCACCATCCCTGAAAAAAGCGGCTTGTCATATTCCTGCTGTTCGTATCTCTCCCCCCTTTTTTCAATTCCTTGGCTCTCCTTTTTTTTTTTTGCAGGAAGAGTTTTATGAAAACATTACAGGGTTTTGTGTGATAATTGAAGGGAGGCAAGGTATATGAGATAGCTCACACAAAAAAGCTCAATGAGTACAAATATTGTGAGACTTTTCAGGAATTTTTTGTATGTTCCTTAACTACTTAGCTGCATCTGTCTTTGTTCACGTGACAGCATTGTTTGTGTTCTGTCTTCAGTTCTTCAGGCTTGAAAATTTCCAGTGTAAGAGACTTTCTCTTTTTCGTGGCAGAGATGTAATAAAACAATCTTTTCAGTATTATTCAGTTCAGAAAAGCCAAGCAAATACTCGTTTTGCAGTAGTAATCCATCCTGACCCAACTTGTGAAAATACTAGAAATTGCAAACTAGTTCCGCAGGCTTGCCAGCTCTTCAGCGTATGAATACTTTCTGTGTGTGGTCTTGTTTAGTGCAAAAGATCTACGTATATGAAGTTTTTTGCATTTGTAAATCTCTGGGGGGTTGGCTTTCCTCTTCCTTCCTACTTTTTTTCTCTGATAGTATCACAAACTATTGACAACCGCACCTCAAGAAAAACCTTCATCTTCTCACTGCAGGCATAAACCTATAATGTATGTACATATGTAAGGGTGAAATCAGGAGAGACTATTTCCAGGTGCAAGTGAAACCCTTAGTCTGTAATGGTTTGGATTTCTGAATTGGTTGAAACAAAGTTTGGTAATGAAAGGGAGCGTAATAGGTGGGTGTAATGTCCTAGAATGTAAAGGTGATTTCTCAGAGGTGGCTGAAACCTGTCAGTGAGAAGTCAGTCAAATTACTGAATTTTGATACTGTTGATAGCCAAGGTATTTAGCTTTTTTCTTTGATTAAGTTAGTTTAGTGCTTTAATTCATCCTGCACAAGTGGGAAAGTGTTGCATTCTTAGGTGGTGTGTTATTCTCGGTACTTTTATTTACTTTTTTTTCTTTTCCTTCCTTTCATTTCCTTTGAAATGCCTGTATACTGATTCAGTTAAATACTACAGGGTAAGTTAGCAGGTCCTTCAGAGTCATGTGAAAGGCATGAAGTGTGTCCAGGTCTGCAGTCCTTTCCAAGGATGAGCAAGTTCCTCCCTGGTTTGTGTATCTTGTGTCTGCACAGCAGCAGTTAACTACCAGGCTCAGTTTATAGGTTGTTTTAAACATATTGAAGTAGATACACTAAACGGCTTTTTTTTTTTTGGGGGGTGGGGGTGGTTGTTCCCTCTGGCTCACTTATCCACATATCTTTGAGTTTATATTCCTAATGTGTAGATTTTCTGGCGATTTATTGGTGTTTCTGTCCAGTGTTGAATGAGGAGTTGTGTTAAGTGACCAGCTTTTGGGAAAGGCAAGGTTATGCTTTCGTTTAGAGAGACTGCACAGATGTTCTTTATGAGCATTCAGAAGAGGAGAGACTGTACATTACTCCTAATTTGACAGAAACCATGTATTTGAAAATCTTTGGTCTGAATTTTATGGGCTACGTAATGAGGCTGTGAACCTGAAAGAGTATCACTTGTGATTAATAATGACATTTGCAGACCCTAGGAATACTGAAATAATCTGTTGGTTGGCTTTGCATAGTGATAGTATCCAGATGCTAACTATAAATATCACTCTCTGTTTGCATAAGCATGGAAATGGCAATGAAAAGAAGTATTAGTGTTTCAGGGAAAGAATTTTGGCCATCCATCTCTTAAAATGCCTATTTTTCATTTGTCATCTTGAAGCAACCTTAAGTAATTTATAGGTCAGTCTTATACGATGTTGAAGTTAAAAACACAAAAAAAATTTATCTGTTTAATGAAAGTGAATGCATGATTAAAACCCACTGTACAAAACCCTCTTTAACGTGTATGTGGAGCATTTCCATCGTGAACCTAAACCTACTAAAATATTAAGACAACCAGGAAGTGAAGCAAATGCCAAAGAAAATGCTCAAATTTAGTAAGTTGATGTATTAGGCAGTCCTTAGAAGATACAGGAAGAAGTGAATGATGTTGGTAAATTTTTACTTATCCTCCAGATAAAATAACAATTTGATTCACTTCTGAAGCGCACTGTAGTACTGATGTTGATTACCTAATAGATTATTTATTAAGAAAAAGCAACTGCTCTTGTGTTTGTTGGAGGAAAAAAAATGTCCTGCCATCACAATTTTATAACTCCTCCCTTATACAATAAAAATCCCAAATACTCCTCTGTGTTCTTCTGCATTATATCAGTTACTGTCTTGTGGTTGAGGATTGAGTCCTGAAATGGTGGCAGACTTGCAGGAAAGCATATGAAACAAAAAGTCTGAAGAAGAAAGTGTAATATTAAAAACTGGCAGAACAGTCTGCAGATCTGTTGCTACAGTCTTGGGAGTTGATGAGTTTCTTCAGTAGTGTACCATCAGTGTGGAGGATGGCTCTGTTATCTGTAAGATGGAAAATGTGGGCCGAGAATCAAAAGAAGTGAACCCTGTGCTTGATGGTGCTCTTCAGTGTTTGGTACTTTAGGAATAACTCGTGTTTTATTATGATCTTGTTACACTGACATTTGTAGGTGTGTGAGCAATATTAAGTAAAATTCCAAACTGCTCCACTCAGATTGTATGTTGATTGTATTGCCAGATTAAGCGGACCAGACAAACAAACCGGTGTACTCACCTGTGGGGCGAATACCTTCTTGCTTAAGACCTTATGGCCTGGGCTCCCGGCTGCAAGTCGGTGGGTTTTGGCAACTTCCCTGATAATTTTCCAGTTTCTTCCTTGCTTCTGCTTAGTGTTTGTTTTATTGGTGTGGGGTTATTTAAACTCCCAGATCACACTTTGTCTTCCAGTTTACTACATTAAAAAGCCTTGTCAAGGAGGAATCCAGGTAAAACTGGTTTCTGTTTAATTCTTAATCCTTTTCTGAGAAATTCTGCATCCGAGATGAGTGTGTCTTGTTTATGACAGTATCCTTCCTGCCCTTCTTTTACTTTCTCTCTCATCTGCTTATTTACTGTATCCCAACTATAGTAATCAAACATCTGACTGAATTTACATTTCTTTTTGTAAGAATCAAGAAAGAGAAGGCATTGTGCGGCCTCAGTATTTAAGCAAAATGGGGCCTTCTTATGTAAAAGATTACTTTGGCTATGATTAGGCTCAGAGAGGTTGCCATGTCTTTACACTTTTGAGGTTCAGAACACAATTTAAAAAAAAAGAGGGGGATCGGACTTCATTTTTTTTATCTTGGGGGAAGGGGAAAAGATAGAGAAAGTGTGTTACTGCTAAGAATATTAGAGTTGCACATATTGAAAATTTCTGTCTAAATAAGTTATAATTAAGAGAATTTGCCTTTAGCAGTACATAAATTACCAATAATTGTATCTTCCATGTAAATGTTCAGTAATTGATGTATAGCTCAAATGGACCCAGTGGTTCTTTGAGAAATGTGTTTATGCAGGGCAAAATATATAAATACTTCTAGGTTCTCTGGAGTATTTTTTGTTTCTTTCATATACAATTGATCAGTTTACCTAAGACAGAGTAGTTTGTTCTTAGACACAGTTTACAGATTCTGGCATGGTGAAATGTTATAATGGCAGCAAATGAAGTGCATGGGAAAAGAAGGTTTTCTTAATGGAAGACTGTAATCAGTGTTTGACAGCTGACTAATGGATTGCAGAAGATAGTAGCCTAGCAAACAGACATCCATAAGGAGCATGTATGAAAATGCAAATGCATGGAATTGAATTGAATGGAAGTCTTGGAAAATGTGCTTGCCTGGAAAAGTAGATGGGCTTCTTATTTAACTTGAATGGCTGTGAATAGAAACATTTAAAACAAACCAGCCAAACAAACCAGTTTCCCAAGGCTGAGTAAGGTTATGTTTGGGTACGGTTGTCTGGTCACTTAGCTGCACTGTCTTTTTACTCTTGAAGCTAATAACAGTCAGGGTAATTGTTTTGCTGTGTCCTCGAGAGACTGTGGCTGTATCTACATGTGCACCAAATTGCCTGCAATAGATGCTGGTCACTGAACTGAAGTATTATGGCAAGTGAGGCTCTTGGAACCATTGCTTGTGGTGTAGCCAGGCAGGGTTACCTCAGATTAGATTGTCTCTTCCTATAGGCCAACTGTCTGCTGTGTTGTGTTCCTAGGGATCTCGTGGTATGTAGTTTATTAACTCTGAACCAAGCTTCCCTGTGAAATGCTGGAATGCTTCAGATGTGGAGCTTCTGGTTTGCTCTTCTCTGAATGAGGTGATACAGCTCACGTGAATGAGAATTGTGCCAAGAAACAAACTAATGCCTGGTAAATGCAGGCAATTGAGGCATTCAGTTTTTCTTGTTCTTTTGAAGCAAACAGCTAACACAGGTGCAGCTTATTTAAAAAAAAAAATCAGCTAGGACACTGGGCTCCCTGCAAAAGAGAATATAAAAATCAGTGGGACAAAGAAGTTGAAGAGAAACATGTACTGAAACAGTGATTATTTGAAGTATCATTTCTTGCTCTTACAAACGTGCATCTCTACTTTGGATTTAACCATTTGGCTAGTAGGTGTTTCAAGTGGTAAGCAAAAGGGAGATGAAGCTGATGGTTATAATTTAATTTGGTGATGAGAAAGTGATTGTTATCAACGTTGAGAAGCAAACCTTACAGGGAAAATTGAAAGTTTGTTTAGATAGTGAAATTAAATGCCGTATTTGTACAATGCTCTATATTCAGTAGGAAGAGCAAAGATGTGGTCTCAAAATGTTGGAGGCCAGATATTATGCAGGCTAAAGATCTTTGGTTCTGTTATCTTCTGAGTTTCTGTTGCCCCTTATGAGAAAAATATTTGAGAGACCTGAAATACTTTAAGCTCATGACGTTCATCCGAGGTCTGTTTGTGCTACACGCCTCATTTTGAGGAACATGACTGCATGTGCAGATAATTAACCGTCATTCAGAAGGTCTACAATAAGGCATTATGCTTTAATTTCTCACATTCTGATATCCTTGTTTATTATCTAGGTGTGGGATTATCCCATCCTGAAACAGGAAAGTCGAATTTGATATGGAATAAAGATGCATGAAATTAAACCCTGCTGAGAAAAGTAGTCCTTAAGGCAAGCATTATCAGTATGTCTGCAAGTAGTGTTAATGGCAATTACATCTATTAACAATAACACAAATAACACCTATGATGGTATTGAGGGAAATGGTTGGTGAAAGGGACCAAACTAGTAGTTTTCCTGTGAAAATCTCTGAAAAGAGGCAGAGAAGGGAGAGAGGAGACTTGCCAAGACGAGTGAAGTAGAATATATTAAAGCTGAAAAAGAAATATAAATCACAGGAAATTAGAATTAGAATTAAAATAAGAATTGACCAGAAGAGGGGGAGCTGTGGCTAAGGCCAGCTGAGATGTCTGCCCCTATCGAGATTAATATCTCACTATGTGTGAAGGCTCTGATGGGGAAATGAGATTAAAACAAGAATTGACCAGAACTGGGAGATGAACCATTGCACTTTCACAAAGGTGTCCACCCCCATGGAGATTAATATCACACAGAATAACGAAAATCTGATTTGGAAAGAAGATAAACATGCGTCCTCCATACCAAGGGGATGATCTTATAGCACTTGCATAGTAAATAGCCTTGACTTTCTTTCAGAGACTAATGCTCTGTTGTCAAATAGATTCTTCCAATGCCATTTGAACATTTTACTTTAGCAGACTTAGCAACAAAACCACTATTGAACTTTTTATTTATGTTGCAAAGCAAATCGTGGGAAGTTCACTCTTCTCGTATTTAATCCTGTTCCTTACACAGTAAGTAATAAGCAGATCATGTTTCTGCTTAAGCAATGGTGAATCGATGTAATTATTGACATATCAAACAGTTCTTTCTACCTGTCATTTCAACAGCTCCTGAAAGCGTAGTTTCAGAGGTTTATCTCCCTTGGCAAGGTGGGAAGTGCAAACTTACCATAGGACAATTTTATCTGTTGGAAAACTGTGTAATATGTTCTAGTATTCAACACTTCAATCTTAAAACATAACCTTTTTTTTTAAAAAAAGGTACATGTGTACCTGTGGTTAGTTTTCCTTAAACTTTATTCTAGTTTATTAGGACAAATGTGTTCCTTTCATACTTGCCCTTAAATGCCTGCAGAAACTGACCTTGAGCCAGCTCTTACTCCAAATATTACTATTAGGGTTCGTTCATATTATGGATAAATGGGATTAGAAATGCAGACCAGTTGAAAGGCACTTTTTAGAATTCCATACTCTAAAGAGTAGTTGCCCCTTTTTCTTCAAGTTCTCCGAGGACATGTTTTCACGGAGGAACTCAGGGAAGTATATCAAACTAGTGATCTGAAAGTACAGTTCGAGGTGAGATATATTTGGTTGCACATTGGGGAAGTCTGAAGATGAGGGAAAAGTTTTCAAACCCTCCCTTCCTCCCAGTTTTAACTGCAAAACTTCCAAGAGTGTAACTTTGCTTTTGCTAGAAGTCATACTGATGTTAACTGTCAAAGGTTTGCATTTTACTAGGCACTCAGAAGAAGAGCAGAAGGGTAAAGCAAGTTATAGTAACAATACATATCCTACCACTTATTGCTATCTTTTCATTTTCAATGTCAATTTTTTGGTGGAGGATGATCAGTGCTACTAACTGTTTCTTACAGGGATTGTCTGTTGTTGAAGCGGCTCGATTTACAAAGTGAGTCTGCTACAGTAGTCATGAAAAATGGTGTGTTACTGCAAGCCAGAATAGTTTAATATTTAATCCAAAAATAATAATATTTATAACTAATTTAATTTTGAATGGAGTTATGAAGGATGAAGAACGTTGGTGCATGGGCCAGTCTCAGCAGAAGTTCATGTGTCTGGATGCTGGCTGAGTAGAAGCTGAGTGGCAACACTGCAGAAAGGGATCTGGGATTGATACCTGGCTGAGTATAAGCCAGATATATGTGGGGGTTTTGTGGTCGTTGTTTTTTGAGGTGTGGTTGGGGTTTTTTGTTTGTTTGTTGTTTGGGTTTGTTGTTTTAATGGCATATGGGGCTGCACTGGGAGTTTAGCCAGCATATTTGGAGAAGCTGTTGCCCCCCACTACTTAAAGCTGGTGAGATGTGTCTGGAGTATTTTGTTAGGTATTGGGGCTCTTGCCCTCTCCCAAGTCAAGAAAGATGTGGGGAAACTGCAGTTTGTCGAGAAACTGATAAGTTTGCCAAACTGCGATGATTGAGGCCTGGATGGTGGGACACAAAAGGGGCACCTGAAGGAAGCTGGGCTTGTGGGTCTTAGGATGAAGGGTGAGGGGATAATCTTAACAGGAACTTGCAAGAACGTGAAGAGCAGTTACCAAGATTACAGAGCTGATCTCTCTTTGATAACAGCAAACAGCATTGTCAGGGGGTAGTAGTCACAAATTGCAGCTCAGATTGGATGATCAGATTGCTCATGTGAAGGAAAGTGGTAGAGCAGAAGAAGCTGCCCCGGGGGAATCCCTGTCCGTGGAGGCTTCCAAGTCTGTTAGGCAAGGCTATGGCTGGCATTATAGTGACCGTGCTTTGAGGGGGGTGGTATTTGGCCTAGATGGCCTCCAGAGGTGCCTTGCAAGCAACACTTCTTTGATTCCAGTAGAATTGTAGCCTGCAATTTCCTGGGGTGTGGGAACAGTTTGATGCAGGTTGAAAACAGTCCAGCCTAGCACAATGGCAGCATGGTCTCTGCTTCAGAGAGACTTTGAGACTTTTTCATAAGCTTCATAACCTTTGCTCCTTCTCTAAGCAGTCAGATAGGGTTTTATATATATGTGTGTGTATATATATAGCTTGTTTCATCTTGGAGGGGGTGTGTGTATGAAGTGATGCATTCCCAGCTAGCCGAGTATCAAGGAACTTTCTAAAGTTTTTTTTGCAAAAGAGGAATAAGTTTGTAGAAACACATGCAGGTTTTTTTCCCCTAACACTGTGAATTGGACAAGATTTATGGTTCTTAATGCAGACACTTTCAAAAGCTGAAGTTACCCTGCAAGTCAAGCATGAAGACAGCTAGTGTTTGGAGTTAAGCTGGTTGCTTCTGTCTTTAGTTATCATAGCTTTACTAGGAAGAAGATCTCTACAAGTTCTTCTGAATGACTTCCACTGTTTTATAAAAATGGCATCTTACAGTTATATTCAACAGTACTCATTGAGGTGAAACTCCTCGTGCTTCTTTAACCCTTGGCTTTGAGATGGCTAAGTGAGGAGCTCCCTTTCCAACAGAGAGAACACCTTATGTGAAGTTTTCTGGCTGGCACAATAGTGACCATGGATACATTGCTCCACATTGTACAGCCTTTTTGCAAAGCACGGGTGAAGATGACTTGTCTACATGTGACAATAAGGTCATATTCAAATTAAAAATTAATTAAAAACAGTTTTGTTAAATCATGTTATACTTCTGTGTGGGTTGCTTTCATTCAGTATTAAAATGACATTAAAGCTGAGTTTAGTATAATTCACCTTAGGAATGGATTAGGGTAAATTGGATTAAAGTAGACTAATTCTGGAAAAAGAGGCTACGCGAGTTTTTCAAAGTGAAATAAATGACTGTGGAATTAATTCAGACTAATTTTCATTGTTCTGATGCGTCATCCTAGGATACATATACCTTATTTTAACCTTGGAGAAAGAGTACTTAGAATCATAGAATCATAGAATAACCAGGTTGGAAGAGACCCACCGGATCATCCAGTCCAACCATTCCTATCAAACACTAAACCATGCCCTTCAGCACATCGTCCACCTGTCCCCTAAACACCTCCAGGGAAGGTGAATCAACCACCTCCCTGGGTAGCCTGTTCCAGTGCCCAATGAGGCCTTCTGTGAAATTTTTTTTCCTTATGTCCAGCCTAAATCTCCCCTGGCAGAGCTTGAGGCCATTCCCTCTTGTCCTGTCCCCTGTCACTTGGGAGAAGAGGCCAGCACCCTCCTCTCTACAACCTCCTTTCAGGTAGTTATAGAGAGCAATGAGGTCTCCTCTCAGCCTCCTCTTCTCCAGGCTAAACAACCCCAGCTCTCTCAGCCGCTCCTCATAAGGTGTGTTCCAGCCCTCCCTTGCTCTGCTGGAAAACACTGTTCTGCACTCTGTTGGGAAGCTTCTGAAGGCTGTGTTGAGCCTTCTGTCTTGCAGGGAGATAAATATCTAATTTTCTCCAGCTAGTTTTCTTCCTAAGCAGAATGAACTTAGTTGATATATTTTGCTTTTTCACGTTGAGATATGTAGACTGGGTAGCTTTCAGGGCAAGGCTGCTTTTTCAGGATATCTGTAAGAAAGTGCATATGAAGGGTTGTCCCCAGCAAAACCGCAGTCACTTAACTAAAGTTCTGGCATTAAGGTGTATCAGCAAAAGTGTGTTATGTGTTTGCGCAATGCTTTCATTGAGACTCGGTTGGCTTTAGGCTCAGAAATAATTCAGATAGCTAAGCTCCCCGAAGCGTCTGGTGATCTGTTTTGGGACAACTTAAGGAGTTGTTATCCTGAACTGTCAGTTCCAGTAACCTCCATCAGACCTTGAAATCAAACTGCTGATTACTGAGAGGGAAGTGTGTTCACTGTTTTGTGGCTGCAGTTGACAGTCCTGCCGCTGCCGAGGGGGGTGATGGATACCAACGATGTGCTGGGTTGTGACCTCCCCAGCTCCCATTCGGAGTTTCTCTGGGCATTTGCTCTGAGAAGGCAGGAATTAACTCCTTCAGCTGCTTTAACCAAATCCTGCGGGAGTTGGAGCAGCAAGCACGCTGTGTTGGCAGATTCTGAAAGGGATTAGTTTAAGTCTCCTTGAAGCTCTGTGCTCTGAAGTTATTATAGGCAACCTTCTCGTGGTTAAAAACAAAGAAACAAGCTGCTGCTTACCCAGTAAAACATGCCCCCTCTCCCAAACTCTCAAAACCAAATAACTCTCAGAATAGCACCTTTGTGTGATGCATTTCATATGATGTATACTGATATTTGGGAGACAAGCTTTATTCATATCGTCAAAACTCTTCGAACTAATATATTCAGAATATTTGGTAGGATTACTTTACCTTTTTATATGGGTTTTAATTTATGATAAATTGAGTGACTTTTCAAATTCTCACATGACAAAAACCCAGAAGCAGTTTCTGTTCCAGAAGCATTGTGTTTGTCTTTTTAAAAAAAAAATTATTTTAAAAATTTGATTTGTTTTGTAAGGGAAGCCCCTACATGATGCAGTAGTGTAAAAGGGATTAAAAAAAAAAAAAGTTAAGACAGCATTTGTTAGCCTAGACCTTTGAATCCCATTTTAAAAAAATGGCAACGTTGCATTTTATTGAACATACTTGAATCTTTTGCAGTTCCCTAGAATTTATGGGAAAATGCTTTAATTGTAAAGAATACTTATTGCTTATTCTTTTTAAATGGACTGTGCTTCAAAAAGTTAAGCAACTGTGTTTCGAGAATACTTCAAGACTAACCGAAGCGATTAGTATAAACTTTGTGGTTTCCAGTTAAAATTTCTCTTCTGATTCACAAGAAAATCTGTCCTATTTTTGGGTTACTATTTTGAATTAAACAGAAATTCTCAAGCCTTCAAGACTGCATTCGTAAAATAATTTCAGATATAGTCTGTAGGCTTCTAACTTGCTAGTGGAAACTGGTTTGTTTGGAAGGATGTCAAAACCAATTAAATATAAATTCTGTATGGTTTCCTGTATTGGGGAATGTTCTGTGTAGGATTCAGAGCTTTCCTTGGATTCTGTACTGGTAATATGTGCTGCTTGACTGAGTTGATTAACACTACTGGCAGTTCAAGTAGAAAGAAAAACCTGAGGAGAAATTATGTTCAAGTGGGTAGCCACTTGCAATATGATACCAATCTTTAAATTCCTAGAGCCAGATTAGTATGATCTGCTTTATTCTTACAAATATGGGCCTTAGGGTTTTCTTCGTTGTCAAGTAAGTATGTTGAAATCCCTGTTCACTGTGGAGCCGTATGTGTTATGGATATTATGTACTTCTAGCTTGAATTGGGGGGGGATGAGAAGTGTGAATATCTTTGTTTTCAGGCTAGGTTGATGCAAGCCTCTAATTTAAAGAGAGGCAATTTAATAGAGCATTTGGCACTGTTAGATGAAAACCTAAAAAAAATCTGCTTATGTTCTGAAAGCCTGGTATTTTATCCCACTCTTGGTGTTTCTAGGAACACCTTAATTAAACAAGAAATCTTTCAAGCATTGGTGGAGTGATGCTGCAAGATTATTATACCTGTTTTCAGTGAAGTTATACATGCCTCTTTCTGTAGCAAATTTGTGAATTAAACATGACTCTCTATATGAGACAAGGACCATTTAAAAAGTCATAAGTAAGATGCATGTATGTGTATCTGTATATTTTTTTCTTATTTTCTGCATATTTGATTACTATTAGTCTTGCTTTGTTTTCTGTTTCTTTAGCTTTCATTCCAGTTGCTATCACTAATGCAAACAGTTCCCTTATGTGATTATAGATTTGTCTGGCCTAACATATAATTTGGAGCCGGTCTTATAGTGCTTTTCTGGGGACTGGTTGGACGATTGCTTTCAGCCTAGCTGAAGCTTTCCAGCATCTGAGGGCAGGTGCTTGAGGTTCCTCTGAAAGAGAAACGCCAGCAGTTATGGGGTTGCCCCAGTGCTTTTGTCTGTCTCCTTAAGCATTTCTGTGCCCTTCTTGCTCTACCTACTCCAAGGATGGTAACTAGTTTCCCTGTGAAGACTCTAGAAAAAAGTGGGAAGAGATTGGCTGAAGCTTCCAACTTGTGAGCTATGGAAGACAATATTACTCATGGTAGCTTTAGGCTGTCATGGGATGGAGTTTGGGCTGAACCTTACATACAGGTTTTGTGCTCTGGAAAATAAATAGTTGTGTTAATTGCGTCTACAGGTCTACGTCATTTCTGTGAATGGAATGTGGAAGTGAGGGTGTTTTTTACTTCTCCTTGTGCCTGATTAGATATTGACTATCATCTAAATAACTTAAAAATGTTAATGACTTATTTGGGATGAGATGGCAAGCAGTTTTTCTTTTCCTGGTTTTCAGTGAGGTAAGATTAGGAGTTGGTTCCTCGCCAGCTGACCTGAATTGGTGCTTCTCTGGTGCCTCTCTTCTCCTTTCCTTGGCATGAACCTGACTGTTCCTGGTTTGCCAGTCCAGCCTGATAATCCAGGAGGAAACTATTCCCTGAGGTGCCGTGCAGGTGGAAGGGAGGGCTGGGAGTGGTGTTGTGCCATGGAGGAGGTGGGTGGGCAGTGGAGCCAATGATAATCCCGGGAGCATGAGGTCAAGCTCCAGTCTCAGTGTTCTCTGGATCTCTGGCTTTGTGGCCCAGGTGACTGCAATACCAGCACAAAAAGTGGAGGGCAAAGTATGGTGGCCACTAGGTAAGGGTGATGAATGTTAAATTGTGCACCCAGGATTTCCCATCACGTGTCATTCTGTTTACTGACAACTCTTTCAATTTTTTGCCTGTCAAATATGGCTAGGTATCTTTTTAGGGCTTCAGAATTAAGGCTGCATGTATTGCTTTAGCTTGGGTTAACTGCCTGCTGTTGGTTATCAAGAGTGAAGTGCCCACGCCTTGCCCCTGGGCTCCCCACAGTTGCAGCTGCAGCTAAAAGCTTGGAAATCCTCCAGAATCCTTCATCCACTTCTGGGGAAGGGATGCCATTTTTTTTCATTATGAAGCGTTGTGCAACACTTGTTGCCACCAGTCCTAGATGCACACCATGAACTCCCATATTCAGCTGTATGCTGGCTTGATCAGCTTATATGCCGGTATCCTCTGTAAGCCTCCTCTATGAAAACATCTCCTAGCTCCTGTGGCTTCTTTGATGCATGTATTTGTCTGTTTTCAACTAGTAAAAAAGGCTGTAATGTTACCGTCAGGGGGTTTACATATTTTTGTGCTGTGATTTTAAGTGATAAAAATTCAGAATTGGTAGTCAAGTCTACATCCCTTTTTGGACTCAACTTAAAATATATGCTTCCTCTTTTATAAATCATTTAGTGGTCAGGCTGTTTGTAACTTTCCTTGGACAGCATGTGAGAATCTTCTTATACACATGACTATGTTATAGTTAGTTTGGCAGCATGTTGGATGCTTTTTTTCCTATTGCAGTTTTTTCCCTAAGTAGTCCTCCTTTAGTGTTAATCAAATAGGGAAGCAGACTGTTACTGATGTTATTAATTTCATGCTGAAAGACTTGAAAAGGGCAAGCTAATGAAATAGTTGAAGTGAAACAATTTCATTTTTTACTCAAGGTAACTTTGCGATCCCTCTGGATAGCATTAGTCCCATCTGAAGGTCTCTACTGTGATTTCTATTCAGAAATATGAAACGAAAGATATTTTTGTAAGAAGTGAAATATTCTTGTAAAAGCAGATCTGTGGTTTGCTGTTGTAGGTGAGTATCGTCTTTTATGAAAAAGACTGAAAATGCTACCTGTTCTAAAGAGATCATCCTAATTACATCCTTCCACTGTAATTACAGGTGTAGAATTATTACGTGGCATTAAAGATGTAAATGATCAACACTTATTGTCTGCAGATTTGTTCCTTTTATTGCGATTTCAAGGCTCTGTTTTCTGAATTGTCGATTCTGACAATGTGCAGAGGCATAGTCTACTTCTTCTTATTACAATTTTATTTTATGGGCTCCATGTACCATATGATAAAGATGCAAACCAGGTTGTAACTATAACACTTTGAACAGATCTGTGTTTTTCTTGGAGTGATCTAGGAAGGATAGTGTTTTGCAGTTAAAACCCCAGAATGCGTTAAGTGCACAATGCAAAAAGTGTGACAGGCTCTAACTGTAAGATATTTGTCTGTGATGTTCTGTCAAGGGTTTTGAAATGGACAAGTGATACGAATTAAACTAATCTTGATAGTCCTATTAGCAGGAATATGTAGTTAGGGAATGTTCTATACAGCCTTTTTGTGTTACTAGGAGCAGCATTACCCATTACTGTGCTTCTACGTTTGCATTTACTGGAGCTATGGAGGGGGTGGTTCTTGTTCATTTTCTTTCTTTAGTTTTTAAATAAAAACTCCATTTGCCAGTAGCCACTGTTGACTTTAAAGCTTACTTTGTAGAAAATTAGCCAGGAAATAACCTGTGTCATATTCAGTACTGACCTTGGGAATGTAAATAGCCAAGTGTCTGATTTTGACAGACTGCTCCTAGAAAACATTATTTTTGTAATCTATTTTTTTTTCTCAGTTAACTACCTAAGTTTTAGCATTATATATTCTATTGCTTAGGCTCAGAATTGGATTTTGCACTTCAAGGGCATTTAGAATGGAATCCTTATGTAGAAAATTCTCAGTGATCTCACTGAAAACAGGGAAACTGAAGTTGAAGATAGAGATTTGAAACTCCTTTCACGTTTTTGTTTCATTTAAGTAGTGTTGACTATATCTAGAACAAACAGTAGAAAGATTTGATATTATCGTTCTGTATTGTGCAGGGAAACTGGAATTTGTGATGTTGACTTGTTCTCATGAGTGAGTCATAAATTTCCAATTTGCAGTTGTGAAAAATAAAGGGGTTCTCTGGGAAGAGATAAGTGTAGCTTACAAAGGTTGCTATGCTTGTCAGTAGAGTTTGGATTTTGGCCGTCTTGATAGGAGAGTTGGGGAGCACTGTGGTGTGTTTGCAAAGTGCTAGTTGAGTTTGTGGCAGTCTGTTCCACATTGACAATTTCACATTCATGTGAGGTTAAATATAGTTCTGCCCATAACAGTGTAAAGACACAATGCCTGGTTGCCATTTAGTCCTTATAATACACATTGAAGAACAACTCCAAGTTAGTTAACTCCATGTTAACTAACATTTGCTTTCCTACGAGTCAGACTTCTAAGAAAATAGGATCTTTGATCTTTGGCAGTGTTTGCAAAAGGGCTATGAAAAAGGTTAAGGTCAATGTCTGGTGGATAGAGTTGCAAGCATTTTAAATATGACTTTCTGAATGAACACTTTTCTACAAATGTACTTCTAGAGGTAAAATTTTAGACTGTCCTCATCTTGAATCTTGTTGAAAGGTCGAAGTTGGTTCTATATCTTGTAAGAGCAAGGTTTTACGATATTGTCTAGTACGACTGAAAAGGTATTTGTTTAATCCTTCTGGGAGATCTTGGAATGGGTGCCTGCATTTTCTCACCCTTCCTGTTTAATTAATTTTTGTTTGTCATTAAATCTATGTAGATCTCTTTGTTCGAGTCAAGGAAGGAGGATGAGACCAGTAGTATTTACTTAATTATTTATAACGCTCCCGTGACCATCTATAAAATAGCTGACTGCTTTATGAAAGCTGTGAAATTTGTTGTTAGAACCTCACTGTTTTAAATAAGATTTGTGGGATTTAATACCTTCTCTTAGAGAATGTCCACAAATGAGTAGCAGAACACACATCAGAAAAAAAGGCATTAAGCTGATTACACTTTACATTACACAAATGCATTTTTATAATCTCACACATTCCAAATGCAAACTGTCTGTGTTGGAGGTGATAGAAAACATGAAATAGCAGGTGCTTACAAGTTGTGGTTACAAACAAACTTTGAAATTTAACAGGAATGGCAATTTATCTTTTTTGAAAAGTAGTAATTTTAAAATCTCTAATTCTGATGAGTGGGCTTTTGTACTGTGCTTCATTGCAGGCAGAGTCATTTTCTCTTTTGACTCATCCCTTTGACTTCTGTTCTAACAGATAATGGAGTAAAATTTTCAAGTTACCAAGTTTCATAACTTCTGAGCAGTAATACAAAGTTTGAGGACGTCAGCTGTGAGTGGTGGTGACAGCAAACACAAAGAGCGAACCTAAACTATATTGGAACTAAGCTTTGGCACAGATTTGAACTTGTAATTTGTTTAAGCAGTTTGTGAGGGAATTTGTATGTATGCTGTTTTATGTTTCTGTAGAGCTGTAAATGTGAATGGCTCTTTCCTACTCCACAAATGAGTCTAGTTTCCCTCCTCTAAAAAAGCTTATGATCTGAGACACAAGGCAAGCTATGTGGCAGTAGTTAAATCAAGGAGGTTAGAGTGTGCTCAGGAAAAAGAGGTATATTCTACATCTGAGTTGAGATGAAATTCCTCATTTTATTTTCATATTTTAAAAGTGGGATTTTTATAATCAGAGCTTAGTAGAAAACCTCTACCTGCCCATTTTAAGTAGCAATTTTTAGAGGAAATGGGAAGGCCAGATATATAGCAGGTTATGAGCCCATAATTTATGATCCAATGTGCAAGCACATATGAATGGAATAGTATAATTTATTGAAGGAGGCTAAAGTGCCATTTTTCACAGAGGTTGAATCTACAGGACAGCATTAACTTTCTAAACATTTTAGTGAAGGTCAGTGTTAGCCAAGCAGTGATTTATAAAGAATGGCATAATTTTTTTTTGATCAAAACTCAAAGTAAGGTTTAACTTCCATCCGCGTTCCCTTATTACTTGCTGATGTTTCTTCCACTCCCTCCTGGTCCCTTGCTTGCCTCACACGCATTCCAGAGATAGCCCAGATATATTCTTGGGTAAAATCAACTTGAAGGCTCTGGAAGGCTTGTTGTAAGAAAGAGATTAGATTTGTTTGGACAGGAATGTAGAGTCTGATTGCTCATAGTGTGGTGTCACGCAAGTGCATGTAAATTGTTCTAACAAACGAAGTTGCTCACATTTTATTTTACATGTGATGTTGCTATAAGATCTGTTTGTATAAGCAGCCTATGTTGCAGATAATAGATGATGTCAGACAATTTCAGATTCTTGTAAGCCATGTTTATAAATTCTAAGAGCTGTGATTTGTGGTGGTGTGGGCTTGCTTTTCTTTTTTAAATTTTTTTTTTGTGAGAGCAGGGGCGATTTTTTTTTTTTAGGAAAATTTCTTCTGTGTGCACCAATTAGAAATGAAACATTAACTTGAAAAGTAACCACAAAATAAATGTTTTGCCAGATGTTTGAATAGTGTGATTTCACAGGTGTTGCACATGTGAATTCTATCTTCTTTCTGTTGACATAAAATTTTGTGTGGTAGTCCTAAATTCAATTGAGTACAACCACAAGAAATGTAGCAGAAAAATTGTTCTTGGTTTCTGTACATAATGCATACCATTTCATGTATTAATTTTTTGACTCTGAGCTTTCACTTCTTTTGGAATTTCAAGCTCGAATATGCAGTGGTTTTCTTTAAAGCTGTGCCTGGCTTATTTGCAGAAGAACATCCCTTTTGTCAACAATCAGTGACCAAGTGCAAGGAAGTAAAATGATTAAAAAGCGTTGAAGAAGCAGCCTTAAGAAAAGACCTTGAGAGGAGTGCTTGTGTCCTCTCTGCCTTGCACAAAAGCACCTTTTCCTTCTCTAGCCATTTGAGTGTGGTCCTGAAGGGATTTCTGGTGTTTCCAGGTTGTCTTTTATTTTCCATCTAGCTGCAACAGACCTGAATTCTGGATGGGGGAGATGTTGACTGCTATGGCAACATCTAAACTTTTTGCCAGTTGACTTAATGTAGCCATGAAATTGATGGAAAGCTGTTGATGTCGTCATTTTATGATTATCTCCTCCTGGTAGCGCAGTCAGTAAAGAGCTTGTTTGGAAGCCCTTTTGGGACTTTAGGGCAGGCAGGTGGCAAAAAGAGTCAGCAGGTGAGGAAATGTCCTGGCAAGCTCTCCCCAGCTTGTACACTCACGCTTGCCATGGAGCAGGAATCTTGTATTATAGGTACTTGGTGGCTTCTTTTTTCACACAGATGAACCCAGTTGTTTTAGAATCATAGAATTACTAGATTGGAAGAGACCCACCGGATCATCGAGTCCAACCATTCCTATCAAACACTAAACCATGCCCCTTAGCACCTCGTCCACCCGTGCCTTAAACACCTCCAGGGAAGGTGAATCAACCACCTCCCTGGGCAGCCTGTTCCAGTGCCCAATGAGCCTTTCTGTGAAATTTTTTTTTCCTGATGTCCAGCCTAAACCTCCCCTGGCAGAGGTTGAGGCCGTTCCCTCTTGTCCTGTCCCCTGCCACTTGGGAGAAGAGGCCAGCTCCCTCCTCTCTACAACCTCCTTTCAGGTAGTTATAGAGAGCAATGAGGTCTCCTCTCAGCCTCCTCTTCTCCAGGCTAAACAATCCCAGCTCTTTCAGCCCATTGTTTCCCATTCCAATAAAAACTAACAGAGTCTGGAGGAGACTCTCTGATGCTTTGTCTTTTCACTCTGCTGTTTGGAATCGGTTGGCCTGAGCTTGTCAGACTGCAGACTCCGTCTCTGTGTATCCTCAGCGTGATAGTTCCTCCTCCTGCCTTTCAAGCCCGTTTTCCCCCCCGCCGCTTTGTCGGGGAAGCAGCAGAAGCTTCCTAAGAAACTTCCTTTGAAACTTGGGCTCGGAGCTTGCCGAGCGCTTGGCTCGCAGTGGTGCCGGCCTGGGCCAGCAGGTGGCGGTGGAGAACACGCTCCAGCCCTGGGAGCTCGCGGCTGCTCCGCTCCCCCCGGCCGGGGAGCCGCGGGCAGGGAGCGGTTCCCGATCCTGGGCGATCGTTCCCTCGCGGCGCTTGCTAAGAACCGCCCTTTAAAATGCGCTCTCTATATAAGAATGTGCCTTTGCTCGCTTTGAGGCTGAGCCCGAGCTAGGGAGAGGAGAGGCAGTGCGTTTGCACTGTGTGTCTAAACTCTCATAAGCGCATCCTGTCAACACTGGAGTGTAGTCTAGGCAGTGAGTGATTTATTTAAGGTTGTGTGATCTTTTATCTCCTAAATTCCTTATCTGTCACCTGAAAAAACGGGTTCTTTTAGGTTTCGCTTTACTAGCCATTCTCTTTTCTCACAGTCTGCTAGAAAATCATGGCGTTTGAGGTGTGAAGCTGGAGAAATACTACAAATTAAAACAAGCCTGTTAGCTTTATTGAAAAACTGATGTAGGTGAAACAGTTGGGAATGCGAGTATGGAAACGTAGAGGTGAGCTACCTCTACCCCTCCCACTTCCCTGTTGTCATGAAGACGTTAATTTCATTTGACTAATTTGCAAGTCTATACAACTAATTTGTGCTGTATTGAGGAACATTTCTTGCACTCTGTCTCTCCCAAGCCCACAGCATGCTTGGCAAGGGCAACTTTGCATACAGTTTTACTAGCCAAGGTCAGCATTCTGTCAGTAAATCAAAGATGCGTTTGGCTGGTGGCAAGGACACCCTCCCAACATGTGCCTGGTAGAAGAGAGCATCGTGGTTACATTTCTAGCTGTTAAATTTGAATTTTCGAATTCTGCCGCTGCTTTGGGTATGCATGTGTGGAAAGAAACATTTGCACTCTAGGATTGCTGTTGGCTGTGTAGCAAGATGCCCACAGCCTTTGCAACAGCCCATGCCTTAGGTGTGTGCCTGCACCTCCAAAATGTGGGGGAGGCTGGAGCCTACCTCCTGCGCCTTTGGTGAGTGAATTCAAGATGATCCCCTCCAGCTCTCCAGATACTTCTTATTATACTAATTCTTGGATATTTGGAGCATGTATACAAATTTTCAAAAATTTTGCATGTAAAATGATAGGATTCAGTCATTTACAGTCACATAAAGAAACGGAATGTGTGAAGGCTAACTTAAGTGCTAACTTGCACAGAAGTGTTAGTTGTGTATTTTGAGCAGTATGTCTGACGCTTGAGGCTTTGGAAATATTTTCCTGTTCAAAATCATAGTTAGAATAATTCCTTATTATTTAATAATTTTAATGTCTTACATTTTCTCTATCGCCTGTATCTGATGTTGAATCACTTGTCTATGGAAGAGCAAAGCAGTTCAGTTTTCCTAGCTCTGCTTTCCTGACTCTTCCCCTCCATTTCAAAGTTCTGAAATGCTCTAAAAGGCTCTTCTGGAAAATTGATTTGCTGTTTGTGTTGGTTTAATGCTTAACACTTGCTGTGTGTCCTTTGTACCAGCAGCTGTGGAATGCTCTGCTGCAGTTGAATTTGTGTGTTTTCTGACACAGTAAATACAGTGGGCAACTTCCTTGCGAAAGGAAGGGATTTAGGTTTGTTTTCACTATTTAAATGCTTTTGGAAGAATAACATTTCAAGAGGAACATTTCCATAGTCCTATGCATAAATGTCAAGTGACTCTTGTACAACTTTTCCTATGTCGCACTTTGATAATGTATTTAAATATTCCACTTGGTAAACTTGCAGCCATTCTAGAACAAATGTAAATCAAAAGTGCCACTGCATCTATATCATTATGTGCATCCTTACAGGGGAAACCTGAGGAAGGGAGAGTAATTCAAGTGTGCTAGGTATTGTTGAAGTTAAGCAATATGTTTTATTTTCTTGACTGTTCTTTTTGTTGATTTTTTTCCACATGATAGAGAAGAGTGAGTTGGCATCTGAACACTTGCTAATTAATACTTCTATACCATGGATGGTATAGCAAGGCTGAGAGGCCTCTTTGTGAAATTGCACCTTGCTCCCTCTAGGGTATGTTTTCAGTAGATTTGCTCATATAGAATCTGTTTTGTCAAAAGGAGTAAAGGAAGCTTAGGGAGATATTAGGAATATTACATGGTTGTGTTGGAACAGGTTGCCCAGGGAAGTGATGGGTGACCCATACCTGGAGGTGTTCAGGGCCAGGTTGCATGAGGCTTTGAGCAACTTGATGTCGTGGAAGGTGTCTCTGCCCATGGCAAGGTGGAACAGGGTGATCTTTAAGGTCCCTTCCAACTCAAACCATTCTATGATGCATTCTGTGCTCTTGAGCTGCAATCACTATTTGGGCAAAAGAAACCCCTAAGTTTTTTGGGGGGGGGATTTTTTTTCTTATTAAACTTTTTTTCAGAAAGTAGGAAAATCATTTAGCAGCTTTTTTTTTTAACTGTAATTTCAGAACTTCTTTCTCAGCTGCTTCCAAATATGAATCTTGCTGCTAATTTGATGAGGACCATCGACTACTTATCAGGTACTTACTGTCCTTCTGAAAACTGTACAAAGAGTAATGATAAGCTAGGAGAATACAAGGGAAGGAAACCTTGTAGTTGTTGGCATGTATCTTGGGACTAGCTGAGTATAACTGAGAGGGACAAATGCCTAGTGGCAGGGATTTGAAGAATATTATCAGGGACATTAGTTTAATTTAAACGGGAATTTAATTTGGCAATTGATGAGAGGCATTCACAACATGTTGATAAAAAAAGAAAACAAGCTTTCTTTACATGGTGGTATGCAAAATTGCAAGTGAGGGGGAAAAAAAAAGGAAAAATGCTGAATGCTAACTCTGACACTGATTGTGATTCCTTTAAGAAATTTAGTGAAGTGGATAAAAATTGGAGACATACATCTAAGCTACTGGCAAGAATTCCGTTTGTCAGGGGTGGTCTCCTGAGTGCTTTAGGCCAAGTGAAACTTAGAGGGTGGAAGCAAAGACTGGGAAAGCAAAACTGCTGGTGGAGAAGTTTTACCAGTAAGTTTTCACTAAATACGTTTTAAGCTGGGGGTTGTTATCAGTGGCTGCTAGCAAGAAGGAAGAGCATGTACTTGAGACATGACTGGAAAATTTCTAAAAATTCATGGTGTGGAAGTGGTGGTGGTGGAATTGTGCCATAGACAGTAGTTGGGTTTCAGTGCTGTCTGCTGTAATCAAAATGAGCAATTCAGTAAACTTTTTTCTTGATGTTTGGAGTGACTGATGTTTTCAAAGGTTATGTCAGGAGTGGATTTCATTCAGCACATGCGAGAGATCCTAGCATATAAATATAGCAAATGTGTGGTATTAAGACACAGAGCTGCATGCTAATAATGACAAGCTTAGACTTTGAAGGACCATTTTTGTGATTGCTGATGTGCTTTTTGGGAGAGACAATACGCTCTTGTGCAGTGCTTTGAACTAATCGGGTCTGTGCATTAATACCTCTAAAGCATTGTGCTGTTGGAGTGAGCCTGCCAGGATATTTCAGACCAGAAATGCCTTGTCAGCATGGTCTAGTGGAGCTCTGTTGCTAGAAAAACAGGTTTTGGCTGAGAGCAATTTCAATATAGTTAGTGAGGAGGGTGCAGCTTAAACTCAGACCTTGAGGGTAGAGTCCACTGTAAAAGGATTTTCAAAGTCTGTCAGGAGATATGAGATAAAAGATAGCCTGTTGATAGAGGTGTTCATAGCAGTTAATCAGGGAAGGTAGTTACTGTGAAGAGCGGCTGCTTATACAGAGTGCTTTCAAAGACAAATGAGGTTGAATTATGCAATGAAGGGTAATGCTGTGCTACCCTTTAAGCTGGGAGGGTAGTTCTTTAACATGTTTTAACGGCCTTTCTGGGATCAAATAGTGGACAAAATATTAAACCAAAGACAACCTAGCATAGCAGTATTCACCATATTCACGTGACATCGAGTTTGGAGTTTTTGATGTATATAGGCTATGACTCACACTAGGTAGCTTTGCCCTGAAGACATATACTATACAGTGCAAGGCACAAAGTTTTTAATCAGTTTTGGGTTGTTCTGATTTGGAATATCCTCAGAAGTATTTTGAAAATATGGGGGGAGGAGTAAAGTGCTAGTCAGGCTGTCATTGTGTATTCAATGGCTTCATTTTTTGGCATGAGATGAGTAACATGGAGGTGGTTTGGATTTTTTTTGGTTTGTGGCTTTTTTATTTAAAAGGTTTTATGATAGCACATGCCTTTTTGCTTCCTGTAAAATGAGTTGCTGTAGTTTCTTCTTATTATTGGTAAGATGAGTCTCAGTCTTACAAGTGGATGCAAGGAAGTTTTGTTTCTTCAAAACCTGGAGAAAGTATGTAGTTAGTGAATTCACAAATCTATATGTTTCAAAGCCTAGCAGCAAAGGGAACGACTTTGAGGAGGGAAACACTGAAAAGCTTTTAACCCTTCGGGAAAGATTTGACTCTATTGTTTGCCATGTTTGTGCTAGCCTTCTTGTAGTCATCAGTGCTGCCCTTCACGGCTGCTGAAAATGTGTTGCATAGATTTTAATGAGAACATAAATGGTGTAACATTATACCTGGAATCAATTGTGAAGGCCCTATATACCTGTGTCCTATCTCCTCAAAAATGGAGTTTACAGGTGCATGCTTCCTGTGGTACCTGCAGACAGAGAGAATGCCTTGTCAGCCCTAAGTTCGGTGTTACATAAATGTGAAATGGAGATACAGATCTTTTAAGTGCAGAAATTCAGCTGTGTGGAAACACTGGGAAGCAGCAATTTGTGGTGTTGTCTGGTAAGATCTATCAGGAGAGCAATAACTTGGCATCTCTGGGGAGAAAGACTCAGAGTAGGATAGCACAGTGCAGTCCTAGAGGAGTTACCTTTAGTACATTTGGTGGCACAGTGTCCACATATCTGTCAATTCAACTACCCTTTCAGTGGGAAAAAAGTAACACACACTTTCTAAGAAAATATTTCCATCGTTATCTATAAAATTATTGTCACTAGGGTGATTCTGTACATGTAAACCTTTGCCATCTAAAGTTGGCTTCCATTTTTGAGTTACCTACTGTTTTATTTGCCCAATATATACACAGCATGATACATCTATGTTTACAATGCAGTCAGGTGAATGACGCTATTCTGTGTTTGGTTGTGTTGCATTCTTCTGTGATGAGATGGTGTCTGCGTTGATGGAGTGTCCTGCCTAGCTGGTTCTCTTAAAAGAAGAATTTGAAGAAATTAGGGGGGAAATGGTAGCTGCCTCCAGACAAAGTTTGCCATAGTCCATTTAGAAGAATTTCTATCAAATGCTTGTTGCATGTAGCAGAATATGTAAACTGACCGGATTATCAGGCCCTTTTCAATGCTGGTTAACAGAATGCCTCAGTGCAAGAATGGATTCTTGAAATTCTTCTGCTGGTCACTGAGAAATATGAAGAAATACGGTGCTTAGTAGCCAAGCAACATAAAGTTGACATCCTGTTACTTGGACTTTGATCTGTTATGTAAACCAGTTGCTTGTAATATGAAATGAAGTAAAGTGTTTTTTTGTTGGTGTGTTTTTTTTTTTTTCCTAAGACTTAATACTAGAGAGACTATACAAGTCAGTCTTTAAGGATTGTTGGCAATGTTTGTTTTTGTCACCTGATAGAGGAAGCAATGAAATAGCTGAAAATGGTATATCTTTTCTGTAATCAGTTGTGCCTCAGATCATGGAAATATCAAAATATTAGTGCTACTGCCCTTTTTGAAAGGGCTAGTGGTCTACCTTGAACTTGAACCAGGAATGATGAGTAGTTGACAGTGTAATGCTTAGGAGGTACCTCACTGTCTACAAATTAATGGAAAACAGGAGTGACTCTTTGATTTCAGTAAATAAGAATGCATCATACAGCAAAAAATATAATGCATCGTACAGCAAAACATGCTATAAAGTAGCAAGGGTTTGATTGTGAACTACAGGCAATGATTGATTGTTTTTGTCAGCCTTGAGTACATGGAGGTACAAAGGCATGCTCCAAAAAGCTGCATCTACTCTGCAATTAAAAGACTCTTAATAGATAGTCCAGATACTAATTACTTTCATAACTGATCAGGATTGTTCCAATTATGACTTTTAATCATCTTTTAAAAATAAGTGAAATGAGAATAATGGATAGAAAAATTGAATGGCCAAATGCTACTTTTTATTATTGCAGGGCACTATTGTTATGGAGTCTTCTGAT
Organism: Clamator glandarius; assembly: GCA_033459285.1. Taxonomy (NCBI): domain Eukaryota; kingdom Metazoa; phylum Chordata; class Aves; order Cuculiformes; family Cuculidae; genus Clamator; species Clamator glandarius. The sequence continues at coordinate 4,212,531 of JAUNZM010000294.1, forward strand.
CAGTTTATGTGTGTACTGCAACATGGTATACAAAGATTGGTTTTTGTGTTACTTGAGGGGTGAAGCATTCAGTCATGAATGTAACTGTTATGTCACACTGTATTTTCAAGGTAAGACAAAAAGAAGGGAGAGGGTCATCACTAAAATACAAAAAAAATACTTTGATGTAACTGGTCTCAGAGTTTGATTCCAGTAAAAAACAAAACCAAAACAACCAAAACAACTGTGACCATATTCAGTCACTACTTCTGAACAATTTTTTTAATTAGATGTGTTATTGAAGAGCTGAAGTCGGATCTACCCCTAGATATGGATTTTTAGAGTAATATTTGAAGATTCACTAAAGTTCATGGAGCCTTGAAAAATCTTAAGAAATGGTTTTGTGCACGGTATTTGAATACTAGTTCTTTCATGTTGTCATGTCCTTTTCTACTCTGAATGCATCAGTCAAACATATTTGAAGAAATGTATTGGAATGGACTGCAGCAATTTGTTATCTATAGATTAAGGCTTAGCTTTACATTGTGGACTTAAACTCCATCTCTGAATGGACTTTTAAATCTTTAAAACAAAACAGAAGACCACAAACCCAAGCTTTATGTGAATTGAAAAAGCCTCAACCATTATGTTGCAGACTGTACATCTTTACTGTTCTCGGATATATAGATTGAAACCCAGAAGATCCTGTTTCCTTTAGAAAAAAGACCTTTTTCCCCCCTCATGGTTACATTGCTCCCCTCACTTACCCCACCCTCGAAGTTGGTCTTCTATTTATTATGTTAATGTGTAAAATAAATCACTATGTGCAGATTTGCAGAGAGGATTCTGCCCACAATGAAGCAGTGGGATGTTCTTTATCCAGGGGTAGACACCTGGAAAGAAACACATTTTCAGATGCGAGTTTGAGTTTTGTATTCAGATCAGCTTTAAACTGGGTTGAGGTTTGTTAATCTCGCATTCTGAGTTTTACTTAATTATGTTAATCAAGGAATTGCTGAAGAATAGCTAACTATTAAGCTATCCTAATGACTATTCTACTAATAGCTAAGGGCTAACTGGAGTTAGCTCTCTGGTATATTTTTTTCTTGCCAAACTGTTTCTGGTCCCTTGCTGCTCTTGTGCTCTATACAGCTAGTCCCACTGACTGACAATACTAAGAGAAAGTAAAGCATTTCTTACAGATTGTTCATAGCACTGGTATAGTGATATATTTGTTTTATGCAATGTGCTTCTAGCTATGTTTAACTTCTCTCTATTTTTAGAGATAGTGCTTAGAACATTTTAAATAAGCTTAGAACCAGATTTCTTCGTTCAGCATTGTATAACTCAACCCTTTAAAATGCAGAATATTTTTCAGCAGAATTGAAATACCCATGGCCATTGCTTGAGCATATAGATCTATTTATCCCCTTTAACTATAGGTCAAAAATGTACTTGTATGTACTGTGTCAATAGTTCATGCACCTGTTATAAAATGGAGAAAGTATAAATACCAAGTCTTCTCTTTGTTTCTTGGTCTTTTGTTAGCTTGTTGGTTAGTGCATCAAATTCCTTTTCTCTGCTCAAGCTAAAAGCTTAGGAGCTTGAAAAATAATCTTTCAGTATGCCATTAATAGGCTTGTCCTTCCTACAGAAACTTTGAAAATGCATTTTTAAAATTCATGGAATCTTTAATAGAGCATCTCTGCTGTTGAGCAGATTGTTTAGCAGGAATTAGGAAACTTCATGCATTCTGTCACCGTTGCAGTTAAGCCCTTTGAGACTTGGCTTATCTGAGCAAGGAAGTTGTCAGATTCCATTTCTAAAATAGCCGTGACTAAAGGTACTCTTTCGGGGAAAAGTTAAAAGTTCTTTTGCATTGAATAGGAAGTGTTCTACCCTTCCACACAGGTGTAATATTTGCTGGAAGGAATTGATATTTGCTTCTGGTGGACTCTAGGAGCTAGGCAGAAATCTATTCATCCTCATGGTGGATTAAGAAAGAGTCAGGGAGACTAGTCTGGCTACTACTTATCACAGCTGAGTGAATACAATCTCCACCTTTAGTTCCACTTTCCAGTTCTCAAATCCTCTGGTTTTATGTGGCTGCTCATGCACTAAACCTGTGAAATATAGATTTTTTTTTTTAAATGTCTTTTTTTCAAAAAAAGAAAATCTGGCAAAGGGAACACTTGCATGTTTTTGTTATTGTTTTTGTTCTTGGGGTATAGATTTGGAAATATATAAGTGATTTAATGGTCAGACATGGGCCAATGCAGAAGGATAGGTTGGGCAGTCCATGATCCAGATGTAGAGTATGTAGAGACAGGTATGCTGAAGTCAGGCCATCTTCCTCACTATCTTTTCCTAGAGATGTCTACTCCTAGTGATCATCTTCTGGATTATTTTAGCGTTCTGTACTTGCTTGTATGGCACTTGTATTTTTCCCCTAATGAAGGGCATGAATGAACTTCTAGGGCAACAAAAGGGAAGATTTGTTGTTTGTAAGCTGATCTTTCCATTTCATAACAACAACAAACCCAGCACAGGAAGTTTTATGGCAGTAGGACATTTACTGGGGACATGATGGTACTGGTGAAGGAGCCCAAAGGATATTTTCTGTTCTTACTGTGTAATAAACTTGTTTGCACATACTGTGTATTGCTGCCAAAAGGGGAGGGTTTTGACTTCTGTCCTGCTTATTTGAATCTTTTCTCTGATGCCAGAGGAAGGATGATTGTCTGAGGATGGGGCCACCTTTTCAGGGATAGTACCTGTTAATGCTTGTCCCCAGAACAAAAGTGTTGGTTTTGTATTCAGCTTTAGTATAGACCATGACAGGCTTGAATGCTTATCAGTGTTGTTTTCCTTTTATTCAAATTTGGCAGCTAATACATTAGAAGATAGGCTGGCAGATCACCTAACTGAGAATTTTGCATTTGCTTGGTTAGAAAGATTTGCTAAATAGGGTGTGCATGACAGATTGGTTGCAGACTTTCTGGAGGGAGAGATGCCATTATCAGAGGTTTAAATGCCAGGTTGTAAGACTGTATAGGATAGTTATACATACTGATATGTTTTCATCGCATCTCCAGATTAGGAAGGATTTAGGGTGGGATTTCAGTCAGAAACTAAAAAAGATATTAACACTTTTCTGATAGAATGAGGAATTTAATTATTCAGATCTGTGGTCGTTAAGTTTCACCTGAGCTATTTCCATTAGGGGCATTTTGTGCTTAGGGTGAATATTGCAGACTGGGAAACAGAAGTGGTAGATGTAGGAATTTTAATGGCTTTATTCACGGTCTACAAGCACACAAAATGTTATCTAAACGTATCTGTTTGCATTTTAGTTTGGTATCTTGAGGGAAATTGGGGAACTGTTTGAGGAATAAGACAAATAGTCTAGGAAAACAACTTTCATGGCATCCTGTTTGTGTAGACTACAGTTATTTCATTTTGCCACATAGTTTCAAAGGAGAACTGATCTGTGATGCTTAGCTTGACCCAATTATTTTCTCTTGAGGGATTGCCAAATAATGTTGACTAATTGTTAAGGAGGCTACTTATTCTTACCTATACTTTACAGTTTCTCTGTGATTACTGTTGCAAGAGTTTTAGTCTTGTATTGACTACAAATAAATAAGAAGATACTTGCTCTCTTGCTTCAGATATTGTCAGACTCTTTAGAAAGTAGCTTTTTAGTAATCATGAATGTAAGACCCCAGGGTATAGAAAGCTACTCCGTATAAATGTGAGACTTGTTTTCAGTAGACAAAAGCAACTGGACAACACTCTTGTGAATTTCTCTGAAATTTGCTTACAGTAAGTTTTCATGAAAGTTTTATTTCTGTGATTCAGGTAATGGGATATTGGGCTTTTCACGTGGAGATCTCAACTGCTTATGTGGCCGTGGTTCAGTAGACCAAAATTCCTTAGCACATGATGTGGAAAATGAGATAATGCAAAGTGTTGGAATGATTCATCCAAATTTATGTTCAGTTGCAGAAGAATGAAAGAACAAATACACAAAGAGGCTGAATCATCTTCTTGGTTTTGCAAGTATTCCCTTCCCAGAAGCCATACTAGCACAATCACACATGGAGTTTTCATCTCAGAGTTCCCATGTTGTTTTAGTTTTTAAGGAATGATTGAATTTCGCTGTCAGTCTCACGACTGGCAATATTTAATTATAATTAAAAATGCTGCTTGCATAAACAAAACCATTTGGAAACTAGTGAATAATATGTTGTCCAACCTTACAGTAAACTCTTCTCATATATTGAAGCAGTATTGTTTGAATACATACTAGGTTTTTCATATACCACCTACCACAAACTATTTAAAACTGATAGTTTTCCTCTAGTTTTTTTCCATTCAAGTCCAGAAGGAGGAAGCAATTAATGATCATGTGCTGTGAAAAAGTCCAAGGTAGAACACAGTTATGAAACAGTCTTTTGTGGAGATATTTAGAGTGTGAAGAGGAGCTAGTGTTGACTCACAGATAGCACAATTGAGTCACACATCGCATAATTTCCCTTTCTTTTTCCGTTCCCCAAGGCCTCACAAAATTGTTTTGTATCTTGAAACATGTTTAATGGAGCTATTAAAAAGTAATAGCTTATGTTTAGGAGCTGCGCTGGTATCATGGGATACCACCAATAAGCCAAAACCACTAAGATCAGAGTCTAGTTCTAAATATTTAAAAACAACTTCCAAGAGCATCAATTTTATTATTTCTTTTTTATTATTTTTTATTGAGATGATTTAATAGATGGAAGATCTTATTGGGCCAAAGTGTCAGTTTGAGTCATTGTGGATAAATTTACACTTTCAGAATCAGAGTTTTTCAAGTTTTGAAGTATTCTGGCTGTCACAGCTGAATTAATACTTTGACCGAAAAAAAAAAAGTGATTAGACCTCATAAAATAGGAATATAGTACTAGATATGTCATTTTGGAAGAGGAAAAGGCCAATTCAGGTAAAAAAAGTTGATGTGGGATGAGGTGGTTGTGCCTTGATGCTGCACTTGATGTTTATCTGTTCTTCTAGCACTAGCTGAACAGAAGTGGGTTAGGTTGCATCCAGTCCCTTTTAAAGGTGAGCAGTGATACCTGTTTCGGAGACTTCCGATTGCCCTGTCTGAGTTTGCTTTCGGTATTTATGCATCAGGGAAGTGCAAGTTAAGAGAATTTTTCTCACTAGGGAGGCTTGAATTAAAAACGCGAGGCTTTCTACCCAGCTTTTGTGATCCGAGGGGCTGAGAGACTGTGTAGGAGTAGGTATTTGAACAAGTTGTCACAAGAGATGTTAGGGGACATGAACTTCAAGCATGCCAAGGACTGTAGCAAGTACAGTCTCAGCATATGCTGTAGTGCATGTGGAAAGAACATAGCACTTATGTTATTGAAATGGGATTTAATGGATAGTCAAGGTGGCAGGAAGAGAAATACTAGAAACTATTTTCTTCTGGTAATATAGCACAAAGTTGAAGAGGAGCCACTGGTTGCAGTGGCAAGAGTTGAGTTGCAAGCGTGGCACTGTATTTACTGTATATATCTGCAATATCCCCAATTATTTCTGCTGTGAAATGGAGGTTATTTGAGAACATCGGTTTAAAAACTGTTGGACGCTTCCATAATAAAATACCAAATGGCACTATCTTGGTGGTCTACCAAGGAAATGGTTTGGTATGGAGGTCTGTAAGGCAGAAAATCATCCAGGGAAATATCTTTCAAGTTCTTTGGGATGCGTTGAAAATAGGGGGAGAAAAGTAGCATGAGTTTATGCAGTAGTTCTAGGTGTGGGATCATAAAACTGTGTCCATAGAAAGACTTAGCTGTCCTCTTTTATCCAAAATATTTAAACATGTGGTGTTTATTTTCAAGTACAAGATCGATTTGTAAACCACAGTGAAAAAAATTCGAGCAAACATTAATACATTTGTTTCTACCTGTAATCTCTCATTTGTCTGATCAGTGTGCTTGCATGAACTAACTCTATAGGAGCTCTACTTTCTCATATGTGAGGTGTGAAGAAATAAGTGTAGTGGTGATAGTAGAAAGGGATCTTGTGTGGCTTAAAAAAAAAAAATCAGTTTCATGAACAACCTGTAATGTGTATTAAAAATTGGGTGTTAGAAGGTCTTGATGTAGCTACCTCTGCAATGTAAATTCAGACTTCTCAGAAGGTAATTTAAAGCAGCCTTGTATCTGGACAATATTTCATGTGACAATCTGCTTTCTAAGTGTAAATTCACATGTTTTTGTAATGCTTGTTATTTTTTTTTCCACCAGGCTATTGGAAGATGACTTTGACTGTTTGCTTCTTGAAAGAGTGTATGCTGTGCTTAGCTGCCACAATTTTTTGTTTTGTTTTGTTCCCTGCCCCTCTCCCCCCTCCCTTCCTGACAGTTTAATCTTTCAGAGTAGTTAAAGGCAACCTTTTCTGGGGGCCTTTCCCAAGCCAGGAGGTGTTACTAGATTGGATTGACTCTCACTGGGTTACCAAATTTGTTTTGTCATACATTCGATAAATTGTGGTGAGGGGGGAAAAAAAGTCAGATTTGTTTTCAGATGATCTTTTAGTAGTTGAAAGATGTGGTATTGCTGCCAATAGGAAAAGTTTAGACAACTCTTTTTCTATGTAGAAATTTATTTGCAATTTGTTACTTGCCTCTCCCCAGTTTTATTATGCCTGTGCTAAGTCAGTGTCTCCTGCCTTGTCTTAGTTGATTCTTTACCAAAACATCTGACTAGTAGCTAAGCTGACTGTTGTTTTCCAGATATGAAAACATGATTGGATTATGCATTTGTATAAAAGATGTTTGAATTCTGCTAGGGACTTCAGAACCTTGGGAAGTGTTCCCCTGTGCTTTGCCTTGAACCCTACAGTTAATTATTGTGTACTTTGTGAAAGGAATCTTCCTGAAAGATTTGGTGATGTGCTAGCAGATACTGATTGAAAATTTACCATTGAAGCGATCAGAATTATACTTTGTGTGCAGAGTCTTGAAAAGCATCAAAACTGCTTTGACTGCTGAGTATATTTCGCTTATTTTCTAGTTTCTGGCTGTCTGAGAGACTTAGGTGCTTTAGAGTGTTCATGTACAGTTGAAATGTTTGTTTTTAAGAGTTTGGAGTTTGTTTGAAATAATTATAAGTGTTAGTGGATACTTGCCTTCAAGATTAAAAGATGCAGGATTTAGTATTGCAATGATACAATGACGCTGTGTGCTGGGGAGATAATGAAATACTGAAGATGTGCTTAGCATGCCAGGTATACTTACTTAATCTGACTGCATCATGGCCAAACGTTTCAAGGGAGTCATTTTTCCAAAGTGTGATTTCTCTGGTGAGCTTTTGGGGTGAGGGAAATGGTCTATGTCATTAACCTTTGGTAAGTATTGCACTTGCTATAACAAGGCAATTAAGTTATTGACAGTGTCTTCTTTAATGTCAAAAATGTGTGCCACTCGGAAACAACTCCCCTTCTATTTTGGGATATAGATATGTTTCTTTGCAAGCTAGCCCAAGAGTGGCAGTACACAGAGCTGTACTGTCTAAAAGAGCTTATGGAAATCTTGCAGGATGCATGGCAGCATTTTTCTATGCTTGGTCAACAGGAGGTAAATAACAGTTAGAAGGAAGAGTGGTTTTATAGGCATGAAAAGCAGTGGTGGTACTTTTCACAATATGCATAACAGAAGGCGTTTAATTAGGTTGGAAGTTTGCAGTGGGGTTTTTGGCAATTTGTTTCTCATCAAGTCATAAATCCCTTTCTTCATGTAAAACTAAAGCTTGTTTTGTTTGTACATTAATGAGCTACAGTTTATGCAAGAAAATGCCTTGGTTCTCTTATATCTGAATGGCAATGTTCTTGGAGGGGAGACGGGAAGTACTGTAGGTTGTATGTATGTGTTTTGGTGTTTGTGTTGTTTTGGAGTTTTTTTTGTTTACACCAAGTATGTATTAGGGTGTAGGAGTAGTATGTGGACTGTTTCTGTGATCACATAGGTGGCACATATAGGAAAGGCACATTATTGCAGGGACCTGCTTCTTAAGCAAACACAACTGTTAATTTACTAGTAAATTACAAGTATTTTGTTTATGTTCACATGTTAAGTATAAAGATGTGTTATAAATTGAGGAAGAGAAGATGATAGATTGATTAGTAGAATTTATTTTATGTTATGGAATACACTTGTCACAACAGTTATTGTCTTTCAATTGGGTATCACTTGGCAAAATTTTCAGTCTTATGGTATCAAAGTGACTTTGAAAAGGAAAAGAGTCTACTGAACACCTTTTCAGAATTGATACAGATTATGTACTCTCTGTTGTACAATTTAATTTAATGGGTTACCTTCTTAATAAAGTAACCTAATGACTTACCCTGGCCTTGTTATTGATGGTGAGTGGGAAGGGAACGTGTTAAATGATGGCAGTTGTCATCTGAGATCCTCTTCTCTATGGGCTGGCGTTGATGTTTGGTACTTTTCCATTAGCTGGAAGGGCAGATACGGCTGTCATAGCACTGAATGATTGGCTCTACATTTTTATCTCCATGATAGGAAGATGCCTCAGAGAATAGAAGCAAGTACAGTGCCACATGAAGTGTGTCTTACACAGTGTATCCCTGACCTTACTGTCTAGGAGCCCCTGAATCTCAGCCAGCTCACACTTAAGGTAGTTAAACTGAGCTGTGGCTGTATTAAGACCTGCTCTGTATAAGCAAGGGTTGTGAAAGGTAATACTGAATAGTGCAATGAAACCTGGGTGGTTTTGGACAAGTGTTTACCATTTCTCTTCCTGCAATTACCTAATTGATGTAACATAGCATGCTCCACTTCCCTTTTGAATACTTTTTGTCACTTAAAAGGTCATGAAATACATAGTGATGAAGGCGTTTCTAATTCGTGTATGCATGGTTAAGAACAGCTACGTACTTTGTTTCTAAATTTGAAATGATAAGCAAAGATATTTATGTCATATTTTAGCAAAGCAAGCATATAATAGCTTTATTTTTGTCCTTATCACATCCACACCTCTTGATGTTCGGTTTTGATGGGACCTGAGGGCAGAGATATTGACCATAATTTGGCTTAATTCACCTTTGCTTTATTCTTCTCCTCTGTGTCCCAGTTTGTTCCCTGTTACCACATGTGCCCTTGCTGTTCTATAGATGAATTTAAATATGCTCAAGTATCCTCTTTCTTCTGGCTCTACCCTTTCCAGCCTCCACTATGCCTTATTCAAAATGACCCCAGCTCCCCAAATCTAAGCCTGTGACATACAGCAGAAACATATAAATAACTGTTAATAAAACTATCTAGCTAAGCAATTCAAAGTGATGTTAAATGTCTAAAGATCTTTCCTTTCACTTTTGGTGCAATCTTAATGATTATCAGTAGCAATAAACTCAAATTTTTCAGAATTCAAAATGTATTTTTTTTTTTGCAATGAAAACAATTTCTAAACTGGAACACGTCTTTGTAATGGAGGAATGCTTTTAAGAGGGAAGAGGGGAAGCAAATGAGAAGAATTCAATGTGCATTCAAAGTTAGGTACAAATTTCCTGACTTTTAAAGCTGTGGAAGAAAATTCTTAAAAGTTGCAAGGATGCAGACATGTGTCCCCTTCTTGGAGAAGCTTTGCTGTCTGAAGAGGCTGATGCATGTGGCTCTGCAGCTGTGCAGAGATGACTGTCCTCTCATGTCTTCTGCCTCCCCTCTCTGTGTTCAGTCTTCAGTCCACTTGTCCAAATCAGCTGGGTAAACGGTTTCCTATGTGATTTTATCTGAGAGATGGAGGTTATATAACCCTGCCACCTGATATTCTGGGAGGGAGTGGAGACTACTAGTCTTCAGTGGAAAGGTGCAAACTCGAACCCAGGCTGTTGATATTGAGCAAGGTAGTACAAGGCTTGGACAAACTCCTGAGCTGTATGCCTGAGCCTGCAGTACTTTGCACCCCAAAATGACTGTATTTTTTTTAGTTGGGACTAACAAATAAGTAATTAACAGTGGCAATGTTCTTAAATGTTCTTATTTAAAGGAGTTGTGGGGAGAGGAAGATAGGGTTGGAGGAAGGAGGAGAAAGAAGAGGTTTTAAGCATGTGTGGTACATACTGGGTAGTGTCTCCTACCTAGAGGACAGCCAGCAGTTTGCATGCTATGTCTAGTCCTGGAGAATGGACCAGGGTGCATTCACTTTGGAGAGGTGGAAAGGCTGCGGGCAGGGGTGTCCTGTTCTCCAAAAAGTGGAGAAATCCCTGCTTCTTAAAGCAAGGCTATGTATCTCCTGTTTCCCAAGGAAGGCTCTAAGTCAAGATTCAACAGCCTCTGACCACTGTGGAGACAGGCAGCTTGCTTGATACAAAAAGCAGTGCAGACTCTCATAGAGTTTGCCTCCTCCTTTGTGTGTGCTCTGGTGATTGATGTTTTTCGTTGCTGATCCTGACAACTGGCACTATTGTATTGAGGTGAGGTAGAGAGAAATTGTCAGCTTGCTTAAATCCCTGTGAAGCCTGGCAGCAGAGCTGTGGTGGAGGAAATGGGAATACAAATAATGTGAGGCTGTTTTCCCTCACCCTGTTCCTTCTGCCTAGCCTGTGTCTTTGCAAGTACGAGGGCAACACAAGGCAGTTCCATGTGGGAAAGTTAAGGAATTAATGTGCCATGTCTTAGTGTAAATGTACTGGGGCTAAACAGATGGTGTAATTAGCCTACAGTGGTGAAGAGCTGTTTTTCTGGTAAGATAAAAGGAAGTAGTTGTGGGTGGTGGAAGAAGGGACTATTAAATTGGCAAGGCTTGCAATGTGTTTATACAAATGTATGAAGTGTATGGGTATTATAATTTCTTTCCAATTGCAGTCCTTTTTTCTTTATATTTTTGTTTACTGAGAAGCTTGTAAGGGAAAAATATTTTGTTGAATTATTTTCAACGCTTTTACCAAGCTCATCTGGAAAAGTAAAGGAATAAAAAATAGGCATTCCCTTTACTTGGCTAATGACAATCGTATCACTTTGGAGCGATAGGCAAAGAATTCTTCCATTTGTTTCTTCCGATTATGTGTTGGGAGGCTGATGGAGGATGGCAAGTGTCTGTAGGAGGTCTGTTCTTGACTGACCCCATGTGTTCTGGATTTTGAACTCATTCACTTTTTATCTCTGTTTCTGGCTCTGCATTAATTTGTTTTGGTTGAGGTATTTTAAAAAGGATAGGAGCAATTATAATATGAAATCTACAGACAATAAAGGAGATTAAATTTGGCTTGCACTGTTTGAAAAAGAAGACTTAATCTAAATGAAAACAGTGGGAAAAATGAAGGAATTGCAACAGGAAGAGAGGGAAACAAAAGGTGTATTGGGAGAAAACACATCTACAACTGAATCAGGGTTCACTTTTTGTTTATTTGTTTCCAAGTCCTTTGATTCACTTTTGTTTCCTTGTGAAAAGATAGGTATGCCTGCTTTTCAAGCCCACCTGTTCATGTTTTACCCTAACTCACTAGTATCTATTCTATCAACGAGTTAGCAATCCTGATTTCTGGATGATATGGTTAAAAAGGGAATGGATCTATTAAAAAATGGCTTCTTGGATACATTTGTAAAAGATGTAGTATTGATGAGTCGAAAATGGGGCAAAAGCAATTTCTCCACAATTTTTTTTCTTAATATTTTCCTGCTCTTTTTCCCAGGAAGCAGTTAGGTCTGGTATGTTGGTTTTATATGCCTTTCCTTATAGGGCTGCTTTCTGTTGTGCAGTGGTAGTTCCTGCCTGTCTTCAGAAGATTTATTTTTGTTGGTTTACTTCTAGGAATCTGTCCTTCCTTTATCTGCTTGAGAGTATGTGAAGCCTCTCAATATGTTGAACTTACTCTTTTTTACCCAAACAACCCTCCAGTCTAAATTTAAGCTTCATTTCACAAGTCTCCATTTTGCATCCTCTTTCCTGAGAGACAAGGTGGTTGGGAGGGGTTGTTTTTTGGTGGTGATCTGTACTAAAGCTTAAAGTACTGCTTCAATAGTGTCCATTGGATTTTTTTGCCACTCAGCTTTTAGTCTAAATGACAGTAGAAGGTAGCCTACAAAGTAATTTACAAACTCCTTCCTGCAGAGAATGTACTTGTGTGGTTCCTTGCATAGAGGCAATCAAAAGGGGAGGGAATAAAAATAATAAAGGAATGTAAAAGCCTTTTCTCCTAATCAATATTTAGCTGTAAAGGAACACCATTAAGGCAACAGTTCATACAGTTTTTTTTGAGTGGCGTATCTTTTTCTAAAAAGATTAGCTTGCCTTTCCTTTAAAAATGCCTGAGGAGACATAGTACTAAAGGTGATTTTCGTGATTCTGTGATTCTGTTTTTGTCCATATATCACGAACATCAGTTGGGTGTCCTCTGTGTGTGTGTCATTGCTTCTTTCAGACAATTAACAGAGTTACAGAACCTCCTGCTTTCATAATCTCGTTTCCTCTTGTGACCATGGGAAAGGGGCACACACTGTTGGATGCCGCCTGCTTACTAAGAAAATTTCATCTAGTTTCGAATGCTCTCAAATAGGCAATGGGGCCAAAGGATCCATGCAGCAGTCTTAAGGTCAAACTGCAGTCCTTCACTATAGTCAGTGCCAGCTGACTGCTTTCCTTGTCTTGGCTGTATTCACATCTCGCTTCCTGGCATATATGACAGGGTAGAGCACTTGAGGTTAATGGAAGACGATTTTAAAATTTGCCACTCTTCTGTACTACCTCCATTACTCGTTCAGTAAGGACTAAGGATTAGATGGAATGAGGAGGGGGCAAAGAGTAGGAACACAGTTTTCTTCCTGAAATGCCATTTGTTTTCAAGGAATTATATATAATGGAATAATATTTTATGGAAACAAATCCACTTAATTACAACCTTTGGAAAAGGCTTTGACATTGTAGCTGATATGTAGGTATCTAGTTTTAATGAAGGAGAGAGAAAGTTGGATTCAGGTTAAATATCATTCCAAGTCAGCTCCCTTTGCAGTTTAAAAAGGTGTGTATGTATAAAAATATGTATATAACAGATATAGATACATGCTCTAGGTTATATATAAGCAACCAGTTGAAAATAAAAAGCAGATGTGGGAGAATGTATGTTTCTTATTTCTAGCTTTCTTTTGAGGGAATATGAACTTGAGAAATTGTTATTATGTTCACTTTTATTTGTAAATAGTCTGTTGGAAAATTTAAAGAGATATTTATTGTAACATTTTCTGGCATTGAGAAGGTTGAAAAGTAGAGGTGTGCAAATGTCTTTCTGCTAGTCCTGATGCTCTGTGAAGAGTTCTCGCAGATATTACTATAACATGATTACAGTGAGTTTCAGGGAGGGAATGTATCCTCTTTCTTGCTTTCAATTTTGAAAACAGTCTGTTCTTATTGCTGAATTTGTTTGCTTAATTTATATTTTTGGTCCTAAATAGTCCTCCCTAATTCATTATTTTTTGCCTGAGGAATCAGTGTTTGTATATGGATGTCTCTCTACTAAGAGCAAGTTTTTGGAAAGTGCTAACAAAAACTGTAATCTCCATTACATTTCTCTGGAACTGAAAAAAATCTTTATTCCTCTAGAAATTGCCTTTCTTTTTATCTTAACTCTCTCCAGATAAGCCTTCACCACTCTTCATAAAACAGAGGGATAGCAGGCAAAAGTTGGAAAGATTTTTTTCCTCTTCCATGAAACTGTTCTTAGCGATTCCAAAATCTGAAGCTGAATTGGGGAGTATAAGAGATAGGAAGCAATAGGAGGGGAAAAAAAAATCACCTTTTGCTATGTAACAAAATTATTCTAAAGAATTTATGACTGATGAGGCATGTGGTATCTTCTTATCAAAAAAGCATATTGAAAGTGAATAGTAGTCATGTTTTATAGAGGGGAGGAAGGGAGAAAATGAAGACCTTTTTTCCCTTGACAATTAAAGTTGTATGATGGTAAGTTAAATGTTTATGATTTTTTTCAAATAACTATAATGTTTACCTGATAGCTTTTCTGCTTGGTTCCATATCAGAAAAATCTACCCTTTTTTTGAATTATGTTTTTAACTTCCAGCCCATGGGGCATAACTTAGGATACAACTTCATCTCTTGTCTTGTTGCAGACAACAAATGCATTGTAGACAAGACTTAAGTCCTCTGCATTCTTACTTTTTCATTAGATTCATGATGTTTTCTCCACCACCCCTTTTTGAACCAGGCTAAATAGGGTTATGGAAGTTGTTTTATCTGTTGAGTTAATGAACTTACTGAGAAGTGAAACACATAGTCTGGAGAGATCAGCATTAATACTTGACTAATCATTTATTCATATCTGAACTCAATAAAATTGCTTGATTTTTAACATTGTATAGCTTGTCATTTTTTAAATCAGTGAAGGAGCCAGATGTCTGTTTTGACAGAGTGAAAAAAGACCAGGCTAACTTTTGAAATTGAAGCACTGAAGTTGGTCTGTTCTGTGTTTTGTCGTGCCAGGCTCTTTACAATGGCACAAAAGGGAAACCAACTGTCAATTTTTGGGGAGCAGATATTCTGGCTGTCTTTTTCCAAAGACAAATAAGTCACTTTGCAAATAATACAATGTAACACGAGTTTAGACATGCGGAGTGGCAATTCCAGAACCACTCTTTTTTGATGTATTTTCTGTCTTTAAATAAAGAGATTATTTGGTAGGAGGAGACTCCTGGATGTAATAGCGTACACTGGAAAAATTCATAGAAATCCTGTTATTAGGACATTACTGAAGACACTGTATTTCCTTTTGTAGTAGCTAATGCTTGGTCTTAGGGAGTCTTTCCCCCTCTCCCTTTAACGTGGCGATAAAATTGTAGTCACAATAGCAGCTTTCTAGTTATATTTGACTGTAGAGGAAGTGATTTAAATTATTTAAATGTGATATATGTCTGTCATATAATGTTTGGCTCAGTTCACAAAAATTACTGTGTCCATGTGCACTTTGCTTAAGTTAGTGAAGCTGTTGGAGGCCAGAGTGGTTCCAGAAAGCTAGAGGTCGTCTACTTCAGCTGGCTGGTGTGCATGTGCTTTCACTAGTTATTATACAGCATTCTTGCATCAGCAGATGGACAGCAGAAAACGTTTAGGAGGCTTTAATTTACAAATGTCCTCTCTCTAGAAATCCACCAAGATTATCTACCTTGACAGAAACTCCCCAATAGATGAGGATGTAAATGTAGGACAGATTTCTTAGAGGGCTTTTAAAGTACTTAAAGTCAGTTGGTGATACATCTCTCACATCTTTAAATTTTAGTTCAGTATTAAAGTGAATGCTGATGCTTCGTAGTATATAGCTTGTATTTTCATTTACTGTTAAAGGTGTATCTCAAAGGAAAAACAGTGAAGCTTTGCCATAATTATGCATCAGATAGGCTGAACACTCACTTTCTGTCCTCCCCTGACAAATTATTTTAGGAATTTTGAGTAGTCAGCTTTGATTACAAGCACAATATACTGAATGAAACTGATGGGGTTATTGTATTTCCAGAGGATAACGGGAATGGTGTTAATCTAGGACTACTTCATTTAACTTTTACCTAGAGCAACACAGTAGCTCTCAGCTTGACTGGGCTGTCACTGATAACTTTCTGTTTTGGTGTCTGGGGACCTGCAGCAATGTACTGTTACCATTTCCAAAGAGACTAGGAAAAGATAAAAGTTCTTGCAAAAATATGGAAAACATCAGCTGGCTGTGATCTTGGATAGAAGTCTGACAAAATTGCCAAGGTCTAAATGGCCTGAGCCACTGGCTTTAAAACATGTGATACATTTTAAAATGGGGGTTTTTTTTGTGTGTATGTGGTTAGATATTTGTTGTTGTGGGTTCTTGTGGTTTTGCTTTGTTTTTTTTTAAGCCAAACTAATGTTTTCTAAATAAAATGTTTCTCCCATCTGACAAACACTTCTCTGCAGTCAAAGCCCTCAGAAGAAAATGAAAGACCAGATCAGGTATGTTGATACCAAGCTTTTATCCTTGACATCGGCATTTTTTAGTGTACAAGTGTAACAGCCATTCAACAGAATATCTGGCCTGTTTAAAAAAACATGTGATAGACCAGCTGTAGGGTAAGGGTCCATTATTATTCATAACATAAAAACCTTTCAATTAAAATGATGATGATAATAGTGTGTTCTTTCATCTCTGCATGTGCTGAAAGCAGTTGGAGGGACCTCTTCATGCAACCGTTGAATGCTTCCTTCTTCTCCCACAGTTTTGTGGATGACATGTTGAATAGCACTGCTGAGGGAGTGGACAGGAGTAAATGATTGTGCCATAGGACACCTGTATATCCCAGTGCCTCATTCTAATTAGGTTTTAAAGTGTTGATACACTGAATTTCATAAACAAAAGCCAACTGATGGGTGGCAGGGAGGTAGTGCATGTAGACTGTCCTGTGGGAGGGGAATAAGTGTGCTATAT
Organism: Clamator glandarius; assembly: GCA_033459285.1. NCBI lineage: Eukaryota > Metazoa > Chordata > Aves > Cuculiformes > Cuculidae > Clamator > Clamator glandarius. The sequence goes on from JAUNZM010000294.1 coordinate 4,228,971, forward strand.
TTTGACCAGACCCTAGAAATGTGGACAACTGGGGCAACAAGATTTTCTGACATGTAAATATAAAGATGTTTCGTAGGTGAGCGTGTCTGGAATAAAGAGTGAGAAGGATGAATTGGCAGGAAAAAGAAAAGCAGTGACGTTTACAGAGATTGCAGCTTTAGAGTGGATGTGAAAGGGATTACGACGAAGTTTGGTCTGGGAGGGACAAGAAATAATATGAGAAAGCCTATGTGATGTAGCATTGTCTTTACTCAAAAAAACTATGCAAGAACAATCTGGCCTTGGTAGCACTCAGGTAAAGAGTCACCTACCTTTCTAACAAAGAAAAGAAAGAATTTTTCCTTCTCTTTACCACCGTACTCCTGTTACCTTTGCAGACAGTGCACTAGTCATCCTTAGTCACTGGCAGGATGTTACAATTTCCTTAAAGTCTTTAATTTCATAGTGTCTTGAAAGGGGGTATGCCTATTTATGGAAATTTTAAAATGTTGTCAGGCCCTGACAAAGGCAAGTTTATCATCTAATTTATGTGCATTAGCTTCAGGCTGAACAAATAATAAAGCACTTCAACCGTGCATGTACTCATTTGGTACTAAAAGGCTTTCTTGAACTTAATTTAGACAAGTGTTTAATGCTTGTACTAAGATCACTTTAAGCCTGTAGAAGCATCTGTACAGATTTAATTTATTTAAGATTCCTGTTTGGAAGTATGCATTTCATTTTCCAAATATATTGGATCAGAGTAGCTTGATGGGTGGGTAGAGTATAGTAATCTTGGTTTGAATGGCTGTAGTTTACAGTGATGCTCTTGCTATTTTGGGCTGGAGGCAGATTTTTGTAAGAGTGGCTTAAAAGCACAACATTGCACACATTCACATTTTAAATGGTGTTTGCATTTTTCATAGTCTTTTTATATCATATTCTATCTTGCAAAACCAAATGCTTTCGCTCTTTTTCAGAGTACGTAGAAAAACTATTTTTAAAACTTCTTTTCCATCTGTTGGTTTCTTGTATTAACAGAAAAGAGACAGTGAGGGAGGTGGAAAGAGATACAGCAGTGCAAGCTGGTATTTAATTCGGCTCAGCAAATAAGAAAATTTTTAATTTATCTGTGCATAGCTACTTCATTCAAAAATCTCTTAAACAAAGAATTCCACTGTTTTGAAGAGACTAAAATTGTTGAAGCACATCACTGCAGTCTTGAGCTATACTAATGGTTGTTAAAATAAGAGGTCAAATTCAGCTAGTGATTCTTCCTCCCCCTCTGCTTCTCTGTGGGGAACATGGAAATAAAACTTCCTAATTATTTAGGATTTTTCTTAAAAGATTTTCCTTACATACAACATTTAATTTCAATTAGACTGAATTGATAGCAAACATACTCAAAGTTTACCTCTAGGCATTTTCTGGCAGAATTTCAGAATGCTGTTTAGAACCAGGGGAAAGTCCATCACTAAAACTGTCAAGTTAAAATTTGCTGGTATAGTTTTCTCTGCATCTCAAACCAATATGCCTATGCATACAAAAAGGAAGTAGTATTTACATTTTTAGTAATTTTGTATAGCAATAGGCTTGATGAAGTAACAGTGATTTTGGTGACTTCAGCGTGGTTTTAAATTCAAGTTAATGATGGAAAAAGCATTTGCATGCTTGCTGATGTGTAGTAATTTCTTCAGTGCCTCTTATTGTTAATGCAAGAATGCTGGTTTTGTTTCCCTGAGGGAAGGGCTGATAATGCTGTTGAGGGACAAGAGGCCTTGCAGAGGTATCTGGATAGATTGAAGCATTGGACAGGGTTTAATGGAATGAAATTTAACAAGTCCAAATGCTAGATTCTCCACCTCAGGTGGAGTAATGCTGGACACGAGTATAAACCGGGAGGGGAGTGGCTGGAGAGCAGCCCTGTAGGAAGGGTGCTGCTTGGCAACAAGGCTCCATATGAGCCAGCAGCGTCCTGGCAGCCAGGAGGGCAAACCAAATCCTGTAGCACATCAAACTCACCATAATTAGCTGGTCCAGAGTGTTGGATATCCTGCTGTATTCAACACTGGTGTGGCCTCACCTTGAGAACTGTGTGCAGTTCTAGGCCCCACAATTTAAGAAGGACGTGAAGGTCCCTGAATGTACTTAAAGGAGGGAGACTAAGGTGGTGAAAGGGCTGGAAGCCAAGTCCTGTGAGGAGCAGTTAAGGTTTCTGGTTTCGTTTAGTTTTGAGAGAAGAAAGCTGAAGGGCAACCTCATTGCTCTCTGCAGGTTCCTGAGGAGGAGAAGTGGAGAGGGATATGCTGATCTCTTCTCCCTGGTATCCAGTGATAGGATGTGTGGAAATGGTTCAAAGCTGTGCTGGGGAGGTTTAGACGAGATGTTAGGAAGCATTTCTTTACCAAGAGGGAGGTCAAACACTGGAAAAGGCTTCATAGAGAGGTGGTTGATGCTCTAAGCCTCTAAGTGTTTGCAATACAGTACACAGATTGTAGAAGTAGAGTGGATATATGTTTTGGACTGTGTGCTCTCCAAAGTTTAGATGAACACAATGTAATTGAAAGTGAGTGTGTGGTCAACCCCTTCATTTACTGTACAGTGCAGCATTTTCTGCATAGAGCACCCTTTTAAACAGAGTGAACAGGCAGAGTAAGAGATTAGTGTTCGGTAAAGGTGAAGGTTGTGAAATGCCTGCACTCTTTCCCTCTGCCAGTCATATTGATGTTCTTTATGTAGTTTGATCCATTCTGTCTGGCCTAAGACAGCTTTTACAGAACTCTGTTTGGAAAGCTTTTACATAGCACAGACTTCCTCTTATGGAATAACTAAACCTGAAATAAACTTCATGTAGTAGCTACTGTGGAAGATGGGATTTGTAGAACTAGTTATTTGAGGTACTTGGAAAATCTTCAGCTGGTTTTGTTAGATTCTGTCACCATCTGGATGTAGAATAGATTCCTGTTTGTTAAGTAAAGCAAAGCGTCTTTTAAAGATCTTACTAGATTTCTTACTCTTGGTTTGCATTGGCTATTTACAAGTTGGGCCAAATATTAATGTTGATGAGGAGAAGGAAAATGATAACATCAGGATCATGAAACGTAACTCTTTTCAGACCTTGTAATTTAGTTTAAATCGAAACTTAACTGCATTTAAATAAATGGGCTGACAATTTATATTCTATCTCAGACAGGCCAGCCTTCTGCTACTTGTTGTCTGTATTAAACCTTTCTCAATGCTTGAGTTCGACAGTTTGCATGTGACCAGAATAGTGCAGCACTGAAGTGCAGGTTAGAAGCCTTTCTTCTCCATGCATCTATGTGAAATATTCTGCGTGCGTTCAGTAACTTGGAATTTGGCTTCTGTAATCATCATAGAGAAAATTCAGACATGTGCATGTTTTGATTTGTTCTAGTGCAGAGTGGCACTTCTTGGTGAAGGAGAGAGTACAGGTAATGGATGGTGGAGGGAGTGGCCAAAGAGAGCCCAGAGGCAGGGGTATGTGGTACACCCGCAACCACCTTCCTGACATGGAAGGATTTAGAGAACCAGCAGCAGAGGCTGTTGAAGCCTTGTGGGTTTTTTTGTTTGTTTGTTTTTCCCTGGGTAGTCATCAGGAATTGCATGTGGATTCCCCTTCTCAGATCAGATCTGGTTTGATCACCTGGTGACACTGCAGCTGTGCCAGCATTCCTGCACAAGTTTTTGTTAGAGCAGCTTCAGCACTTGCAGCCCTAGCATAGACCAGAGTGTCTCCCCAACAATGGTATCATAAAAATTGCAAGTGGCCAATGAGTATCGGTGCTCTCCCGCAGTAGATTTTCAGGCTTATTGAGAAGGAAGCGTGAAGCAAAACGCTATTGTAGCCGATATTTAATGTACAAGATGGCAGTGGAGTTGAATAACTGCTATGGGGGAATGTGTGGCTCATTGCACAGAAGAAGTTTTCTTAAGAGCAAAGGGGCTTAGATTTCAAGTACTGTTTATCCTTGCTTCAGGGCTACATCCTCCCTTAAGTTTAGTCACTTACTGTATAAAGATAAATAGAGGGCTCTTTCAAAACAAAGGTGGTTTTCTGAGTGAAGAAATGTGCTATTTCAATTTCTTAGTTCAGAAAAAAGTTCTTGTACTTAATTTTCTGTTTTGCCAGTTTCTTTTCATTCCAGTTGATTTTTGGATTTTAAAAATATATGCTCAGATATATTAAAAATCAGAATTGAAAATAATTCTTTTGCCTGCTAGATTAATATTTGAGTTTGCTATAATAGTGAAAAATACCTTTGCTACCTCTGTGGTGGTTATGGGATGTTTGCAGTATTTTCCTAATAGACTTGAAGCTGTGGTGGGCTTTTAAGATCATTTTGAGTGGCTAGTAATCTTCTCTAGAAATGCCAAAGTTCATGTGTACCCTTTTGGTGTGAATTTATTGTGGTATCATCATAAATTAATACTACTATCACTATTGTTTATTCCCCATACAGAAATAAGGATACCTTGTCTTTAGTTAGCATGTGAATTATAATATCCATAATAATCTGCAATGTTTCCTGTCTTTTACTACTTCCTTAAATTTCTTCTTTTCTTGTTTAATCCTACACTGGTGTCAGAGTAGCTACTTCTTATACTTTTGTGTCATTAAAAACCCCAAAATGTTATGTATTAAAGAGTTTTGCTTGTCATTTAATAGGATATTTATATTTATATATATGAATATAAATAAAAAGAAAAACCCTCTAAGGATGATTCTTCTTATTTGGATTGGGAGGGACACAGCTTTTACACTGTGTGTGCTCATATACCACTTAAAATTTGACCCTTCTGACTTAAAGGACTTCTCAGGTTTGAATATGTAGATTTTTATGAATGCTAATCCTATACAGATAAAAGATAAAGAAATGTATATGATGATATGAAGCCTTAATTAATATTTTAGGTTAGGGAAGACTTGTATAGGCCCATGAAAAATTTGTTACTCATTGTTACACTTAATGTGAGTACAACAGATTTTAACTAGCCTGCTTTGTTTGCTGTTCCATGATCTAGTCGCTGCAGTATGGAGCAGATACATAGAGCTGGCAAAGCCTGATTTGGAGTTAATAATATCTGTCTTACTTTTATCCTGAGTCTTAAAGATAGGACTCTCTGTTTCACAGTCAAGTGACTCAGCTGTCTGACTGGAAAAGGTAGTCTGTCATGTCAAAGATGAATTGGTCTTGTGTCTTTTACTAGTGAATTAAGGGTGATGTTTCTCTAGGTGTACTTCTAGTTCCTCTTCATTTTTAGCAGCAGGTGACTGTCATGGGACTTGGTTTTCTTTCTTTTCCTAGTTAAAAATTCTTTTATTTAGTTGAGAATTGTGGAGCCTTCTTCTGTAAGCAGGGCAGTGATTATTATCAAGTTTGGGGTTTTTTTTGATTTCTGTGTTATATTTGTACTGGATGGATCCATTGTCAGGTCTTATTTTGCTAGTCTGCTGCAAAGAGACAGCTTAGTCTGTGAGAACCAGACTGAAATTGTTGGGAAGGTTTCCATGCTTTTAAGGGGATGTGATACGGGCTTTGAATGAACTTTTACCCAATGACAGTTAATTTGCTTAGAGATGATAGGCTGGTTTAATTGCACCTTTGTTATTCTGCGTTACTCTTTGAAGTGACATTTAAATGTTGGATGTTAATTATTCAGCCACAGAAACAGATGATGTCAACTGGCTTCCTGGTGCAGTTGCTGTTGTCAGGTTTATATGAGTGCATGAAATGGTAGCGCATGGTCACAATGAAGTCTTTAAAGTGAAGATGCCAGATGCGCTGCTGAGGTGCCACAATCCCTGCTGGATGAAGAGGTGGCAGGAACTGGATTGAAGACCTGTGCCACCGGACTAATGTGGGAGGTCTGTGAGTGGGCTATAAGGAACTCTTGGTTTCCCGTTGGTGGTATTGTTTTGCTTTGTTTTTTCCTTTTCTTTTTCTTTATTTTCTGTCCCAGTGTAATCCTCAGGCCCCGAATATGGCAAATGTCACCACTATGACCATATGTGTGGTGTGTGTGCTTTGCTCCAGTGCTTTTTCCAGACAGGTTGACAGAAATTGCCCCTTTTCCCCAGTCTGCACCCTCCCTTGAGAGAAAGGGCACAGTACTGCTCCAGCCTGGAGGGACAGGGGCTTGAGGGAGCAGTGCTGCATGGAGCTGTGCGGCGCTGGAAATGCTTGCTATCCTTTATGTTGCAAAGCATGCTAGTATAGGGTATTGATGTATAATCACCCATAGCACGGGGAACAGTGTTAATGTTTATTGGCTTTGTCTTTATGTAGTTTGTTCATGCCAATTCTCATCTATAATACAGCAAGCATAAAGACATAAAAATGCATAATGAATACTGAACATCTGTGCAGAGTGCTTTTGAGTGCTTTTTTGGTAAGAGTGTTTGAAATGCTGGCTGACTATTTAAAATACCCACAAAGGAATCTTGTGATCTTACAATGTTTTATAAAACTTGCCCTAAATATTTTAAGATAATTTTGGGCTTTGCCAAATAGCTTTATCTGGTGCTATTGCAACTCCTGGGTTTGAAATGTGTTTTTTCAGTAGGCATGCATATGAAAGAGAAAAGTAAGCCAAAAGGATTATATATTAAACTACATATGATAAAATATACCTTGGCTATATAACATGTTCAGGTTTTTTCCTGTTGATGCTCACTTGAATTTAAATGCCTTCCACAATAAATCTTTCCTCCCCTCCTTCCATTTAGCCATTAGGCTTACAGATCGTTATTTAATGGATAGTGTATTAATGGACTTCCCACCCTAATTACTAAAATGAATGCCTTGCAAATGCACTAGTCAATCAATGATTGAATGTATGTGTTGGATCTTGAACTCTCTTCTTTTTCACTGAACTGCCTCATCTGTTTAAAACAGAGATATCCTGGAAATCTGTTCTCTGAATTTTAGTTACACCTCAGTGATATTTAGAGATACCAGCTGCAAATATTTTGTCAATGAACTCTGCTGTTAATTGTTGTTACCATTGACTTTAATGCTAATTGGAGATGGTGATCCAGTTGAATGAGTAGAGCCTTGTTAGGTACTGCCCCATAGCTTTTAAAATTCTGTTATTAATGGTAAAGTGTAAGTTGGAAGTGTGTGAATGTGTGTGTACAGGTATCTGTCAATTGGACCCCTATAAATGCACTCACATATATGTTTAAGACATTGGCCTTATTTTTTCTTCCATTGCATTTCTGTAATATCCTTACTCGAAAGTAAAATAAGATATGTAACTTAGAAATAAGGTGTTGCATTTATATCAAGGTTTAAGCTGCAGAACAAGTTTTTAAGCTTTATTTATTGAAACCTATTGAAAGATGGATGCTAGAAGCAGTGGCAATAAGACATGAGCAGGACTATCATTTTGAGTGCTGTTCCTCAGACTGAAAACTGTCATCTACCTGGAAAGTGGAAGTTCATTGAAGAACTTGAGATATAGTGAGTCTTAGTAGTGTGGCTTGTAAACAACAACAATAACAACAACAAAGAGTGTTACTTAAGCAATCTGTGCTGCTTTTGACTTTGTGTACCAAAGCTGTTGTCTTTTCTGAATTCTTTTGGCACATCCCAAGGTTTAGGCAGTGGGAGATCACTGTGTGTGCTGCCTGCAGTGAGCCTATTTGGCTCGTTGGCCTTCTGGGTCAGGTGTCTGGCTGGAAACTCCCAGACTGCTGCATCAAAGAAAAAAAATCTGTTTTGAGTTGAAATCATTCAGTGATAGAACACTGTAAATGTAATAAAGTTGCTAGTGAAAATACTGGGAGCTAGTAAAGCCTTCTTTTCACTTGGGTCCTCACTGTTGAGCCAGTGGCCACAGAGGTAGCTGAAGAGGTGTGGGTTTTGTATAAGGGGTTGTGCCTTAACTTGCTGTTGAACACTTGCTTTCTGTATTTTTTTCCCCATTGCTAAGAATGTTATGAGTCATTGCTAAGCGTTACCAGAAACCCCCAAAGAATTCCAGGTCAAATAGACTTGAAAAAAGATGGCTAGCTATAGTGCATGGGTGGTTTGACAACAGTGCATTAAGGCAGTGTTATCCTAGCTTTCAGAGGACATCCATTTTCTTCTTCTTTCAGGTGGATTGCTCTAGAAGTGCTGAATAGCTGCTTAATGAGTCATAGGTTGCAACCCAGGCTGTGCCTTGTGTGTAACCCTCTTTTTCCCTTTGGCCAGTTTATCACAGAGCTGATACAATATGACTCTTTCAACATAGCTTCCAGTCAATTATTTTGAGGCCTTGGAGACAGCCAATATCAAGGAATACTGATAAGAGTGCAGGCTTGGCAAAAATGTTAATTGTAGATAGGAGTGTATTTTTACCCCTGCGGGCAATCTGTCGTCTTGAACTCCTGCTGTCCCGTGCCACTAGGAAGGAGAAAATGACCTTCATTATGTAATAGTTATGTTTTCATGTTTCATTTTTTAGGCAAGCCTTGAGATTTAGAAAAGGTAAGCATGTTAGTGTTTTACAAGCAGGCTTCGAAGGTTCTGTTGTAGAAAATGCTTCCAATGTTTGGATCTTCTGTGTGCTTTTAATCTTTTCTCTAAAATGACTATACAAACCATGGCCCAGCCATAGGTAGGGTAATGGCATCAATCGACTACCCCTGGATTTCTGTAATGAAGACATTAAGGTAGATGTATCAGTGGCTTTGTGTGTTCTGAGGTTTACCTTTTGGAATGGGTGTATCTACCAATGGCACTGGAGAAAGTAATTGATGCCTCTTAGTAATACTAAGAAGTTGCATCTCTGCACCCTTAAACAAATGTGATAACCACTTTCAGTGACTCTGGTAAGCTAGCTGAAAAAAAAATTAGTGCATGTAATGGTACAGAATAAACAAGCCGATGAATTTAGTTACATATGCTGAATAAGCGTGGAAGAAAAATGTCAGCATTGTACTAACTAATAATTTATTCTTTTGCTGGGTTCTTGTAGTTCCAAAATCAAGAGTTTCTGTATATCACAGAATCACAGAATAGCCAGGTTGGAAGAGACCCACCGGATCATTGGGTCCAATCATTCCTATCAAACACTAGACCATGCACCTCGTCCTCAGCACCTCGTCCACCCATGGCTTTAACACCTCCAGGGAAGGTGAATCAACCACCTCCCTGGGCAGCCTATCCAGTGCCCAATGACACTTTCTGTGAAAATTTTTTTCCTAATGTCCAGTCTAAATCTCCCTGGCAGAACTTGAGGCCATTCCCTCCTGTCCTGTCCCCTGTCACTTGGGAGAAGAGGCCAGTACCCTCCTTTCTACAACCTCCCCTCAGGTAGTTATAGAGAGCAATGAGGTCTCCTCTCAGCCTCCTCTTCTCCAGGCTAAACAACCCCAGTTCTCTCAGCCACTCCTCATAAGCTCTGTTCTCCTGCCCCTTCACCAGCTTTGTTGCTCTTCTCTGAACTCGCTCCAGAGCCTCAACATCCTTCTTGTGGTGAGGGGCCCAGAAATGGACACAGTATTCAAGGAGCAGTCTCACTAGTGCCAAGTACAGAGAGAGAATAACTTCCCTGGACCTGCTGGTCACGCCATTTCTGATACAAGCCAAGATGCCATTGGCCTTCTTGGCCACCTGGGCACACTGCTGGCTCATGTTCAGTCGGCTGTCAACCAGCACCCCCAGGTCCCTCTCCTCCTGGCAGCTTTCTAGACAGACTTCTCCTAGTCTGTAGCTCTGCTCAGGTTGTTGTGCCCCAAGTGCAGGACCCGGCATTTGGCCTTGTTAAACCTCATGCCGTTGGTCTCAGCCCAGCAGTCCAGCCTGTTCAGATCCCTTTGCAGAGCCTCCCGACCCTCCAGCAGATCGACACTTCCACCCAGCTTAGTGTCATCTGCAAACTTGCTAAGGGTGCACTCGATGCCTTCATCCAGGTCGTTGATAAAGACATTAAACAGGACTGGACCCAGGACTGAGCCCTGGGGAACCCCACTTGTAACTGGCCTCCAGCTGGATTTAACTCCATTTCCCACCACTCTCTGGGCTCGGCCATCCAACCAGTTTTTCACCCAGGAGAGTGTGCGCCCGTCCAGGCCAGAGGCCGACAGTTTCCAAAGCAGAACGCTGTGAGAAACTGTATTAAAGGCTTTACTAAAGTCCAGGAAGACCAAATCCACAGCCTTTCCCTCGTCCAAGAGTCTAGTCACTCGGTCATAGAAGGTGATCAGATTACTCTGGCAAGACCTGCCTTTCATGAACCCATGTTGACTGGGCCTGATCACCCTGTTCTCTTGCATGTGCTTCATGATCGCAGTCAAGATCCCCTGTTCCATGACTTTCCCTGGCACTGAGGTCAGACTGACAGGCCTGTAGTTCCCCGGATCCTCCTTGCGACCCTTCTTGTAGTGATGCAACATCAGCCAGCCTCCAGTCCAGTGGAACTTCCCCAGTCTTCCAGGACTGTTCGAAGATGATGGAAAGGGGTTTGGCCAGCACATCCGCCAGCTCCTTCAATACCCTTGGGTGAATCCCATCTGGCCCCATAGACTTATGGGTGTCTAGTTGAGCAAACAAGGCTCTGACCACCTCAAGACCTTGGGAGCCTCATTTCGCTCTTCCAGCTCCGGGGTTTTGTACACAGAGGGAACAACTTTCTTTACAATTAAAGACTGAGGCAAAGAAGGCATTAAGTACCTCAGCCTTTTCCTCATCCCCTGTCACTGTTGTTCCTTCTGCATCCAATAGGGACTATCTGGTCTCCCTAATCCTCCTTTTATTATTTATATATTTATAGAAAGATTTTTTGTTATCTTTCACCGACTTTGCCAATCTGATTTCTAGTTGAGCCTCTGCCCTTCTGATTTTTTCTCTACACAATCTCACTTCCCTCCTGTAGTCCACCCAAGAGGCCTCTCCCCTCTTACAGAGCCCATAAACATTCCTCCTCTTCTTGATATCACTCAAGATCTCCCTGTTCAACCAATCTGTTTTTTTCCCCTGTCAGCTTTTTTTCCGGAACATGGGGATGGCTTTCTCCTGAGCTGCTAGGATCTCCTTTTCGAAGAGCTCCCAGTCCTCATGGGCTCCTTTGCCCTTAAGCACTGTCTCCCATGAGACTTTGCCAACCAGCCTTCTGAATAGTTCAAAGTCTGCCCTCTGGAAATTTAATGCTACTGTCCTGCTAACCACCCTCTTCACTTCGCCTAGAACAGAAAATTCTATCATCTCATGATCGCTTAGTCCTAGGTGTCCCCCTACTGCCGCATCCCCCACAAGGCCTTCTCTGTTCACAAACAGCAGGTCCAGGAGGGCACCTTCCCTTGTTGGTTCATTCACCAGCTGTGCAAAGAAGTGTCTTCCACACACTCCAGGAACCTCCTAGACTGCTTCCTTTCTGCTCTATTGTACTTCCAGCAGATATCAGGAAGATTGAAGTCTCCCACAAGAATGAGACGCATGGATCTAGAGATTAACCCCAGCTGTTTATAGAAGAGCTCATCAGCTGCTTCTCCTTGGCTGGGTGGCCTGTAACAGACTCCCATCACAAAATCTACCTTCCTATGGGCTCCTCTGATTTTAACCCACAGACACTCAATCTCCTCATCGCCACAATCCATATCTCATGTATATGAAACAAGTAGACTTGCACTGAGGAGCTGAAACTGTTGTAAAAGGTACTTAGTAATTTGGAAATCTCTTGGAGAATAAAACTCATAAGTCAAACTATTGGACTTCATGTAAGTGACAAGTAACATTCACATAGTGTGAAACATGGATTTAAAGTTGATAAAAACTTTTGTGTATATGTAAAGGAATGGGCATTTCCATTTGTGAACCACTTTGTGTGACTGATGACTTCTGCTGCAATCTATGCTACTCCAATTTTACACTTGTGCTATAAGTGATGCTGTTGTATGATTGTTTAACTCTGTCTTCTCTAGCTGCTTTTGGAAGTAGTTTGTGTGAGATAATGTAGTCTCATATACTAATAGCAATATGCCAGTTATTAAAAACTCAAAGTGCACAACTGTAATTCAGAGACTTGCCATGCTGAGGTGATTATTGTTTTAGAATAGGATTTACACTCTGTAGGCTACATTTTATAATCTTTTCCATGACTTAATCTGAATCTTTCCTATCTGATTCCTTTGCTTGTATGAGGTAAACCTGGTTTACTCAGAGATGGAAATGGCAAGGAAAGGCTTCTTCATCCAAGAAGATCACAACTTAGTGCAGGGAAGTGTAATTATATTTGGAAAACTTTAGTGACATTATGAAGACAAAGATGTAGTGGGCTCTGATTAGTCCCTAATGTACTAATTAAATATTTGAAGAGAGTTTTGACATAGAGTAAAAGTTTAAATAATTTAAATATCTTCTCCATTTTTTTTTTCTCTTTCACCCCATGCCCTTCAAGTCATGTCCAAAATACTTTAGCTTTCTGAAATTTAATTAGCTGCTGTAAAACAGGTCTTTGCTTTGAAACAATCTGCTGTGAGACATGTAGTGCCGGTGTGTTGGACTAAAGACTGTCAGCTGTACAGATTCCACATTAATAACAGTTTCTTAGATGCTGCAATTCTAGACATGTTATTTAAATGTTAGAAGAAGCATGGAAAGGCAGATTTTTAAAAGTATGGTGAAGTCCAGAAATTATACACTTCAAATTTTTCTGTTGTTAAGGGGACATTATTGTTCTTTTAATTGAACTCTTCTGTGTAAAGAACTGTCAATCATATCCTGCCCTGCCTTCCCCTCCTCCCTGTCTCTCCCTCTCTCCCAAGAAGAAATGCTTATTTCGAGGTACAGAAGTTACATTTACTTTTTTAAGTTAAAATATGTGATTAAGGTGGTCAGGTACGTTTTTAATGGTTCCTAAAAATTATTCTTAATTTGTTATATAGTGATGGTTTTTTTCTCTTTCTTCTTCTTTTTTTTAATTGTCTTTGTGTTGTATTTATTTTCATTACGTGTACCAGCAGGGCTGGATTTGAGAATCTATGGCTGGTGCCAGTAGAAGCAGCAGCTTGAATATCACTGTTTAATATCTTTCTAGGGTATTTAAGATTTATTATTTTGCCTTTGGGCTGTATACACTGAGAATTTTTGAACCAGTTTTAAAACTGGTTGGAGCAGTGGTGTAGATCATACTCTTTTCTTCAAATAGCACTGGTTTGTCTGACCTGTTTTCTGTTGAAATAGCTTGGTGAAATGCCCCCAGACTGCAGTGTTAATGCACTGCTTATTTCTCTGCAAACACATTAGGAATTTCTTGTTCTGCTTGGAGCTGTTCATATACAACTCTGTATTTAAAATAACTTTGCATATATTTCTTCTTGTTTCAGTACAGTATGTGTTTGTCAAGATTGCCTTCTTGAAGGTCAAAATGATTTGAGGGTGTGAACACAAATTTGAGAGCGGTAATTCAGGAAAAAAATGTAGATGATGTCTATTTGATGCGTTTATCTGCTACTAAATTTAGTTTAGTTTGCCTTGAATTTAGGTCAGACCTGCAGAACTGTTCTAACAAAAGATTTGTTCATAAAGCTGATATTTAGCTGACAGCACAGTACTCTGTATCAGGGGTGTCAGGGTTCATTTCTCTCCACTGCCACTGCTGGTAATGTAAATCTGGCCGTTTTTCTGTGTTACATTGGCCTTTTGCTCTGGTGAGAATTTTTTTCTGAAGTGGCAAACCGTCAGAATGTTTTGCAACTTTGAGCGGAATGTTTAAGTTTGACTCTTCTGCTTACAGGGAAGGATGTTTACCACAGGAAAGCATGAAGGTCTCATGGCAAGGAAATATCATGACTTTTGTTTGAGGCTTTTTCTCTATGACAAAGACATCTTAAAGTCACCGTGACTGGAAATATTTTTTACTAGGCTCTGATATAGACCTATTGTTGTTTATTTGTCTTATGATTTCATCTTTAGCACTTAAAATGATGCCTTGTTTTCATAGGAGCGTCCAACATACTGCATTCCAAATGAACATATTTTTCCCTGCTTTAATTTCTATTATAAGCTATTAGTGGCTGTTTCTCAGAAGTGACGTCTGCTCTCCATGCAGGTGACCGATGCTGGCTATGTCCATAAAGTGTTTTGCAGCAAACATGGCAGATAATGCTCCGACCTTGGGGAGCATCACATTAGCTCTCATCCAGGAACTGCACTCACTTGGTACAGTGCTCAGACCAGGCTAATAAGATTTCTTTCCAAGAAGGGCTTTTTAGTTCAGGCTGGCAACGGTGTTGTCACAATTACAAAGCTTTCCAGGGGCTCAGAATGTTGGCAGGGCAGACTCACATCTGCTATGGAACCAGGTCAGATTGAGTCCCTGTCTGCCCAGTGTGGACGTGCTGACTGTGTTTAGTGAGCCTGACAAATCACTGCTTTCCACAACCTGATGTTCTGTGGTTGCACCGAATGGTAGAAGCTGGAGGAGAGCCTGCAGGGAGGTGTTAGGGCTGTGGACACATGGCTGAAGTGAGTGCAGCAGTTTCCTCCCTCTGATAAGTAGTTAGTGAGGAGCCCACCTACTTTTGAAGAGCAGGAATTGATTTTTTTGTGTTACTTCGGATGCAGTAATTGAAATGTATTGGATGATAGGAAGACAGGTTTTTGTATTACAAATTGAAGTCTTTTATGTTTGTTCTGGTTAGAGAAGGATTTCACTGTTGTTCCTGGACTTAGCTTTGTCTCTTCAAAAGAAGGTTGTAGATTTCAGTAATTAGTGAGATTTGCACATTGATGTGAAAGCAGATGATTTTCAGGTGATGGTGACAATGGTGGTGTTTATAATGTATAGATAAATTTTATATAGTTCCATAAAAATATGCACCAAAAATTGGTCCTTTTTTTCTTATAAATGACTTTCTCCTGCTCTTCTCTCAGCTAGCAAATTGTGAAGCTATAATAAATGACAGATGCATAGCTCAAGCATGGCAGTGACCCATCAACATTGGAAAATTAATGTTCTGGTGCTCCAGAAAAACTGATTAGTAACAGTAGTGGCCCAGCAAGGAACTGTTGCAGTAGCTGAAGGCAGCGAACTTCATGATGTATCGTGGGCTCAGAGATAAACTGTGAGGTAAACCTCTGATTGTTTAGGAATTGTTAATCCAGCCAACCTTATATCTTCCTCAGAAAGCACATACTTCCTCCCTACTTTGGAAGTTTGACATTTTATCGTGATAATTTGTCATGAGGTAATTAGCAACCGCGATTCTAATTAGAAATATTTTTATTGATTTTTCCCAAGTCTTCCTTTCCATTTGATTTGTATTGATGGCCTATTTAAAAATAATTCAATATAAAGTCTCTTATTTTGAATTGGAAAAAAATAGTATAACATTTAATGCTTATTCACTACTATCCTTCTCTTTCACATTTCAATACTTATTCTTAATTTTCCTTTTTATCATAGAATCATAGAATAACCAGGTTGGAAGAGACCCACCGGATCGTCGAGTCCAACCATTCCCACCAATCTTTAAACCATGCCCCTAAGCACCTCATTCACCCTCACCTTAAACACCTCCAGGGAAGGCGAGTCAACTGCCTCCCTGGGCAGACTGTTCAAATGCCTAACCACCCTCTCCGTGAAAAATTTTTTCCTAATCTCAAGCCTGAACCTCCCCTGGCAGAGCTTGAGGCCATTCCCTCTTATCCTGTCCCCTGTCACTTAGGAGAAGAGGCCAGCTCCATCCTCTCTACAACCTCCTTTCAGGTAGTTGTAGAAAGTAATAAGGTCTCCCTTCAGCTTCCTCTCCAGGCTAAACAACCCCAGCTCTCCCAGTCGCTCCTCATAAGATTTGTTCTCCAGCCCCTTCACCAGCTTTGTTGCTCTTCTCTGGACTCGCTCCAGAGCCTCAACATCCTTCTTGTGGTGAGGGGCCCAGAACTGAACACAGTACTCGAGGTGCGGTCTCACCAGTGCCAAGTACAGAGGGAGAATAACCTCCCTGGACCTGCTGGTCACGCCGTTCCTGATACAAACCAAGATGCCATTGGCCTTCTTGGCCACCTGGGCACACTGCTGGCTCATGTTCAGTCGACTGTCAACCAACACCCCCAGGTCCTTCTCCTCCAGGCAGCTTTCCAGCCAGGCTTCTCCTAGTCTGTAGCACTGCACAGGGTTGTTGTGCCCCAAGTGCAGGACCTGGCACTTGGCCTTGTTAAACCTCATGCCGTTGGTCTCAGCCCAGCGGTCCAGCCTGTTCAAGTCCCTTTGCAGAGCCTCCTGACCCTCCAGCAGATCGACACTTCCACCCAGCTTAGTGTCATCTGCAAACTTGCTAAGGGTGCACTCAATGCCTTCATCCAGGTCGTTGATAAAGGCATTAAACAGGACTGGACCCAGGACTGAGCCCTGGGGAACCCCACTTGTCACTGGCCTCCAGCTGGATTTAACACCATTTCCCACCACTCTCTGGGCCCGGTCGTTCAACCAGTTTTTCACCCAGGAGAGTGTGCGCCCGTCCAGGCCAGAGGCTGACAGTTTCCGAAGCAGAATGCTGTGAGAAACTGTGTCAAAGGCTTTACTAAAGTCCAGGAAGACCAAATCCACAGCCTTTCCCTCATCCAAGAGTCTAGTCACTCGGTCATAGAAGGTGATCAGATTACTCTGGCAAGACCTGCCTTTCATGAACCCATGTTGACTGGGCCTGATCACCCTGTTCTCTTGCATGTGCTTCATGATCGCAGTCAAGATCCCCTGTTCCATGACTTTCCCTGGCACTGAGGTCAGACTGACAGGCCTGTAGTTCCCCGGATCCTCCTTGCGACCCTTCTTATAGATGGGCACAACATCAGCCAGCCTCCAGTCCAGCGGAACCTCCCCAGTCATCCAGGACTGTTGGAAGATGATGGAAACATCATCATTTGTTTCATCCTATTCATTTAAAATAAGATGCTGCTGATTAAGAGGAGCCCCTCTCCTCCTACCCTTTCCCTTCTATTTTTAACAGACTGAGTTGAAGGCTGCCGCATTAAGGCCGAAGCATTAAGTTGTATAAATAGCCCCTGCGTATAACATTTTGACTAAAAAAACCCAGAACTGTGTCAAAAAATTTAGCATCAATCTGCATTTACATATTCCTACTGTATTTAATCCTGAGTAACAGCTAAAGCTTATTTCACATTGCTGTTACGTATTTCAGGCAGAGCTGATGAGCGAACTCTATGGCAGGGTTCTGTCCTAGGGCAGAACTGTGTCACTCCGGTACTGCTCCTCAGCTCCCTACTCTTCATGAACTGACACTTTTTCCTTCTTGAGTTCTTTACATCAGCAGCAATGTTCAGTGCTCCTTCCCATAGGTCAGTTAGTGGTTTTGTCCAAGATTGATGACTACTTTTCTCTTTTTTCAGCTGGTTGCTTATAGTTTTCATCTTCACAGAATCACAGAATAACCAGGTTGGAAGAGACCCACTGGATCGTCGAGTCCAACCATTCCCACCAATCCCTAAATCATTCTCCTAAGTACCTCAACCACCCTAACCTTAAACACCTCCAGGGAAGGCGACTCAACCACCTCCCTTGGCAGACCATTCCAATGCCTAACCACCCTCTCCGTGAAAAATTGTTTCCTAATCTCAAGCCTAAATCTCCCCTGGCGGAGCTGGTGGCCATTCCCTCTCGTCCTGTCCCCTGTCACTTGGGAGAAGAGGCCAGCTCCCTCCTCTCCACAACCTCACTTCAGGTAGTTGTAGAGAGTAATAAGGTCTCCCCTCAGCCTCTTCTTCTCCAGGCTAAACAACCCCAGCTCTCCCAGTCGCTCCTCATAAGATTTGTTCTCCAGCCCCTTCACCAGCTTCGTTGCTCTTCTCTGGACTCGCTCCAGAGCCTCAACATCCTTCTTGTGGTGAGGGGCCCAGAACTGAACACAGTACCCAAGGTGCGGTCTCACCAGTGCCGAGTACAGAGGGAGAATAACCTCCCTGGACCTGCTGGTCACGCCGTTTCTGATACAAACCAAGATGCCATTGGCCTTCTTGGCCACCTGGGCACACTGCTGGCTCATGTTCAGTCGACTGTCAACCAACACCCCCAGGTCCTTCTCCTCCAGGCAGCTTTCCAGCCAGGCTTCTCCTAGTCTGTAGCACTGCACAAGGTTGTTGTACCCCAAGTGCAGGACCCGGCAAGTGGCCTTGTTAAACCTCATGGCGTTGGTCTCAGCCCAGTGGTCCAGCCTGTTCAGGTCCCTTTGCAGAGCCTCCCTACCCTCCAGCAGATCAACACTTCCTCCCAGCTTGGTGTCATCTGCAAACTTGCTAAGGGTGCACTCAATGCCTTCATCCAGGTCGTTGATAAAGGCATTAAACAGGACTGGACGCAGGACTGAGCCCTGGGGAACCCCACTTGTCACTGGCCTCCAGCTGGATTTAACTCCGTTTACCACCAAATACTACCATCTTGTAGAAATGTAAGACCATTTAATTTTTTGTGATGAAATCACATTGTGAAATGTCACCTGATAAAAGTTCTAAATCAGAGGTAGTCCTGTGGTTACTTAAGACTTTGACCACTGTGTCATAATTTACTGGTGCGTTTTGGATGTCAGTGAGGGAGCAATTTTGGTGGGTTTACGTAGTTATTAGCCAGCTGGAATATTTCACTGCTTACTGTGTGGGCTTTGATGACAGTGACACCATTTGGAATTCCTAAATGAGACGTTCTTCAGTAGAATTTTGTCTTCTCATTAGATTTCTGATATTAAGCTTGTCTCATTTAATATTTAAAAGTACGTAGAATTATAAATTGACCATACGTTTTTAAATTGTGAGTTGAGGAGAAAATTAGAAACTGAAGATCCTAGCCTAATTTTTTTTTTCTGGAAATAGTGAAAACTGAACACTGTTTTGAATCTTTGAAAGAACCAAAAAAGTAAATTTGTCCTCCACCCGCTCTTCAAGGTCTACAGCTACAAATATGAATTTCCTCTTCAGAGGAAAGAAAAATGAAACTGAAGTAATTAGTCTAGCATATGAATCGGTACCAGGAGGTTTAAAGGTGACCTGAACATGTTGATTGAATAAACATAATGCTAATTCATTTATGGCTGTATAATTTAAAAGCAACTCAAATTAGATCCTCCTCTGCTTACTTTCTGAAATTGGAGTTGTGAATTCCTGGTTTGCTATATCTAAAAGCAGCAGAGAAATAAATTACTGCATCAAAGGATGAAGATATCTGCTTGTTCCTGAGTTCAAGAAAACACAAAATTTTAAGCCCTCATCAGAGTAGCATTGATACTAAAAAATATCTGGCCTAAGGAAAGAAGTCCTTTGTTCATCATCTTATCTCCTTCCATCTTAACTTTTGCATTTCCCCTGTGCAATGTACAAATATACAGATGAAGGCATGAGGTGGGAATTGCCTTGCCTTATCAACCTGGTGAAAGTTGCTTTTCATAAAACGCACTGAATCCTAGTACTGTTATTCGTACTGTGGCAAAAGACTTCTGAAGATTAGCTGGGATCCTAACTTTCAGTGATTGTTATGTGAATCAGAGCCAGTGAAGACTGACTCTCTCTTTTTGCTTTTACTGTTATTAATTGCATAAGTATAATGTGGTAGGTAGTCACTTGTCTTGAATAATATTTGAGAACATTTACCTTGTGTAATGCTTTTTTTACGAAGTACAACGATGGATTGGTGGGTGTGTGCCTTTGTCTAACTGAGTGCTGAAGGAATTAAAATATATTCTGGCAATCAGTCTCCTTCAATTTTGAGTTCCGTGTTAACAAATAAATACTTTTTATTTCTAGAATTTTTTCTCTTTGAGATTTTCTTATTCCCTAGTCTATGTATTAAATGTAGTAATATTGAGTGGGTTGAAGTAGATGGATTAGGAGGAAACTAGCAAAATATTTCCAGTAATCAAGTTATAAATTTCATTACTACTGTTGATATATGTACAGAAGCCAAGCTGTAGCAGTTCTAAAAATGAAATTTCTTAGATTGGTCTGTGATTGCTCTGGGTTTGAAGCCTGTCCTCTGGGATGCTGCCACTTGCTGTATCTGCATGCAGATGGGCTGGCCCCTCTGCTCAGCTGGAATCCAGCTGGGTCCCACACTGCCTTCCTCCACTAAGGACCTTCCTGGCCAGCGAATGGATGATTCGAGAGCGTCCTGAAGGTGCCAAGTGGTATTCTGTTTTCTTCCAGTCAACTGTTTCTTACAAACAGTAGTGTGACAAAGCTGGCAGTAAGAAAAATTTGAGATTTGATACCAAAACAGTACTGGGTACAGTAAGTCAGATGAGCTTTCAATCTTTGTGACTATTTTAGCAAATGTGTATTCATAGTGAGCAAATGATTCGAGTAGTATGACTCAGCAGTGGCATCTGGGGTAGAGATGCCATCTGTAGTCTGAAGCGACACAGTAGTGTGGAGTTGCATGACAGCTAACTACGTGTAAGGTAGGTGGACCTAGAGTGATACATGGTATTCTGGCTGTGGAGTAGCAGCATTCAAGAGCAGATGTCCAGAGACTATGAGTGATCCCTGAGGAGATCCAATATTGCTGCTGTGTAGACTATTATTGTGATTTTTGGAGCTTGGAGGGAGAGTGTTGCATCCAATTTTATCAGATGGCTGTGATAAGTCAGAGACCTACTGAGAGTGATGCTGAGAGAGAACAGATGTGGATTGTTTTAGTAGAGCTCTTTTTGTTAGAAATGCGCTGCCACAGAGTCACGGAAGCATTACTAGAGATGGAAAATACACCAACTGTAGTAAGAGTCTGCAGTAAGTGCCAGCTTGCAATTTGTGGTTCCCTCAGGATTCGAAAAGGATTGAGATTAGGTAGCCAGGCAGATGTCATCATGTACTTTGTGGATTGGAGGGAAACCCTGATTAGAGCTTTGAAAATGTGGTGCACTTGCACTTATACTGACTCTTAAAATCTGTTCATTTCAGCCATTTCTGTAGACAGTGAAAGTGGTGGCTGGTTACAAGAGCGTTGCATAGTAGAAACAGATTGCTTAGGGGTTATTTTTGATAGGTATGTTAGAGACTGCCTTAGTATACCTTCTAAACAGAATAACATGACATCAGTCATCAGTGTTTTCTACTATGAATTTGCAAAATGGGATGTCAAATTGAGACCTTCTAAACAAAGACAGTACTAAAAATTAGCTCTACCTTCTTGGCTAGACCATGAAGATGGATTATTAGAGTACCTTGCAGCAGATTCTGAGGGGTGATATTAAAATATAACTGATCTTTAGCCTGCTTTGAAGGTGATTATTTCTGTTCCCAGAAACAAGCAAGAACAAGCAAGAAGTCAAGCTAATGGGATCAAAATGGTATTGTTATGGCTCAACTTCCCCCTGGTGAACACTGCAGCACAGCATGCTTCTCTTCCTGGATTGCAGTGCACTTGTCGATTCATTTAAAGCAAGTATTATGGCATGTGAATAGGTTCTACAACTGCTGTAAAATGAAGGCTGTATCTCAGGGCTTGCATATGTAATGCTGTGCCTGCTGAGTTAACTCTGTGTGAAATTAAATTGCACTGGGAGGTGAGTGTTTTCCATACAACTGGATGATACAAAGAACAAAACAAAAGCATATTGGTGCATGGGTGCCACAGTGACTGCTAGACAGAAGACCTTACTTGCCATCCGAGGATAGACTAACTGTTGAATTGCACCTTCCCTGAAATCTGACATTTGGGCATTAAATGTGTGTAAACACTACAAAGAATTGGAAGGTGCTGACAGTGTCTCCCTCTTCTTTGTCTAGTGAAAAATAAGTCTTATTCAGTTCCTTTTCTCTGTATCTGGTAGGATGCAAGCAGTGCAAAACTGCTGAATAATGCTTTTGGCCTCTTGGTTTGGCTCTGTGAATTAAAATATGCTAGCACGTCTTCATGCTCAACCCCAGAGAGGGTATCTCACCAGGTATACTTAAAATCTCCCTTTAAGGAACAGCTGTAGCTTGTTAGCTACCAATGACACTTGTACCTTTGCCAGGTGGACCATTCTGACTGTAAGTAGATGATGTTGGCAATGTTGATGAGTGGGATGGTATGAGATTTTTGCATTGGAGACCTATAGGCAGCCAGAAGCAGGAAACCTAGCCAACTGAATGGTTAGCTTGTCCATGCTCAACACTCCATGCTCTCTTGCCTCCCTCTACACTCATCTGTTTTACTCCTTGTTGCAATGGACTTGTGTAATCTCTTTTTGGCACTTGCTTGACCCCTAAATCCAACTTCCCCTTAACACTCTGGGTAATTTTAACCAGAGAAAGCCAAATACATCAACAAGAAAGGAATAGTTTTCTGCCAGTTACTGCCACGAGTTCTGTTGAGTTTAATTGGCTGGCTTTCTCTAAGTGGGCATAAACAGTGAATGGTTACAAAAATAAGTTTGTTCTGTGAAAACGAAGAGAGAGGAAGTGCAAGTGGAAGGCAGCCAAAGCGATGGGCTGTAAGCGAGGCTTCTTAGCAGTACTGTGAATAGATAAGGGTGGGAGAAGACGTGTTTGTCAAGGGCAGAGAGGAGATGCTGAAGTGATTGGGTTAAGGAGAGATGAAAG
Organism: Clamator glandarius; assembly: GCA_033459285.1. Taxonomy (NCBI): domain Eukaryota; kingdom Metazoa; phylum Chordata; class Aves; order Cuculiformes; family Cuculidae; genus Clamator; species Clamator glandarius. The sequence goes on from JAUNZM010000294.1 coordinate 4,251,485, forward strand.
CTGGAAGAGAGTTACAGAGAAAATGTGTCTTGCAGAAGCTTTTTAGTTACCCTTCAAAAATCAGGTATAGCTAGAGTGAAGGACACAAGAAGAGGCTTAAATGCAGATTTGAATGGTGGATGATGGTGTCAGCAATACTTGACAAAAGACGTGCTGACTTGAGATCAAGATTGGAGTAAGAGACTAAAAGGGTTGTTTTAACTGTGCTGTGCTACTCATGATAGTCCGATGTTATCAGAAAGGCGGACTGAGGTTCAGTTTAGGCAGAAGGAGATCACTTTGGATCAGGAGTCTGACCCCCACAGAAAATGTTTGCAAATGTGTTTGATGAAATGTGGACAAGACCTGGAGTGCATCTTTGTCCCTATAGAGTGTATGTGAAAATTCACAATTACAGAAGATGAAAAAGGACAGAATCTCACAGTGCCAGTGGGTGACAAGAATTTGTACCTGGACTTAATACCGCAGTTTATAGTAGTATGTACTGGTCACTTCTTTTTCCTTATGAAAATGATTGACCTACCTGTATGGGTGGTGTGAATAAAACACTTCTGTATTTTTGTTGTCTCATACTTTTGTAGGGTGGACTTAGATGGTGAAAAAATAGAGGTGAGGAAGCTTTTGGTCACAACTTGAAGCTGTTACTACAAATTCTGCATATTCCCCTGGTAATAAAGAGTTTCAATTTAAAAGTGGCAACATTTTATAGAATCATACAATCACTAGGTTGGAAGAGACCCACTGGATCGTTGAGTCCAACCATTCCCACCAGTCTCTAAACCATGCCCCTAAGCACCTCATCCACCCTCACCTTAAACACCTCCAGGGGATAATATATTGATATATAATAATATAATATCCAGGGAACAATATATTGATTTATAATATATTGATAACATTTTTGAATACACTAGCAAAGAATGACTGAAAACGTGAAAGCACAAGCATGTAATTTGCACAGGCTCTAGCTGAATGTGTAAAATGCCCTGATTTTATACTCTCCTCTAGTCACTTGTATGTCTATAAGTATGCTTAATGCTGTGGTGCTTAAGTTGATCTTGACTCTATAGCTTCACTTCAAGGCCTTATATGTGGTCTCACACACGAAAAAAATAGGGGGTTGATCTCTAATCTCGTCTTCTTTTAACTGAGGATGCACTATTTCTTCCGTCATCTCTGGCTGAAAATTCCTGTCTTTTAAGTTATGTCTAATAATTCAAGCATTGTATGATTATCTTTATTATATCACAGAATCACATCCTCAGGTTGGAGGAGACCCACTGGATCATCGAGTCCAACCATTCCTATCAAACTCTAAACCATGCCCCTTAGCACCTCATCCACCTGTGCCTTAAACACCTCCAGGGAAGGTGAATCAACCACCTCCCTGGGCAGCCTGTTTAAGCCCCCAATGACCCTTTCTGTGCAAATTTTTTCCTAATGTCCAGCCTGAATCTCCCCTGGCGGAGCTTGTGGCCATTCCCTCTCGTCCTGTCTCCTGTCACTTGGGAGATGAGCCCAGCTCCCTCCTCTCTACAACCTCCCCTCAGGTAGTTATAGAGAGCAATGAGGTCTCCCCTCAGCTCTTTCAGCCGTTCCTCATTAGGCCTGTTCTCCAGCCCCTTCACCAGCTTTGTTCTCTAATGTTCTCTTTTTTTTTTTTTTTTTTTTTTTTTTTTTTTTTTTTTGCTGTGACCCTTAGGAAATGTAGACATGTTCTGTGTTCTTTTCTTAATTTCTTTCCTTATAATTTCCAACTTTTGAATTACATTTTAACAGCTATTTAGCATCAAACTGATGTTTTAATGAAAATATCTAATTCAGCCTTAAGATTTTAAGACTCAGTGGTAAATGTCTGTTTGGAGACTATTATTGGTATCTCATCAATGCTTGCCACTACAGTTTTCAGCCGTAGTTTTTCTTGTACTTGACTTTTGTGCAATGCATAACATAAAGGGGTATGTTTTCACTTATGTGTTGAAATTGTAAGGTTGCAGGAATTGTGTTTCTCTGTTTTCCTTACTGCTTTGGGCAGTATGCCTTCAGGACACAGGCAGACAATTGGCTCCAAAATGCTACAACTTCTTTGCACGGTCTAAAGTAGGATTCATAAAACCTTCGGGCTTATCTATTACACCATGTCACAGAGCCACCCCAGTGAGAATATTTCTCCATTTAAGAAGTAGAGGTATTAAATACAACTTGAATCTGCTAGAAAAATACTGTAATACATCTAAGTATTCTTGTAATAGTTATTTCTATTGAAACTAAAGTGCAGATCTGCAGATAAAAATACAAGTTTCAAGTCTTTAAGTTTGATTCCCTGGGGAGTCACAAAACAGCAATTCCTTTGATTATTGAATTGTAGCAGAAATACAATTCTGATTGCAAATATTTCCACCCTAAAATAGTGATTTGTTACTAGAGCTTTCCATGCCTATTTCAATTTGTCTGGAGAGGCTATTTTTTATTGCATAAATAAGCTAAGTATGATAACAGTAAGCTTTATTCAAAATGATGTGATGGCTTGTTCCTCCATCAGAAGTCTTGTTGAGGACTAGTTGTGATAAAGAGAAGAGACACAGTATATGCTTATGTGCACAATTGATATGTTGAATGGGTTTTATGTACAAGATTTGAAGGAGGAAGTGAGTTATTAGCATGTTTCTTTGTGTGTGCTCTGAGTGTGTTCAATGGCTTTGCTGTCAGGTGACTGTTTCCTCATGAAATCTACCTAAAATATTTTCCTGACATTAAATATTTTGATAAATCTTTCTGTGCCATAGAATAAGGTAACAACTAATGCAAAGAGTAGCATGTAAAATGAATCATCCATTTAATGTTCATTTGATTCCACACTGCACCTTTAACAAAAGGCGTAGGTTTGTAAGGCCAAAGAGGAAGAGTGGAAGACACAGAAAAAAACCCCCAAAAACTATCTATGTTTCTGTATTTGCTGCTCTCAGCTGGTTTAATATGAAAAGTTTTCATATCATTCTAGTTTTTATTTACTTTATAGTCTGTGTTTTAGGTGTGATTAAATAAAACCTATTAAAACTTGTAAGGATGTACAGAACTTTGCTTTAATTCCAAAGAAAATATGAAGTATTAATGAGCGAAGTTTAAGATGACATAATATTTTAATAATACATAAAGCAAGAATTAGAACCCAAGGAAGGACAGGCTGGTCAGCCTTGCCTTGATCCCACAAAAGTGATGAAACAATTAGTTCTGAAACCACTTCCAGGAATGAAGGACAGCAGTAGATATCATCTTAAACAGCAGTGAGGATTTTGACACTGTCTCCCACAAAGGGAGGATTTGTCTGAACATCAGAAAACACTTCTTTACTATGAGGGTGACTGAGCATTGACACAGGTCACCCAGACAGGTTGTGGAGTCTTCATCTTTATAGACATTAGAAAAACTTTATGGACATGACCCTGGGTAACTGGCTGTACGTGGCTCTGCTTGAGCAGCAGGGTTGGACCAGGTGACCTTCAGAAGGCCCTTGAAAACTCAACGCTTCTCTGATTCTGTGTATTGGAAGTCAGTACATCTGAAATCTGTTATTTGCTGGTCTGTATCTCAGCAGATCTTTCTCTAAATTGGGGAGCTTGGCCTTTTCTTATGAGAACCTTCACTGTGCTTTCAAAATATTTTTACATTGTCCTTCTTTCTAGCCTTCCTTTCATGATAATATTGCTGGATTGCATAAGAAGATATTCCAGCTATTAAACTGATTATGACTATTTTCTTACTCTGAAATGCGAAACCAGAGCAGTAACTACACTTCTGTTGCAAAAGGGTTTGGCTTTTAGTTTAGCAGTGGCTTTGTATGTGAAGATGTATTTTTGATCTCAGTATTGTAGTACCTCTCTCATTAACATGCCTAAGTTCTGCAATTTGCCTCTAGTTTAATTCTTCATGTACCTTGATGTCATTTCTTGAAAGATCTCATCTGAGAGGTTCTTGTCATACTCTTGGGACTCTGAATTTATACCATGACTAATCTCTTCGATTAGCTCTCCACCTTCTTGGACTTGTGTGGCCTTAGTAATGACCTTTTGGCACAGCTTCTGTCATTTTCGACGTCAGAGCTTTTTTTTTTTATTTCCTTGCATTTAAGTTGATCTTCCTTTCTGCATGACCCTTTATAATTTTATGCACAAGCCTATGCTCATCTCCCCCCAGGAAGTCATTGGCTTTCACGTTGGCTCCTTAAGCTGTGTTTATAATTTAGTCTGTATAACTTAGGTACTTTGAGCTCATTTTTTCCATTTGTTTGTCTGGCTTCTGAACCAATGCTGTGGTAACTTGTGATCATTTCTGTTGTTATCAAATGAGACTCCTTTTTATTTTTGAGAGGTTGCTTCCGCTGTCCAGTTAGAAACTCTCTGTTTCGTCTGTTGAAAAAAATTTTTATACCTGTAGTTGCTCTCGATAAGAGATGGGTATTAGAACAAATGTAAATAACCTACATTTCCCGCCTTCACCTTATTTTATGGTTGAATCATCAAAGCTTTAATAAGGTGGCTAATGCAGTTGTTAGGCCTTCTTTTCCAGTTGAATTCCTGACGTGATCAGTAGAAATGGAAGTTTAGCTATAAAGTTTTTCCTTCCAAGTCCTTATTTTCAATTTTTTTTTTCTTGGAGAGTAGGTTACAAAATAACCTAGTACTCTGAATCTACTGAAGTTTTTGTGATTTAATGTAATGGGTATAGGACTGTCTTCATTCAGCACTCCTACTGAGCTTAATCACATTCTTATCCATTAACTTTTAACAGCATGTTGTGAGAACATTTAGGAGAAATGCCAGAGACTGATATATACATAAGATTTTCTATAAATAAGCACTAACAATGTCTTGGAAAAAGATGTTATTTTCAGAAGCAGTGTTGTAAGACTACATATCTATAAATAATCAAAGTGACTGATTTCATTTTGGAACTTCTGATTGCACCCTTGAAGTCATAGTTTGCTCACTGGTGTTTTGGTGTCTTTTGGTATAGTCATGAAAATACTTTTTAATCTCAGGTACTGATTCCACCCCTCAATCTCCCAATGTTTGTATTCAAATGGTATAACTCCCTGTCAGCAGTGCAATTGGTCAGAAGTCTGCTCAGTTCACAGGAGGAATACTAAAGCTTGCATCCCATGAGCTGAAATACCAAATAGCTTCAGTGTTTTGTGGGTGTCAACACTTACTTCTTAATTAATATCTGTTCATAATTTCATGCAAATGGTGAATTTCTTCATGGTTTCAGAAGTATCTTCTGACTGAAATTGTTTTGGAAGCTTCAGCTGTATAAAGTGATTTGCATATGTGGTACTGTTTTCTCTGTGTTGCCTTTTCTGTGCTGCCTTTTCTGTGCCAAGGAAGGATGAAGAAAATATGAAAAAGATGTTAAGCAACTCTGTCTCTTCACAGCTACCTGTTGTCACCTCTTCAGTAATGAACAGAAAACCTCCTTTTCCCTGGAGAACAGGAGGCAATTTAAAGACCCTTTCGTTTAGATTAGGTTTTGCTTATTTTGGAAACTGAAGGACAGATAGTGTAATAGAGACTGATCTTCCCATCCCTTCATCTATTTCCTTTTCCATCCTTTTCACTGCGGTAAAGCAAGGAAAGGTTGAAATCTTTTGAAACTTTTGAAATGAGAGATGAATAAGCCTTTCCCAGGCTTGATGTAGAGAGAATGAACTTGATTTACTACAAGGAATCTAGTAAATGGCATGGCCAGGTAGACTACATCTAAATCTTCATGCTTTCCTAAAATGTTGATGTTAGGATAAATGTAGGGAGCTTTTCCTGCAGATTATAGGAAAAGATGTGCATGTGAGGCTTCCTGCATTCTTGGTAATTTCTACCTAATATCTTTCAAGTTCCCATCTTTTCTTTCTAAAATAAGCTATTGCACTGTATTAATAAGGAATATGAAAAACTGGTACAGAATGAAAAAAAAGTATGCTTAGATTTGACTTTGTTATGACCTCTTTTGCGTGTGTGGGTTTTTTGGGTTTTTTTGCTGATATTGGTTATGGGTACTACTTTATGTCTGTGTTGGCATGAGGTTGGTTTTTATAGCTTGTAATGATTTAAGTGTGATTTAGTCCACTTCCTTTTCTGAAATGTTTTTTTTTTAATAGGGATATATAGATTATTTGATTGTTCTAACATCACCACCAAAAACCCTACAATGAGAATAAAATTAGGAATAATTGGCCATATATCTTCTTATTAACCTATTGGTGTCTACATTCCAGGGTGGTTTTATATGACACCTGGAGATCCATGTTCCAGTTGATAAGCTAAGAGGATGATTTAAAACATACTGATAGTGGGAACAAGGCTGGCAAGTGTTTCAAAGATGTTGTAGGTAATTGACTTTACTTGGCTTTCAATGCTCCTGAAATCAGTTATGTTTTGTGTAATGAATTCTACTACTACAAAATAAGATACTGCTGCAAAGTAGATAAATATCATTAGCGTTTAGTATGGCTTCTCCCTGTAGTGAAAGGGAACCTGTCATTTTCCTTAAGTACGGATAGTTTCAGTTCGTTATTTTTTTTCTTTTCTAAATTAAATAGTGCCCCGACCTTCTGTATTTTTAGATGCTATGACTTAATTAAGGTTATTTCAACTGTACTTCAGTAAGTAATACCGAACATGAGCATTTTAACATAAGTCATTAAAATTTCTTCTCAACTGCATTAACAGCAGTTCATAGTATATTCTTAATAGGTATCTGAATACTCTTCAATCAGTGCGTTTTAAAATGCTCGTAACAGAAATAATGTAGTGCCTTTAGAAGATGGAAACATCCTGAGCTTCAAGGCATGTTGTGATAGAAACAGTTAAATTAATGTGGTAGGTGGGTGATTTTAAAAGCAGAGCCTGTTCCTGAGTATATGACTGACAAGAGGCCTGCTATAGCACTTTCATACTCTTCAGGCTTTGAATTCACTCATCAATGTGAGGAGAAAAACTAAATTTTCACAGGACTTTTACCTGACGTCCCAGATAAACATAATTTTGTACTAGCTTCTTACCATGGAGCTATCTGCTTTGATAGATTTAGAGTTAGTCATTATACTTTTACAGCAGGTGGTGGAGAAAAATAAAAGCATGCTGTTGAATAAAAGGAGCAGATTGTTCCAACTAATCATTTGAGCTTGATGAGAAAAGAGTATTTCATTCCCGGTGTGACACCTTCATACGTCTGAGTCCCTGAGAAGCTACTGTTAATGGAGTCCTACTTAAGGGAAAAGTTGTAATGATGGAAATTTTTTGTGTGTAGTAGAACTTCTCTTTCATACTAGATTTTTTTCCTCCTCTCTTAAAGATCTGCTTGTTCGTAGAGGATACATTCCTGGGCTTGTAACCAGCTCTTTAAAATTGAGGAGCCTGAAGATGTTACCTGTGTGTTTTGCATAACACCAGAAGTAGTTGGGTATGAGAACAGATCTTGTTAAATAAGCTGTAAATGTGTCCTTTTGACTGTATCCTGGACTGCATCAAAAGAAGTGTGCCCAGCAGGTTGAGGGAGATGATTCTCCTCCCTCTCTTCTCCTGTCTTGAGATCCAACCTGGAGTGCTGTGTCCGGTTCTAGAATCCCCAGCATAAGAAGGAAATGAAACGGGGCTGGAGCACCTCTGCTATGAGGACAGGCTGAGAGAATTGGGGTTGTTCAACCTAGAGCAGAGAAGGCTCTGGGGAGACCTTATAGCAACCTTCCAGTACCTGAAGGGCGCCTGAAAGAAAGCTGGGAAAGGATTGTTTACAAGGGCATGCAGGGACAGGAGGAACGGGAATGGCTTTAAACTGGAAGGGGGAAGATGCAGATTAGACGTTAGGAAGAAGTTCTTTACTGTGAGAGTGCTGAGGCAGCTGGCACAGGTTGCCCAGGGGAGTTGTGGCTGCCCCATCCCTGGAGATGTTCAGTGCCAGGTTGAGTGGGGCCTTGGGCAGCCTGGTCTAGTGGGATGTCCCTGCCCATGGCAGGGGGGTTGGGACTAGGTGATCTTTAAGGCCCCTTCTATGGTTCTTGATTCTATGTGCTGTTCTACGGTTGAAAAAGATCCTTTCAATGCCAGTAGGTTATAGAAATACTTGGAATCATGGAACAGTCAAGAACAACACTTCTAAAATAATTTTCCTTTTTTTTTGGGAAGCAAATCAGGTACTTCCATTTCCACCCCCACCCCATGTACAGAAGGTGCCATAAAGCATGGAAAGTAAATATGTGCTATTTTTCATGACTCAGTTTTATTAGTAAGTATTTAATTTATCAGAATTTGTTACTTTTCTGGATGTTCCAAATTTTGGGGTTTTGCTATTGCTTTTCCGAGTATGTATTAGAGAGTGTTGGAGTTTGTTAAGGTCTAATCAAACTGACATACAGAATTTCTGGGTGATATCTAGGTACAGTTTAATTTATCTAGAAGTCAGTAGATCTCCAGTGTAGCATCCCTGTAGTGCCATCCATAATAAATGTTTTGGGCATCTTAAAT